>OX940954.1:33461309-34661309 GCA_954870475.1 Euphrasia confusa
AAGAAGACAATTTCCAATAATGGTATCGTATGCCATGACAATTAACAAGAGCCAAGGTCAGTCGTTGTCCAGCGTTGGTATATTTTTAAGGAAACCTGTATTTTCGCATGTCCAACTTTATGTTGCTGTTTCACGAGTTACTTCCAGAGCCGGGTTGAAGCTTTTACTTTGTGATGATAGTGGTAACCTTACTAATAGAACAACAAATGTGGTGTATAAAGAAGTGTTTCAAAATTTGTAATAGGGAATTACGTATTATCATTATCAGCGTTTCCGTCAATAATATTTATCTTTTATTGTTTCAATAGGCATGACACTCATTTGCGTAAAAACATAGGTTTAAAAATTATACTAATAGTTGAAACAATAAAACGTCAATAGTGTAGCTCAGAGGTCTATCAAAAACTTCAAAATCCATCAAACTTCGACGTGTACAGTACAAACACTCATTTTAAAGTTTTAAATAAAAATCACCCACTGAAAAATTTATTTTGAAAACATCCACGTGCATCGCACGGGTGAATGTTACTAGTTATTATTAATTTGTCAAAGGAAGTCCACAAATTCATGTAATTTAAAACATTTGCGGAGTCCGAATTTTTTTTCAAGACGGACTAAAATATTAAAGACTTAAGTTAATTAAAAAAAAATGTCATGATGAGTTTTAAACATTTGACCGGTCAATCGATCTCTTCAATTTTATAGGATTGGAGGGAGGCTAAACCATTTGGGCTAGATATTTACTTTGAATAAATATTTACTTTGAATAAAATAGCATGTATATGTATATTTATTCAGACTAAAGCCCTCTCCATCTACCCCAGCCATAACGTGGGTCCGCCCTTGATCTAACAAGCAAGCAACATACCTTGTCCATAATCGTGCGATTCATTCTCTCGGCTACTCCGTTTTGCTGAGGGGTGTATGACGGCGACGAATGTTTGTCGTGGAACAAACGCCGGTCAAAATAAATTTATAATTCTGCCAAAACTCAACACTATGGGCATAGTGGTAAGCGTGGGGTCGGTCCCACGAGGAGGCAATTGCAGTAGGTGATCTCGGCTTGCCCAAATGGTTGTCACGATTTTGTAAAAAGGTTTTTGAATTGTTGCTGTGGGCACAGCGATTTTTATCTAACTACTGAACTCAAACAATTAAATATAAATTAACTATGACCAATCTAAACATGCAGATTATAAATAAACACTACGACCAAACTGGACAGATAACTAAAATAACAAAAAATAAATAATGGAAAACAAGCATCTGGGCATACAGCGTCTCTCAGGGTTATCTGGGCACACTACCGGTCATAGGCACTAAAGATTTCTACCAGCGGTTTGTCAGCAGTTATAGGGTGCAAAAACAAAAGTGGTCCTATTGCGTCACGCCCAGCAATTGCCCCACCCCTTATCTATCCTTACTGTGTAAGAGAAGGCAAGCTAATACTATACCTAAACTCCTAGATCTGAACAATTCGATAACCTATGCGACCAAACATGGATCTAGTTTGCCCAAACCCGCATTACCCTCTAGACAGACCCGCTCGGCCAATAGCATGCTCGAAACATACGACCGCATCTCCTGCAAGTTCTAGTGCTATGCCCGCAACAATACTACAAGGTACATCTATGCGGTTTTCCAATCACCAGTATCTCAGTTTGTAAAGGTTCACTAGTGGTCGTCCTAGTTTGCCCAAACTCCCCAGAAATAAACCTCAACCAACTTTGCCTCGGGAACAAACGCCCAACCGGTTACTTTAGCCCCATCAGCCTCGCGGTTCTATCTTAGCCCAGAATCCCCTTTGATCTGCCCTCTGCCCAGACGCTAAACCTGCTTAGCTACTCATACTGGAAATAAAACAAAAATAAATAAAAGGAAAACGATCTATATTATTCATAACTAAGAAAAGGAAATTGTTTTGAAAACGAAAATGTAAAAACGAAATTAAAAACATCAAAGCATGAAATTGTTTGTGGCCCGTAGGCCCGATCTACTACAAAACAAAAGGAAGAACCGAGCCGTGGTGGCTCCGATCTCTTCCCGATCTCCGGCGGCTGCTCTCGGTCTCTTTGTATTTCGTGATGTGTATCTGGTGTGTGTGATTTTCGTCCTCAATATTATATTTATAGTCTTCAATTAGGGTTAGGAAAGTGGTTAGATGCGTCTGCCCTTGAAAATAGGAGCTGCTGAACAACCCTGGACGGATTAGGCAGAATCCCCCTTTTTCAGGAATCTGTTGCGCTGACGTGCCAATAGCAGCTCTTTGCCCATAGTGTCGACTTTTCCCACAGTGACGACTTTGCCTCCTTGGGTCAAACTGCTCCAGCCACTTTGCCCATAGTGCCGACTTTGCCCACAGTGACGACTTTGCCTCCTTGGGTCCAACTGCTCCAGTCACTTTGCCCATAGTGTCGATCTTGCCCATAGTGAAGACTTTGCCTCCTTGGGTCAAACTACTCCAGTGACTTTGCCTCGGATCTCAGAGTTTGCCCAAAGTGTACAATTTCTTTGCCTTTTCCACACCATTCTCCACCTGTCACCTGCATCCCTGCAGACTTTGCCCAAACACCTAATTGTGCCCTCCCAGACACACTATTGACTCAAACTGACTCAATAAAAGGTGAAAAAACGCTCTAAGATGAGCAAATAAAATGGCTCATCAGAACCGCACACACTTGGATACGCTTGTCCCCAAGCGTGGACTCTGATTTGCCTGACTCAAGACCAAAGTGAAAACAGAAATGAAAGAAGTAGGGGGAAACAAAACAAAGGACTTTAGCATGATCAGTACAGGGCATAGTACATACTGAAAACTCAAATTTCAAGTAAAGCTAAAAACAAGTCAAGATTCTGTTCAAGGTCTTTGGGGTCACTCCCTCACAGTGTTTCTCTCTTTTTAGTGTATGGGCTCAATGACACTCATTTTCTGCTGTGACTCCACTTTGCCAAAATTTGCCATATTGCTAATTTGAGTTTGTTTTAACTAAGCAGGGGGATTATCAGTGGGACTTTTATTGGGTTGTAGTGTAGGGCTCATATGGGTAGATTTTGAGGAGTTGACTCTATTTGGAGTAGAGGGCTTTTTGATGTTAGCATTTTCTCTGCCACTTTGCCCCTTCTTACGGGCCTTAGCTCAACAGCTTTATTATTTTTTTTCTGATTTGTTTTTTTCTCTTTTTTTTTCTCTTTTTTGTTCTCTTTTTTTTTCTTTTTTTTTTCTTTTTTTTTTCTCTTTTTTTTTTTTTTTTTTTTTTGAACACTATGCCCTAACTCCCTCTTATCTCTCTGGCTGCCTATGTAATGTGGGCATAATACCAGATGGGTTCACAAAGAATATTCAATCAGGCTCAAAGGGCTAGCAAGGGGGCAGTGTTATTTATTCAAGCAAAATAAAACAAGAAAATGCCCTAATCATCTAACAACCCTACTCAGTCAAACTACTCATTTCAGAAAACAGGCAAAGACAAGCATTGTAAATATCACAACAGACTCTCAAAGAAAGAAATCATATATCAATGTTGGCTCAATTCTCACAGTTTGCCTAGAACAGTTCCATCATCCCTATTTCATGCACCTTAACTATGAAGTTTGAGTTACTGTATGTATGTTTGCCCAAAGTGATCACATAATCATGCTGACTCGATTAGAAACAGGGTTTGCCCTTTCCCTTTCCCCCCTCACACACTTTGCCTTGGCAAAGTGTGCAAAAGTAATAAGGTTGGTAGGGGCTACCCACGACCAGACTATGACTCTAAAATCGTCGGCGCACCTTCCCCCTCACACAATTTGCCTTGGGCAAAGTGTGTCAATGAAAAGATCAATCCTTGGCTCAAAGGAAAACCGACTAAAAAAATAAAAGAAAAAAGAAAACAATTGGGAGGGCAAATAAGGAGGAGGTAAATGCAAGGTAGAACCTGAATTGGGCACGGGCAAAGTGGACCATTAATGTGTTATGTAGCTCTGCCATGCCTTTTTACATGCTGCCTTGTCGCCTTAGGACTTTGCCCGGAATCAGTAGCTTGAGCGCGTTTGCCCAGACCTTGACTTCGTTCCAGGGGTCATCCTTGAAACTTCAGGGAGCTCATTCATCTTCTACTGTGAGCTGGGCTGTCCTGCGCTATGCCCACACCGTACTCTTATGCCCCTTGTATCCTGCACATCAAGAACGAACAAACCCTTCCTCTCTCTTGGGTTGAGACAAGTCAAAGTGCTATATCCGCGAAGAAGTTTTATTCTTAAATAAAATTAAAGAAAAACATACCAGTTTGCCTCCTGGTTAGCGCCCTTGTTGTCGTCATGGGCATGACGTGATAAATGTTTACCATTCTTCATGATGGAAGGGCTTAAGCTTCTCCTCGTTATGCCCATATGAGGCCTTCAGGCACTTGAGTAAGTCTGTGTAGTTGCTCATCATCCATCCATGTAAAGTGCCTGGTAGTTTGCCAAAACAAATTCGTATTTGCACGTTGGTCAGGGGCAACTTGCTCTCTTTCTTCACACTTAGGAACTTCAGCTGGGGGTCTCGTATGGGCTCAGCTACTTCTTCAAACATGATGTGACGCTTTCATATGGTAGGGCTAATACCCCTGATGTCTGCCACTGGCCATCCTATGCCTTTCTTGTGTTGCCCAATCGCTTCCGTGAGCTTCTCTTCCTCTGGGCGCTTCGAAAATGCATTGACGCTTGCAGGCAAAGTGTCAGTTTGCCCTAGCAACAAGTTCTTCAAATTCCCTGGAGGCATATCGAGTTCTAACATTGATGGTTTATCAAGAGGGTGTGTCATGACAGTCTCCTCTGGTGTTGACAGTATGCCCAAACCGCCAGTGTTATTTTCCAGCGACCTAAACTCTTGGTCAGTTTGGTCATAGACCCCACATTCGTTAGATATTTCCTCAACGACCTTCTCGATTTGATAGACATATTGAAGGTGACCGTTTCTTCCTCAAATTTACATCTCAGCCTCCCAGTTTGACAATCAACGTCAGTCTTGGTCGATTTCAAGAACGGTTTGCCCATGATCATCACTGGCTCTTTATTCGATTCACCTATATCCAGCACATAGAAATCAACAGGGAAAATGAAGTCCTTCACTTTGACCAAAAAATCTTCCAGTATGCCCTCGGGGTAGACATTTGACCCGTTGGCTAGCTGAATTATAGCCCTCGTGGATTTCAGTTGCCGAATGCCCAGATCGTCATACAATGTCTTTGGCATGATATTGATTGATGTGCCCAGATCCAACATGGTTTTTTCGATTTTCCTCCTACCAATGATGCATGGAACGTGAAACATCCCTGGGCCTCCACACCCGGTCAATCCATTTTTCTTTATAATCCTGGACACATTCTCTTTGACTTCAAACATTGCATCCCTACGGTATTTGACTTTCTTTGTAGACAACTCCTTTAAGAACTTGGCACACCTGGGCATAGAGTTCAAAATGGTAAGAAGAGGCATATTAATTTTTACCTTTTTATACATTTGGATCATCTCGATTGCATCCCCCCCTTCATTATTTCTAATCAATCTGCTTGGGAAGGGAGGTCGGATCACAGGAGGTGGCGGCTTGTCTCGCTTTGCCCTAAGTGACGTCTCTTTCGTCCTTTGGTCATCCGCGGTGTGTCCTTGGGGCTCTTCTTTATGTTCTTCTCCAGATTCTTGATCCTTTTCTACTGGTCCAACTACTTCTGGTGGATATTTATCGCTCTTAACGTGAATCGCATACACTTGAGCCTTGTGCAGTTCGGTTTGGGCAGACAACTCCTCTTTTTTCTTTTCTTCTTTGGCCACTGTCTGGGTAAGGTACGCCAGCTGTGAATTAATATTTTGAATTTGCCCACATGTATCCACCTTGAACTTTTCATTCTCCTGTTGGGACTTCAGGCTCTCTTTGACCAAAGTCTGGACCATCTCGGATAGTGAATTAAGGTTCTGAAATTGCCCACGTGCCTCAGCCTTGAACCTCTCATTCTCTTGTTGAGCCCTCAAATTCTCCCTAGCCATGGTATTGACCAGTTCTGCAAGTGAGGGTTCATTGTTTTGGTTCTGCTGAGGGTATTGCCCCTGGAATTGGTGCTGATGGTAGTGCTGGGCATATTGATTTGCATGCTGACCCTCCACTTGTTTGTGTCCGTACCTGAAATCTTCATGGTATCTCCATCCAAGGTTTTATACGTCTGAGTGGGGGTCCAAGTGATGTTTTCCCCAGCTTTGCCCGTATCCGTTGGCATGGCCCATTGGATTCACTTCTTTAAAGAAAAGTCTTGGGCATTGATCTGTAGCGTGATCTTCATCCTTACATATTTTACATGCCTTGACCACTGTATTTGACGCCATCACCATGGTTGCCATGAATTGCTCCATGGTACTACACAACTTGTCGATTTTGGAGTCTGTCGCTGTGGGCAAAGGCATGTTCTGTTTGGGCAGATCACTTCCATCCTCTCTCAAAGCCTCTGCCATCTCCTTGAGCAATCTGAACGCATCATCCGCACTCTTGTTTAACACTGATCCTCCACATGCAACATTGACGAGTTTCCTCTCTGTTGGGCAAAGTCCAGACATGAAGTATTGGATCAGATCATGGTCTGGGATTTGATGTTGAGGACATTTGACCAAAATTTCTTTGAACCTAGCCAAGTAGTCATGAAAGATCTCATTATTCCCCATCTTTATGTTGTAGATATTGTTCCTCACCTGCTGAATCTTTGATATTGGGAAATACTTCTCAAGAAACTTCTGCTGGAGTTGTGCCCAGGTGGTCACCTCTCCTTTGGGCAAAGTATAGAGCCAATCTCTTGCTGCATCGGCCAAAGAGAATGGGAACGCCAAAAGTCTGATGTATTCACCCAAAGGGGCTGCTCCTTGGATCGTTCCACATGCTAGTTCAAAGTCTTGGATATGCCTTTGAGGATCCTCCCACGGCATGTCACTGAATTTGGGCAGAATTTGTAGGAAATTATGCTTCATCTCCCAATTCTCATTAATATGGGGCAACACTATGCCCAGAGGTCGCAAATTCAGATTTGTTGGGAACATCATGTCCCTTAGTGTCCTGTTTGCCTCTCCCATCGTGGATTTTGAGATTAGTATGGGGCAAACTCTTCTTGTCTCATCTGCCCTGGCTCTTGTTTGGGCAGGATAGTTACTTTGGGCTGCACGTGCTGTTTGCCCTGCTTTCCTCGTCTAGCTCCTTTCTGCCCTATATGGTCAACCTGGAGCAAAGACAAAAAAAATATCAGGTCAAATAGCACAGAAGACTTACTGCTGGAATATTGCCTCCCCGGCAACGGCGCCAATTTTGACGGCGATGAATGTTTGTCGTGGAACAAACGCCGGTCAAAATAAATTTATAATTCTGCCAAAACTCAACACTATGGGCATAGTGGTAAGCGTGGGGTCGGTCCCACGAGGAGGCAATTGCAGTAGGTGATCTCGGCTTGCCCAAATGGTTGTCACGATTTTGAAAAAAGGTTTTTGAATTGTTGCTGTGGGCACAGCGATTTTTATCTAACTACTGAACTCAAACAATTAAATATAAATTAACTATGACCAATCTAAACATGAAGATTATAAATAAACACTACGACCAAACTGGACAGATAACTAAAATAACAAAAAATAAATAATGGAAAACAAGCATCTGGGCATACAGCGTCTCTCAGGGTCATCTGGGCACACTACTGGTCATAGGCACTAAAGATTTCTACCAGCGGTTTGTCAGCAGTTATAGGGTGCAAAAACAAAAGTGGTCCTATTGCGTCACGCCCAGCAATTGCCCCACCCCTTATCTATCCTTACTGTGTAAGAGAAGGCAATCTAATACTATACCTAAACTCCTAGATCTGAACAATTCGATAACCTATGCGACCAAACATGGATCTAGTTTGCCCAAACCCGCATTACCCTCTAGACAGACCCGCTCGGCCAATATCATGCTCGAAACATACGACCGCATCTCCTGCAAGTTCTAGTGCTATGCCCGCAACAATACTACAAGGTACATCTATGCGGTTTGCCAATCACCAGTATCCCAGTTTGTAAAGGTTCACTAGTGGTCGTCCTAGTTTGCCCAAACTCCCCAGAAATAAACCTCAACCAACTTTGCCTCGGGAACAAACGCCCAACCGGTTACTTTAGCCCCATCAGCCTCGCGGTTCTATCTTAGCCCAGAATCCCCTTTGATCTGCCCTCTGCCCAGACGCTAAACCTGCTTAGCTACTCATACCGGAAATAAAACAAAAATAAATAAAAGGAAAACGATCTATATTATTCATAACTAAGAAAAGGAAATTGTTTTGAAAACGAAAATGTAAAAACGAAATTAAAAACATCAAAGCATGAAATTGTTTGTGGCCCGTAGGCCCGATCTACTACAAAACAAAAGGAAGAACCGAGCCGTGGTGGCTCCGATCTCTTCCCGATCTCCGGCGGCTGCTCTCGGTCTCTTTGTATTTCGTGATGTGTATCTGGTGTGTGTGATTTTCGTCCTCAATATTATATTTATAGTCTTCAATTAGGGTTAGTAAAGTGGTTAGATGCGTCTGCCCTTGAAAATAGGAGCTGCTGAACAACCCTGGACGGATTAGGCAGAATCCCCCTTTTTCAGGAATCTGTTGCGCTGACGTGCCCATAGCAGCTCTTTGCCCATAGTGTCGACTTTTCCCACAGTGACGACTTTGCCTCCTTGGGTCAAACTGCTCCAGCCACTTTGCCCATAGTGCCGACTTTGCCCACAGTGACGACTTTGCCTCCTTGGGTCCAACTGCTCCAGTCACTTTGCCCATAGTGTCGACCTTGCCCATAGTGAAGACTTTGCCTCCTTGGGTCAAACTACTCCAGTCACTTTGCCTCGGATCTCAGAGTTTGCCCAAAGTGTACAATTTCTTTGCCTTTTCCACACCATTCTCCACCTGTCACCTGCATCCCTGCAGACTTTGCCCAAACACCTAATTGTGCCCTCCCAGACACACTATTGACTCAAACTGACTCAATAAAAGGTGAAAAAACGCTCTATGATGAGCAAATAAAATGGCTCATCAGAACCGCACACACTTGGATACGCTTGTCCCCAAGCGTGGACTCTGATTTGCCTGACTCAAGACCAAAGTGAAAACAGAAATGAAAGAAGTAGGGGGAAACAAAACAAAGGACTTTAGCATGATCAGTACAGGGCATAGTACATACTGAAAACTCAAATTTCAAGTAAAGCTAAAAACAAGTCAAGATTCTGTTCAAGGTCTTTGGGGTCACTCCCTCACAGTGTTTCTCTCTTTTTAGTGTATGGGCTCAACACTCATTTTCTGCTGTGACTCCACTTTGCCAAAATTTGCCATATTGCTAATTTGAGTTTGTTTTAACTAAGCAGGGGGATTATCAGTGGGACTTTTATTGGGTTGTAGTGTAGGGCTCATATGGGTAGATTTTGAGGAGTTGACTCTATTTGGAGTAGAGGGCTTTTTGATGTTAGCCTTTTCTCTGCCACTTTGCCCCTTCTTACGGGCCTTAGCTCAACAGCTTTATTATTTTTTTTTCTGATTTGTTTTTTTCTCCTTTTTTTTTCTCTTTTTTTTTCTTTTTTTTTTCTTTTTTTTTTCTCTTTTTTTCTCTTTTTTTTTTTTTGAACACTATGCCCTAACTCCCTCTTATCTCTATGGCTGCCTATGTAATGTGGGCATAATACCAGATGGGTTCACAAAGAATATTCAATCAGGCTCAAAGGGCTAGCAAGGGGGCAGTGTTATTTATTCAAGCAAAATAAAACAAGAAAATGTCCTAATCATCTAACAACCCTACTCAGTCAAACTACTCATTTCAGCAAACAGGAAAAGACAAGCATTGTAAATATCACAACAGACTCTCAAAGAAAGAAATCATATATCAATGTTGGCTCAATTCTCACAGTTTGCCTAGAACAGTTCCATCTTCCCTATTTCATGCACCTTAACTATGAAGTTTGAGTTACTGTATGTATGTTTGCCCAAAGTGATCACATAATCATGCTGACTCGATTAGAAACAGGGTTTTCCCTTTCCCTTTCCCCCCTCAGACACTTTGCCTTGGCAAAGTGTGCAAAAGTAATAAGGTTGGTAGGGGCTACCCACGACCAGACTATGACTCTAAAATCGTCGGCGCACGTTCCCCCTCACACACTTTGCCTTGGGCAAAGTGTGTCAATGAAAAGATCAATCCTTGGCTCAAAGGAAAACCGACTAAAAAAATAAAAGAAAAAAGAAAACAATTGGGAGGGCAAATAAGGAGGAGGTAAATGCAAGGTAGAACCTGAATTGGGCACGGGCAAAGTGGACCATTAATGTGTTATGTAGCTCTGCCATGCCTTTTTACATGCTGCCTTGTCGCCTTAGGACTTTGCCCGGAATCAGTAGCTTGAGCGCGTTTGCCCAGACCTTGACTTCGTTCCAGGGGTCATCCTTGAAACTTCAGGGAGCTCATTCATCTTCTACTGTGAGCTGGGCTGTCCTGCGCTATGCCCACACCGTACTCTTATGCCCCTTGTATCCTGCACATCAAGAACGAACAAACCCTTCCTCTCTCTTGGGTTGAGACAACTCAAAGTGCTATATCCGCGAAGAAGTTTTATTCTTAAATAAAATGAAAGAAAAACATACCAGTTTGCCTCCTGGTTAGCGCCCTTGTTGTCGTCATGGGCATGACGTGATAAATGTTTACCATTCTTCATGATGGAAGGGCTTAAGCTTCTCCTCGTTATGCCCATATGAGGCCTTCAGGCACTTGAGTAAGTCTGTGCAGTTGCTCATCATCCATCCATGTAAAGTGCCTGGTAGTTTGCCAAAACAAATTCGTATTTGCACGTTGGTCAGGGGCAACTTGCTCTCTTTCTTCACACTTAGGAACTTCAGCTGGGGGTCTCGTATGGGCTCAGCTACTTCTTCAAACATGATGTGACGCTTTCATATGGTAGGGCTAATACCCCTGATGTCTGCCACTGGCCATCCTATGCCTTTCTTGTGTTGCCCAATCGCTTCCGTGAGCTTCTCTTCCTCTGGGCGCTTCGAAAATGCATTGACGCTTGCAGGCAAAGTGTCAGTTTGCCCTAGCAACAAGTTCTTCAAATTCCCTGGAGGCATATCGAGTTCTAACATTGATGGTTTATCAAGAGGGTGTGTCATGACAGTCTCCTCTGGTGTTGACAGTATGCCCAAACCGCCAGTGTTATTTTCCAGCGACCTAAACTCTTGGTCAGTTTGGTCATAGACCCCACATTCGTTAGATATTTCCTCAACGACCTTCTCGATTTGATAGACATATTGAAGGTGACCGTTTCTTCCTCAAATTTACATCTCAGCCTCCCAGTTTGACAATCAACGTCAGTCTTGGTCGATTTCAAGAACGGTTTGCCCATGATCATCACTGGCTCTTTATTCGATTCACCCATATCCAGCACATAGAAATCAACAGGGAAAATGAAGTCCTTCACTTTGACCAAAACATCTTCCAGTATGCCCTCGGGGTAGACATTTGACCCGTTGGCTAGCTGAATTATAGCCCTCGTGGATTTCAGTTGCCGTATGCCCAGATCGTCATACAATGTCTTTGGCATGATATTGATTGATGTGCCCAGATCCAACATGGTTTTTTCGATTTTCCTCCTACCAATGATGCATGGAACGTGAAACATCCCTGGGCCTCCACACCCGGTCAATCCATTTTTCTTTATAATCCTGGACACATTCTCTTTGACTTCAAACATTGCATCCCTACGGTATTTGACTTTCTTTGTAGACAACTCCTTTAAGAACTTGGCACACCTGGGCATAGAGTTCAAAATGGTAAGAAGAGGCATATTAATTTTTACCTTTTTATACATTTGGATCATCTCGATTGCATCCCCCCCTTCATTATTTCTAATCAATCTGCTTGGGAAGGGAGGTCGGATCACAGGAGGTGGCGGCTTGTCTCGCTTTGCCCTAAGTGACGTCTCTTTCGTCCTTTGGTCATCCGCGGTGTGTCCTTGGGGCTCTTCTTTATGTTCTTCTCCAGATTCTTGATCCTTTTCTACTGGTCCAACTACTTCTGGTGGATATTTATCGCTCTTAACGTGAATCGCATACACTTGAGCCTTGTGCAGTTCGGTTTGGGCAGACAACTCCTCTTTTTTCTTTTCTTCTTTGGCCACTGTCTGGGTAAGGTACGCCAGCTGTGAATTAATATTTTGAATTTGCCCACATGTATCCACCTTGAACTTTTCATTCTCCTGTTGGGACTTCAGGCTCTCTTTGACCAAAGTCTGGACCATCTCGGATAGTGAATTAAGGTTCTGAAATTGCCCACGTGCCTCAGCCTTGAACCTCTCATTCTCTTGTTGAGCCCTCAAATTCTCCCTAGCCATGGTATTGACCAGTTCTGCAAGTGAGGGTTCATTGTTTTGGTTCTGCTGAGGGTATTGCCCCTGGAATTGGTGCTGATGGTAGTGCTGGGCATATTGATTTGCATGCTGACCCTCCACTTGTTTGTGTCCGTACCTGAAATCTTCATGGTATCTCCATCCAAGGTTTTATACGTCTGAGTGGGGGTCCAAGTGATGTTTTCCCCAGCTTTGCCCGTATCCGTTGGCATGGCCCATTGGATTCACTTCTTTAAAGAAAAGTCTTGGGCATTGATCTGTATCGTGATCTTCATCCTTACATATTTTACATGCCTTGACCACTGTATTTGACGCCATCACCATGGTTGCCATGAATTGCTCCATGGTACTACACAACTTGTCGATTTTGGAGTCTGTCGCTGTGGGCAAAGGCATGTTCTGTTTGGGCAGATCACTTCCATCCTCTCTCGAAGCCTCTGCCATCTCCTTGAGCAATCTGAACGCATCATCCGCACTCTTGTTTAACACTGATCCTCCACATGCAACATTGACGAGTTTCCTCTCTGTTGGGCAAAGTCCAGACATGAAGTATTGGATCAGATCATGGTCTGGGATTTGATTTTGAGGACATTTGACCAAAATTTCTTTGAACCTAGCCCAGTAGTCATGGAAGATCTCATTATTCCCCATCTTTATGTTGTAGATACTGTTCCTCACCTGCTGAATCTTTGATATTGGGAAATACTTCTCAAGAAACTTCTGATGGAGTTGTGCCCAGGTGGTCACCTCTCCTTTGGGCAAAGTATAGAGCCAATCTCTTGCTGCATCGGCCAAAGAGAATGGGAACGCCAAAAGTCTGATGTATTCGCCCAAAGGGGCTGCTCCTTGGATCGTTCCACATGCTAGTTCAAAGTCTTGGATATGCCTTTGAGGATCCTCCCACGGCATGTCACTGAATTTGGGCAGAATTTGTAGGAAATTATGCTTCATCTCCCAATTCTCATTAATATGGGGCAACACTATGCCCAGAGGTCGCAAATTCAGATTTGTTGGGAACATCATGTCCCTTAGTGTCCTGTTTGCCTCTCCCATCGTGGATTTTGAGATTAGTATGGGGCAAACTCTTCTTGTCTCATCTGCCCTGGCTCTTGTTTGGGCAGGATAGTTACTTTGGGCTGCACGTGCTGTTTGCCCTGCTTTCCTCGTCTAGCTCCTTTCTGCCCTATATGGTCAACCTGGAGCAAAGACAAAAAAAATATCAGGTCAAATAGCACAGAAGACTTACTGCTGGAATATTGCCTCCCCGGCAACGGCGCCAATTTTGACGGCGATGAATGTTTGTCGTGGAACAAACGCCGGTCAAAATAAATTTATAATTCTGCCAAAACTCAACACTATGGGCATAGTGGTAAGCGTGGGGTCGGTCCCACGAGGAGGCAATTGCAGTAGGTGATCTCGGCTTGCCCAAATGGTTGTCACGATTTTGAAAAAAGGTTTTTGAATTGTTGCTGTGGGCACAGCGATTTTTATCTAACTACTGAACTCAAACAATTAAATATAAATTAACTATGACCAATCTAAACATGAAGATTATAAATAAACACTACGACCAAACTGGACAGATAACTAAAATAACAAAAAATAAATAATGGAAAACAAGCATCTGGGCATACAGCGTCTCTCAGGGTCATCCGGGCACACTACTGGTCATAGGCACTAAAGATTTCTACCAGCGGTTTGTCAGCAGTTATAGGGTGCAAAAACAAAAGTGGTCCTATTGCGTCACGCCCAGCAATTGCCCCACCCCTTATCTATCCTTACTGTGTAAGAGAAGGCAAGCTAATACTATACCTAAACTCCTAGATCTGAACAATTCGATAACCTATGCGACCAAACATGGATCTAGTTTGCCCAAACCCGCATTACCCTCTAGACAGACCCGCTCGGCCAATATCATGCTCGAAACATACGACCGCATCTCCTGCAAGTTCTAGTGCTATGCCCGCAACAATACTACAAGGTACATCTATGCGGTTTGCCAATCACCAGTATCCCAGTTTGTAAAGGTTCACTAGTGGTCGTCCTAGTTTGCCCAAACTCCCCAGAAATAAACCTCAACCAACTTTGCCTCGGGAACAAACGCCCAACCGGTTACTTTAGCCCCATCAGCCTCGCGGTTCTATCTTAGCCCAAAATCCCCTTTGATCTGCCCTCTGCCCAGACGCTAAACCTGCTTAGCTACTCATACCGGAAATAAAACAAAAATAAATAAAAGGAAAACGATCTATATTATTCATAACTAAGAAAAGGAAATTGTTTTGAAAACGAAAATGTAAAAACGAAATTAAAAACATCAAAGCATGAAATTGTTTGTGGCCCGTAGGCCCGATCTACTACAAAACAAAAGGAAGAACCGAGCCGTGGTGGCTCCGATCTCTTCCCGATCTCCGGCGGCTGCTCTCGGTCTCTTTGTATTTCGTGATGTGTATCTGGTGTGTGTGATTTTCGTCCTCAATATTATATTTATAGTCTTCAATTAGGGTTAGTAAAGTGGTTAGATGCGTCTGCCCTTGAAAATAGGAGCTGCTGAACAACCCTGGACGGATTAGGCAGAATCCCCCTTTTTCAGGAATCTGTTGCGCTGACGTGCCCATAGCAGCTCTTTGCCCATAGTGTCGACTTTTCCCACAGTGACGACTTTGCCTCCTTGGGTCAAACTGCTCCAGCCACTTTGCCCATAGTGCCGACTTTGCCCACAGTGACGACTTTGCCTCCTTGGGTCCAACTGCTCCAGTCACTTTGCCCATAGTGTCGACCTTGCCCATAGTGAAGACTTTGCCTCCTTGGGTCAAACTACTCCAGTCACTTTGCCTCGGATCTCAGAGTTTGCCCAAAGTGTACAATTTCTTTGCCTTTTCCACACCATTCTCCACCTGTCACCTGCATCCCTGCAGACTTTGCCCAAACACCTAATTGTGCCCTCCCAGACACACTATTGACTCAAACTGACTCAATAAAAGGTGAAAAAACGCTCTATGATGAGCAAATAAAATGGCTCATCAGAACCGCACACACTTGGATACGCTTGTCCCCAAGCGTGGACTCTGATTTGCCTGACTCAAGACCAAAGTGAAAACAGAAATGAAAGAAGTAGGGGGAAACAAAACAAAGGACTTTAGCATGATCAGTACAGGGCATAGTACATACTGAAAACTCAAATTTCAAGTAAAGCTAAAAACAAGTCAAGATTCTGTTCAAGGTCTTTGGGGTCACTCCCTCACAGTGTTTCTCTCTTTTTAGTGTATGGGCTCAACACTCATTTTCTGCTGTGACTCCACTTTGCCAAAATTTGCCATATTGCTAATTTGAGTTTGTTTTAACTAAGCAGGGGGATTATCAGTGGGACTTTTATTGGGTTGTAGTGTAGGGCTCATATGGGTAGATTTTGAGGAGTTGACTCTATTTGGAGTAGAGGGCTTTTTGATGTTAGCCTTTTCTCTGCCACTTTGCCCCTTCTTACGGGCCTTAGCTCAACAGCTTTATTATTTTTTTTTCTGATTTGTTTTTTTCTCCTTTTTTTTTCTCTTTTTTTTTCTTTTTTTTTTCTTTTTTTTTTCTCTTTTTTTTTTTTTTGAACACTATGCCCTAACTCCCTCTTATCTCTATGGCTGCCTATGTAATGTGGGCATAATACCAGATGGGTTCACAAAGAATATTCAATCAGGCTCAAAGGGCTAGCAAGGGGGCAGTGTTATTTATTCAAGCAAAATAAAACAAGAAAATGCCCTAATCATCTAACAACCCTACTCAGTCAAACTACTCATTTCAGCAAACAGGAAAAGACAAGCATTGTAAATATCACAACAGACTCTCAAAGAAAGAAATCATATATCAATGTTGGCTCAATTCTCACAGTTTGCCTAGAACAGTTCCATCATCCCTATTTCATGCACCTTAACTATGAAGTTTGAGTTACTGTATGTATGTTTGCCCAAAGTGATCACATAATCATGCTGACTCGATTAGAAACAGGGTTTTCCCTTTCCCTTTCCCCCCTCACACACTTTGCCTTGGCAAAGTGTGCAAAAGTAATAAGGTTGGTAGGGGCTACCCACGACCAGACTATGACTCTAAAATCGTCGGCGCACCTTCCCCCTCACACACTTTGCCTTGGGCAAAGTGTGTCAATGAAAAGATCAATCTTTGGCTCAAAGGAAAACCGACTAAAAAAATAAAATAAAAAAGAAAACAATTGGGAGGGCAAATAAGGAGGAGGTAAATGCAAGGTAGAACCTGAATTGGGCACGGGCAAAGTGGACCATTAATGTGTTATGTAGCTCTGCCATGCCTTTTTACATGCTGCCTTGTCGCCTTAGGACTTTGCCCGGAATCAGTAGCTTGAGCGCGTTTGCCCAGACCTTGACTTCGTTCCAGGGGTCATCCTTGAAACTTCAGGGAGCTCATTCATCTTCTACTGTGAGCTGGGCTGTCCTGCGCTATGCCCACACCGTACTCTTATGCCCCTTGTATCCTGCACATCAAGAACGAACAAACCCTTCCTCTCTCTTGGGTTGAGACAAGTCAAAGTGCTATATCCGCGAAGAAGTTTTATTCTTAAATAAAATGAAAGAAAAACATACCAGTTTGCCTCCTGGTTAGCGCCCTTGTTGTCGTCATGGGCATGACGTGATAAATGTTTACCATTCTTCATGATGGAAGGGCTTAAGCTTCTCCTCGTTATGCCCATATGAGGCCTTCAGGCACTTGAGTAAGTCTGTGCAGTTGCTCATCATCCATCCATGTAAAGTGCCTGGTAGTTTGCCAAAACAAATTCGTATTTGCACGTTGGTCAGGGGCAACTTGCTCTCTTTCTTCACACTTAGGAACTTCAGCTGGGGGTCTCGTATGGGCTCAGCTACTTCTTCAAACATGATGTGACGCTTTCATATGGTAGGGCTAATACCCCTGATGTCTGCCACTGGCCATCCTATGCCTTTCTTGTGTTGCCCAATCGCTTCCGTGAGCTTCTCTTCCTCTGGGCGCTTCGAAAATGCATTGACGCTTGCAGGCAAAGTGTCAGTTTGCCCTAGCAACAAGTTCTTCAAATTCCCTGGAGGCATATCGAGTTCTAACATTGATGGTTTATCAAGAGGGTGTGTCATGACAGTCTCCTCTGGTGTTGACAGTATGCCCAAACCGCCAGTGTTATTTTCCAGCGACCTAAACTCTTGGTCAGTTTGGTCATAGACCCCACATTCGTTAGATATTTCCTCAACGACCTTCTCGATTTGATAGACATATTGAAGGTGACCGTTTCTTCCTCAAATTTACATCTCAGCCTCCCAGTTTGACAATCAACGTCAGTCTTGGTCGATTTCAAGAACGGTTTGCCCATGATCATCACTGGCTCTTTATTCGATTCACCCATATCCAGCACATAGAAATCAACAGGGAAAATGAAGTCCTTCACTTTGACCAAAACATCTTCCAGTATGCCCTCGGGGTAGACATTTGACCCGTTGGCTAGCTGAATTATAGCCCTCGTGGATTTCAGTTGCCGTATGCCCAGATCGTCATACAATGTCTTTGGCATGATATTGATTGATGTGCCCAGATCCAACATGGTTTTTTCGATTTTCCTCCTACCAATGATGCATGGAACGTGAAACATCCCTGGGCCTCCACACCCGGTCAATCCATTTTTCTTTATAATCCTGGACACATTCTCTTTGACTTCAAACATTGCATCCCTACGGTATTTGACTTTCTTTGTAGACAACTCCTTTAAGAACTTGGCACACCTGGGCATAGAGTTCAAAATGGTAAGAAGAGGCATATTAATTTTTACCTTTTTATACATTTGGATCATCTCGATTGCATCCCCCCCTTCATTATTTCTAATCAATCTGCTTGGGAAGGGAGGTCGGATCACAGGAGGTGGCGGCTTGTCTCGCTTTGCCCTAAGTGACCTCTCTTTCGTCCTTTGGTCATCCGCGGTGTGTCCTTGGGGCTCTTCTTTTATGTTCTTCTCCAGATTCTTGATCCTTTTCTACTGGTCCAACTACTTCTGGTGGATATTTATCGCTCTTAACGTGAATCGCATACACTTGAGCCTTGTGCAGTTCGGTTTGGGCAGACAACTCCTCTTTTTTCTTTTCTTCTTTGGCCACTGTCTGGGTAAGGTACGCCAGCTGTGAATTAATATTTTGAATTTGCCCACATGTATCCACCTTGAACTTTTCATTCTCCTGTTGGGACTTCAGGCTCTCTTTGACCAAAGTCTGGACCATCTCGGATAGTGAATTAAGGTTCTGAAATTGCCCACGTGCCTCAGCCTTGAACCTCTCATTCTCTTGTTGAGCCCTCAAATTCTCCCTAGCCATGGTATTGACCAGTTCTGCAAGTGAGGGTTCATTGTTTTGGTTCTGCTGAGGGTATTGCCCCTGGAATTGGTGCTGATGGTAGTGCTGGGCATATTGATTTGCATGCTGACCCTCCACTTGTTTGTGTCCGTACCTGAAATCTTCATGGTATCTCCATCCAAGGTTTTATACGTCTGAGTGGGGGTCCAAGTGATGTTTTCCCCAGCTTTGCCCGTATCCGTTGGCATGGCCCATTGGATTCACTTCTTTAAAGAAAAGTCTTGGGCATTGATCTGTAGCGTGATCTTCATCCTTACATATTTTACATGCCTTGACCACTGTATTTGACGCCATCACCATGGTTGCCATGAATTGCTCCATGGTACTACACAACTTGTCGATTTTGGAGTCTGTCGTTGTGGGCAAAGGCATGTTCTGTTTGGGCAGATCACTTCCATCCTCTCTCGAAGCCTCTGCCATCTCCTTGAGCAATCTGAACGCATCATCCGCACTCTTGTTTAACACTGATCCTCCACATGCAACATTGACGAGTTTCCTCTCTGTTGGGCAAAGTCCAGACATGAAGTATTGGATCAGATCATGGTCTGGGATTTGATTTTGAGGACATTTGACCAAAATTTCTTTGAACCTAGCCCAGTAGTCATGGAAGATCTCATTATTCCCCATCTTTATGTTGTACATACTGTTCCTCACCTGCTGAATCTTTGATATTGGGAAATACTTCTCAAGAAACTTCTGCTGGAGTTGTGCCCAGGTGGTCACCTCTCCTTTGGGCAAAGTATAGAGCCAATCTCTTGCTGCATCGGCCAAAGAGAATGGGAACGCCAAAAGTCTGATGTATTCGCCCAAAGGGGCTGCTCCTTGGATCGTTCCACATGCTAGTTCAAAGTCTTGGATATGCCTTTGAGGATCCTCCCACGGCATGTCACTGAATTTGGGCAGAATTTGTAGGAAATTATGCTTCATCTCCCAATTCTCATTAATATGGGGCAACACTATGCCCAGAGGTCGCAAATTCAGATTTGTTGGGAACATCATGTCCCTTAGTGTCCTGTTTGCCTCTCCCATCGTGGATTTTGAGATTAGTATGGGGCAAACTCTTCTTGTCTCATCTGCCCTGGCTCTTGTTTGGGCAGGATAGTTACTTTGGGCTGCACGTGCTGTTTGCCCTGCTTTCCTCGTCTAGCTCCTTTCTGCCCTATATGGTCAACCTGGAGCAAAGACAAAAAAAATATCAGGTCAAATAGCACAGAAGACTTACTGCTGGAATATTGCCTCCCCGGCAACGGCGCCAATTTTGACGGCGATGAATGTTTGTCGTGGAACAAACGCCGGTCAAAATAAATTTATAATTCTGCCAAAACTCAACACTATGGGCATAGTGGTAAGCGTGGGGTCGGTCCCACGAGGAGGCAATTGCAGTAGGTGATCTCGGCTTGCCCAAATGGTTGTCACGATTTTGAAAAAAGGTTTTTGAATTGTTGCTGTGGGCACAGCGATTTTTATCTAACTACTGAACTCAAACAATTAAATATAAATTAACTATGACCAATCTAAACATGAAGATTATAAATAAACACTACGACCAAACTGGACAGATAACTAAAATAACAAAAAATAAATAATGGAAAACAAGCATCTGGGCATACAGCGTCTCTCAGGGTCATCTGGGCACACTACTGGTCATAGGCACTAAAGATTTCTACCAGCGGTTTGTCAGCAGTTATAGGGTGCAAAAACAAAAGTGGTCCTATTGCGTCACGCCCAGCAATTGCCCCACCCCTTATCTATCCTTACTGTGTAAGAGAAGGCAAGCTAATACTATACCTAAACTCCTAGATCTGAACAATTCGATAACCTATGCGACCAAACATGGATCTAGTTTGCCCAAACCCGCATTACCCTCTAGACAGACCCGCTCGGCCAATATCATGCTCGAAACATACGACCGCATCTCCTGCAAGTTCTAGTGCTATGCCCGCAACAATACTACAAGGTACATCTATGCGGTTTGCCAATCACCAGTATCCCAGTTTGTAAAGGTTCACTAGTGGTCGTCCTAGTTTGCCCAAACTCCCCAGAAATAAACCTCAACCAACTTTGCCTCGGGAACAAACGCCCAACCGGTTACTTTAGCCCCATCAGCCTCGCGGTTCTATCTTAGCCCAGAATCCCCTTTGATCTGCCCTCTGCCCAGACGCTAAACCTGCTTAGCTACTCATACCGGAAATAAAACAAAAATAAATAAAAGGAAAACGATCTATATTATTCATAACTAAGAAAAGGAAATTGTTTTGAAAACGAAAATGTAAAAACGAAATTAAAAACATCAAAGCATGAAATTGTTTGTGGCCCGTAGGCCCGATCTACTACAAAACAAAAGGAAGAACCGAGCCGTGGTGGCTCCGATCTCTTCCCGATCTCCGGCGGCTGCTCTCGGTCTCTTTGTATTTCGTGATGTGTATCTGGTGTGTGTGATTTTCGTCCTCAATATTATATTTATAGTCTTCAATTAGGGTTAGTAAAGTGGTTAGATGCGTCTGCCCTTGAAAATAGGAGCTGCTGAACAACCCTGGACGGATTAGGCAGAATCCCCCTTTTTCAGGAATCTGTTGCGCTGACGTGCCCATAGCAGCTCTTTGCCCATAGTGTCGACTTTTCCCACAGTGACGACTTTGCCTCCTTGGGTCAAACTGCTCCAGCCACTTTGCCCATAGTGCCGACTTTGCCCACAGTGACGACTTTGCCTCCTTGGGTCCAACTGCTCCAGTCACTTTGCCCATAGTGTCGACCTTGCCCATAGTGAAGACTTTGCCTCCTTTGGTCAAACTACTCCAGTCACTTTGCCTCGGATCTCAGAGTTTGCCCAAAGTGTACAATTTCTTTGCCTTTTCCACACCATTCTCCACCTGTCACCTGCATCCCTGCAGACTTTGCCCAAACACCTAATTGTGCCCTCCCAGACACACTATTTACTCAAACTGACTCAATAAAAGGTGAAAAAACTCTCTAAGATGAGCAAATAAAATGGCTCATCAGTGTATCTCACAGTGTGGTGCCTCACAATCCCCGAACTCTTACAAAACTGGTTGAATTCGTCGGATACAAATTTTAGGCCATTGTCCGTACGCAGGTTCTTCACGATTTTCCCGGTCTGTTTCTCTATCATCACCTTCCAATTTCTGAAGGTAGAAAACACGTCGCTCTTGTGCTTCAAGAAGAACGACCAAACCTTTCGGGAATAGTCATCGATGATGGTAAGCGTGTAGAAAGAACCTCCAGTGGAGGGGACCGGGGATGGTCCCCATAGATCGGAATGAACATACCCGAATATCTCTTTAGTTGTGTGAGCGCCGGTAGTGAACTTCACTCGCGTTTGCGTCCCAAAGACGCACTGCTCATAGAACTCCAACTTCGACAAGCCCTTATCCCCAAGGAGCCCTTGCCTACTCAACTCGGCCATTCCGGAATCACTCATATGCCCTAGACGCATCACGCATATGCCAAAGTCTCGTTGTATCGACATCCGAGACCTTGGAATCACCCACGGCTACTTCACCTTTCACCGTGGTGCCATCAAGAACGTAAAGCCTATTCGACTTACGTTCGCCTCTCATAACCACCAACGAACCGCTGGCAACCTTCACGACTCCACCTTCTCCGGTGAACGAGTAACCCTTAAGCTCCAAAGTACTAAACGAAATTAAATTCCGCTTTAAGCCAGGATCGTATCTAACCTCGCTTAGGGTGCGGATCGCGCCGTCAAACATCTTGATCTGGATGCTTCCCATCCCTTCGATCTTGCATGACGCGTTGTTTCCCATGGTCACCGCACCTTATTCCACCTTCTCAAAAGTCTCGAACCAATCACGATTCGGGCACATGTGGAACGTACATCTCGAGTCTAGAATTCATTCCTCCCTTGATTTGGAGACCTCACCCAAAGCCATAAGGAGATCACAATAATTCTCGGCTACACCAACTTCACCATTACTCTTACCGGAATTGTTGTTGTTGTTGTTGTTGCCGCCTTCTCTTTCCTTCATATTTTTCAAGGCGTAGCAATCGGCTTTGATGTGACCCTTCTTTTTTCAATAGTTGCAAACTTTGTTACTATGTCGTGACTTCAATCGAGATCTCTGGTTGGTCCGCCTACGGACATTCAATCCTTCGCTTGGCGTCTCTCCTGAATTAGGATTCTCCATCATCAAAATATTCTGTCTAGATGAGAGAGCCGAAGTTACATCTTTAAACGTGAGGCTATCTCGAGAATATAGGAGAGTATCATGGAAGCTCGCCATAGCAGGGGGTAGCGAAATTAGGAGCCAAAACGCAAGATCATCATCTTCGATCTTCACGCCAATGTTGCCGAGGTCGGCGACTTTCTCCTTGAATTTCGCTACGTGCGCGGGGATAGAAGAACCCTCCGCCATCTTGAGGAAATATAAACTCCTCTTCAAATTGTGCTTACTTGACACCGTCTTGGTAACGCACATCTCTTCAAGCTTCTCACAAAATTCTTTCACTGTTTTCATCTCCATGATGTCCTTCGCCAAACTATTCGAAACATGGGAACCCTATGGTCGCCATAGCCATCTGATCGAGCGTCACGCGGTCGTCATGCTCCATGTGAACTGGCATGTTGTCAATACCATTGAGGGCGATCTCTTGCTTCAGGGATCGTAGAACTAACCTCATCTTGTATTGCCAAGTCGGGAACCTTGTGTTGAGATCCAGCAACGGTATGTCATACCTCACGCTCGTCATAGAAACTTGGCTCTGATACCACTATAATATTACTTCACGATTACAAGGATGATATACGCTCTAAACCCTCAAATCTCACGTAATAGTTATAGCTAGAATAATTGGTGTGTTTATGCCCATGGAGAAGCTCTCTTTATATAGGGAGAGATCCTAATTATTGTATGGAAACAATAATTCTCGCCCTTAGTATGTCTTATAGGAGAAGGAAACCAAAACGGACCAAAAATAGGACTTTTTCGAAAATATCTCGCTCAGGAGAAAACGGCGACCGCGGATTTCGACCGGCGGTCGCGGGTCCACTTTCGGCGGGCGCGGAGCATGAATCGGCGGGCGCGGAAATCGTCCAGTCCACGATACGTCAACTGATGTCAAACGGCGACCGCGGAAACCCTTTCCGCGGTCGCGGAACACCTTTCCGCGGGCGCAGTTCCACTCCGGCGGGCGCTGAACTTTGATCGAAGCTTCGATCCTTTAGGTGATGTAAATGGCGCCCGCTGCCACCCTTCCGCGAGCGCGGGACATCCACTGGAGACCGCTGTTGGAGCCCAGCGGTCGCGGAAAGCTTCAGCGCCTCTTCCTTCTCGGTTTTGTGGCAAACTTCAACAATTACAAGAGACCATCCCCTCAAGATCTTCTTTTCGAAGAACCTGAACCTTTTCAAAATTCATACTTGGGAAAAGCTATATATGAATTTAATATAGATGGTTTAAATGATAAACAAATAATTGATGTTATACATAGAATCATTCTGTACTCGACTGTCTGTAAACAACATGGAAATAGTGACAGTTCGATAACATCTGGATTTGTTGGACAATTAAGAGGATGGTTGGATCATTATTTAACAGAAATACAAAAAGTAGAAATTCTAAACCATAAAAAAATAATTAAGGTAGAACCAAATAATCCAAGTACTAGTATGGCTACAACAAGCGAAAAGACGCAGTTTATACACTGTGTTTATAAATTCTACAACATTTTGTTGGAACTTCAACTACCTTAGCAGAAAAATTCAAACACTTCTTCAAAATCTAAGATGTCACTCCTTAACTCATTTTAGATGGTATAAAGACACATTTTTGTCAAGAGTTTATCAACTCACAAACCCCAATTCAACTCATTGGAAGTCTAAATTTATAGATGGCCTTCCTCATCTTTTTGCTGAAAAAGTTCGGCAATCATTACGAGTTAAGAATGATGGAATAAATATTAATTACTCCGAATTAACATATGGTCAAATGATAAATACCTGCATAAATGAAGGATTAAACCTTTGTAATGACATTAAATTAAAAAATAAATTAAAAAAGCAACAGAAATCGGAAAAACACCAGCTTGGTGAATTCTGTGAACAATTTAATTGTTTGTGTATTATCAGATATTCTGAACAATTTAAGTCTCTCTTTGACAATAATCTAATTGTTTGTGTATTATCAGATATTCTGATTGTTTGTTCTAGAGTTTTGATAGCAAATCTTGCTTTTAAGTCAAGAAACCCAATTTCATAAATTTTGTGTGGGGATACCTGAAGGTATAACCCATTTATTTAATTTATCCAATTTTTTTTGGATATTCGATTAGTTCTGCATTTTTTACAGATTCAGTTTCATGTTCATCGTTATTCCAATTAGACATGGATAATAAATGCTAGTAATTTGTTGTGGTTAGCAAGACATTAGAATTATAAGCCCAACTTTAAACACGTAAACTTTATTAAACATAAAAACAAAATTACTTAAATAAACATTCTTTTTGCAACCCTTACAAACGACAAAAGTCGTTTAACTATCAACCAAAAGGGATAGACGGAGAAAACTCCAAAAATCAAGGTTAACGAAAATTTTAGCAAAATGTAATTGTAATTGTAAATGTAATTGTAACATTGTGGCATAAAACGAAAACACTAAAAATTTTCGTCATTTTTACTTTTTTTTTTTTACATGTTTAAATTTCACTTAATCATCCAAGGAAGGAAAAACCACCTATGCCTAATCATCTAAAAAGAATTACAAAAGAAATTATTATAATAACAAATTCCCAAAGAAGGAAAAACCACCTATGCCTAATAAAGGCAAAAGAAAAGCTAAAAAACTTGATATAAGCTGTCATAAATGTGGCAAGATTGGTCATTATGCAAATTGATGCTGGACAAAAAAGGCTCTCAATGAGATACAAGATGAAAATTTAAGATTGCAATTAGAAAAGGTATTAATAAACTCTGAAACTGACACTGAAACTTCAAATGAAGAAGAACTAGGAGTCATAAATGGAATGTCCTCTGAATCTTCAAATACTGACAATGATGATTGTCAATATAATGAAAGATAATTACTGGAAATCCATAGTTGACATGAATGGGTTAAATGTCTTGACTGATGATCAAGATAAAATATTAAAAGTGCTAGAGTCAATTACAGACTCTAATCTAAAAAAGAAAATAATTGAAACTTTAATAAAAGACAAGCCAGAACCTCCCCTACTAATTGAAGCACTTTATCAATTAAATGAAGTGCTACACAGATTCCAACAAACAAAAATTAAAGAGACTCCGATCTCAATTGGTGATTTAAAAAGAGAAGTTAGTTCTCTATAAGGAGAGATAGAACAACTAAAACAAAATCAAGCTGCATTGTCACAAAGACTTACAACATTAGAAAGTCAACCTTTTAAAAAAGAAGAAATAGAGAAAATTCCTCAAAACACAAATAATTTGGAATATCTAAATATTTTAGATCAAGTTACATCACAAAAATGGTTTGTTAAGATTACTCTAATTATCAACAGAGATTTTATATTGAAAAACGAGGTAACACTTATTGATAGCGGGGCTGATTTAAACTGCATCCAAGAAGGAATAATTCCTACAAAATATTTTTCCAAAATAACACAATCTCTAACTCAGGCAGGTGGAGATAAACTTAGGGTTAAATATAAACTTTCGAATGTCAATATCTGTAATCAAGAAATATGTTTGCCAACATCTTTTATCTTGGTAAAAAATCTTACTCACAGAATTATTTTAGGAACTCCTTTCCTCCATAAAATCATGCCAATCAATAATATTGACAAAAATTGTATTTCTTCAATAATAAATGGAAAAAATGTAGTATTTAAATTTATAACAGATCCGCATACAAGAATGCTAAATGAAGTAAGAGATATTCTCCTTAATAAAGAAAAACAAACATGTTTTTTAAAAGATGAAATTGAAATTCTAAATATAAATGATCAACTAAAGAAAAAAGAAATACAAGAAAAAATTAAATTAATTGAAAAACAGTTTACAGAAGAGGTATGTAATGAACTCCCTAATGCATTCTGGAACAGAAAGAAACATGTTATTTCTCTACCTTATGAGGATGAATTCAAAGAAAATCAAATTCCTACTAAAGCTAGGCCAACTCAAATTAACAATGAATATTTAGAATTATGTAAAAAAGAAATAACTTCTCTTCAAGAGAAAGGGTTAATTCGTAAATCTAAATCTCCTTGAAGTTGTACAGCGTTTTATGTTAATAATGCTGCTGAAAAGGAACGAGGTGTTCCAAGATTAGTCATAAACTATAAACCCTTAATAAGGTGTTAAAATGGATTAGATATCAAATCCCTAATAAAAAGGACTTATTAGACAGACTAAACGATGCTCTAATATATTCAAAATTTGATATGAAGTCGGGATATTGGCAGATTCAAATTAATGAGTCTGATAGATATAAAATTGCTTTTACACTTCCCTTTGGGCATTATGAACGGAATGTGTTACCATTTGGTTTAAAATCTGCTCCTTCTGAATTTCAAAATATTATGAATGAAATATTTAATCCATATACAGAATTCATAATTGTTTATATAGATGATGTTTTAGTATTTTCTAAAATAATAGAAAAACATATAAAACATTTAAAAATATTTAAAAATCTAATAAAAAAAATGGATTAGTCATTTCCACCCCTAAGATGAAATTATTTCAAGTCCAAGTAAGGTTTTTAGGACATATGATTTCTCAAGGAAAGATAATCCTAATTGAAAGAAGTATAGAATTTGTTTCTAAATTTCCAGATAATCTTACTGATACAAAACAGCTTCAAAGATTTCTTGGAAGTCTAAATTATATTTCAGATTATTATAAAGATTTAGCCCAAGATACAAAAATATTGTATTCAAGATTAAGAAAAAATGCTCCACCATGGACAAATAAGCATTCACAAGTTGTTAGAAAAATTAAGTCAAAGGCAAGATGTTTGTCATGTCTATCTCTTTCTAATCCTAAGTATTTTAAAATTGTTGAAACAGATGCCTCAAATATTGGTTATGGTGGTATCTTAAAACAATTAAATCCTGACAACCAGAAAGAATACCTTGTTAGGTTTACCTCACGAAAATGGAATCCTACTCAGTCATAGTATTCGACTATTAAAAAAGAAATGCTTTCTATTATAAAGTGTATTTCTAAATTTCAAGATGACTTATTAAATAAAAAATTCTTGTTAAGAATTGATTGCAGTTCTGCAAAATCGATTGTTGAAAAAGATGTAAAAAATCTTGTTTCTAAGCAAATATTTGTAGGTTGGCAAGCACAATTATTGGACTTTGAATTTGATATTGAATATATAAGAGGAGAAAATAATTCTCTTGCTGATTTCTTAACCCGAGAATTGTTAAAGGGAAATAACTACCCCTAATAGGGGATGAGGTCGCGGATATGCCCGTGGCCGCGGATATGGGAATAACAATATGTTATCCCAGGCAGAAACAACGATTCCCCTAATAGGAGATTGGACAGTATTCCATAGTAGAGGAAAGAATGTGCCGCAATTACTTCCTCCAAAAAAGGAAGATATACCTTCCTCCTCTTCTAACAAAACGTCTTATAAAGACGTTGCCAATGAAGTACCACAAGAAAAAGAGTACTTTGAAAATAAAACCACAGAACATGTTTTGTACATAGAAGATGAAGATATTCAAATGACGTCAAATGATGGGTGGTCAATTAAAACAAGATACCTTGAATCGAGAGGGTATGCCGGTCTACAAGGAAAAACAAGGCCAAATTACGAGGTCCTCCTAAAAATTACCGAATCGGTAACCATTACTCATCACCGTGAAAACAATAACCCTGAAAACTTTATAAATTTCAGCAAGTGTCATATTAATAAAGTTTTAATTTACTTCCAAGAGAATGGGGATTAAATCCTAATGCCGACAAAGCCATCAGAATGGCAGAAGGTAAATATATTTGCTTCAATTATTGGGATTATATCCAGGTCTTTTCAAAAGCGTTCTACTACCAGAACCCTAAGAATAAGCATTCTTGGTTTTTTACAATTAACCCAGAAATTCTTAATAAGCATATTCCAAATTGTTTTATGAGTGGTGGTCAAAATTTTGTCCTTCTTTGGAAATACTACCAAAAGAAATTGTGGATTTATACAATCCTTGGTGTGACAATAGTTCATTAGTCACCAAATTAGATTCAGACAGGTTAATTGTTGGACAATGTCCTTTCCTGTTTTTTACAAAATTTCAAATCTCCTGGATATGGAGGTGGACAATTTCGGTCTCCTCTAATAACCTTAATATACCCATATTGGAGAGAAAAAATTTCTACAAATGGTGGACTAATATGGGAGAAGAAAATATCGAGAAAATGACCTTTATCCGGTCAACCATCGCTAAATATAAAAGAAAAGGCGAAAAAGAGCAATGTTCCCAGCAACTTCCGCTGTCTAGCCTGAAAAAAGTCTTTCAGAAAAAATATCCAAGAGAATCGGAGGAAGAAATAATGAAGAGGGTTTTAGACCACATGAAGAGTCAATTTTTCGACTCCTTCTCAACCGAGTTAGCAAAAGACGGAGATGAATCAATGAAATCGGCATCGCCAAGGGGATCTATTGATTCCAACAATTCCTTCAATTATCTTGCGGGTGAAGGACAGAAAGACGACGAACCTACACCAGCCGACGTCTGGGATGCCCTTATAGTGACATTAACACAACAGGCTAAGGACTCTAAAAGAGGATAAACCAAGTTGGGATAATAATGCTCTAATCCAGTTTAACTCAAGCAAGCAAGAGTTAAAAGCAATAATGCTTTTTCAGCAAAAGCACTCATTATAAGTGCTATTTTCGCAGAGCACTCAAAGAGATAAGTGACACGTTTGTCAGAAGCACAAAACCACTATACGTGGTTCTTAATAATTTGTATTTTTATATTTATGTATCTGTACATAGTGCATTATATGGTGTGACGATGGGGCCCAAAGTGTACCCGACATCTATAATGTTAGCTTTTGTAAAAGTTGTCTGAAAAAGTCATGTGTATGGTCCGTAGTGTTTGTATTAGTTCGAGTATATAACCTTTGTACTCTCTATATAAAGAGAGACTTGTATTCTGTAATATTGAGACTTAAATTGGATAACTTTATCGTCTTAACAAGGCATTTTAAGGTACGGGTTATATGCATGTATATGCATTTTTTTTCAAGATCGACGGGCTAGAATATTAAAGACTTAAGTTAATTAAAAAAAATGTCATGAAGAGTTTTGAACTTTTGACCGGTCAATCGATCTCTTTAATTTTATAGGATTGGATGGGGGCTAAACCATTCGGGCTAGATATTTAATTAAAATAAAATAGCATGTATATGTATATTTATTCAGACTTTGAAAAATCAGGGTGGGCTAAAGCCCTCCCCATCCACCCCAGCCATAACGTCGGTCCGCCCTTGATCTAAACCTTAGTTTATATATATATATATATTCCACATCAATTGGAGTAAAAATTTTGAACTCACATTTAAGTTGGATAACTTTATCGTTTTAACAAGGCATTTTAAGGTATGGGTTATATAATATATATCCCACATCGATTGGAGTAAAAATCTTGAACTCACATATAAGTTGAACAACCTTAACTCGGCCTTTTAAAGTACGAGACGGCATGACGACCTCCGATTCATTTGTGAATCGTCCGACCGACAAGGTCGTATATATCAAGGGAAAAATGGTATGGGTTGAGGTCGATGACCAGATCACGATGGAAGTCCCCATTTTGGATTCAGTCCAGACCCATTTGATCGCTTAATTCTATGTCACCCAAATGACACTACCCTAATTTCATACACACATTTACATTTGTAAATACTTTAAGTTTTTCATTTATGTCATTGGTTAAAACATTTGTAATTCTCACATATTAAGTTATGTATGAATTAAAATAATACTCATATTGGGGTAGCATAGAATAAACCCAAGTTTTGACAATATGGAAAGACTAATTAAAATAAACCCTAGTTTTATTTTTTCTGTTATACGCTCATAGTACTAATTTATTTGACCTAACTAATTTTGATTTTTTTTAAATAAATTATATTTAACATAATTTAAAATGTAATTTATTCAAAATATATGTTATATTTAAAAATGTTATCCGCAAAGTTTAAGTTTTATGTTTCCAACAAGTTTATTTAAATCTTTAAAGTGTTCTTCACAATAATGGGAATAATTGAAAGTGGTATCTCCACAAAGTCTATGGTAGAGTGTACCTAAATTTAAAATGCAACGAAAAAATAAAAGACAAAAAATAAAAGAAAGACGATGTAAAATTATTCACGTACAATTTATATTAATTATAACTTGTGAGTACAGCCTTACGGCAAAAAAGATTTCACTAAAATAATGAGTGAATACAATGATAAATTAATCCAAGAGACAATTTGGAAAAGGTCATATAGCAGAGTCTACTGCTGAAACTAACTCTGTTGGAAACACAAGATTATAACGAATAAAAAAATGCTAAAAAGCACTAAAAATTGCAATAATATTTTTTCTCTTATTTTTTGATAATCTGAATTCGTATTTGTCTTCAAATGAGATTCACACATTTATAGCACTCTTCAAAGGAATTCGGTCTGAATAGTTCTTATAATTTAGGCTTGACTGGACTAGTTGGATTGGATACCAATTGTAAGCCCTAAATTCATGTCTTGACTGCTTCAACACGTATAGATCATGTGCAACTCATTTTCTAGGGTCTCCTTGAAAGTAGCAACAAATTTGACTGGGCAAGGTAGACTTTACAACAACTCTAAATCAACTTGCTGACATTGTTGTGTAGACTCTACCGTAGAAGCTACTTGAGAGAAACTGATTTGTGACAAAAAGTCAAAACAAATTTTAAGTGAAATTTATATATGCTTTTGAAATAAGGTTTAAATAATAATCTATTTTGAAATTCTAATTAAACAAAATCAATTTTTTTGGAATATATATTGTTACACCATAAAAAAACCATCACCGACACGTGTCCAGAAGACCGGTGTCACGTCATCGAAGGAAGAGTCAAAGGAAAACCAAATCCAAAAATAAGAGAAAGACAAAGGAAGAAACTAGGCGAGCCCAGAGATTGCCCGGGAAAAATTGTCCGGGGCAGTATCAAGAGATGTGTCAGAGAAGAGACCAGGCAGTAGCAGGTGCCCTCCCGGGGAAGCAGCAACAAGTGGATCAATATAGTTATTGGGTTATTTGGTCCAATGCATGTCTAGCACATGTCTAGTGCATGTAAAAATACTTGTCATATGAGGGTGCTAGGTGGCTTATAGGTGTCATAAAGAGAGAGAGTGAGCACATGCATAAGTGCCTATAAATAGGTGCTCTTTACATGTAAAAGAGAGAGGAAAAATGGATTTCCAAAATGCTACTTGATAAAAACTCCAAGAGAGTAATAAAATCTCGAAAGGGGGGCATTCATGCCTAGTCATTGTGTTTTGTATTTTTTGTACCTTCGATCTATTATGCTTCTTCATAAATAAATAAGTATTGGTGTCGTAGCTTGTGACCTCCGATTCCAGCAAGATTTGTGACGACTTAAAACGGCCCCAAACATATATAATTGAAATTTTAAATGAAAATTAAATATGGCAAAAAAAAAAAAAAAAAAAAAAAAAGAGCAATTATTTCTAAAATAATTAATTTCTATTTTCAAAAAATTCATTCCGCTTAATCAATATACTCACATTTACCTATCCAACAAAGATTGTAAAATTTCAACTAATATTGTTTATCCATAAAAAAGCATTCCTTGTTTCTGGTCATATTCAAATTTGAATGGAATTAAAATAAATTATGAAATAAAAGATTTAATTTAATTAGTGTTTTTATAATAATTAGTTTTTAGAATATTTTTTCCTTAGAAGTAAAGTGTCAAAATATATATATATATATATATATATATAGCAAATAAAGTACACTCAGCCTCTTTCAAAGCAAAAATTCAATCTTCCCATTAACAAGAAATTAAATGTTGCACAAGAAATCCCTAGAATTTTACAAGTGGTTAATTTGGTTCTAAAAGACCAAGGCTACTACTTATATGTGGTATGTTAGGTGCTAATAATGTTGCTATGCTATGTATATACAATACGATACATATTTACTTTGAATATCAATACCAAAGTAAGATTTCTTTTCATCTTGGGGATGTAGCTAAGATGGTAGAGCGCTCGCTTAGCATGCGAGAGATATGGGATTGATACCCGCATCTCCACTCTATGGTGTTTTTTATGTTAGTGTATAGTTTACAAAGATCAATACTTCGTATCTTTACTATGGTATTTTTTATGTTAGTGTATAGTTGGTCGTTCAACATAGAGTGATAACTCTTTCTGAACCTAACTATACACTTTGTTTTGAATAACTTTATAATAAAGGGAAAGACCACGACGAAAGCCCTAACTCACCATTACCGGGGCAGAGCCACTTGTTAGCAAGTGGGGCTTAACCCCCCCTAAAAAAAATTCTTTGTATTTTTTATAATTTTTTTTTTAAAATGTATTTTTTTATGGTTAGCCTGTTAGGATTCATATAATCGAACAAGGATTAAAGGAAAGGAAAAGATAAACGTAAAAAACTTGTGGTATTAGAACAAAATAAGCGTGATATAAAATATACAAGAGAGAGGCTTTATATAGCCAAAACAAGAGAGTAAACCCTAATCCTATAAATATAATAACTAATATAAATATATGCTAACACCCCCCCCCCCCCCCTCAAACTCACGATGGTACAGCAAGAAGCATCGAGAGTTTGTCAACGAAAAATCTATGACGGCTGACAGAATGAGACTTCGTGAAGCAGTCAGCCAGCTGTAAGGACGACGGAGTAAACGATAGAGAAATGGTTCCGTGATCCAAATGATTCCGAGTGAAATGACAATCAATCTCAATGTGTTTGGTGCGCTCATGAAACACCGTGTTGTGAGCAATCTGAATGGCACTCTTATTATCGCAGTACATAGGTGTGGGGTCAGAAAGAGTGACTCCCATGTGAGCCAGTAACCAGCGCAACCATATAATCTCAGCCGTAGTGGAAGCCATAGCACGATACTCTGCCTCGGTGGATGAACGGGAAACTACATTTTGTTTCTTACTTCTCCAAGAAATAAGAGAATCACCAAGAAAAATACAAAACCCAGTAGTGGACTTCCGAGAAGTCGAATCACCAGCCCAATCGGCATCAGAAAAGGCACGAAGCTCCAATGAAGAAGTGGATGGAAACAAAAGACTCTGATAAAGAGATCCCCGTAGGTAACGTAAAATACGCACAACAGCAGCCCAAAGTACAGTCGTGGGTGCTGAAACAAACTGACTAACAATGTGAACAGCATAGGCAATATCAGGGCGAGTGATCGTCAAATAAACAAGACTACCAACAATGGACCTATACAGAGTGGGATCTTGTAGAGGAGTGCCATCATCTAGAGTATACTTTGCGTTCAGCTCGAGAGGAGTGTCAGTGAGTCGTGCACGGTGAAGAATATCAGCAGCATACTTGGACTGAGAGAGGAGGTAACCTCGAGGAGAGGAGGCAACTTCAATTCCCAGAAAGTATCGTAAAGGGCCCAAATCTTTCATCTCAAAACAACGGGACAAGGTTTCTTTCAAACCCACAATACCATCAACATCATCACCCGTAATAATCATATCATCAACATATAACAGAAGGAGAACACGGTCGGCAGAAGTCATAAGGGCTAGAGACAAAACCAAGGGAAATCACAACTCGAGAAAATCTATCATACCAAGCACGAGGGGGCTTGTTTAAGTCCATACAACGCCTTCTTAAGGCGACAAACCTGTCTGAAGCATGAGAGACGCCTGGTGGGGGAACCAAATACACTTCTTCCTTCAATTCTCCATTCAAAAAAGCATTTTTAACATCCATCTGAGATATGTGCCACTGTTGAACAGAAGCAACATCAATGAGGACACGAACTGAAGTAATCTTGGCTACCGGAGCAAAAGTCTCCTCATAATCTAAACCATACTCTTGAGCAAACCCCTTAGCAACTAAGCGGGCCTTGTATCGCTCAATAGAACCATCAGATTTCTTCTTAACTTTGTACACCCATCTAGAACCAATAGCCTTTTTACCTGCAGGAAGATCAACAAGGTCCCAAGTACCAGTCTTGTCTAAGGCAGACAGTTCCTCAGCCATAGCATTTTGCCAATCACGGGATCGGACAGCCTCCTTATAGGAGGAAGGCTCAGAGATTGGATCAATGGAAACAAGAAAAGACGCAAATGACTTAGAATAACAAGAGTATGCAAAATCAGGTAATTGAGTAGACTTACGTATGCGTACTGGATAGCGTGGCGCAGCAAGATCCGTAGTCACAAGCGGTGATTGGGTAGCCGTGTCAGGGGTCGGAGAATCGTCAACAATAGGTGCAGTAGGAGGTGAAGAGTCAGAATAGAAGGGATCAATGTGAATAAGATCAGATTTAGTCAAGTTGTGTGTGTTGGAGGGAATGGTAAAGAAGGGGATATGCTCAAGGAAGGAGACATGGCGAGACACATATAATTTTCTAGAGGAGGGATCATAACAACGATAACCTTTTTGACCTATACCATACCCAAGAAAAACACATATAGCAACCCGAAAGGAAAGTTTGGACAGTTCTACATGTGGACGAAGAACAAAGCAAGTGGAACCGAAGACTCTTAAGACAGAATAATTTGGTGTTTGGCCAAATAACTGCTCATAAGGAGAAGTGCCAGAGTTATGAGCAGTCAAAATACGATTAATAATGTAAGTGGAGGTAAGGACAGCTTCTCCCCAAAACTCATTTGGAACACTAGCGGATAACAACATAGACCTGGCAGTTTCAACAATATGTCGGTGTTTTCTTTCAGCAACACCATTCTGCTGAGGGGTATCAGTGCACGAGGACTGATGCACAGTACCTTCAGACAAAAAAAGATCAGAAAGAGTTCCACTAGTGTATTCCCCACCCAAATCAGAACGAAAACACTTAACAACAGCGGAGTGTTGGGTTTTAACATAGGCTTGAAAATCTGTATAAATCTTAGTGAACTCAGAACGATTTTTCATCAAAAACACCCAAACATAACGAGTATAGTCATCAATAAAGGACACATAATATCTAGACCCCCCTTTAGTAGGAATAGGAGCGGGTCCCCAAACATCAGAGTTGACTAAATCAAAAGGTGCACAAGATTTTGATGAACTATTATGAAAAGGCAAAGCAGAAAATTTCCCAAGTTTACATCCACGACAATCAGAAATATCATGAGATTTTAAAGCACCCAAAACGCCAGTATTACACAAAAATTTTAAACGAGAGTGTGAAACATGACCAAGTCTAGAATGCCATAAAAAATACTTAGAGGATGACTTGGTTAAATGATAGGAAGATAAATCAACAGAGGTGGCAGCTGCATAGCCAGGAGTGCGCAGCTCATCCAAAACATAGAGGCCCCCTGTCTACGGCCTGTCCCAATCAGCCTCTTGGAGTCGGGATCATGCACAGAACAAGAAGTGGAAGAAAAATGAACAGAATATCCAGAATCACATAATTGACCAACAGATGCAAGACTTAGAGTAAGCTTAGGTATACAATAGACATTTGAGAGAGACACGTGAGGAGTGTTAATAGTGCCAATGCCAACTAATGGTAAGGATGAACCATCAGCAGTAACAACAGTAGGGGAACAAGACTCAGAAGACAAGGATGTAAACTTAGATGGATCAGGAGACATATGAAACGAAGCCCCAGAGTCCAAGACCCAAAGGGATGATGATATACCTGAGGGATTTGATGAAGGCAAACCTGATGGAGAACGAGTAGTCATGGCAAAATGCTGAGGCGGGGGGACTGTCTGACCTGAGGACGAAGACTGGGTAGCAAGGAATCGTTGAAACTGTTCTGCAAGAGCATCCATAGAAGTATCTGAGAAGAAGCCACATCCAAATCACCCGCAGATGCAGCTGCAGCCATATAAGATGACCCACTACGGGTTTGTCCGGTACCCAATGTGCGTTGCTGTCCACCACTTTTCTGTTGCTGAGACTTATCACGAGACGAGTTCTTCAAGGCTAATACAGGACACTGACTTTTCCAATGTCCAGGCTTCTTGCAATAACGACATTCATCCTTTTTAGCAGTATTTGTTCGAAACGGTTGAGATGGTGCTGCCAAAACGGATGCAGAAGGGGCGGTTGGTACCTTTTCAGTTTGCGTTTTCAAACGAGTTTCTTCAGCTAGTAACTCGTGAACCACTGAATCGACAGAGGGCAAAGGATTACGATGCATAATCGAAGCACGACAGTGCTCGTATTCCGGACGAATCGAGTGCAGAAGCTGAACAAGACGCGATTCCTCCCGATGAACAAGATAAGGTCCAAAGGCCTTTAATTCAGCAGACTATGTCATAGTCAACTGATCCCAAAGAGCAGTGATTTCAGCATAAAATTCCTGAATGTTGCGATCATTCTGTGACAGAACACGAATTTCCCCTTCTAACTGAAAGCGAACAGATATATTGGTGCGCATAAATAGTCTTCCCAAGTAGTCCCAAACCTCCTTAGCAGTTTCATATTTAGCCAATTGCACACCAATCTTAACATCGACATAATTATTGATCCAAGTAATAATTTTGGAATTGGCACAATCCCACTTATCAAGCAAATCATCATAATTATCAGTACATGTTGTGGGAGCTTGAGCAACCCCAGAAACATATTTCCACATCTCTTTACCGCGAAGAAAATTTTTCATAATGTAGCTCCAATACGAATAGTTTTTACCATCCAAACGAACACCAATTGACTGCAACGAGTCCTCACTAGGAGCCATTGGAAAACAAACAAAACCGAAAACACGCGAAACCGAAATCGACAACAACCAAAACGAACAGAAAAAATTAACCAAAACGAACAGAAAAATGGCTCTGATACCATGTTAGGATTCATATAGATGGCTCTGATACCATGTTAGGATTCATATAATCGAACAAGGATTAAAGGAAAGGAAAAGATAAACGTAGAAAACTTGTGGTATTAGAACAAAATAAGTGTGATATAAAATATACAAGAGAGAGGCTTTATATAGCCAAAACAAGAGAGTAAACCCTAATCCTATAAATATAATAACTAATATAAATATATGCTAACAACCCCGTAAAATATGTGTATATATACATATTATATATAAAATAATCTCAGCTCCCCCTAATCATTTTTTCTGGCTCCGCCCCTGACCATCACACCTCGACAAAAACCCAATAGCTCGGAGAATCCTTCCTTGTTGATGTCACATCGACTTCTTCGCCTCAACCGTAAACTCTTTTTGTAGCCCCATATTAGAAAGATTCTCACAGAAGTCGAAGATCTGAAGAAGAAAGATCGAGGGATTGATTAATTTTTATTATTGGAGTATTGAATTTGAGAAGTCCAATCCATTATAATGAGACATCAATGTCGATTTGCGTATTTGTATATAATATGATATTTCTTCATATTATTGATATTTTTTTAATTGTATATTTTTTACTTTTATTTGTGTAATATAAAATTTGCCCTATTCAATCCATTGAAATCGCGACACTTGGCAATGAGGATCACGTGTCTCTTAAGTGTCGTAGGGTTCCGTCCAAAAATGCTTTAAAGTGCAAATTCATTAAAGTTCAACTACTGCTATTTAAAAATTGCAAGTTGGCTAACTAAAGTACAAAAGTGTCTATAGTTCAGCTACTAAAGTAGTTCAGCTATTAAAGTACAATTATCCCTATAATTTTTAAGAATTTAAAAGAATTATTCTGCAAAAATGATTGGAAGTTTGCCCGAATATTAATTTATATTAATGTAAGGGTGGACATGTGTCTAAATTTACTTAATCCAAATCTCTTGTCTTGTTAAAACTGAGACAAAGAGAGTACTTTAAAAAAGGTATGGTAACCAAAGTATGAAAATGTCTATAGTTCAACTACTAAAATACAATTATCTTTATATTTTTAAAAATAAAATAAAAATTATTCTGCAAAAATGAGATTCGGAAGTTTGCATGTAAGGGTGGATAAGAGTACAAATAACATCATGTGCAATACAAGGGTGAAATCCACTCTTGTATTCCAAAAGTGTTCTTGTAATTAGGCTTCGTCAGCGCACAATCGCTCACAAAAACATCTACAAAATTTTAGCGAATCTTGCAGAAAGATCACACGACCAAAAACTTACGACTACGAAGAACTCTTCTAGCGAACCGTCCTACGCATTCTAAACAGAGGGTATAGTCGGTGTAACAACTCGATTTTTCGAAAACAACGGAAGGTGTTAAGTTTTGAAAATAACATGTAATAAAGTGAAGGCGTCGCAAAATTTTATTTGATAAACTCATATTTGAAATGTCAACAAAATAAACTTACTATAACACGTAAATATGCTACTCATATATACATAATAAGTACTATTGTATATTATATGAATACAATGTGAGCAGATACTTATATATATATATACATACATATATTGGCCGTGACCTCCTATACACGCACACCTATACTATACAGTACGTACTAATTCTTTATTTTCTACTAACCAGCAAGCTAATTAATCATATACTACTATAAATATAAAGTTTCTATTGAATATTATAATATATCACCACACGTACTAATTGAATCTACAACACACAACTAACCAATTTGAAACAATTATAAAAGAAATAAAATAATGTATATTTGAAGGTTTTGAAATAGACCATTTTATAATATAATTAATTGGTAATAACAAATAAACCATAAACAAACATTTATTTAATTTAATTTATCTTCCATCTTTGATCACTACTCTCGCTCGACATCCTCGTGTGTACCTAAAAATATTTGTTGTCGAAAGAGTGAGCTCAATGCGCTCAATAGGGTCATTACCTCATCCAATACCAGAAATCAAATACATGTATAACCAATGAACATAACATGAAAATATTATAATTTTAATAAAACATGAGATCCATTTAATAATTTGGATAACATGAAAATATTGTAATTTTAATAAACATGAGATCCATTTAATAATCTGGATATTGCGAGTTGCGCCAACTATTGCGTTGGTCGGTCCCCTTCGACCTTTTTCCCCGGTCTGCGGTTACAACGGAAAATATTTTAATAAATTCACAAAAATGCACACATAGAAATACACATAATGAAACAAGTAATAGAAGAGGTAAATTGACAACATGACACATACCTCGATGAGCTGTGACGTGAACGTGAAAATCCAAAGTGCGTTTAAGACCTTAGGGCCGAACTAGCGATTCTTGAAACTTCAAAGCTGAATATAGTATAGTATCAAGATTTAGGTGTATTAAATAATATTATTTAGATTTAATTTGGTAGAGGCCCATAATATTCAAAATTATAGGGGCCTTAGTACAATTAGACTTATTTGATATTAGTGTTAGGGATAATTGTAGTTTAATAGCTGAACTTAGTTCACTTTTATAATTTGGTTACCCAACTTGCATTTTGTACACCCGAGTAGCTGAACTTTAATGAAATTGCACTTTTAAAAATGAGTGTTATCCGACGACACATGAGGTGCACGTGATTATCGCTGACAGGTGTCGCGATTTCAGTAGATAGATGAGGGATATTACATTAATAACCCTAAGTTATTTTTCCATTAAATTATTAATTATATAATATTATATATTAAAGAGAAAGAAAGGATAGAATTCCTCAAACAACTATGCGTTCTTCTCAGCTTTTTCCGTCCGGCCCCCCTCACCCTGATGTTGGCCCCGAAAATCTACGAACACTTTACACACTTCGCCCTTGGAAAAAGACGGAAGCTTTGGGCTTTCGTGTGAAATAGATGGGAATGCCGCCAGGCGCTCGAGCTGAAGGAAACTAAATTTTGATTTCGATTTCCAAGAAGATTAGAAAATCCACAAATAATATAGGAGTATTAAGGAGAAAGAAACGGGATTTTAATTTTTGTAATTTTTGGAAATGTCGAAAATACCCTCTGCCAGCTGATAAAAAAAATAAATGGTCACGTGCATCTCACATGTCGGTCGGAAAAGGCTCATTTTTACATTAAAGCGCAATTTCATTAAGTTTAGTTATTCCAATATACAAAATGCAAGTTGAGTAATCAAAATACAAAAGTGACATAAGTTCAGCTACTAAACTACAATTATCTCTTAGTGTTATTACGTACGGTTAATTAAATTGGGATTGTAAATTGACTTTCACCTTTTCCTATTTGCAGAGAGCAGGAGCGAGATTGGGGGAGGATGTTTAACGCCGGTGAAATCGCAGAGTCTTCGATGTTGGTCGTGGGGCTTCATCTTCTCTCGGCTTCCTTGATGATAGGTGTTCGATCTTTTCACGGGCAGCAGCAACTTTAACGACGGGGCTGAAGCGTCGTGGCGGAGAATCGATGACGACTGGTGTCGATCGACTAGGCGTCGGCCGAAGGAGGGGTAGCATCAGAATCTTAGTTCCCGAATAAGGTGAACTACTGGCTTTGTAGTGTATTCATTGGTGTTAGGGTATCAGCTGCGATTCAAAGGGGAAGGGGGTCGACTCGACTATGGGATGAACACATGTTACCCTCGTATTGTTTACGGGGCTGTTTTGGTTGCTTTTACGGGTTGTACAAAGGACGAGATTACAACTAGTATATAAACGGAGGGGAGGCTGAATCTAGATTGGAGGTGCTTGTTTTTTAGTTCTGGAATATGTTGGCCGTGAATCATTATAGATGTGCATATATATATATATAGCCAAAGGTGTTTATTGTTTGGGTTGTGCTTTCTCTCGTGTTGAGTAGAGAGTATTAGAGATAGATATATATAGGGATGAACTAACGAGACGTGGTATTAGGATTGTGTTTAGGAGATGGGTTGGAGTAGGTTTCTTGGAAGACAATTTAATCGTGTAAACCATGAGGCTGGGAGTTCTAATTTCTATAGAGTGAATATGAGTTGGTTTTGCGGATATGGGTTATCAAAAGTAATAGCGGAGTTCATATATTGTGCTACCAAAGATTAAATAAAGATTAATGGGTTGTAAATAAAATGTGCTCAAATTTAAGTTGAAAATAAGGGTTAAGGCTAAAATTATATTATGTTTTTAATTTGTATTTAATATATTGTGGGTTGGTAAAATTATTATAATTATCCTTGTATTATTTATCAATTTTAATGTTTAATTAAAATATATTCTATTTTATAAATTTTAATTTATTAAATTAGTTTATATATTTGTATATTTATTTAGGTGAATCCAAGATTCTAGTTAATAAAATTTTGGGTTGTTACAGTCGATGCTTTCTAGCGAATACTCTCGACCTTACAATATTTCTCTCTCTAGGATTATCCAAGTAAAAGTGTTACAGTAAACAAATTATCTATAGACTATAAATATACTTCATGTTGAAACCCTAAATGGATTTCCGGAAATCGCGCTTAATGGGCCGAGCTCAAAGCATCTTCTTTGAATATTTGAGATTCCCAATTTCCGTACGCAGCTCTACGTCCTCCAACTATAGCGAGTCTTCGCACTTCAAGCTTCGAGCACCGCACAATTGAGTGACTTGTGATTTCTCTTGAGCTTGAATCCTTTTAGCAAAGTCTTCAAGCCCTGCTCGCAGTTGGCTTCATTCCTTAGCAGGTCTTCACCCAGCTCTACATTCAACAAGCGTTGATATCCGTATGGTAAGATAAAAGCGCGGTTCAAAGTCCTCTAATGAGACATTGAACTCTCAGTTGTATTTGTGGTTTGGCGTGCCTTCGAAGTCATCCCAACTGTACGTTGGCCAGGTGCATTTTCAAGGTATGCGCAGCTAACTCTACCAAGTCTTAGCAGACTTAGAGAAATTCAACCTACACAAAACAACAAACACTTAGATATGAAGTTTAAGCAGAACATAATGTATAATTCAAACTAGTTCAACACAGTAACTAACTCTATGTTGAACTAGGGTGAACTACACACTAAAACATTGCCATCTTAGTTCCTCCACTAAGGACATAACCTCCCTCTATTGAGGTACATCAGGATATTCTCTAAGCCCACACTACGTTTAGCAGGTGCTCTATCTACGTCCAGCAGGACGTTCTCCCATCTCACTCTACGTCCAGCAGGATCTCTCTCTACGTCCAGCAGGACGTTCTCCCAGCTCACTCTACGTCCAACAGGACCTCTCTCTACGTCCAGCAGAACATACTCCCAGCTCACTCTACGTCCAGCAGGACATAAGTCTTCCTTAATTTAGCAACAAAGTCTTCCACAACTTAGTATCATAAACTCTACCACACTAAGAAGCGAGTAAAACATAAGGTGTATAGTATAAGTTAACTCTTCAAAAAACTCGACTGAACTATACCATGCCCTGGGGGCTTGTTTCAAACCATAGAGCGCCTTGTGGAGAAGGTAGACATGGTCAGGCCGCCTTGTGGAGAAGGTAGACATGGTCAGGCTTGTGTGGGTCTATGAACCGTTTTGGTTGTCCAACGTTTGCCTCTTCGTCCAATACTCCATTTAGAAACGATGCCTTCACATCCATTTGCATTAAAGGAATATTTTTGTAGCAAGCAACTGCAATTAATGAGCAAGCGGATTGTATCTATGCGTGCAACCGAAGCAAAAGTTTCTTCAAAATCAATCCCTTCAACCTGAGTATACCCTTGGGCAACCAGGCGTGCCTTATTTTGCACAATTTGATTGAACTCATTGGTCTTGTTTTTGTATATCCATTTCGTTCCAATGACATTTACATTCTTTGGTCTTGGAACCGAAGACCATAACTTGTTTCGGTCAAACTCATGTAACTCTTCCTGCATCGCAGAAATCCAAAACTTATCAAGTCTGGCTTCCTTGATATTCTTGGGCTCAGTTTCAGAAACAAAGCTCATTATTCCCACATCAGGAGATAGGAAGGCCAAATTAGAAAGAGTATTAGGATAATTTGTAGACCTGGTAGAGGAAGAACGAGTAGTACGTTGATTTGTTGAACATTTTCCTATCATTTGTTGAACATGATGCATTTTTTCGAATATGTGTTAGGGGACCAGAATTAGGCACTCCGGTAGAGATAGATGGGCCTATTGTACTCTCAGCAGGGTTAGAAGTAGTTTGGTCAATTTTGTCATCATCACTCTCAGAGGAGGTAGAGTCGCCAGAGTTGTTAGAACTTGAAGATACTGCCAGAGGGGTAGAGATAGGTTCAGTTGCTTCCCTCTGTGCAGGCTCCCCCTCAACCAAGATATCCAGTGAGGGTAGAGTAGGGTTATAAATACTCTGATGTACCGCATTCTCAGGTGAAGATTTTCTGTTATATTTTTGTTCACCGAACTTGACATTTGTAGATTCTTGAACTGTTTTTGTTCTTAGATTGAACACACGGTAAGCATGACTATTGAGGGCATAGCCAATAAAGAGACTTTATAAGACTTGGAGTCAAATTTCTTTAGCACATCTCTGTCGTTTAAAATATAGCAAATGCATCCAAAGACGCGAAGATGTGAAACATTTGGCTTCTTTGAATTTAGGTGTTCCTATGCCGTACATTGAGTACCCGCATGCAGACTTATGCGGTTGACCATATAGCAGGCAGTACTGAGGGTTTATGCCCAAAATCCCTTTGCCATACCCGCAGACACAAGCATTACTCTGCCCATCTCTTGTAGAGTTCTATTCTTTCGTTCAACAATACCATTTTGTTGAGGAGTCTTGGGAGCAGATAATTCATGATGAATTACTTTACATTTGCAATATTCAATAAAAACTATATTCAGAAATTCTCCACCGTGATTACTCCGGATACATTGAATTTTCTTGGCATAGTTGGTACGAACTTTTCGTGCTAAGGAACGGAAGGCTTCGAACACTTCATCTTTAGTCTCAAGAAAATGTACTATGGTATACCGTGAATAATCATCAACAATAACAAGCGTGAACCACTTGTGTCCAAGACTCTGTACTTCCATGGGACCCATAAGGTATATATGATTGTCAAAGTTGGGTCAATAACACCTTAAAATGTCTTGATAAGGTATTAAGGTTGTCCAACTTATATGTGAGCCCAAGGTTCGGTATCCAATCGATGTGGGATATCTTAACACTCCCCCTCACGAGTAAGCCGGAAATTCCATCGGAATTACTCGTGGCCGGAAATTCATCGGCAGGGGCGCCCACAGTTGGAAATTCCATCGACTGGGGCACCCACATCGTATTGGGCATGCTCTGATATAATGTCATAGTTGGGCCAGTAACAGCTTAAAAGGCCTTTTAAGGTATTACTGGCTCAACTATGACATGGTATCAGAACGGGCCCGATACGATGTGGGTCCTCCAGCCGATGAATTTTCGGCTTGCCACAAAGATGGCCTTAATCCACGAGTAGAGCCGGTGAAATTTTCGGCCTACTCGTGAGGGGGAGTGTTAGATATCCCACATCGATTGAATTAAGAACCCTGAGCTTAAAGATAAGTTGGACAACTTAATCACCTTAACAAGGTCTTTTAAGGTGTTAGTGACCCAACTATGACAATGATGCATTAGCTAAAAGCATTCGGTGGTCCTGATCAGCGTAGGGAATATATTCCCTACCAGCGCAATCACTACGGCCATTTAGTGATTTTTGATATTCATCATTATGGTGCAAGGCTTAATCGAGCACGACCCACAAGATTGTCAATTGATAATCAGTACGTAATTGTAGCGTAAGGGCGCATCAAATTTGAAAATTCTTAACATAAAAGACCAAATATCGATAATTGTGAAGTCGTCTAATACAATTTGCTCCATTTGTGAGACCAAAGCTGAAAGTCGTAGTATTTATCCTTACAAAAGCGTTAATTAATATAGCAATAATCTTGAAAATATTCTCATGAGATATGAGGTTGATCTTACGTACCATCGTTGTAGCTTCATTTATATGAGATCGAAAAAAGATTTCGAAATGAGGTTAATCCGATTATCACTATATATTTCTTTTTAGATTAAAGATAATCTAGTGTTTGATCTTGAATTGTGAAAGATATAGAATGGGTTGAGCGAACCTAGTACTGATTTGTTATCTCTATTTGCTAGTCTTAAAAAGTAAAGTGTGGCAGATCAACAAAGCTTTACAAAATGAGGGATTTAGGGGGGGTCCGGTGCCATTTTGCACCGGATATTATCCTGTGTATTTTCAACCGTACAATTTTAATTGATTAGATCTAGCGCTTAACATCAATAAAAAAAATCTGCCCAACATATTCAACTCTTTGCCCGTAATTATATTTATTATAATATTTAAAAAACAAAAACAAAGCTCCTTTGCGTAAGCCGTAATTATATTTATTTTATTATAATATCTATTTTAAAAAAATAAAATCAAAGCTCTAATTATATTTATTTTATTTATAAATATTCAATTCTCTTCCCGTAATTATATTTATTATAATATTTAAAAACAAAAAAAAAAAAACAAAACTACTTTGCGTAAGCCGTAATTATATTTATTTTATTATAATATATATTTAAAAAAAACAAAATCAAAGTTGTGAAAGTGTCAAGGCTTATATGAAAAATATATTCACACTCGGTATTCGAAGCACTCAAAGTTGTGAAAGTGTCAATAGTGATTTGAAAGATCACTTGAAGTGTACTTTGGGAGTTGGTGATTTTTTTAAACACTTTGATAGGGTGGTGGAACAAAAACGGCAAAAAGAATTGGAAGCGGAGTTCAAATTGAGAGAAAATTCACCTTCTTTGGCATTTTCAAAATCTCCTATATTAAAGCAAGCTTCACAAAGGTATACTCTCAAATTTTTTAATATTTTCTTATTGTTATTAGTATATTTGTTGGAAGGTTTTAACATTTTAATTTGTTATTTTTTTAGTATATTTTTTGGAATGATTTAAGGTTTAATATTTATTATGTGATTTTTATAGTGTGAAGTGTTAAAATTAAAAAATATTATAATAAAATAAATATAATTACGGCTTACGCAAAGGAGCTTTGTTTATTTGTAAGGAGCTTTTTTTTTTTAAATATTATAATAAATATAATTACGGGAAGAGAGTTGAATATTAATAAATAAAATAAATATAATTAGAGCTTTGATTTTATTTTTTTTAAATAGATATTATAATAAAATAAATATAATTACGGCTTACGCAAAGGAGCTTTGTTTTTGTTTTTTAAATATTATAATAAATATAATTACGGGCAGAGAGTTGAATATGTTGGGCAGATTTTTTTTATTAATGTTAAGCGCTAGATCTAATCAATTAAAATCGTACGGTTGAAAATACACAGGATAATATCCGGTGCAAAATGGCACCGGACCCCCCTAAATCCCAAAATGAGATGAATGTGTGAGAGCCAAAGCTCTGGCTATACCCTTCAATTAACTATTTTTTTATTTTTTTTTGAAACGATACCAATTCCTAGCCCATTTTAATTTCCATATTTGATCTTCATTTTCTAAGATTGTCTTGTTACCTTTAATTGATACTCATTCTTCCACATACTAATAGTCACACTTCTTTCACAAAATACAAAAAAAATATAACTATTAATCTAGTTTGGAGTGAGTATTTCTTTTTATAATTTTGTAACACCCTAAATTAGGCAAGTACTTCAAAACACATAATATGATACTTAGAAAAAAAAATGTATGTAGTGATTCATACAAATTAAATTTTTGGCATAAAAAAGAATTCTAAGTATAGAGTATTTAAATTTGCATGATCAAGCAACCTCGTGTATATTCAGATTGTAGCAAAATAAAATAAATAAAATCCTATAGAAAATAAGAAAAAATCTATACACCGACTGTTTTGTGTACGTACTTAGTTATAGTCCTATACTCCTATTAGGAATGAGGAGCTTGAGAAGCAAGGAAAAAGCACATGAGAACTGCCTACGTGTCCACTCCTCATTGGTTTTAAACTTGGTTTACGTAACCTAATTGTAGTCATCATCAACTCAACTCCTATCTATATATACCTCAACTTAAACATCTACCCACATTATAATTAAATCAATTACTCACAAAGAAGCTCCTCGATATATATTCATATACATATCGATGATCATGACGTCGTCTTCACGCTTAACCCTCTTCATCATCCTCGTTGCCGTTGTCTCTACCATCACTGCCAGCCATATTGATTTCGATGATAACGGAAACAACGATCTTTTGATCAGGCAAGTTGTTCCTCGTCACTCTCGTCACTCTCGACACCTGTTCGATAACTTCAAGAGGAGATTTGGAAAGTCGTACTCGACCGAGAAGGAGGACGATTACAGGTTCGCGGTCTTCAAGTCTAACATGGAGATCGCCCGCTCCAACCAGAAGAGAGACCCCACAGCCATCCACGGAGTCACTCAGTTCTCCGATCTCACATTCCTAGAGTTTCACAGCCGATTCTTCAGCCAGATCCCGCTCGATGGTCTCCCTCATAACAGGGCTCCGATTCTGCCTACTACAGATCTGCCCAACGACTTTGATTGGAGAGATCATGATGGTGCAGTGAAGGATTCGTCATCTTGTGGGTCGAGCTGGTTGTGTAGCATAAGCGGAGCATTGGAAGGTGCAGAGTTTTTGGTGACGAGGAATCTGAGCCATAAACGTATATCGGCCGAATGCAAATCAAAACTTAGCAACTTGAGTGCTGTGTCCATTAGAGATGAACATCAAATTGCTGCGAATCTTTTCTACAACGGTCCTCTAGCTGTGGTTGTGAATCAAGTGTTTGGTCAGACATACGTGAAAGGAATATCGTGCCCGCAAGTATGCAGTTTTTCAGCAATGACATCAGTATTCCATCAGCCTGGATTGTTGGTTGGGTATGGCCATCATCAGACGAAGGTAGAGTCGAAGAAGCAGCTTTATTGGATTATCAAGAACTCGTATGGACAAAACTGGGGCGAAAACGGTTACTACCGAGTCTGTCAAGCCACCAATCTGTGTCGCAGGAAATCTATGCTTTCAAGTGTAGCAGCACCACCAACTCTCCAGGCACAAACACTATGCACGCAGCAGTAGATATTAATTAATGTAATACGGAGTACTCTTTTTCCCTTTCAAGGGTTCTCTTCACAACATACGTACGCTTAATTAATTGGGTTTTACCTTGAAAGGTTTTAACGAGGCCCCAACATATATACAAGCCTACTATCATATACCTCTAATTTGTACCCCTTATCTCTCTTTTTGTTATTGTGTTATCTTTATGAATGTGTTATGGAAATTATTCTCTACGTACTATTTTTTTAATTTTATACCTCTTGCTCCATATCTAAAATTGAAAATACATACACACCAGATCGAACATCGAAGCTAGTACATCTCATGCATGTTAACACGATGATGAGTGCACCCAACCGATAATTTTTTTGATTTGCTCTAAAAATGACACTAAGTACACAAGTAGAGTCTACAAAATCGAGCCTACCATACCTTTTTGACGAAACATTTTTTATGTCATGCTTAATATTACAACAACATTAATTAGTAACAAGTAACAACATCAAAATCTTCTTTCAACAGAGTACTCCGTATTTTTTGTTCTCCCTATTTGCTAGTAGCTAGTAAAATCTTAATACAGTACATGGTTTAAATTTGCCAAAGGTTAATTTCCTCCGTAAAGTATGCATTTAATCCTAAACAAAGTAATTAAGGCAATCACAATATTCCTAAATTTGAGGAACGTACCATTACCAATTCTCTTTGCTAGATTTCGAAAATAATTACTAATAAACAAAAATCTAGCTAACTACATCATAGATTCAGGAACACTGTTAAGTAATTCCGACTAATTAAAGATGTCATTAATCTTTTTAATTCATATTTAGATAAAATATTTCTCCATTTATTTCATGCAACCTCACGTACTATATATATGTACAATGTATTAGAATAGAGTTTTGATACACACTCATTATCCCAACTGAAATCCTTTTTTTCTCGCTACTTTTCTGGTCTCCGCAATGACTACATTCTTTGTTCTAGGGTTTCTCCTCGGTGGGTTTCTCTCGCAGGCAAACGGCAAAATGAATATGTCAGATCACTCCGTCGGGGGATGGGGGTCTAAGAGCTTCTCTAAATACTATACCTATCTATGGGGTTACGATCACTTTTCGGTTAACGGCGACGAATCAATCGTCACGTTAAAATATGACAACGCATCAGGTTACTGCATGCATAAAATACATTATTTCTTGTTTTCTCATATACCGTGTACGACGATTAATATTTTGATGCTTCTTGTTTTTTTTTTTTTTTTTTTTGTATATGTATAGGTGGTGCAGGATTTAGGTCAAAATCGGAGTTTGGGTACGGATTGTTCTCGATGCGAATGAAGATACCATCGGGAAAGACCGGTGGAATTGTCCCCAACTTCTATGTAAGGATTCGTCTCACTGTTTCATAACAATAAGATTTTTTCTTTCACAAAATACAAATGACAGTGTCGTATTATTATGGTGTCGATTGATTTGTGCAGTTGACTTCAGTGCCGTTTAATCAGCCTCCCGGTACTCATTTCGAGATTGACTTCGAGTTCTTGGGCACGGGTGGAACGGTACAAACAAATGTTTACGACAAGGACAACGGGGGTCGGGAACAGAGTTTCGACCTTTGGTTTGATCCAAAGGCGGATTTCCACACTTACCAATTTCTCTGGAACCCTTATCATATTTTGTGAGTACTATCTTTTATCATAAGTGTTAGCAAGCCTTATTATCTAAAAGCTCAAACTTTTAAAGAAGTTGGTATCAAAATTTCTCTGGAATAATCCTTATCATATTTTGTGAGTATATACTATCTTTTATCATAATTGTTAGAAGTCGTATTATCTAAAAGTTCAAACTCTTAGAGAAGTTGGTATCAGAATTTCTCTGGAATAACCTTACCATATTTTATGAGTACTATCTTTTATCAGAATTGTTAGAAGTCGTATCATCTAAAAGCTCAAACTCTTAAAGAAGTTTGTATCAGAATTTCTCTGGAATAACCCTTATCGTATTTTGTTAGCATCTTTTTGTCGGAATCTCTAATGTTTCGTGTCATCAATAATACGCTTATAATGTTCTTTTTTTTAATGCAAATGTGCGTAGGTTTATTATCGACGGGATCCCGGTAAGAGAGTTCAAGAACAACAAGCAGCACGGGGTGGCTTTCCCTGACGTGCCGATGCACATCGAAGCGAGCATATGGAACGCTGACTGGGCTGGTGCTGTCGACTGGAGCCATGCACCCTTTGTAACGTACTACTCGGGCTTCTCTATGTACTCTTGTCTTCCGAGAAACGGAGACATCTCGGGGTGTGGCTCGGAAAAGTACTTTTGGAACGGGCCGCAGTACAAGCAGCTGAATTCGAAGCAGAAGCAAAAGATGAGTTCTTACCGAAGAAAGTATATGAGCTATAACTACTGTTGGAAATCCTCTACACAAAAGAAGGAATGCTTGTTCAGTGACACACTCTTGTAGCATTGTGCTTGTGATATTTTTTAATAAAATTTTTGAGTTCAATAAGTTTGGGAGTTGTTGATATAATTAAATATGGCCCTCTCACAAATTTAGATATCTTTAATTAATTTCTGTATATAAATATACAAAATTCTAATTTCTAACATCAAAATTACCTTGTTAAAAATAATATAACTGAAAAATATATAATTATAGTATTAATTATGTGAAAATGTAACGTAATGTAATAAATGTAACAGTCTTATTTAACCAATTTTCACTCGTAGTTGTTAGGATCTCAACAAATTCCCTTCAAATGAGTTCCAAGAATATTTCAAATAAGAACACATCATTCCCACTTATTACTTTATTAGTGGATTTGAGTAATTCGATCACATTTTGTAATACTCTATATAGGAATAAATTCACTATATTAATAAAAAATTCAAGTCTCTTGATACCAGTTATAAATAAGAATAAACTTTAAATTGTCATAAGTTATACATTTTTGAAGTCCCGTCTTAAAGATTTATACCTCGGAATAAATGATTAATATATAATAAAAATATTTATTAATAATTTTTTTATTTATTAAAATTTATGACATGTTTAAAATAACTTGAAATATTTATCAAAATCAATAATATATAATATATGATCAAAGTTTATAGTCTTACATTCATTAATATTTTATTCAATTTATTTGTTAAACACAATTTTTACACGTATATGGTCAAATTTTATTATTCAAAACTATTAAATTGATTTTGTAAATTTAAATATAGATAATATTGTATGTATATTATTTTTATATTTATATTATTTTTTATAGAAAATTTTATTTTTATTTTGTAAAACTCTCTATAGTGATATTTTTTCCCGGTCCCAACGATATGACTGTACGGAATTTTGTAATTCGAGAAATGCTATATGCACATTAAACGGCCGGGTGGGAGACGTTTGTCTTTTTCAAATTTTTTTATTTATTTTTTATTTAATTAAAAACACATTTTTCGAAAACATTAAATAAAATTCGTTTTTACAAACTTAAATATTTTTGCATTTTTTGAAATCTACAAAATACGCACATAATATAAACATCAATTTTAAATATCAATTAAGTAATGCTTTTCCAATTACTTATACACTCAATTAAATTCGTACCGAATTTCAAAAGATACTTCGTTTTTAGTTTCTGAAAATTATGCAATAAATATAAACAAATACGACTTCTAAAGTATAAAATTGCGATGAAAATCATAAAAACATTAAAACAATTTGACGTAAATAAATCATACTATAAAATACTTATTATACTTATTATACTTTAATTGTTTTTGAATATTTTAAAGTATAATAAATATTTTATAGTATAGTTTATTTACGTCAAGGTGTTTCAATGTTTTTATAATTTTATCGCAATTTTATACTTTAGAAGTGTTGTCGTATTTGTTTATATTTATAAACTAAACACAAATTATCTTTTGAAATTCGGGACGAATTTAATTATGTGTACAAGTAAGTAGAAATGCACGACTTAATTGATATTTAAAATTAATATTTATATTACGTTTGCATTTGTAGATTTTAAAATTGTAAAAATATTTACGTTTGGTAAAAACAAATCATAATTAATATTTTTTAAAAACGTTTTTTTAATTAAATAATAAAAAAAGAAAAAAATTGAAAACTGCAAATGTCACGTCCCGGCCGTTGAGTGTGCAAATAAGATCACTCCAATAATTCCCTCTTTATCTGAAGAGTTAGAGAAATTTTCAGGCCGGCTAAGAAAAAGTTATTTTTTATATGTTAAATAATAAAAAAATATGGGTATAATAGGTATTATTGTGTAAATAATAAATAAGTTATCTAAAAAAGTAGTTGTATTAATGTAAATAGATAATATTAAAAGAATAAAGTTATAAAAAAAAATTATTTATGAGTGTGCAAACTTTTATAAGACAATAAAAAAGGAAAATGTGCAAACTCTTGTAATTCGAAGGGAGTAAATTTTAAATTAAAATTCGCTCCGAGTAATCGTAGATCCTTCAAGGACATAAAGTCCTCCGGTCTTTTTCTCTCCTCGAATCACCATACGAGCACGTCTGCTCACCTCTAAAACTCCACCTCCAGCGGAGTAGTGATAACCCTTCTCATCAAGGGCACTGAGAGAAATAAGACTCACCCTTAAGTCAGGAACGTGCCTCACATTGTCAAGTGTTCGAATCACTCCGTCGAACATCTTGACCCGGATCCTCCCAATGCCAAGTATCTCACACGGTGCGCAATTCCCCATAGCCACAGTCCCGGTACTGGCCAAAACATCATATGTATCAAACCAACCCTTAAAGGGACACATATGATATGAGCATCCGGAATCCAAAATCCACTCATCGCACGCTCGTGATCCCAAATCAGACGCCAGAAGAAGATCTCCATAATATTCTTCCGCAAAACCGACCTCCGGTTTGCTGCTCTGATTAACAGAATCGTCCTCGCGATTCTTATCCTTCAATCTCGGACAATCTTTCACGATATGGCCATTCTTCTTGCAATAATAACATTCTCGTTCTCCCTTGGACCGAGAATATCCCTTAGACCTTCCGCTCGCCCCACCTTGGGCGTTAAGGCCTTCACCTATTGCATCAGACCTTCCATCAACGAGAAATTTCATCCTCTCTTTAGAATGCAGCGCATCGACTACATCCTGCCTAGTAAGGGTTTCCCGACTGTAGAGCATCGTATCCCTAAAATTTGCATGAGAAGGAGGCAAGGAACACAATAACCACAACGCCAAGTCTTCACTATCGTACTTTATCCCCAAATTCTCGAGATCCGAGACCGTCTCATTAAAAGCAGATAAGTGATCTTGCAAATTACCTCCTTCAGGCATCTTGTGAAGAAATAATTTTTGCTTGAGATGTAGCTTGCTCGTCAAGCTCTTCACCAAACAAAGCTCCTCGATTTTCTTCCACATGTCTGTCGCCGTCTTCTCATGCATCACCTCTTCCAATATAGAGGTAGAGAGATGTAGCCCAATAACCCCCCTTGCCTTTCGATCCTTCTTCTCTTTCTCCTCCGTCTTCAACGTGCTTGGCATCTTATCGAGCCCCAACAAAGTCTCGTCTAGATCCAATTGCGCCAAGATCGCCTCCATCTTGAACCGCCACTACTAGAAAAACAGCCATAGAAATCGGGTATTACCCGATTTAAATGAGTTATGCGACCGATGTGTATGGAGCCGATGTCTATACTAGGCATATTTCAGACATCGGTTATCAACCGATATCTGTAAATTCATTTAAATCGGTTTTAATTATTTTAGAAATCGGTTATTAACCGATATTGGTATTAATATTTAAATCAGTTTTAATTGGGAAAATCGATATAATTGGGCGTTTAGGAAATCGAGTATTAACCGATTTAGTTGTGAGTTCTAAAACCCGATGTCTAAAATATGCCTAGTATAGATTTCGCGTCCCATACACATCGGTCAAGTGTAACATTTAAATCGGGTATTACCCGATTTAAAATCAAGTATAACAGTTAAATCATGTATTACCTGATTTCTATAATAATTGTAAATTTTATTTAATTAACAAAAAGTGATGTCTTTTACAGGTAGATAAATCATTTTACTCTTTTACAAACGATGTCTTTAATACTAAATTCACACCAAATTTATAAAATATTATATTAATAAAAATCTTAATACCATAATATTTGCTTCAATAGCATCCTAAACATTGTCAAGATTAACTAATATCCAAAACATTCGATCAATCACGAACCAAAACATGATCGAAAATAAACGTTACAATAGTCGATAAATATCCAAAACATGTCCAGAATTACAAGAGCGCGCTTCCAACAGCCGCTTGAAGTATCCAGCTGCGTACACAACGTGATATCTGCTGCATTAAGTGGACATACATTAAATAGTGCTGGAAATAGTAATTTGCAACAAAACACAACAAGCTACTGCACTGCTGGAAATTGTCATTTGCAATAAAACACAGCAAGCTAATATACTGTTGGAAATGGTCATTTGCAACAAAACACAACAAGCTACAAGTGTGCTGGAAATGGTCATTTGCAACAAAACACAACAAACTAGCTGAAAATGATCATTTGCAACAAAACACAACAAGTACCCTATACAACATAAAACAAGATACTCAGGCACAACATAAAACAAGATACTCAGCGACAATACATGAATAAACTAAAATTAACTAAGTACTCAATATATTTAACATATGTACTGCTGGAAAAGTGGAAATTTGGTCATTTGCCACAAAAAACAACATATATAACAATATAAATATACTGATCAACCAGGATACTCAGCCACAACACCACAAAAAACAATATATGGTGGAATTGAACATGCTCAGTAAAAAAATAGTGGAGTTATGAAATTACCAGTCACAACACAACCTACGCCATCCCCTGTAGGTACACAGCCAGTTCACTACGGACTTCATCGAGTTTCTGCTGAGAATACTCCAAACCTGGCCTTGACCTTACAGCCCACTAAAATAACAGGAAAACAACGTGATTAAATCATTAAAGCTACGTTTCATCTAAAATAACCAGTTCGATTATATATACCTTCGTAGCAAAAGAATACGTGTCATCAGATACTATATCCTTCATGTATCGCATCACGTAATACCCACATTCAGTGCCTCCCGGTTGTTTAGGGACACCCTAAAATTCATTGTATTTTAAATATAATATCACGCTGAACCAAGTAATTGAAACACAAGAGAATTTATAAAATTATATACCGTGAGATGAATCAGTTTAGGTGCTTTGTTCAATTTTCCTGTCTCCACATTGAATGCTTTTATCGCACTGAAACATTAATGTATGTATGTATCAACTTGGAAGTTATATCAGTAATACAAATGAATCTGCAAATGTATTGAATGACATTAATACTTACTTTATCAATGAGTCCTCCCATTGTCTATACCGAGAGGTTCTCGGCATAGAATCCATCAAATATATGTCGTTCTCCAGAATAGCGGCTAACACCCAATGGCCCCTATAAATTAAATTATTTATCAATTACACTAGATGCAACAAGGTTCTAACAAAATAAAGATAAGATCATACCCTGGATTATACGGAAGAAGAAACAAGCGATCAGCCTTTCCCTCTTTCAATCGATTAACAAGATAAGGAACAAATTCCTTTCTTTCAGGATTATAAGTCTTAGCGGGGTCGACAAAGGCAAAATCATCCAACCAGTTGTCTTTTTCCTTAAAGGCATCATGCAAGTGGCTACATAAACAAAAGTACATATCAGATTTCCTTCTATAATGAACAAGTTCCTAATTAATACATATATATAAGCTCCTGCATATATACTGGGAATGAAAATATGTGACAAAATGAGATATACTTACGCCATATATGCTCCTATCGCTGCTTGTCCAATCATATTCATTTCCAATAAATTGATGATGTCGTCGGGTAACACAAAAAGTTCTTTTTCAGCACCGAACACATCAGTACTTAATTCAGCTTGGAGAGTCAAATTATTTTCCAACATAAAAGTTTTTGCATGCTTGTACAATATAAAATTTTCAACACCCAATTGATATTTTAAACACTTCCTATCCTCCATAATCCATGACTTATCCATTTCTGAAATGAAAGGGAAATAAACTAAAAATTATAAGTATAACAACAACTAGCTAGCGGAATAACCAAGCTTTCGACTTGGGGCTTTGCAAAAATTCACAGATGAAGTTTTAAATTCACAGAAATCCAAAAAAAAAAACACAGTAAAATTGAAAATTACACTACAAAATCAATAAGTTGTAAACCCTAGCACCCTGATATGAAAAATTTAAATAGATGAAGTCATGTTCAGATATAGTCGAAGAAATATCAAGCACGCGGGATTTTCGACATACCTGAAGAAATATCTTCAATGGAGTCGAAGCCAACAACCCACCCTTGCTACGGTCGAACCCAACAACCTTGCACCCAACGGTTGAAGCCAACTTCAATGGAGTCGATGGAGTCGAAGCCAACTGTAAAACCTCCGCGAACGCTTGCTGCACGAACAGTGGGCAAAACAAGAAAATTAGGGTTTAGGGCAACACGAAAAGAATCTGGTAATGGACCGATTTCATGAAATTAAGCTACAGAATTAACGAAGAAGAAGGGGGAGAATGGTTTGGCTGAGGATTCTGAGAGATTGTGAGCAGAGAGACGAGAGCTCGTTACCTGAAAGAGACGGGTGAATTGAATGAAAGCGTTACTGATAGGGGAAAATATAACTTAGAAAATTTTTAATTTTTTTTATCACATTTAAATCGGTTCTAGTTTACAACCGATCTTATAGAGTGAGGATTTTTTAAATATATCAATTACATCGCTTACAATATAGAAGTGATGTAATTGTTTTTTAAAATGACCTCATTTAAATCAATTGAATTTTAAACCGATATGGTTATTCACGTTTAAATCAGTTTTTTTTAAGCCGATTAAAAAACACACATTTACATCGGGCGCATTTGGAGATGATTTAAATGACGTGATGTCTATGACTCTGTTTTTAGTAGTGCGCCACGTCGAGAACCGAGTGTTCCTATCCAACATCGGAATATCGTACTTCATCGCCATCTCCGAAAAATATTCTCAAGCTCCACAAGAATCCCAAGTCGCGAACTCAGGCTCTGATACCACTTGTTGTAATTTCGGCTCCCAAAATTACTCCACACGAAATAGCTTGAAATATAAAATAGATGGGGAAAGAAAACGATATAAAAGATAGAACACGAATTTTACGTGGAAACCCAAAATAGGGAAAAACCACGGGATGAGGAGAAAATATCACTATAATCGAATCAACGGGGATACAAATATAGACCTCTCAATAGATCTATCTCACGAAACTCTCTCTCAATAGAAACGCTCTCACAAAACGATGTTCTCAATAACACCGTGACTCACGATATTCTCAATAATATCGATCTCTCAAATTAATGCTCTCAATAACATTAATCGAGTTATGATGCTCTCAATAACATCATACTAATAATCAAGTATGGAGATCTCTATTTATAGGTGTAGCAAACCCCATAAATTAGGTAACAATAGAATTAGGAATAAAACCCTTTTATTCTTATTTCAAATATAACTCAAATCCTCCTACCAAATAATATAATTATATCTCTAATATAATTATATTTCCTAAATAAAAGAAATACCAAAACTTTACCGAAACAAACATTACGGAATTCTCAATTCCTTCACCAAAAAACCCGATCGGACATTACTTTGCAAGTCTTCACTCATAATGGGCTTTGGCCCATTTGCTAAATCGCGCTCCAAATAATAAATCCATGGCTGATTTATTATACGTAATTAACCAAGTTAATTACCGATTCAAAGCCACGACTTTTTTCGGTCTCGTGTTCGTCTCGCTTCGTCAATCCGATTTTATCCTTGTTTCTTTTATTTCGATTGGATTCGAGTCACCACTCAACACACGCTCAAGAAGGAATTTTCGAGCGCAACTTTCTTCGGTGTAACCGTGATGATCGCGGCGTAATAAACAACCGCAACGGCCAAGATCGCAACTCAAGTGATCACCATCAAAAACCACATGAAAAACCTCCTCTGCAAATGCAACCCGCTCATGAGCAGCAAGATGATAGTAAGCGATGCAGTGAACCCGATCGTGTTGATTGCATGGAAGGCTATATATGTATCCAGTATCCCCCTTTATCGTTGTATGCAAATATCGAATAGCCAGCGTCGTAAGCGAGGCTGCTATTCCAGGGATTGCCTTGTAAGTCGACCGTCGGGTTACTCTCTTGCCAGACACCACTCGGAGGTTATTATTGATATATTAATAATATAAATAAAATAAAATTAAAGACTAAACTTAACTTAATGGATCTGATCTAAACTGAACTTGATGGAGGTGAACTGAACTGAATCGAACTGAGAATCAGTCCATAAGAAAGGATACTTAAATTTAATGAAAGGAAATTTTTATACATGCCTCAACTTGTTTCTCCGCAACAGCTAAATGCAAGAGAGTGTTTCCGTCGACATCTTTCGCGTTCAGCAACTCCTCGGGCCCGCCTATAGAGTTCACCGCCAGCTTCAGAGCTTCCAACTGGTAGTACTTGACACACAAGCAAGATGTTATCTCCTCTGTACCCAACCAATCGAGCCGCTCCAGGCTCGGCTTGAAGCAACGTTTTCAAGGCTTCCACCCGGCCATTGATCGCGGCTAAATGAGCTGGCGCTAGCCCGTTTTTATCGAGGGTCGAGCCCAACTGATGATTAGCCGCTAACAAGGCTCGGACTATGTCGACGTGGACCTTAGCTGATGCCAAATGGAGAGGAGACGATATATGCCACGATTTCGAGTCGTTTATAAGCTACCTTAGCCTTATGATCTCTTTCACGAAATCGGTGTGGCCCAACATGGCTGCCACATGCAGAGGAGTTTCGGAGATATAGTAATCTATGGAGATTCTATCGAGGATCATCGGGTCTTCCTCTAGTAGGGATTTCAGAGAATCGACCCGCCCAGTCGAGGCAGCTTCAAATAGCTGTTTAGTTTTTAAGCTCTCCATTGTTTTTTTTTTAAGTTTAGATTATGACATTAGTTACATATGTATATATATAAGCGAACACAAAATAATTGTCTTATTAGATGTGGGTTACAATGCACGTGGTTTAGAAACAACTAATATCTTTAACTTCTTTTTCAGAGTGAGTGGATGACCGAGTCAAGTCAGTATAGTCTTCGAAATTTAGTCGATTTTATCTTAACAAGTCATGCAAAGGAGTGTCGGAGAGGTTATAGTCTAGTGATCAGATTATACCGAGGATTAAAGGATCCTCGTCTACCAGGGTTTTCAGTGAATCCACTCGCCCAGTCGAGGCAGCTTCAAATAGCTTAGCTTGTTGGTTCTCCATTGTTTAATTATTCAGTTTAGAATGCACCATTAACTGCCAAATGTATATAAACATATAAAAGATATGGGGCATATGGCTTGTGGTTTAGAAACAACTGCTATTATCTACATCTCTTTCTGAAAGTGAGACGATACCGACTCAATCGAGTATAGTCTTTGTTTTTATCCGAACAAGTTGTCCAAAGTTGATGTTGCAGTTTTAGTTCTGTAATATAGAGGAGTTTGAAATTTCATCGATCACATCATAGTCGAAAATTGGAAAACGTTACGAAACTCGTCTTAAAACCCCCCAAAATGTAAATTAAAGAATACAACACTTTCTTCCAGTATAGGAACTTCTTTCTTTGTCACACAAAACTAGGTTTTGATTCAGTACTTTTTTACGAATTACAGCGCATCATCATCGTCATCTTCCACACAACTTCCTCATAAACCCGACTCGCCTCCTCTTTCGCCTCAATGTACCCGTACTTCCTAAGCAAGTACATTACAACAGGAGCAGCATTACCGACAAACACGACCCCAATCAGCAAGAGCCACACCATCACACAAATCTCGGCCACCAAATACATACTATTCTCCACATGCTTAGGTGTCATGCTGATCAAAGTGACGAAATACGTGAGCGTCTGTGCGGTTATCGCGCTCCACATGATGGCCATCTGGATCCACATCCACCTCCTCTGTCTCATAGGCAGCCCACTCACCTGCAGCATTATTATACTAAGCGAAGCCAAGAACGCAACTGTGTTGAAAATCATGAATTGCCCGTATTTCGAGGGAAGCGTGTAGGTCATCACCGATTGTCCCGCCTTGTGTGGCCTCTCGACTCTGTGGGTCCCGTTGGGATTCCCCGAGAAGTCCGACAACCAGACTCCACTTGGCGGGGAGAGCCCGGCTTGGAAGGCGACGGTCGCGAGAAGGGAGGATACGATCATTAAGGCACTTTGTTTCTTCGCCAGCCAATCCCTGTGCTTCGTGTGTTTGGGTGAAGATGATCCTCGTGGCTCGCGTTTGATACTATCTTTGATCTGCAGGTCCCTCAAGTCTCCTGGGCTTTGCAGTAAGAGATCCAAAGAGGTTAGTGTTAAGATTATAAATCGAAATTAAACATTGAGCTGCGAAGACATTATGGAAAGATGAACATTCATTGATGAATCTTGAAAGAGTTATTACATGCCCGTTGCGGCTCAATCGAGAACTCAAGTTAAATAGGTAAGCTACAACTAAAAACCCTAAACCCTAGTTGTGGTCGTACGTCCGTACAGTCCAGCTTGGCAGTCCAGGTATTGGTCCGATCCAACAACTTAGAGAAGGGCACGTGGCAGGAATCCTGTGCGTTGGATCTGTTTAATATTAAGGGTAAAAGGGTAAAAGCCTAGCAATTAAAAGGGGGCAAAATTGAAACACAATTAGGGTTTGTAATTAGGGATTTTGACCGGTTGCATGCATGGTTTATTACCCCCCGCAAGCCGAGCACGGTGGAGGGGTAAATGTGAAGTTTATTCCGCAACTGGGTGAAGGCTTGGACCGGTAATGGCTTAGTAAAGATATCTGCAATTTGATCATGCGCGGGAACATGAAAAATTTCAACTTTCTTGGACTGCACCTTGTCTCTAATGAAATGTAGATCAATCTCGATATGTTTTGTGCGCGCTTGAACTACAGCATGATTGGACATATAAACGGCACTTTGATTATCAACCCACAATGTTGGCGGTTTACTGGGTAAAATGGAGAGCTCGGAAAGAAGGGATTGAATCCAAGAGAGTTCAACAAGAGCAAGTCTGATGCTTCTATATTCAGCTTCTGCACTGGACCTAGAAACAGTGCTTTGTTTCTTAGAGCTCCATGAGATAAGATTAGGGCCCATAAAAACACAAAAGCAGAGGTTGATTTCCTGTCATTCGGGTCAGAAGCCCAATTAGAATCAGAGAATAGAGTAAGGTGCAAGTGTGCTGATTTGGTAAGAAGCAACCCATGGGAGAGAGTGCCTGCAAGGTATCTGATTAATCTTTTGACAGCCTTGTAATGTGTATCAGTAGGGTTCTGCATGAATTGGCTCAGTTTATTAACACTGTATGAAATATCTGGCCTGGTGATTGTTAAATATTGTAAGGATCCAATGAGGTGTCTGTAGGTGGTTGGATTGTTGAAAATGGGGCCATCATGTTTTGAAAGTGTGGAAGAACTGACCATGGGGGTTGGAGCACCTTTAGCCTCAAGCATGGAGGCTTTTTGGAGAAGATCTTTAATGTAGTGTTTCTGGGAGAGTAAAAAACCAGTAGATGTGGGAATCACCTCAATTCCCAGAAAATAATTCAAGGTTCCTAAATCTTTTAGGGAAAAATGATTAGAGAGATCAGCAATGAGCTTGGAAATGCAGGCATCTGAGCTTCCAGTAATTATGATATCATCTACATATACCAAGACATAAATAGGATGAGTAGAAAAATGACCAATGTAGAGGCTAGAATCAGTTTTGGAACTCAAAAAACCAAGAGAGTAAAGCACAGATTTGAGCCTGTCAAACCAAGCCTTGGAGGCCTGTTTGAGACCATAAAGAGCTTTATGTAATTTGCATACAAGACACTGGTTAGAATGTTTCTCAAATCCAGGTGGCTGAGACATAAAAATTGTAGTTGATGGATCCAGGGAGCCATGGAGGAAGGCATTGTCAATATCAACCTGTCTGAGAGGCCATCCTTTAGCAAGGGCAAGAGTAAGAATGACTCGAATAGTAGTGGGCTTCACAACTGGACTAAAGACCTCTGTGTAGTCAACACATGTTCCTGTGTGAAGCCTTTTGCAACCAGCCGTGCCTTATGCTTGAGAACAGTGCCATCAGGGTTCTTTTTCAGCTTGAATACCCATTTGCAGCCTACTATATTTCTGTCAGGGGGTGGAGGTACCAATTCCCAAGTGTTGTTTTAGATGAGAGCCTGATATTCAGTCTCCATGGCAGCTTTCCAGGATGGATGAGACATGGCTGCCTTGACAGTAGTTGGTTCTTGAAGGTTCAAGTCTGAATCTGTACCTGCAAGAAGGGCAGACAGATATGTTTTGGGCCTATATATCCCATGTTGAGACCTAGTGACCATGTGATGTGGTCTGGGAGGTAGAGGTGGGGGTTGATCACTAGTAGGGATAGATGGTGAAGTATCTGGAGATGAAGGAGAAGAAGGTGGTGTAGAAGAAGAGTCTGATTCATTGGAGGCATCAGAAATGGAAGGTGAGGAAGGTGTTGGAGAGACAGGATTGGAAGGATCATGAGAAGGTGTTGAAAGAGTTGGTAATGGTGTTGAATGTGATGGGGATTCTGTGGTTACAAAAGAGGGGCTGTGGGAATCAGATGTGGTGTGAGAAAAAGGGAATATATGCTCATTGAAAACCACATGTCTTGAAAAGAGAGTTTTCCCATTTGGGAGCATGATTCTGTAACCTTTGTAACCTTTGTACTGAGTACTATATCCAAGAAAGACTCCAGGTTGAGATCTTTGATCCAACTTGTCAGAATTTTAGGGTTTGAGTAAAGGGAAGGCTTGGCAGCCAAAGGTTCTGAGAAGGGAATAATCTGGGGGTTGGTTAAAAAGAAGGTGGTAAGGAGTTGTGAAGTTTATTGGACTTTGTGGTGTCCTGTTTATTAGATAAATAGCAGAAGCAAAGGCTTCTTCCCAGAAAGTTTTAGGGACATGAGAAGTAGAAAGAAGGCTAAGGGCAGTTTCAATTATATGTCTGTGTTTTCTTTCTATGGCTCCATTTTGTTGTGGGGTGTAGGGGCAAGATAATTGGTGATGGATACCAGAAGCTTGAAGGAGATTGGATAAGGACTTGAACTCAGTGCCACCATCACTTTGAAGTCTTTTAATCTTGAAGCCTAGTTGATTTTCAATGTAAGTTTTGAATTGGATGAAGGCATTCAATGTTTCTGACTTTGCTTTAAGAAAGTAAATCCAAACATGTTTAGAAAAATCATCAAGAAAAGAGACATAATATAAACTGCCATTGGTTGAGGGAATGGGTGTTGGACCCCACAAATCTGTATGAATAAGTTGCAAAGGGGCAGTAGAAACAGATGAACTGATAGGAAAAGGTAGCTTGTGAGACTTAGCATTAACACAGTCATTACAGAAATTAAAAGGAGTTTTAGAATCAAATTGAATGTTACAAAGTGAGAGAGCCTTTCTAGTAACATCAATATTGGGATGTCCTAATCTCCTATGCCAAATCTCTAAGCTATAAGGCTTAATGACATGAGAAAAACTACTGCTAGGGGAGAACTTCTGGGAGTCAGAATTCTTGAGCTGGGAAGTGGAGGGACTTGTGCAGTGGGTGAGAAGCTTGAAGTGATATAAACCATCCTTGATAGTGCCTCTAAGGAGGGCCTGCCTTGTGACTTGGTCCTTCACAACACAAAATGAAGGATGAAATTCAAAAAAGACATTGTTATCCCTAGAGAATTGAGCAACACTTAAGAGATTTTTAGTTATTTCAGGAACATGAAGCAGGTTGTTAAGTTTGAAGGGATAGGAATGGTGTGAATTGGGAATAGACACTAGGGCCTTACCAACATGAGATATATCCAGGCCAGATCCATTACCTATCTGTAGCTTGCTTCCTCCTCCATAATCAGAGGCTATGCTGAGGTTTGAGAAGTCATTAGTGACATGGTGGGATGCTCCAGAGTTAGGATACCAGCTGGCCTCAGAATTTGAATCAACAGAGGTATAATGTGCAGTGGATTGTTAGTTGAAGCCTCTGTTAATGTTGTTGTTGTTGCTGCTGTTATCACCTTGCCTCTGACCTTGTTGCTGATTAGGTACAAACTCAGAATTGGACCTATGATGGCATCTATCAGCTGAATGATTTGAGTATCCACAAATTTGGCAAGTGACCCTGGGATTGGAATTGTTTCTGCCACCTCTGCCTCTATTTGAACCTCTACCTCTGTTGCTGTTGGAGCCTCCTCCTCTTCCTCTGTTGGACTGCGACTGTGGATTTCTTTTATCCTGATAAGCCATGTTTGCATTTGGCAATAACTTCTCAATGTCAGCCATAGCATACAACCTACTTTCAAAGCTTAAAAGGAGTGCTGTGAGATCCTTTATGGTGTAAGTGTTGGGGATCGTGCATGTATACGCAGCGGAAAACAAAATTTTTATGAAAAACCGTTTTTCATTAATGTAAACATTTTACATTATATTTATTTTATTTTATTGAAAATCATATTTTCAATATTACATGCATTAATTGATTTAATTCAAATCTATTAGAATAAATAATCCACCATTTAATTTAATTATCAAATAATTAAATATTTAATTCATGCATCCCATACTACATAAATTAAATCTAGCACAATTAAATTTATTCTAATAGATTTGAATTAAATCAATTAATGCATGTAATATTGAAAATATGATTTTCAATAAAATAAAATAAATATAATGTAAAATGTTTACATTAATGAAAAACGGTTTTTCATAAAATTTTTGTTTTCCGCTGCGTATACATGCACGATCCCCAACAGTGGTATCAGAGCGTAGGTTCTGAAATTGATTAATTGTCTATGAATATAATCGCCTAAAGCATGTTGTTTGTTGAATTGATTGATTTAAAGTTGTTTAATTGGGACTTAGTTGTTTCTATTAAGATATTTATTTTTATCTAATAGATTGAAACAATGCCTAATTTGTTATCAAGTAACAATTCAATGTCGAACATGAATGCACCTCGGGGAGTGATTCATCTAGACTTGTTTTTGTTAAGACAAATTAGAGACATCGAGCCATATGATGGCATGATTCGATGGTCTGCTCGGCTCCCCCATTTACGGGAGATAGGGTCGCTCGCATGATGAATCGCTGGTTAGAAACCTCGAGTTTCACTTACGAGACATCACGTTTTGATTATTAAGATATTAATAAATTGAAATAGAAAAGAAGTATCAATATTTAATTTAGTGAAATTATTTATTGACCAATTAAATAATTGACTTAAATATTCGATCAACAAGGTGATAGATTAATTATTTGATTTAATTGTTAAATCAAGTTAATTAATAGAGCACCATTTAATTTGCATACCTCGTTTTAATTGTGATTAAATGCTATGTGAATTATGTGAGATATATATTGTGATATATGTTATGATCGTATGTGCTCGTTAGGATGACCTATAGAGGACATAGTTGTTAAGAATCAACAATCGATCACTCACTTCATTCTCTCCTGAGAATGTATAACGATTATTCTGATGAGATAACAAACCTATACTCCTCCATTCTCTCTCGAGAATGTATATCAAGCCTTAAAGGAGAATCGATGTGTCGTTCTTTCTCCTTTCCTTCTACCGACAATAAATTATGTGAAAGCAAGTAGTATGGTATGCCGTGTTAGCGGGGAGTACTACTTGTGAGTTAAGCTGTAATTTATTGACATAAGACGGAGAGGTGTTTGCTACGATTCTTTTAAATATGTGTGGTCGGATAGATTAACTATGGGCGTACACATGTTTACTGGAGTCCAACTTTCACTTCTCAGATCGGTAGGTCGGTCTTGACACATGGTTGACTTTGAAGGGTACGATTAACGTAGTTCATTGTCATGGTGAGGAAAATTAATCTTCAGGGTCACATAGAGATGTGATTGAAAATGTTTCTACCTTTAGGTGAATGTAATCGGGCTAGATTAACTACGGGTTATATTCAAGCTATTGGACCTAAAGCCCAACTAAGGAAAAATAAGTTTTCCCGTCTGTCTGCTAGAGGATAGCGGAATTCGAAAAATTTAGTGGGAGGCAATTAAATGATAAAGACCAAACATTTAATTGTAATGATTAATAACGAAATATCTCAATGTTAATCTTCTTAATATTTCTCAGTAATATTCTCTAAAATATCCCGTAACATCGATACTCGACCAATCCAAATCAAAACTCACTGGCCAAAACCATTTGAATTGGAATCTCAATATTGTGATTTAAAATGATGAGTGCATCTATGTACTTGATAATAGATTATTTGATAATCTCACTCAACCTTTGACTGCTGAGGACTTCCACTTATGAGAAGTGAATTCCTAGTTCTTATGAATCGTTCATTATGAACTGCAACATGAACAAGCTCGATCCTTAAATGGATAAGTAGTTCAAGATGTTGATCAACGAGTCAACCATCAATACGAGAAATTTGTTCTCATTATTGCTTCTTCATGAAAGAAGTGTTCTTCTTGAAGAAAATGACGGAAATGGTTTCCGGTCTAAGCATAAAGATGGATAAAGGTGATACTAGAAGGGCGACTAAGAACAAGGTCAACAAATGAGTTGATGACGCTTGCCATCGTTGTGTGAATAAAGGCCATAGGGCCATAACTGCTAAAATACCTTGGGCAGAAACGTTCTGACAAAGGTTCGTATTGGGTTATAGTTATTCCATTGTCTTGAACAATTGATTATTTGTTTCGTCTAATTTTAGAAACCTACTATTAATAGAAATGTTCTATTATTAGATCTTACTTCTATATTTGATATAGAAGGTAAAGGTTTTAATTTGTTTTTGGAAATCCGATTTACTTTATGTAAAGGGAAGCAAATATGATTTGCTAAAGACGATTAAACAAATAAACAAACTAAACCCAAACATCAGCAATAGATATAAGTCAAAACCCCGCACAACTTTAGCACGCTAGTTGAGTGTGTTGAATTTCTATTGGATTTGATCCAAACGGAGATGTGTGATCCACTAATGTGTTAGTGCTGGGGGTGGTTTTCAACTACCTAATGTACTTATGAAGCACACGTCTCTAATTTTGAAATGTTCAATAATTTTAGACATCAAAGTAGGAAATCAACTTGGTTGCTATATTAATAAATTACGATATGATCGTGGTAATAAATATTTAAGCGCCAAGCTTATTGGCTGTCTAAAAGAGAATACGATTCTCTGGCAATGGACTCCGTCTGGAACTCCTTAATTGTATTGTGTCCGAATGTTGGAATCAAACTTTGTTGGACATGGTTCGATCCACAAAGGGGTTCACCAAATTGTCGACGAAACTGTAAAAGTCCTGCACTTTTGACAGTCGTCCATTTGCTGAATAGTGTTACCACCAAAGCAGTTAAAACCACACAACATGAACTTGGGCACTCCCGTATCCTGCTTGCGTGAAGCGGCTAGTGGGAGATAAGTAGGATAGTAGATCCGGCTTATGCAATTTTGTGGGGTATCCTGAACATTCACAAGGATACCTATTCTACTATATTTCTAAAACAAAATGTTTGTCTAAAGAAATGTTGCCTTCTTAGCGAAGAAGTTTCTATTCGATAGAAAAGGCAATATAGTAAATCTCGAAATAGTTCGAGAATATGAACCACACTATGAAGTTCAAACACAAGTACTTGGAGATGAACCAATTCAACAAACCACTAATATACCTCTTCATCTATCGATTCGTAAATCCGAAAATGTTTGGAAGGTACCTGGTAGACGGTTCCAACTTGATAATGATCAAGATAAAGTTGACGATGGATATGATCCAATAAACTTCAACTGATTCGTATTGGATACGAATATGGGACATTGGCTTATTGCCATGAAATTCATAATGGACTGTATGTACTCCAACAAGGTTTGATCTTGGTAGATCCACCAAAGGGAATCGTACCCAAAGGCTGCATATTGATCTATTAATTATGACGTGAGAGTATATATATAGAAAGGTGTGACCTTTAAAGCAAGGATGATGGCGAAAGAAGTTACTCAAAGACAATGTGTTGTTTATAAGGTAATCTTTCCATCAGTCGCTATGCTTAAGTCCATTACAATTTTGCTGGCCATTCCTGCATAGTACGACTATGAGATATGGAAAATAGATATGAAGTCTACTTTCCTTGAATGTGATATTATGGAAGAGTTGTAGCGCAGCCGGAAGGCTTCATATTTTCTGGAAAGGAGCAAAAGGTTTTCATACTCCAGCGATCCATTTATGGATTGAAACGAGCATCCCTAAAATGGAACATATGTTTTAAATACAATAGTCAAAGTGTTGACTTGGTATAAAACTTGAAGGAACCTTGTATTCAAGAAGGTTAGTGGGAGCGCAGTGAAATTTAAGTGTTGTACGTTGATGACATACTAATCATAGGGATGATTGAGTGATGTTGCAGTCAACGAAAGCACGGTTATCCATACGTTTCTCGAATAAAGGATTTGAGGAGAGGCATCCTACGTATTGTGATACGTCACTATAGATGTAGATCTAGAAGGATGCAAAATCTTCTCAATCCTTGTACATAGAAACTGTTTCTGAAATGGTTTAGCATGGAAGAATCCTGAAGAGATTCTTGCCAATGTCCCATGGGCTTCATCTCTCGTAATTCGTGTGACTGTAATGTTGATGGAATTCGAGGAGATGAAATGGACACCACATATATCTCCGCACTAGGGAGCATTATGTATGGCATGCTGTGTACTAGACGTGATATTATAAATGTTGTGAGTGTCACAAGTGAATATCAGTCGAACCCAAGACCGGCTTATTTGAAGTCGTGAAGGACGAAATCCTTGAGCACTAGCAATCAAAAGCATTAAGGAGTTGTTCTTAGTCTGTGGGAGGTCAGAGTTGAATTTAGAGGTACTTACGAACTCTAGTTTTCAATCGGATGTGGATGACTAAAAGTCGACATCGGGATTCATATTCGAGCTTAGAGGTGGTGTCGTATGCTGGAATGGTTCCTGCAAACGACTAATGATTCTACCACGAGAACCTGAATATGTTGCAGCATTTAAAGCTGTAAAAGAGACTGTTTTGGACACGTAAATTTATCCAAATGTTGGTTATAATTCCGGACACAAATAATCAAGTAACTTGTACTGTGATTATACGGTGTCCTGTAGCGAATGCTAAGGAACCGAGATCTCATCAGAAGTCCAAACATGTACTTGAGAGAATATCATGTGATCCAAGAGATCAATGACAGAGGCGACGTCTGAGTCGAGAGTGTCACTTCGGAAGATAACTTTGTAGATCCCTGTACCAGGCCTTTATCTGAATATGTCCGTGAGAAACATCGAGAGTCGATGGGACTAAGATTCATGGATAGTTGGCTCTAGGTCAAGTGGGAGATTGTTGGAATAGGTGACCGGCGAGCCAACGGTTGGCCGAGCGGTTAACCGTATTCCGTTATATAACGGTTTATTTCTTTAATTAATGAAACCTATATTAATGGCATATACTATATCTGCTCCCAATGTTGAATCATATATATAGTCCTGTACGGTTACACATGTTGTATGAATTCGGTTTTGTGGAAACCGAGAGATAATTCTGTTAACGCAACGTAATTGGTCAAACTCAGTTCCTAGTCGATGGGTTACGCCAATAACAAGGATACTCGGCCTTTCCCCCTTGAGACTAGCACTTAGTGTATGTGGGCTAATCTCGAGCCTCGGTGTTGGGACATCGACATACTTGAGTGGGTGCTCACTGTTGATGAGTTCACTGAACCCCCTCTCCCTGGAATCTCTAAGTGGTTATCACTGATCGAGTAGAGAATTCCATAATATAGTTGTACACAATTAATCCTTAAGACCCATACATCACCGTGACATGTCTCTGATTCCCTGGAAAGGGAGTAAGTCGAAAAAGGAGACAATGTTCGTACAATTCGAAATCTGATGTGAAGTCTGTGCATGGTAGTAGGGGATCTGATCGCTTGATATAGATCATGGATGTCCTGTGTGTTCTGATGGTTCGTAGTCCAGGAATCTCTGGCCAGAGTTGAATAGTGAGGTGATTAGAGAAATGTGTTTCTCTGAATCAATCACGACTGGAATTTACGAAACCTAGAACGTACGCACAGTTATCAAACTCAAAAAGAGATCTCGATTAACCAATATCTCTAGTTTGATCGGGACATATGTATCGGAGGGATCGTACTGTACGCTAACTATATTACAAGGTTCTTGTAGGCACTTCATTTGTATCTAGGGAATTAGTGAAGCGTGGCTGCTAGACGCTCGTCACTGATTCGTTGGGCACCGACTTGTTCGGAGATTAAATAATATGATTATTAATCTAAAACTCTTGGGAGTAGTTGAAATAAGAACAATATGTTGTTCGAATCACAATATGTTGTGAGCCCACGACTAGTTATACACCTGAACCATTGAAGGTCACATTCTCGTGTAAACCGATCCTTGAATACGATCATGTATTAATTAACTGTTAATTAAATACATATAGTCGGAGGTCAATATGATTGAATCCGAGATTCATAATTGTGATTATGAGTTGGAAATAATACTGAGCTAAATAAAACGGACACGATGGTGTACACTTTCTATTTTGGGAAATTTCCGGATTTAGCAGTACCCCTGAAATGGGCTTTCCGATTTTGTGAAATTGGAAATTTTTATTTTTATCTCATATTGATGAGAAAATTAAAACGAGAAATAAAATATAATCGTTATATTTTTCGGAGATGAAATTGATTGTCAATTTTGGAGAAACGTAATGACGGCTAATGTATGGGGCCGGCTAGGGTTAATGGATTCGATCCATTAGAGTTTGAGCCCAACAAGCTCCTTTCTTCACCTATAAAAGGAGCTCCATAGGCATGAGAATAAACACACCAAGTGAAGAGCTCAAAACCCTAGCCTCACTTTCTCTCCTCTCCTCTCTCCCTCTCGTCGCCCCCTCGGTCGCCTCCCTCGGAGGACCGCCGACAACCGGAGCCGCCGCCCGCCGCCGCCTAGTGCCGCCGCCGGCAGCCGCCTACCCTCGTCGGAATCCGATTCCGGCACCGTTTTTCCGGCCCGTTTTCCCGTCGTATTCTCCCTTACGTATTTCTAGTGCAATACGTAAGTTGGATTACCTATACGAGGTGAAACCTGATTTGACGAGAGACGCCGAAGGAACGCCCGAGCACAGCCCGAGCCGCGCCCGTGCGCTCCAGCCGTGACACACGAGTCTAGCCGAGAGCCCCGCCACTCGCTCGGCTCTCCCCGCACACGACCCGTGTCGTCCCCGCGTCGCATCCGCGCGACTTCCGACGAACCTCGTTTCGTCCGATGAATCCCTGAGGTACTTACGATTAAATTCAAATTTAATTGTTTGCGTTAAATGATTGCGCTGTGGATTTTTAATTGACAAAGAAAAATTAATTGTGATTAATTTAAATGTCAATTAAATTAAAATTGATTCGAATTAAATAATATGATTATCTTAATTGTCAATTTAACGCAAACTGATTACGTGCACATGTAATTAATTATATATGTGTAATTAATTAATTTGATTAATTTAATTGCACCAGTTCAAGTTGATTAGAATTAAATAATATGATTATGTTAATTGTCAATTTGAATTATGTGCGCATGTTTACCTAATTAATTGTTTAGTGTAATATATTAATATGATTAATATAATTTATTTGATAAATTTAATTGCGCTAGATTTAATTTATGTAGTATGGGATGTATGAATTAAATATTTAATTATTTGATAATTAAATTAAATGGTGGATTATTTATTCTAATAGATTTGAATTAAATCAATTAATGCATGTAATATTGAAAATATGATTTTCAATAAAATAAAATAAATATAATGTAAAATGTTTACATTAATGAAAAACGGTTTTTCATAAATTTTTTGTTTTCCGCTGCGTATACATGCACGATCCCCAACAGTAAGCCTCACTTCTTGAGCTTACAGCAACAACAACAGAGTCATACTCAGTGCCTAAACCACTCAAAACATACATGAGATGGTCCTCATCTCTCATCCTTTCACCTGCACTAGTGAGAGCATCACACAGAGTTTTAACCTTATTTAAATATTCTCTCATCTTCATGGTCCCCTTTTTGAGATTTTGCAGCTGCAATTTGTATTGCATTTTTCTGGCCACTGATTGACTGGAAAAGTTTGCCTCAAGACTTTCCCAAATCTCAGATGTGGTATTTAATCCCACAGTGGAAATCAAAATAGACTCAGATAGTGAAGACATCAACCATGAAGCAAGTAATTGATCTTGCCTTTGCCAGTTTATGAACTGTGGGTTGACTCTGCCTTCTTCTTGTTCTGTAGGTGCGATGAATCGTCGGGGCACCATTTGGGTTCCATCTAGATATCCCTCGAGTCCATATCCTCGCACAGCGGCCATGACTTGTTGCTTCCAAATCAGGTAGTTCTCATCAGTTAGCTTGACTGAGATGAGTTGATGTTGCAACTGAACCACTGGGTTGTTTTTGGTCGCCATTGTGCTGTCTTGTACGAGCGCCATCTTTGTACAATAAATAAACAGCTCAGAGTTTTCTCAACCCGATCTCTGATACCATGTTAAGATTATAAGTCGAAATTAAACATTGAGCTGCGAAGACATTATGGAAAGATGAACATTCATTGATGAATCTTGAAAGAGTTATTACATGCTCGTTGCGGCTCAATTGAGAACTCAAGTTAAATAGTAAAGCTACAGCTAAAAACCCTAAACCCTAGCTGTGGTCGTACGTCCGTACAGTCCAGCTTGGCAGTTCAGGTATTGGTCTGATCCAACAACATAGAGAAGGGCACATGGCAGGAATCCTGTGCGTTGGATCTGTTTAATATTAGGGTAAAAGGGTAAAAGCCTAGCAATTAAAAGGGGGCAAAATTGAAACACAATTAGGGTTTGTAATTAGGGATTTTGACCGGTTGCATGCATGGTTTATTAGTTAGGCCGTTTGATTTTCTTGCATCTGTTTGGATTCTTGTGGTATCTAGCAGGAACTTGATAATCTGAAATTAAATACAATTAATTAAATTAAATTAAATTAAATTAATTAAAAATCGAATAACACGAACCTCAATCTGTTTTCTGGCAACGGCGAGATGAAGAACGGAATTTCCCTATGTATCCTTCCGATTAATCAGCCGATGATGATGATGATTATCGTCGTCGTCTCTCTTCGTGTGCTTCAGAATCACTTTCATCGCCTCGATCCGATTGTGCTTGACACAGATGAAAGACGTAGGCAGTAAATAAAACGCAGTAAAATGCGCTGCCTAGACAAGGCAGTGTTCTGCGGCAGAACAGCGTATGCCGCAGCACGATGCCTTGTACAGAAAACGTTCGTTTTACGTGATTTAATTAAGTTTAAGTATTTTATCCAGGTTAACCAAGTTGTTTACTTGTTAAAATTATATGTGATATATGTATAAGAATTGCAGCGGAATTAATAAAAATAAATCACTTCGAACGAACACACACACACGTACGAAAAACGTAAAGAACACAAATTTAAATCTTTGTATGTGTATTTAAATTATACACATACGAAACGGCCTTACGGCCAGAAACTTTATTAAAGAACGAGTCTTTACAAAATGATACTCTTGGATTTACAAAGATATTACCAAAGGCTATACACATGTATGCCTTCGTATAAACCGTATCCAACGAGTATGAACAATCAACAACAAAACCTAGCAACTACTGTATCACACCTATTCTAAGCCTACAATCATCAGCATGAACAAAGAACACTCCCAGAGATGAGAGGTACACGGCACGAAGAACAAGTCTTCGGCTCTAAAGCTGATCGATCGAACTAGAATGGAAATTGAAGTGTATAAGGTGTAATTGTGTTGTATGAAAGTTGCTGAATAGTGTTGGGGTCGTCCTCTATTTATAGGAGGAGATTCCCAACTGAATTCCTTGATTTGCTAGGTCAACAATCGGTTGAGATATTCTAGGGCAGGCTGCTTTGACCGCTGCCGCAGGAATGCCTTCTGAAGTTCTTCTGGAATGCTCTGCCACACTGCACTGCCTTCCATACTATCTGGACTTCAGCATTCCCTTGCCCTACGCTCATGCTTCGCTCGATATCTTGACTCAACCTCTTGTCCAAGCCTTGCACTGCTTGCGGCATGACTCTGCCTGGCTGTGCTGCGGCAGAAAGCTTCTATGTTGATTGTTTTTCAAGCACGTTCCAACTAATGAACTATGCTAAATCAAATCACCAATATGACAAGTGATTACAACAGTTTAAATTGTGAAGAAAGAAATAAAACAAATAAATATGTTAGCAAGACAACTTCTGCCTAGGTACATTTAAGGCATTGTAATGCCCAAACATATTTATCCTTACAAACTCCCCCTTTTTATCTTTCTTCACAAAACCATGAGGCAGCAGCGCAATGAGCACTCCCCCTCAATGAAATACATCTTACTTGGAAGTTTATGGAATTTATCTTGACAAAAACAACTAAGGCATAAAACTCCCCCTTAGTTAATACTTCCTAAGTAGAACAAAAATTTATTTAAACAACTAACTAACTAATAGAACAAAAACAAGTAACTAAGTAAGCCTTAAAAATAACACACCAAATTTTTTTTCAAAAGGGAAATAACTAAAATTGTTCAAACAAATAACAACTTAAAAACAAATTGTTCAAAAAGCAAATAGACAGAAATTAAATAAATTGTTCAGAGTGAATAAAAACTTAAAGCAAAAGGAAGAAATAATTTTTCTTCGGGTCTTCAGAACTGCAGTCCTTCAAGTCTTCAATCATCGTGCTCAGGAGACGATCCACGCTCTTCATCATCTGCTGCAGTGTCTGCGGCAGCCTTCTCTGCTGCGGCAGCATCCTTCTCTGCAGCTTCTTCAGCTTCAACTTCTTTGAGGTCTGCATCAATGCGCTTCTTCAACATTTTCAAGACAGTGCTCTTTGCCATTTTGGCCGCTGCTGGTACTCCCCCTTTTTGTGGAGGAAAGCCCTCTTCTTCAAGAAAGAAGGTAATGGCATCCACGAGAGCCTTTGACATGTAGTCTTGCATGATGACCATATGGTTTGCAGCAACTTGGTCTGCAAATGCCTGGACACGAGCATGAGTACCCGGATGTGGAGCAGATGAGCTAGGGCCAGTAGTCTGCGGCAGCTTGGGAGCCTTCTTTGGAGGTGGAGTGGGAGGCACTGCGGCAGTGGCATGAAAACCAGTCCACGGCAGATCATTGTACTCACGTACAGACACCTTGTAGGGATGTGGCACAGCAGTTAGTTGATCAGCACTGTTGATCGAGAGCCCTTGGATCTTTAACATCTCCCAGATCAGTGAAGGGAACGCAAGGCTCTGCGTCTGGGTGATGTTCTCTGCCTGTGATGCAATCTTCTCAAATATGATTTCTCCCAAATTCACCTTCCTACCTGCACCAAGATGAAACAGGATTTCCCCCATTTGGGTATGCACAAAGTGCACATTTGTTGTGGGAATCCAGTTGTGCCTGGCAACAGTGAACAAAAAGTAGTAAAAAGATGAGAGTTTTGAGCAAGGTATGTTGTTGGCAGCATCCGGTGGTGATTTGGTCAAGCGGTAAGAGACTGCGGCAACCGTAGGATCAGCAAGTGCGGCAGGATACTCGATATCAGAGCGCTCAAGGAAGGCATTAATGGCAGAAGGGGTAAAATTAAAATTTTTCTCTCGGAGATACACCTTCCCATAGCCACGGGAACCATCATCACCAAAGCAGGGGCGCAAGTTAGCATAAAAATCGCGCACCAAGTCCTCGCAGTAGGGTCCTGCGTAGGTGACTGCCTTGACCAACTTCATCCTCTTCAAGAACTTATCAACTTTGTGTCTGGCACAAGTCGGCATGTCCACACAGCGATCTGTTTGAATGGGCTTGTTGGAGTAGAACTGGGGCCCGATCACTGAACGGCGTTCCGACCAGAAACGCCTCGAATAACCCTTACCTGGTCTCATGTCAGAATCTGAATCCTCCTTGGGGGCATCAATTTTTGGTGCCCTGCCCTTCTTCGCAGCAGGTTGTGCTGCGGCATCACCACTATGAGAGCTGTCGGGTTTGATTGCGGCAGCTTTCTCCTTTCCTTTACGGGATTTCTTGGTAGTGGTGGTCTCCACATCAATGGGGTTTTCCATTGAGGTTGGGGGCACAGCCGGACCTTTGCTTTTAGCATAGGCAGTGGCGGATCTGGTGGACGGCCGGCGAGTGATGGGCACTTGCTGGTTCTTGCGCTTCCTGGAGGCAAGATCCTGCAGCAGTGGGTCTGATTCTGTGTCAGAGGCATCTGCGGCATCATGCTGCTGTTGACTTGAGTGGCCGGAATCTTCCGCATCGGAGGGTGGATTTGCAGATGGATAAGGGGTCGGTTTGCGAGCCTTTGTCTTTTTCTGAGATATAGGATAGTTGTCGTAGAGCTCGGCATAGTTGAAATCATCATCATCATCCCTCCTGTTGTAAGGCATTTGCTTGCCTTGCTGCTGCACTTCAGGGTCTGCCTGTGGAAAGGCAGATGATGCGGCAGTGACAGAGGGTTCAAGAGTAAACAACCCTTTCAAGTCAGAGGTGTGGAATGATCGTTCATTCTGGGCAGCCTCGTATGCAAGTACATCATCAACTCCCGAAATAACTACCGGCGGTCGTGGAGTCTGAGACGGTTCAGTGTCGCCGGAGATGTCATCATCTTCAGGGCGGATGATGGATAGTGGAGTCGGTTCGGGATAGACTCGTTCCTCTTCGGCAGGTTCGTCCTCTGCGGCAGCTTCTCCCCCTGCATCATGGTCCGGAGAGATGTTCATGGGAGAAGCCTTACCTGATCCTTCTCCGGCCTCGACGTGCGGCGGCTGGGAAGCGGCGTCGATTGCGGCGGCGGCAGCTGCGGCGGCGGCGGCGTCGATGGCGATGAGGCGGTTGATGAACGACAGAGACTCCGCGGGTTGAATATCCTCCATAGTTGCATCGGGGCGAGATTCTTTGATGAGCTCCACCAGACGTGGGTCCGAGTAGTAGCGAGCAAAGGCGAAAGGAGATGATGCCATGGAATTCAAAGTTCTTGATGAAATTAGGGTTTAGAAAAAAAAGAGTGCACAATACGCAAGGAAGATAGAGTATTTTATACTTGTGCGTTGTGAGAAAAATTAGGGATTTAGAATTCCAGAAATTTCAAACTCTCTTTTGATCGATTTAGATGGAGAAGATAGAGTTGGAATAGGATTAGGACTTTTGGATTTCAGTAAATATTAAAAATAAAACTTGAAAGAGTTTTAAGAGAAAGAAACGGATGGCAGTTGATGGGATGGGCAACTAGGCAACGGTTACTTTTTGAAGCTGAACCGTCGCCTGCCGCACACTCAAGTGCTGCCCAACGGTCAAGTGGGGCAAGGCTCTGCGGCAGGTCGTTGCCAAAAATCAAAATTCCCCCCTTTTTTTTTTTAATATTTTCTTTTTCTATTTTTAATATTCTCTTTTTCTGTTTTTAGAATATTTTCTTTTTCTATTTTTCATTTTTAAATTTTTTTTTTTTTTGAATAAAATAAGTAAAATATTTTTGTGGTGTGAAAAATCAAAGCTTACAAAGCAAAAATAGGAAAAGAATACAAACATCTAATCCTAATGAAACATCATGCTGCATCATAGGTACTTATACTCTACTTAGGTATAATGCCATGTCAAAAATGAGATTATTAAATACTTAGGTCACCTAGTACATAGTATCTCAACCCATTGAGTATTAATTACATGTATATGGGTTTGACCATGTTGCCTAAAGTGGTTTGGGTATTCTCTCTTCCTTCGGAAAATTTTAAACTCATAAGTTGACAAGGCAGAATGCTGTGGCAGAGGTTCAGTAGGCATGACAATGCGGCAGCATGATGCAGATCAGCATCTAAGGCATGGTGCACATACACAAAGACTTTCTCAAAGCAATGAATCGATCTGAGTTCAGTGGCTTGGTGAAGATATCAGCTATTTGATTTTCTGTTGGGATGTGATCAATCCTCAAGAGTCGTTTCTCCACCAAATCTCGGATGAAATGATGCCTTATGCTGATGTGTTTGGTTCTTGAGTGCTGTACTGGATTATGACTGTTTTTTATGGCACTCGTATTGTCGCAGTAGAGTGTAAGGACATTGTTATCCAGGTGGTAGTCATCAAGCATGTGCTTCAACCAAATCAATTGGGTACAGCAACTCCCTGCGGCAATGTATTCTGATTCGGCAGTGGATATAGAAATGCATTTTTGCTTGCGGCTTTGCCATGAAATGATGTTGTTTCCAAGAAAGCAACATCCTCCGCTTGTACTCCTGCGCTCATCCGTGTCTCCTGCCCAGTCGGCATCTGAAAATCCAACCAAATCGGTGGTGGTATCTTTGGTATACCATATGCCTAACTCGACTGATGCGGCAACATAGCGTATGATGCGTTTGACTGCCTTCAAGTGTTCTTCCCTTGGATCAGCTTGAAACCTGGCACACAAACAAACGCTATACATGATATCTGGTCTTGTTGCCGTAAGGTAAAGTAAACTCCCTATCATGGATCGGTAGAGTGTCTGATCCACTGCGGCAGTATCAGTGCCTCGGGAGATTTTGTCCGTTGAGCCCATAGGTGTTTTCATGGGCTTGGATCCTTCAAGTTGGAATCTTTTGATGAGATTCTTAGCGTATGAAGTTTGTGAGATAAACGTCCCAGTTGATGATTGCTTGATATGGAGCCCTAAAAAATGAGTTAGTTCTCCTACCATGCTCATCTCAAATTTTGATGCCATGGCAGAGGTAAATGCCTTAAGCATATTCTCACATGTGGATCCAAAGACAATATCATCAACATAAATTTGTGCAATTAAAATATTGGAAGAATTGAATTTCACAAACAGTGTTTTGTCGGCAGTGCCTCGAGTGAATCCGAAACTGAGTAGAAAATCAGTTAGGCAGCCATACCAAGCTCTAGGAGCTTGTTTTAGGCCGTACAATGCCTTGTGTAATTGATACACATAGTCAGGATGTTTCGGATCTTCGAAGCCCTTGGGTTGTGCAACATATGCCTCCTCTTCAAGTATGCCGTTGAGAAAGGCTGCCTTCACGTCCATTTGATGTAAGGTGATGTTGAGGTGGCATGCAATAGCAATAAGTAAACGTATGGACTCCATGCGTGCTACAGGAGCAAAAGTTTCATCGAAGTCGATGCCTTCAACTTGCGTATAGCCTTGCGCCACTAGTCTTGCCTTGTTGCGCACAACCTGCCCATGCTCATTCGATTTGTTCTTGAAAATCCACTTTGTCCCGATGACATTCTTGTTTTTGGGACGAGGAATGAGCTTCCAAACTTTGTTTCTTTCAAACTCGTTCATCTCTTCTTGCATTGCCATAAACCAAAATTCATCGGCCAACGCTTCTTTGGCATTCTTTGGTTCGATCGTTGAGAGGTACGAGGCAATGCCTATTTCAATACATGTGGCAGACATGCTTACATTCTTGGTCATGTTGCGGTAGTTGATGTATGGACGAGCTCTCATGCGTGTGGCCAACAATTGACTCGAAGGGTGGTTTCGAATAACATATCTTGGGGGATCCCTTCGTCGTCTGGTCGGTGTTTCTTCAACATCCGATGAATCTGTTTGTTGAGGCGAGCTATCATCATTTGAGTGCTCGGGAGACGCTGTAGAGGGCTGATCATCATTACTCGAGCCAGTGGGTGCGGCAGTAGACTGCGTAGGAGTGAAACTGCCTTCGATTTCTGCTACTGCGGCAGGCTCGAGCAGGCCTTCTACATTCTCTTCTTTGGGTTTCCTGAGACGACTAAGATCATCAAAATCAACATTAACAGATTCAATGATGGTTCTAGTTTGTATGATAAAAATACGATAGGCATGACTATTCCTAGAGTATCCAACAAATAATCCTTTAAGTGACTTTGAATCAAGTTTAGATCTAGGTTCCCTATCATTCAGAACATAACAAACAGAGCCAAACACATGAAAGTATTTCAAATTAGGCTTTCTATTGTTTAACATTTCATAGGCCGTTTTTGTTGTTCCTGAACGTATGCTGATGCGGTTCAGGATATGGCATGCGGCATTGAATGCTTCTGCCCAAAATTGCTTGCTTAGGCCCTTGGCGATCAGCATGGTACACGCCATTTCCTTGAGGGTTCGGTTCTTCCTTTCAGCCACGCCGTTTTGTTGCGGTGTTATGGGGGCAGAAAACTCTTGGGCAATGCCATACGTATCACAAAATCGAGAAAGCCGTTGGTTTTCAAACTCGGTGCCATGGTCACTTCTTATTCTCTTTACTGAGGCTTCATTGTTGGTTTTTATCCACCTAATTAGCTTGGACACCTCGTCAAATGTCTCACTCTTGTCTTGGAGAAAGCGTACCCAAGTATATCTTGAGAAATCATCTACTACGACAAGTACGTAGCGTTTTCCAGAGTGGCTCCTAGTCTCGATTGGTCCCATTAAATCCATGTGGAGGAGATCAAAGCATTTGGTTTGCTTTTGATACAGTTCTGCCTTGGAGTTGGCAGATCCTGCGGCAGAGGCATCAGTCTGTCCTGCGGCAGGTATTGCTGGATGACTTGTACGAGTCATTTTTCCTTGTTTGCAATGTCCACATGTTGTCTTCTGGATTTTTGGGAGAGCTGGAAGTCCACGAACAGCATTGAGCTTGATTAGACGCTCTAAATTCCCAAGACTTGTGTGTCCAAGTTTTTGATGCCATAGGTCTATGTCATCTTTGACTTGTGCAGAGAGGCATGTTTCTCCAATGGAGTAGCAGTTGTTTGCCCTGGAACGCTCCCCCTGAATGAGTGGGTTCCCTGCACTATCAAACACTTCACACATTTGGTGAGTAAACTTTACATTCATGCCTTCATCGCATAGTTGACTTATGCTTATGAGGTTTGTGATGAGGCCTTCAACATGAAGCACTTGTTGTAGCTTTGGCAGCCCTCTCACATTTAAAGTGCCTCGGCCAACAATTGAACCACTGGACCCTCCTCCAAACGTGACCTCTCCTCCGTGAAAACCTTTGTAGTCGATGAGGTGATCACTATTTCCGGTCATGTGCCGCGAGCATCCACTATCGAAGTACCATTTATCATCCTTGGTAGCTTTGAGGGCAGTGAAAATGACATTGCATGTTTCGGCACTTTGGATGGCATTTGATGCGGCAGAGGAGTCATCGGAGAGACCTGTAAAACAGACATTCGTAGAGAGTTTAGTTTTGGGCACCCATTTGCGTATAATTGTTGCCTTCTTTTTGAAAAAGCGTCGTGAAGACAGAGCATGCGAAAAGTATTTGGGATGCCGTGGTCCAGTATTGGAGTGAAAGTAATTTCCTCTTGCTTGATCCTCTTCGCGTCTCCAACAAAAAGGTCGAATGTGACCAGGTACAAGGCAGTAGTGGCAAATATATCGTCTCTTCGATTTAAAATGTTGCTTAGGCCGGGGCTTCCTTGTCTTCATACTGCCTGACGGTGCCTGCCTTTGCTTCGGCCTTCTGCGGCAGTCTTTTGCTGGGGCAGTGGCCTTGCCTTCGGTTTGTTCATCCCTTTTTGGAGTTGAGGATTGTGCGGCAGCGTTTGAATCGTCACTTGATGCCTTTACAAATGCCATGTCCATTGAGTTTTTCTTTGGAAAAACGGCATCTACAACTTTTTGATGTCCGAGGCCTTGCCTTTCAACATGTGAAATACTCATTACGGCATCTAATTTTGTTGTTGCTGTGTTAAGTTTTACAAAAGTATTGTTAGCAACTTCGAGTTTTCCATTTACACGATTAAAGTCAATTTTCAGTTTCTCGGCCTCCATATCCTTTCTGGTGAGTTGGACATCAAGTTTCTTCAAACGCTCTTCAAAGGTGTTCTTTTCTACGAGCATTTGTTCAATTGCCATGGCCTGCTTCTTCACTTTTTCTTCATATCCGGCTTTGGTTGACGCAAGCATCTTCATCATCTTGGTCTGCCGGGTAAATTTCATGAGAAGCTCATCGAAACTTTCTTTGAGCTCGATGAAAATATCAATGGGAATGGTCTCCTCTTCAGATTCATAGCCATTGACTGAGGCAGTGAGGCACAGGCAGTTCTCTGCGGCAGGGCTTTCTGTCGTTTCTGCGGCAGAGGCAAAGAATGCAACATGCCGTCGTGCATTCACATTGGATGGACTGTCATCTTCAGCGTCAGATAGGGTTGTGCCTTCGAGTTGAGCAGTAAGCGCAGTGGTTGAGTCTTCAAGGCAATATTGTTCCATATCTTCTTGCGCAACCATGGAATTCAGAATTCCAATGCCTCGATCTTTTGAAGGGCATTCGGTTGAAAAGTGTCCAATCCCTTGACATACGTGGCACTTGATCCTCGACCAGTCCTTTGAATTTGGACTGGAACTTGAGATGGATCCCGTGCTTGGTTGGCGGATCACAAGTCGTCGATCTTGAGTTTGTGGTGACCTTGCCGGAAACTTCCTTCGTCGGGGATCATACGGCTTCTTCAGCGAGCGAACAAGTACAACATCCATTTTCCGGGCGAGGAATGCAAACTGGTCATCTCCACCATCAGATCCAAGTAGCTCGTAGATCTCTTCATCGGTCAAGTCATTGGTAGAGGTGGGGCTGCTGCCTTGAGAACTATTGCCTTGTTCTCTGCCGTCGGGCTCTGCCACGGTGTAGGCAATGTTCCTCTCGTCGCTTCGTGGACGTGACTTCCCGTGAGTTTCACGATCTTCATGGTTCAGTTCATAGTTCTTGAAGATCGCCATTAATGAAACAAAATCTTCTTCAGACATTTCGCTGTCTTCTATGGCAGTGACCTTCGGCAGGAACTTTTTGCTCATCGATCGCATAATCTTACTACACACTGCCGGGTTGCTAATGGGTGAACCAAGGTCAGCACATTCAGTAACAATGGACATTAATTCTCCAAAGTACTGAAGGCAAGTCTCGTCCTCGTTCATACGCAAGTTCTCGAAACGAGACATAAGCATACGGACCTTGGTTTTCTTCACTGCGTTGTTACCTTCACAATGAAGAGCCAGCAAATCCCATACTTGTTTGGCAGTAGTACATTGTTTGACAATTCTGTACATATTGCAATCGATGGATTCAAGGATGGCACACCTTGCCCTATCGTTGGCAGTAGCTGCGGCAGTTTCATCGATAGACCACTTCTCCGGTGATTTTTCAATCGTGCCGCCTTCAGGGATTTCCTCCTGAGGTGGTTTCCATCCTCGAAGTACGGATAGCCACGCACTGCGATCAATTGATTTGATCCTTGCTTCAATGCGGGTTTTCCAAAATCCATAATTACTACCGTCAAGAACAACCGGTGTTCGTACGATGTAAGATGGATCTGCCATTGTAAGTGTGCGTGATCAGACGGACCTTAAACACTAAGTAAGTCTAGTGCCCGCTCTGATACCACTTGAAAGACGTAGGCAGTAAATAAAACGCAGTAAAATGCGCTGCCTAGACAAGGCAGTGTTCTGCGGCAGAACAGCGTATGCCGCAGCACGATGCCTTGTACAGAAAACGTTCGTTTTACGTGATTTAATTAAGTTTAAGTATTTTATCCAGGTTAACCAAGTTGTTTACTTGTTAAAATTATATGTGATATATGTATAAGAATTGCAGCGGAATTAATAAAAATAAATCACTTCGAACGAACACACACACACGTACGAAAAACGTAAAGAACACAAATTTAAATCTTTGTATGTGTATTTAAATTATACACATACGAAACGGCCTTACGGCCAGAAACTTTATTAAAGAACGAGTCTTTACAAAATGATACTCTTGGATTTACAAAGATATTACCAAAGGCTATACACATGTATGCCTTCGTATAAACCGTATCCAACGAGTATGAACAATCAACAACAAAACCTAGCAACTACTGTATCACACCTATTCTAAGCCTACAATCATCAGCATGAACAAAGAACACTCCCAGAGATGAGAGGTACACGGCACGAAGAACAAGTCTTCGGCTCTAAAGCTGATCGATCGAACTAGAATGGAAATTGAAGTGTATAAGGTGTAATTGTGTTGTATGAAAGTTGCTGAATAGTGTTGGGGTCGTCCTCTATTTATAGGAGGAGATTCCCAACTGAATTCCTTGATTTGCTAGGTCAACAATCGGTTGAGATATTCTAGGGCAGGCTGCTTTGACCGCTGCCGCAGGAATGCCTTCTGAAGTTCTTCTGGAATGCTCTGCCACACTGCACTGCCTTCCATACTATCTGGACTTCAGCATTCCCTTGCCCTACGCTCATGCTTCGCTCGATATCTTGACTCAACCTCTTGTCCAAGCCTTGCACTGCTTGCGGCATGACTCTGCCTGGCTGTGCTGCGGCAGAAAGCTTCTATGTTGATTGTTTTTCAAGCACGTTCCAACTAATGAACTATGCTAAATCAAATCACCAATATGACAAGTGATTACAACAGTTTAAATTGTGAAGAAAGAAATAAAACAAATAAATATGTTAGCAAGACAACTTCTGCCTAGGTACATTTAAGGCATTGTAATGCCCAAACATATTTATCCTTACAAACTCCCCCTTTTTATCTTTCTTCACAAAACCATGAGGCAGCAGCGCAATGAGCACTCCCCCTCAATGAAATACATCTTACTTGGAAGTTTATGGAATTTATCTTGACAAAAACAACTAAGGCATAAAACTCCCCCTTAGTTAATACTTCCTAAGTAGAACAAAAATTTATTTAAACAACTAACTAACTAATAGAACAAAAACAAGTAACTAAGTAAGCCTTAAAAATAACACACCAAATTTTTTTTCAAAAGGGAAATAACTAAAATTGTTCAAACAAATAACAACTTAAAAACAAATTGTTCAAAAAGCAAATAGACAGAAATTAAATAAATTGTTCAGAGTGAATAAAAACTTAAAGCAAAAGGAAGAAATAATTTTTCTTCGGGTCTTCAGAACTGCAGTCCTTCAAGTCTTCAATCATCGTGCTCAGGAGACGATCCACGCTCTTCATCATCTGCTGCAGTGTCTGCGGCAGCCTTCTCTGCTGCGGCAGCATCCTTCTCTGCAGCTTCTTCAGCTTCAACTTCTTTGAGGTCTGCATCAATGCGCTTCTTCAACATTTTCAAGACAGTGCTCTTTGCCATTTTGGCCGCTGCTGGTACTCCCCCTTTTTGTGGAGGAAAGCCCTCTTCTTCAAGAAAGAAGGTAATGGCATCCACGAGAGCCTTTGACATGTAGTCTTGCATGATGACCATATGGTTTGCAGCAACTTGGTCTGCAAATGCCTGGACACGAGCATGAGTACCCGGATGTGGAGCAGATGAGCTAGGGCCAGTAGTCTGCGGCAGCTTGGGAGCCTTCTTTGGAGGTGGAGTGGGAGGCACTGCGGCAGTGGCATGAAAACCAGTCCACGGCAGATCATTGTACTCACGTACAGACACCTTGTAGGGATGTGGCACAGCAGTTAGTTGATCAGCACTGTTGATCGAGAGCCCTTGGATCTTTAACATCTCCCAGATCAGTGAAGGGAACGCAAGGCTCTGCGTCTGGGTGATGTTCTCTGCCTGTGATGCAATCTTCTCAAATATGATTTCTCCCAAATTCACCTTCCTACCTGCACCAAGATGAAACAGGATTTCCCCCATTTGGGTATGCACAAAGTGCACATTTGTTGTGGGAATCCAGTTGTGCCTGGCAACAGTGAACAAAAAGTAGTAAAAAGATGAGAGTTTTGAGCAAGGTATGTTGTTGGCAGCATCCGGTGGTGATTTGGTCAAGCGGTAAGAGACTGCGGCAACCGTAGGATCAGCAAGTGCGGCAGGATACTCGATATCAGAGCGCTCAAGGAAGGCATTAATGGCAGAAGGGGTAAAATTAAAATTTTTCTCTCGGAGATACACCTTCCCATAGCCACGGGAACCATCATCACCAAAGCAGGGGCGCAAGTTAGCATAAAAATCGCGCACCAAGTCCTCGCAGTAGGGTCCTGCGTAGGTGACTGCCTTGACCAACTTCATCCTCTTCAAGAACTTATCAACTTTGTGTCTGGCACAAGTCGGCATGTCCACACAGCGATCTGTTTGAATGGGCTTGTTGGAGTAGAACTGGGGCCCGATCACTGAACGGCGTTCCGACCAGAAACGCCTCGAATAACCCTTACCTGGTCTCATGTCAGAATCTGAATCCTCCTTGGGGGCATCAATTTTTGGTGCCCTGCCCTTCTTCGCAGCAGGTTGTGCTGCGGCATCACCACTATGAGAGCTGTCGGGTTTGATTGCGGCAGCTTTCTCCTTTCCTTTACGGGATTTCTTGGTAGTGGTGGTCTCCACATCAATGGGGTTTTCCATTGAGGTTGGGGGCACAGCCGGACCTTTGCTTTTAGCATAGGCAGTGGCGGATCTGGTGGACGGCCGGCGAGTGATGGGCACTTGCTGGTTCTTGCGCTTCCTGGAGGCAAGATCCTGCAGCAGTGGGTCTGATTCTGTGTCAGAGGCATCTGCGGCATCATGCTGCTGTTGACTTGAGTGGCCGGAATCTTCCGCATCGGAGGGTGGATTTGCAGATGGATAAGGGGTCGGTTTGCGAGCCTTTGTCTTTTTCTGAGATATAGGATAGTTGTCGTAGAGCTCGGCATAGTTGAAATCATCATCATCATCCCTCCTGTTGTAAGGCATTTGCTTGCCTTGCTGCTGCACTTCAGGGTCTGCCTGTGGAAAGGCAGATGATGCGGCAGTGACAGAGGGTTCAAGAGTAAACAACCCTTTCAAGTCAGAGGTGTGGAATGATCGTTCATTCTGGGCAGCCTCGTATGCAAGTACATCATCAACTCCCGAAATAACTAACGGCGGTCGTGGAGTCTGAGACGGTTCAGTGTCGCCGGAGATGTCATCATCTTCAGGGCGGATGATGGATAGTGGAGTCGGTTCGGGATAGACTCGTTCCTCTTCGGCAGGTTCGTCCTCTGCGGCAGCTTCTCCCCCTGCATCATGGTCCGGAGAGATGTTCATGGGAGAAGCCTTACCTGATCCTTCTCCGGCCTCGACGTGCGGCGGCTGGGAAGCGGCGTCGATTGCGGCGGCGGCAGCTGCGGCGGCGGCGGCGTCGATGGCGATGAGGCGGTTGATGAACGACAGAGACTCCGCGGGTTGAATATCCTCCATAGTTGCATCGGGGCGAGATTCTTTGATGAGCTCCACCAGACGTGGGTCCGAGTAGTAGCGAGCAAAGGCGAAAGGAGATGATGCCATGGAATTCAAAGTTCTTGATGAAATTAGGGTTTAGAAAAAAAAGAGTGCACAATACGCAAGGAAGATAGAGTATTTTATACTTGTGCGTTGTGAGAAAAATTAGGGATTTAGAATTCCAGAAATTTCAAACTCTCTTTTGATCGATTTAGATGGAGAAGATAGAGTTGGAATAGGATTAGGACTTTTGGATTTCAGTAAATATTAAAAATAAAACTTGAAAGAGTTTTAAGAGAAAGAAACGGATGGCAGTTGATGGGATGGGCAACTAGGCAACGGTTACTTTTTGAAGCTGAACCGTCGCCTGCCGCACACTCAAGTGCTGCCCAACGGTCAAGTGGGGCAAGGCTCTGCGGCAGGTCGTTGCCAAAAATCAAAATTCCCCTTTTTTTTTTTTTAATATTTTCTTTTTCTAGAAGACTAGAAAAAATGAGTAGACGAATTCTGTAATTATTAGTCAAATTCATTCATTCCATCTTCACTGTTGAAGGTCAGCTGGCTGCCATAGTCTCGGAGTATCTTGTCCACAGGTTGATTCAGGTACGTACAACTGTTTGAATACCACATTTGCCCTGGATCAATGGATGCAAAACTCGTATAGTGATGGTCGACGTTGCACACTAAAATCATCATGTTTTCTTACCAAATTGTATTAAGGCATATAATTCTGTCTCTTCTCTTTATATGCGCTCGGGCTCGACTTCCTTTTAGGACGAATAGGTCATCTTCTACCACCGGTCGAACCCCCTAAGTGGAAGATACATTGAACAATTTTATATATGGAAATAGAAAAGTTTTATTATTAAAAGTAGTATTCATGATTACATGATAATTAACCATTAACCATAAGCTAAATAATGAGATGATCTTAATTACGGAACAATGTGTACAAAATAAAGCCTTTGATTATATCCCAAGAAGGCTATATATGGGCTTGTTTAGGTGAATGGGAGTGGTGGACGTGGTGGTGGTGAGGTGCCGGAGCATGGTGGTGGTGGTGGTGGTGAGGTGCCGGAGCATGGTGATGGTGATGGTGAGGAGCATGGCGGTGGTGGTGGTGGTGGTGATGGTGAGGCGCCGGGGCATGGTGGTGGTGATGGTGGTGCTTGGATGAATCTATACTCCATTTCACATGATTCACATCCCCATCTTCTAAATTTTCGGCAGTCTTCTTCTCAAACGAGTTTACTTCTAAAACACGAGCAAGAAGGGGCGTGGAAAGAAACAAGAGCCCCAAAACAAAGATATAAGCGTACACTCTTGACATTCTTAATTTATTTTCTTTTATTTTATATTTCAGCTTCTTGTGATGTCAAAGAATGATACACAGAAATCCCTTTTATAGATGGAGAAATGCGATGTGATGAGGAATTAAAATTCAGTGTGAAAGATATGTTATGAATGAAATCAACGTTATTTCCTTTTTTTCTTTTTTTGAGGGACACTATGAATGAAATCAATGTTATTGGCAATTCTAACCGAATGAAATTGAATGACAATCATGATGAAATTAAAGTTTTGTTAATACAAATATTAAGAAATTTAATTCATTCTTACAAAACTGCATTTTGAAATTTACACTTTAAAAATGTTGGGAAATTCGCGTCCGAAGTTCCCTCTTGAAAGGCAATACAAACAAGCAAGAACGAAAAATACGGAATAAAAGAGAACACGAGATTTATAGTGGTTCACCCGTTAACGAGGGCTACATCCACTTTTTGCCGCTGCAATAATTTACTAGAACAATTATAGAACGTAATTACAAGACTCGTAATAGCTATAATCTCAATTCTAGTTCTGGAGGTGTTAACCCTATTATTCACGCACATAGGTTTTAAATAGGGGGGACAAAACTTGGGGGACAAGAAAAAATCGCGATTCCAGCGATCTGCAAAACGGCGACCGCCGTTTTGCTCTGGCGCCCGCTGGACAGAAACGGCGCCCGCCGAATCCCTTTTGGCGCCCGCCAAATGGCCCAAAAACATGCAGTAGGTCGATCCGAACTTTTCCTCGATTCAGCGACCGCTGAACCCTCAGCAGCGCCCGCTGCTTGCATTCGGCGACCGCTGATTCATAAACGGCGGTCGCCGTTTTCCTGAATCGTCCTCTTCGTCGTTTTCTCGTCTTCTCGGCGTGAATCGACCTCCATACTCAACAAAAAATTTACACTTTAAAATACAGTTTTCTTTCTAATTTTTAACATATTTTTTTATTACTTTAATTGCAACTAATTTATTTTCTGACTTACATTTTTACATATTTATTAGTAAAAAAGTCAAAAAGTTATTTTTTTAATTATACTATTCTCTTTTTTGTAAAAAAATTCATTTTTTTTTCTTATTTAATTTCTATGTCTAGAAAAACCGTTATATAATTCTAAAATGAAGGGAGAGTAATTGTAACGCAAACAAAGCGGAAGAAAATAATTTTATTTAAACGTGAGCGCTACGAAATTTAAACTTTGAAAACTCGCTTTAGAAAAACTTGACAAATCAACTTAAGAAAAATAATAAGTTGCAAAATTTATTCATGAAAAAGAAATATCCCATATGCAAACTTGAATAGCAAAATAAAGTTGAGTAAAATTTTAAAGTATGAGAATAATTTATTGAAAATATATAAGAAATTCCATCGCCACTCTTCTCGCTCGGCATCCTCGTTAGTACCTGAAAAGGGGGTCGTTGAAGGTGTGAGCTTAACGCTCAGTAGGACGATTACTCGTTTAACCCATGAATCGAATATATGCACACACTATATGAACACCACATAGAATGAATAATAATACTAAACTGCGATAAACTTGTTATCGTGAATACTGTGATAAACTTGTTATCGTGAACTGCGAGTTGGGCCAACTATTGCGTCTCCCCTTCGACCCTTTTCCCCGGCTCCGGTTATAACGATGGAATGAGCTGCGTTAATCCCCCTCGACTCTTTTTCTCGGTCTTAAGTTATAACGATTATTCGTATGCATATTTAAACCACATAAGGAACACATAGAATACACATATATAACAAGTCATGAAGTCAACGAAGAAACCCAACAACTTTGTACCTACCTCGATTTGTCGTGGCATGAAGGAATGCACTTCTAACACTTTATGGACTGAACTGTCAACTTTTGGAAATTCGAGGGCTTAATTTAGAATTTTTCAAACCTAAGTAGAACAAAGTAATATTATTTTGGATTTAATATGGATTGGCCATTAGTTTATTAAAATACAGGGACTAGTATGCAAATTCTCTATTTATCTTAAAAGGTTCAGCAGATTAGGAAAAGGGATAATTATAGTTTACTATATGATCTTTAGACACTTTTTTACTTTAGTACTTGACCATTAAAACATCGTCGATCAGTACCCGACCTTTGAAAAAATTGCACAATACTACCTATCGGAAGTCGGAATAGAATATTCCGGCGAATATTTTTCTGCGTGATCTTCACGTGCTTATGCTTGAGGACATTTTCGCCTTTTTAATTAAAAATTCATTTTAAATAATAGAAATATTAAAAATTACAATAAATAAAAACAAAAATGAAATAAAAATCCATCATCATTTTCTACAATCAAAATAAAAATATATAAAAAAATGAGATTACAAAAAATAGATTGAGAGAGTGCTGGAGAACCACATAAAGAATGTTAAAATTGTTTTGGGAATTTTGCTGCTTCAATTTTCAAGCACTTCGATCAGGTTCTGTATTTTTCAAAACTTTACTCCATCAATTATAGAACAAAAAGCGAAATAGAAAAAAAATCGATCGAGGTTCATCGTGTGCATCTGCTGTGTTCACTATGCACCAGACCACCCAAAGCTGCTACTGGCGTCGTGCTCATCTTGATTATATATATGAAGTATTTCAAATTTGTGATAATTTTTGGATCGAAGAAGATGAAGTTCGATGTTCATGTTTTCTGATTTCAGATCTAGATCTATTTTTCTTTTCGATTTCAGATCTTTGAATTGTGATATTCTTGATTTTATTTATTTATTTAATTCATGTGATAAAGGGTAATTAATGAATTTGTAATTTCCTTTTAATATTTACGTTTGAAGAAGACAAGAAGAACCTGATTTTGAATGTTCATGAAATCGATGTTTATGTTCTAGAGAATTTACATGTTTTTTAATTATTAAACATGATAATTTAATGAAAAAGACGAAAATGTCCTCAAACAAATTACATGATCTTCATGTGGAAAGAATATTCGTTAGAATATTCTTCTTCATCTTCCGGCAGGTAGTATTGTGCTAATTTCTCAAAGGTCAGGTACTGATCGGCGATGTTTTAAAGGTCAGATACCAAAGTAAAAAAGTGCCTAAAGATCAGGTAGTAAACTATAATTATCCCTTAGGAAAATACCAAAATTGATTTTCCTCTTTTCTCCAACTTGCAGAGAGTTCGTGAGTGATGAAATTGAGGGGAGAACAACTCGGATAATCGGCTCTCACCGGGCGATGACGTTAGATGCTCGTTGTACGGCGTGCGGCGCTAACCTATTTCGCCTCAGAGGAGGAGCGTCAACATCACTTCCGGTTGGATCTGGAGAGGTTCGACAGAGGTCTTCCTCGGCGGCGGCAAATTCCGGTGGATGGCTTCTCGACTAGAAATTCGCCGGTCATCGTGGCAAGCCCTCAACGACAAATTTGATCGGATATGTGCCGAAGCCTCAAGCTGAATCTACATCGGCGATTGACGAGGGCAGAGCTTCGGGTGAATGGTCATCGACTCGACATATCTTGTGGGTCTCATCGGAAACTTCGTGTGATGATGAATGTGGCGATCGGTTTTGTGCTGGCCGAGGAGGAGCAGCGGCGTCATCTTATCTCTCGATATATTTGTCGTCTTTGAGGCTCGTCTGAGTTTGAGGGGTGCGGTTCAAGTCGAATACGGACATTTCTCAAGTTGTTTCAAGAATGAGAATACTTCTACAGTGGTTCGGATGATTTTACAGGCTGAATATTTATCGGAAGAGGGCTGGAATACATGTTGAGTTCTTGGAAATATTGAGTCGGCTTCTTTGTATATGATTTATGTATTTCAATGTTTGTGTGATAAGTCCAGTCCTCCCATACTTCGACGATCCGCAAGGACTCCAAAGCCCAACGTGAAATATGCTTCTAATTAATATTCTTGATTTTCTATTATTTATTTTTAGTATTAATTTTTATCTTATATTTATTCCTTATTTCATTAGGTAATAGATTAGTATAAATAGATGGTTTCGGAGAGAACACAGGAGATATATTTATTCTAGGTTTTGCCATATTATTGAGAGTTATTTTCATACATTGCGATTGTATCAATTGGTATCAGAGCGAAGTTGCGATTACATCAACGCTTGCGCAATTGAGATGTGAACAAATAAGGAGCGCTTGGACGGTTAAGAATCATCGATTTTCGAGGTAAAACAATCTTTACAACAATTAGTCGAGCGATGGGATTCTCATGCCTCCCAATCAAAAGAGCGAGGAAAAAAACAACGTAAACGGGATTCATCGGCATTAGACTCGTCGGAATCAGATGGTGCTTCAGATGACAGTAATAGCTCTAAGTCTGAAGCCTCTGTGAGAAGTTCCGCATCAACAAAGAGGAGGGGAACGAATAACCGTCACCACATCCGGACGGATTTTCCACGTTTCTCTAGGGTTGATCCACATGTTTGGTTGGATCGCGCACAACAATACTTTGAGGTACAAGAGATTGAAAAATCTGATAGAGTTCGAATTGCATCCTTTTATTTAGAGGCGGAAGCGAATCAATGGTGGCGATGGTTTAAACATGTGAATCGCAAAAAAACAATAACTTGGCTTCGTTTTGAAAAAGGGTTATTAATTTTATTTGGTTCGTCTGCGTACGAGGATCCAAACGAGGCAATCGGGAAGTTAAAACAAATTGGGCCGTTTCGAGAATACTTACGTGAGTTTGAACGATTGATGAATGCTCTCCTGTTGGAAGTCGATATCTCGGATTGTCAAAATTGCGGAAACCGAAAACCCGACCGAAATCCCATCGCCGGAAAACACGCGAACAACCGCACGACGCCGGAGCTCGACACGAGCGTCGCCGCGGGATGAACCCGTGGCTAAACCATAGCCGAGCCCCTCGCCGGGGCTCGCGATCGCCGGGGATGCACGCGCATCCCCATGGGGCTGTTCGGAACAGCCCCCGGCGGTGAGTCCGGCGCTCACCGCCACCGCCAAGGAGGGCGGTGCGCCCAGCGCACCAGCCGCGGCCTAGCCGCGACTGCCCCCGCGATCGACCGATTGGTCGATCGCATGCCCCGGCGTCCATCCGGGGCTTCCTCGTGTGGGCCCGCGATCGATGCCCTAGGGCTCGATCGCACCCCTCGGCTCCCAGCCGAGGGTTCTTCTTGACCTTCGCCGGGGATCTCGAATCCCCGTCCCCGAAGTTCACACGTTTCCAGGATCTTTCGTTCATGTATATATGACGATTTAAATCACATAAAATCATAGAGGGTGTTTAACGATTTTACCTTCGATCTCGTTGTGCGGAGAAACGAGATGATTTGAAGACCTTCGGATCTTCCTACGTATTCCTTGCACTTCGTTCGAACGTCGTGTGGGCGACGATCCTCCGAACTCTTTTGGATCTCCTTCACAACTCTCTAGAACTATCAACTAATGATATTCTTGTCTTGTGTTCTAATTGTGAAGACCATGTAGTGCTTTTATAGGCTACGTAGGGGATCTAAAGGAGGTGGAATATTGGGCTTCCAATATTAATGATTAAATTGAGCCCAAGCCCAAATCTATTAATCCATTAATATTAATTATATAATTACTTCCACTATATAAATATAATTGCACTCCCAATATTCACCATATTATATCAAATAATATTTTCTCCGGTAGTATTATTTATTCCATGTGTTTAAGATATAAATATCCATGAATAAAATTAATTTATTGCTTAATTAATTTATTCATCTCTTATATTCGAGACTAGTACCATTCAACTTTAATTATTATGCGGAACAAATCCACTCATGAGGTTTACATAATATTTCCTTATGAACTCATCTCGGGGATATTATCAACCCTTTCGAGGACACATTTTCTCTTCAAGAATTCACGGCATGTCATACATAAAATACCGTGACCCAACTGTGCCGGTAATTCATCGGTTATTCTAATCAATCAATTCCTTTGGAAAATCAAAGTCACTAATATTAAATGCACACACCCGCAATAATATTAGGGATTAAGAATAAAATACTCAGAGATTTAAATCGATTATCCAAGGCAATCCTAATCGATAAATCTCAAGCGATCCGCTCAATACACCAAGTGTACAAGTATGATAAAATAATCAAGACCAATTATTTTCTCTCTCATACAACGACTATACCGATGGATTAGTTCTTGTCCATCTAGGTTGTGAGCTACTGTTTGATTATATACGAGTGACTGATAGTATGATCTTCCGTGTGACGACGCACACCATACTAACTACAACGTATATGATCCAGAACTATATTTGCATTTATATAATTATAAATAATTAAAAGCAAACGATTATTCATTTAAATAGATTAAATACTATGACCGGAATTTTCGATTCTTAAATCTAGACATTAAGTATACAACTCCATCATCTCCCAAATTGGCATCCGAGTGCGTTGTTGGGTGTATTTATGGCTGGATTAAAAGAAGAATTGGCATGTGAAGTCCGTATGTGGAAGCCTAAGGATTTACAAGCTGCGATCGAATTGACAAAAAGAAAGGAGGAACAAATTCAACAAACACGACGATCGACGAATAACCATGCAAAACCCCCCATCAAGCTGCATAATACAACTAGAGATGTGGCACAAGTTACTCCGACATTACCACGAACGACGTCGGCAGCCCGTAGACTTCCTTGGGAGGAGGTCCAAAGGAGAAGAGAGAATAATTTATGTTTTGTTTGTGGTGAAAAATATGGTCTAGGTCACCATTGCCAAGGACCAAGGGCCATGGCCATTGTAATAATTATAGAAGAGGAAGAACCAAAAGAAGATGAGGCAAACAGAACTGAACAAATTTCCATCAACGCCTAGACCGAACAGGTTAATAGTCGAACTATGAGGTTTTCTGGAAAAATAAGGAATCATGAATTTCAGCTTTTGGTGGATAGTGGAGCAAGCTTAAACTTTGTTTATCCACGTGTCGCACAACGCCTAGGTTTACCCGTGAGTAAGCAAGAATCCTTTTTTGTGCGAATTGCAAATGGAGAAAAAATATTATGCGAACAAAAGTTTGACGATGTTCCCATTAATATTCAAGGGTTTGAATTTGTTGTTGTTGGAATTCGATATCCCGGGCTAATAAAATTTGCGGAAATCATAGCCCGATTTAAAACCCATCGCCGGAGATCACATGAACGCCGTTGCACGCGCCGAAGCACGACCGAACGCACGACGTGGCCGAAGCCACGCGCACGCCCAGCCGAGCCCCCGCGGCTAGGGCTTCATGCGATCACCGATCGCACGCCGGCGATCGGTTGGGGTGGGGCTACTCCCAGCAGCCCCCGCGGCTAGTCCGGCGACTCGCCGCCGCCTGGAGGCCCTCGCCTTCACGGCGAGGTTGGGCACGGCACCAGCCCGTGCCCAGCGATCGACCCCTTGCGGTCGATCGCACACCCTCGGCCCAGCCGAGGGTTCGGCCCAGCCGAGGGTTCGGCCCCCTTGCCCCGCCGAAACCCTAGGGGCGATCGCCCGTGGTCTGGTGGCTTCGCCACCACCACGCAATCGTCCTCTACTCCGGGTTCGATCTTCGGATCTTGTTCTACGGTATTCTCGATAAACCAAATCGAATAAAATCAAGGGCGTTTAGATTTTTACCTTTCGATTCGTTGTTCGGAGAAACGAAATCAAGATGACCTTTGAATCTTCCCACGTATTCCTTGCACTAGCTTGAACGTCGGGTGGGCGACGATCCTCCAAGCTCTATGGATCTACTTCTCTCTCTACTTTCTCTCTCTAGAAGAATTATGATCTTCAACTTATGAGAATAGAGAAGACCATGTAGTGCTTTTATAGGCTACGTAGGGGATCTAAAGGAGGTGGAATATTGGGCTTTCAATATTAATGATTAAATTGAGCCCAAGCCCAAATCTATTAATCTCCCATTAATATAATTAATTTATTTTCCACTATATAAATTAATTGCACTCCCAATATTAAACCATATTATATCCAAATAATATTTCTCCGGTAGTATTATTTATTCCGTGTATTTAAGATTTAAATATCCATGAATAAAATTTATTTATTGCTTAATAAATTTATTCATCTCTTTTATCCGAGACTAGTACCACTCAACCTTATGTATTATGCGGAACAAATCCACTCGCGAGGTTTACATAATAAATCCTTATGAGCTCATCTCGGGGATATTATCAACCCTTCCGGGATACACTGTCCCTTCAAGAATTCACGGCATGCCATATATAAAATATAGTGACCCAACTTAACCGGTAATTAACCCAATAATTAAATCGGTTAATTCCTTTGGAAAATCAAAGTCACATATATTAAATATACACACCCGTAATTGTATCGGGGATTAAGAATAAAATACACTGAGTCTCAAATCAATTATCGCCGAGCAAACCTAATTGATGAGTCTCATTTGATCCGCTCAATACACCAAGTGTACAAGTGTGATAAAATAATTAAGACAAATTATTTTCTCTCTCACACAACGACTATACCGATGGATTGGTCCGTGTCCATCTAGGTCGTGAGCAACTGTTCGATTAAATACGAGTAACCGATAGTATGATCTTCTGTGTGACGTCGCACACCATACTAACTACAACGTATATAATCCAGGACTATAATTTGCATATATTTAATTAACAATAATTAAAAGCAAATGAATGTTCATTATTAATAGGTAAATGAAAGTGTACAAGGAGTTCAGAATAATCAAATCTAGACATTAAGTATACTACTCCAACAATCTCCCACTTATACTAAGGTCTAGTCTTATCCTCCAAACTTCTGACTCCCAAACCCTCCAAGTGCTTGAAATATACTTCCTTAGGAAGTATCTTGGTGAAAGGGTCCGCTAGGTTGTCCTCCGAAGCTATCTTGGTGACTACTGCATCGCCCCTCTTGACGATGTCTCGAATCAGGTGGTACTTGCGCTCTATGTGTTTCGTAGCACTATGGGACCGTGGTTCCTTACTGTTTGCCACTGCACCGCTATTATCACAATAAATTGTCATAGCCTTGGGCAAACTCGGAATCACATCTAAGTCCTGGAGGAAATTAAGGAACCAAACTGACTCTTTCGCTGCCTCTGAGGCTGCAACATATTCAGCTACCATGGTAGAGTCCGAAATGCACTTTTGCTTAACACTCTTCCTGTTGGAATTCGATATCCCGGGCTATTAAAATTTGCGGAAACAATAACCCGAACGAAAACCTTCGCCGGAGATCACATGAACATCGACTCATCCGCCGGAGTCCGACCATCGGAGACCACGCGCCCGAAGACGCGTAGCCCGCCCCCGGCCGAGCCCCCGCGAGCCACCGCTCACGTGATCGAACATCACGTTCGATGGGGCTGCATCCGGCAGCCCCCAGCAACAGGTCCGGCGACCTGCTGCCCGCCGTGGAGGAGCCCCCACCGTCGAGGTGGGGAGGTGGCGGCACCAGCCCGCCACCGCCGGCGATCGCGCCTAGCGATCGCCCCCTCGGCCGAAGCCGAGGGCTCCCCTTGCTCACGCCCGAACCCTAGCCGGGCGATCCCACGCGGTCCGGTGGCTTCGCCACCACCGCGTGGTCGTTCGTCTAATCCGGGTTCGATCCTCGGATCTTGCGTTCTACGGTATTCTCGATAAATCCAAAATCGAACAATTATCAAGGGCGTTTAGATATTGTACCTTTCGATTCGTTGTTCGGAGAAACGAAATCAAGACGACCTTTTGAATCTTCCCACGTATTCCTTGCACTAGCTTGAACGTCGGGTGGGCGACGATCCTCCAAGCTCTATGGATCTACTTCTCTCTCTACTTTCTCTCTCTAGAAGAATTATGATCTTCAATCTTATGTTATGAATAGAGAAGACCATGTAGTGCTTTTATAGGCTACGTAGGGGATCTAAAGGAGGTGGAATATTGGGCTTCTAATATTAATGATTAAATTGAGCCCAAGCCCAAATCTATTAATCTCCCATTAATATTAATTAATTTATTTTCCACTATATAAATTAATTGCACTCCCAATATTAAACCATATTATATCCGAATAATATTTCTCCGGTAGTATTATTTATTCCGTGTATTTAAGATATAAATATCCATGAATAAAATTTATTTATTGCTTAATAAATTTATTCATCTCTTTTATCCGAGACTAGTACCACTCAACCTTATTTATTATGCGGAATTAAATCCACTCGCGAGGTTTACATAATAAATCCTTATGAGCTCATCTCGGGGATATTATCAACCCTTCCGGGATACACTGTCCGGTCAATCATTCACGGCATGCCATATATAAAATATAGTGACCCAACTTAACCGGTAATTAACCCAATAATTAAATCGGTTAATTCCTTTGGTAAATCAAAGTCACTTATATTGAATATACACACCCGCAACAATATCGGGGATTAAGAATAAAATACACTGAGTCTCAAATCAATTATCGCCGAGCAATCCTAATTGATGAGTCTCAATCGATCCGCTCAATACACCAAGTGTACAAGTGTGATAAAATAATTAAGACAAATTATTTTCTCTCTCACACAACGACTATACCGATGGATTGGTCCGTGTCCATCTAGGTCGTGAGCATCTGTTCGATTAAATACGAGTAACCGATAGTATGATCTTCTGTGTGCCCATGCAACACCATACTAACTACAACGTATAAAATCCAGGACTATAATTTGCATAAATTTAATTAACGATAATTAAAAGCAAATGAATGTTCGTTATTAATAGGTAAATGAAAGTGTACAAGGAGTTCAGAATACTCAAATCTAGACATTAAGTATACTACTCCATCAATCTCCCACTTATACTAAGGTCTAGTCTTGTCCTCCAAACTTCTGACTCCCAAACCCTCCAAGTGCTTGAAATATACTTCCTTAGGAAGTATCTTGGTGAAAGGGTCCGCTAGGTTGTCCTCCGAAGCTATCTTGGTGACTATCGCATCGCCCCTCTTGACGATGACTCGAATCAGGTGGTACTTGCGCTCTATGTGTTTCGTGGCACTATGGGACCGTGGTTCCTTACTGTTTGCCACTGCACCGCTATTATCACAATAAATTGTCATAGCTCTGGGCAAACTCGGAATCACATCTAAGTCCTGGAGGAAATTAAGGAACCAAACTGACTCTTTCGATGCCTCTTAGGCTGCAACATATTCAGCTTCCATGGTAGAGTCTGAAATGCACTTTTGCTTAACACTCCTCCATGATACGGCTCCACCTCCCAAAGTGTACACATAGCCTGATGTCGACTTTCGCCGGTCCTTATCAGCTTGGAAATCCGAATCCGTATAACCCAAAGGAATCAGATTGTCTGCTCCGTAACTCAGAACATAATCCCTAGTATTTCGCAAATACTTTAAAATGCTCTTTACGGCAGTCCAATGAGCCTTTCCAGGGTTACTCTGATATCTCGCTACTATGCCAACCGCATAGCAGATATCAGGCCTCGTACATAACATTGCATACATTAAGCTTCCCACAGCCGAAGCGTAGGGAACTGCTTTCATTTCATCTTTCTCCTTTTGTGTCCGAGGACACATTTCCTTAGAAAGATAAGTTCCTTTACTGAAGGGTAGTTCACCCTTCTTGGAATCTTGCATGTTAAAACGAGCCAGAATCGTGTCTATGTAAGATTGCTGGGATAGGTACAATGTTCTATTCCGGCGATCCCTTATAACCTTGATCCCTAGAACATGCCCGACTTCTCCCAAATCTTTCATATCGAATTGTCTAGACAACCATCCCTTTATGTCTGATAACATTTTCACACTGTTGCCAATGAGAAGAATGTCGTCTACATAAAGCACGAGAAACACCACCTTCTTCCCATCACGTTTCCAATACACACACGATTCGTCCATGCTTTGAATAAATCCAAAAGATTGGACTACTTCGTCAAACCGCAGGTTCCACGATCTCGATGCTTGTTTCAATCCATAAATGGATCGATTAAGCTTGCACACTAGATGATCTCGCCCCTTAGCAATGAATCCTTCTGGTTGTTTCATATAAATCGTCTCGTCAAGACTTCCATTTAGGAAAGCTGTCTTGACATCCATTTGCCACACCTCATAATCCATATGAGCTGCTATGGATAAGAGAATCCGGATCGACTTTATCTTGGCTACCGGCGAGAAGGTCTCCTCATAATCGATTCCCTCTTTCTGAGTATATCCTTTCGCAACAAGCCGAGCTTTAAAGGTTTCAACCTTTCCGTCAGATCCTCTCTTTCTCTTGTAGACCCATTTACACCCAATTGGCTTTACGCCGCTTGGTGGTTCTACAAGATCCCAGACTTTATTAGAATCCATAGATTCAATTTCGGATCTCATCGCTTTCTTCCAAGAAGGCGCATCTATATCTTGTACCGCCTCATCATAGGTCCAGGGATCGATTTCATGAACTCCAGGTCCAGAGTCCGAAGACTCACCTAGTCCAATCCATCGGTCTGGTTGTTTAACAACCCTCCCACTACGACGGCGTTCCGGTGTATTAACAGTGACAGTAGGTGCAGGTTCTAGTGGTGTATCTATACTCGGTTCGGCTGTATCTAAGTCTTCTTTGTTACCTCTCAACTCATCAAGTATTATGTCACTTTTGGGCTTGTGGTCCATGAAATAGTCTTCCTCTAAGAACCGAGCATTAGTACTTATAACGATCTTCTGGTCCGTAGGACTATAGAACATGCCACCTTTAGTTCCTTTCGGGTATCCTATAAACAGCCGTAACTCTGATCTAGGTTCTAACTTATCGGCACCTTGTCGCAACACATGTGCTGGACAACCCCAGATCCGAATGTGTCTCAAGTTAGGCTTGCGCCCACTCCACAATTCCATGGGTGTGGTTGGTACCGTTTTGGTTGGAACCCTATTCAAGATATACGCCGCTGTTTCCAAGGCATGTCCCCAGAACATAATAGGTAAGTCCGAGTAACTCATCATTGATCGCACCATTTCCATAAGAGTCCTATTCCTTCTTTCTGACACACCATTCTGCTGGGGAGTGTATGGTGAAGTTAGTTGGGATTCAATCCCATTCTCTGCCAAGTATGCCTTGAATTCTCCAGACAGGTACTCGCCTCCGCGATCAGATCGCAGGCATTTTATGGATTTACCACGAAGGTTCTCCACAAGAGCCTTGAATTCTTTGAACTTGCCAAAGGATTCGCTCTTGCGGCTCATCAGGTATACATATCCATATCTTGAGTAATCATCAGTGAAAGTGATGAAGTACTCGTACCCTCCCCTTGCCTGAGTAGACATAGGTCCGCATACATCAGAGTGAATCAAATCCAACACTTGTTCAGCTCTTCGTCCTTTACCAGAAAAAGGACGCTTAGTCATTTTTCCCTCTAAACAGGATTCGCAGGTTGGAAGGTCCTCTCCTTCAACATCGCTGATTAGACCATCAGCTTTCAACCTTTGAAGCCTATTTGAGTTTATATGACCTAGCCTTAGATGCCACAAGTATAATTGATTCATCCTAGAAGGTTCCTTTCTCTTATTGGTGTTCGTAGATGTGTTATTACTCTCGGTTAGTTGCATCGTGTTAGACTCAGGATTTAGCACATACAAATCGTCCACCAATGTACCAGAACAGATAATCTCACTGTTTCTTCTTATGATCACGGAGTGGTCAAAAGAAACAGAATATCCATTCATAATAAGTTTAGAAACCGAAATTAAATTCTTTCTAAAGTTGGGTACATAAAGACAATTATGTAAAACTAAAATCCTGTCACTACTGAAGCGTAAGTGAACGTCTCCCACTGCAACAGCCGCCACCCTCGCGGCATTGCCCATGTAGACCACGATCTCTCCCTCTCTAAGTATCCGGGTTTCCTGGAACCCCTGCAATGAATTGCAGACATGATCAGTGGCCCCCGTATCTACACACCAGGTGCTGGTAGATAACACCACTGATAATGTTTCAGTGACTAAGGAAAATTTCGTACCTTTGATGAGAGGACAATCAGACTTCCAGTGCCCAGACTGCTTGCATCGATAGCACTTGCCTTGCGGCTTGCTCTTCCCATTCCGTGGTTTGGAACCACTGGGCTTCTTTGCTTGCACTTCAATTTTAGCCACAAGAGCTTGTGATTTTCTGACTATACTTATAAGTTCAGCTCTTTTCAAATCGTTTTTAAGCGATTCTCTAAGAGGACTGAATTTATAGAGTATGTCAATCACTTCTTGTCCGGCTTCCACACTATGTCTCAACATCATTCTGAGGTCATTCCAAATGTCCTTATGAGTTGGGTCATCAGTGGATTCAGAAGGCTCAACAGTCTGGACAGTGTCCAGATTTCTTTTCCAATCAGTACTATATGGAACCAGTGAGTTTTCATCTTTAAGTATATCACAAAGTGGGGTCACAGTCATTCCTAACCTATAAGCACATAAAACAAACAAACAATTTAATATCCGATATTATCTCCCTTAAATAATATCATTAAATCACTAATCACATCTAAAATCCCATCAGGTAAGGCAAGCCACGTGGTGTGGACGTTTACCCACCCAAATGATTTAGCAATTAGATTTTCTTTGGTCATACATCACTTATAGCGGAACCTCGTGGGGAGGAATACTATAAGGCGTATCTAAGTGTAAACCATTACTCAGTACCAAAGCAAATTGCTTGGAATCGCTACATTACCGCAAGCCACGTGGTGTGGACGTTTACGATAACTTCACAACTCTTCACAATTTCTTACAACTGTCTACATCAATTAATCCAAAATCCGTCGGCATAGCAAGCCACGTGGTGTGGACGTTTACTACACTAAGAGATTTTTATAATTGACTCCCAATTACTTGATCCATTCAATCTTGTAAATCAAGACCCGGAGAATCATAAGTGAAACTCGAAGTTTCTAACCAGTGATTCACCATGCGAACAACCCTATCTCTCATAAATGAGGGAGCCGAGCAGACAATCGATCCATCTATCAAAGAATGGTACGACTGCCTCTAATTTGTGTCCTCGACATGACCAAGTGGCTCTGGCTCCATTCCACTCCCCGGGGTGAGAATGAGTCGACTTGAAATCAGCTTTGGAAAGACAAATTAGGCATTGTTTGATAAACTTAATCAATGTTTCTTGTAAGAGGAATTACAAGAACTCTCCTCCAATAACTTATCTATATAAACTTCAAAAGTTTATAAAAGTCACCAAGAGAGCAGCAATGGAGACCATGGGTATGTTTCCATACCCTCTCCCACTTAGCTTTTTACAATAAAGGGATACGCTATCTAGTGCATGAAAGTAAACACATATAGCATGCATACATGTAATAAAGCACATAATATTATCACATAGTCAAAATAATTACTAGAATATTATTTTCCGACTATTATGGCTTTACTCCATCTCCGTACGCATCTTCTAGTCTTTATTCTTCGTTCTTGAATGCTTCATGTGACGAGAATATGAATTATCAATATTTAAATCTATTTATTTTTAATAAATCCAAAAGATACTTAATTAAAAATTAAGTCAATCGAATGAATCAAAAATAAAATTAAATATTATTAATATTTTTATTTATTTTATTTTCCCTTTCTACTTCATTAAATCTCTAGAATAATCTATCCAAGACCCACTTGGAATATTCTAGATGATTTCCATAATGAAATAAGGAAATAAAATAACTTAGGACTCTTCTACTTTCCAAGATTAATTAATTTCCATTTCTATGAAAATTCCCATAAAATAGGAATAATCAATTAGGAAATAAATCAATCCTAAATTAACTTTTATTCCTTTCCAATTCTATTAAATCTCTAGGATCCTATTCCAAGTAGAACTCGGAATACTCTAGAAGACTACCATAATAGAATAAGGAAATAAAATTAATTCCAATTAATTCTTTTCCTAATCCATGAGAATTCCCAAAAATAGGAATACTCAAATAGGAAAAATCCGAACTAATTAGGAAAGTAAATTTCCGGACCGGGATAGCACGGGGTGGGGATCCCCGCGCCACCCTCGACCCACGCCTAGGAGGTGGCCGGACACCATCGCCGGCGGCTCCTCCATGTGAGGGTCGATCGATCCTCATGGGATCGACCATGGGGCGGTCGATCCTCGTCCTTTGGCCCTCACGATCATCTCCTTCGTCACACGTCTTCTCCGGCGATCGTTTCGGCATCGATCCAACGCAAAATAAATTACAAAAAATAAATTTTACACTATCCGGTATCGATTCTATACATGAAATCGACCCTATACATTTTCCGGAAAAAGTAGAACGTAATAATAAATCCTAAATTCGGTCAACCCCCGAATTTTTACTATTACAAGCATTCACCACCAAAAACGAATCTCGACATGTCCGAGAGTTTAATCAATCCAACATTCATGACAAAATAAATTAAACGAATAATAAATTAAGCCATAATAGTCGGAACCCTGCAAGGTAGAACAATTTTATCGAAAATACCGCGAACGTAAACCACGCTCTGATACCAATTGTTGGAATTCGATATCCCGGGCTATTAAAATTTGCGGAAACAATAACCCGAACGAAAACCTTCGCCGGAGATCACATGAACATCGACTCATCCGCCGGAGTCCGACCATCGGAGACCACGCGCCCGAAGACGCGTAGCCCGCCCCCGGCCGAGCCCCCGCGAGCCACCGCTCACGTGATCGAACATCACGTTCGATGGGGCTGCATCCGGCAGCCCCCAGCAGCAGGTCCGGCGACCTGCTGCCCGCCGTGGAGGAGCCCCCACCGTCGAGGTGGGGAGGTGGCGGCACCAGCCCGCCACCGCCGGCGATCGCGCCTAGCGATCGCCCCCTCGGCCGAAGCCGAGGGCTCCCCTTGCTCACGCCCGAACCCTAGCCGGGCGATCCCACGCGGTCCGGTGGCTTCGCCACCACCGCGTGGTCGTTCGTCTAATCCGGGTTCGATCCTCGGATCTTGCGTTCTACGGTATTCTCGATAAATCCAAAATCGAACAATTATCAAGGGCGTTTAGATATTGTACCTTTCGATTCGTTGTTCGGAGAAACGAAATCAAGACGACCTTTTGAATCTTCCCACGTATTCCTTGCACTAGCTTGAACGTCGGGTGGGCGACGATCCTCCAAGCTCTATGGATCTACTTCTCTCTCTACTTTCTCTCTCTAGAAGAATTATGATCTTCAATCTTATGTTATGAATAGAGAAGACCATGTAGTGCTTTTATAGGCTACGTAGGGGATCTAAAGGAGGTGGAATATTGGGCTTCTAATATTAATGATTAAATTGAGCCCAAGCCCAAATCTATTAATCTCCCATTAATATTAATTAATTTATTTTCCACTATATAAATTAATTGCACTCCCAATATTAAACCATATTATATCCGAATAATATTTCTCCGGTAGTATTATTTATTCCGTGTATTTAAGATATAAATATCCATGAATAAAATTTATTTATTGCTTAATAAATTTATTCATCTCTTTTATCCGAGACTAGTACCATTCAACCTTATTTATTATGCGGAATTAAATCCACTCGCGAGGTTTACATAATAAATCCTTATGAGCTCATCTCGGGGATATTATCAACCCTTCCGGGATACACTGTCCGGTCAATCATTCACGGCATTCCATATATAAAATATAGTGACCCAACTTAACCGGTAATTAACCCAATAATTAAATCGGTTAATTCCTTTGGTAAATCAAAGTCACTTATATTGAATATACACACCCGCAACAATATCGGGGATTAAGAATAAAATACACTGAGTCTCAAATCAATTATCGCCGAGCAATCCTAATTGATGAGTCTCAATCGATCCGCTCAATACACCAAGTGTACAAGTGTGATAAAATAATTAAGACAAATTATTTTCTCTCTCACACAACGACTATACCGATGGATTGGTCCATGTCCATCTAGGTCGTGAGCATCTGTTCGATTAAATAAGAGTAACCGATAGTATGATCTTCTGTGTGCCCATGCAACACCATACTAACTACAACGTATAAAATCCAGGACTATAATTTGCATAAATTTAATTAACGATAATTAAAAGCAAATGAATGTTCGTTATTAATAGGTAAATGAAAGTGTACAAGGAGTTCAGAATACTCAAATCTAGACATTAAGTATACTACTCCATCACTTCCATGATATGGCTCCACCTCCCAAAGTGTACACATATCCTGATGTCGACTTACGCCGGTCCTTATCAGCTTGGAAATCCGAATCTGTGTAACCCAAAGGAATCAGATTGTCTGCCCCGTAACTCAGAACATAATCCTTAGTATTTCGCAAATACTTGAAAATGCTCTTTACGGCAGTCCAATGAGCCTTTCCAGGGTTACTCTGATATCTCGCTACTACGCCAACTGCATAGCAGATATCAGGCCTCGTGCATAACATTGCATACATTAAGCTTCCCACAGCCGAAGCGTAGGGAACCGCTTTCATTTCATCTTTCTCCTTCTGTGTCCGAGGACACATCTCCTTAGAAAGATAAGTTCCTTTACTGAAGGGTAGTTCACCCTTCTTGGAATCTTGCATGTTAAAACGAGCCAGAATTGTGTCTATGTAAGATTGCTGGGATAGGTACAATGTTCTATTCCGGCGATCCCTTATAACCTTGATCCCTAGAACATGCCCGACTTCTCCCAAATCTTTCATATCGAATTGTCTAGACAACCATCCCTTTATGTCTGATAACATCTTTACACTGTTGCCAATGAGAAGAATGTCATCTACATAAAGCACGAGAAACACCACCTTCTTCCCATCACGTTTCCAATACACACACGATTCGTCCATGCTTTGACTAAATCCAAAAGATTGGACTACTTCGTCAAACCGCAGGTTCCACGATCTCGAGGCTTGTTTCAATCCATAAATGGATCGATTAAGCTTGCACACTAGATGATCTCGCCCCTTAGCAATGAATCCTTCTGGCTGTTTCATATAAATCGTCTCGTCAAGACTTCCATTTAGGAAATCTGTCTTGACATCCATTTGCCACACCTCATAATCCATATGAGCTGCTATGGATAAGAGAATCCGGATCGACTTTATCTTGGCTACCGGCGAAAAGGTCTCCTCATAATCGATTCCTTCTTTCTGAGTATATCCTTTCGCAACAAGCCGAGCTTTAAAGGTTTCAACCTTTCCGTCAGATCCTCTCTTTCTCTTGTAGACCCATTTACACCCAATTGGCTTTACGCCGCTTGGTGGTTCTACAAGATCCCAGACTTTATTGGAATCCATAGATTCAATTTCGGATTTCATCGCTTTCTTCCAAGAAGGCGCATCTATATCTTGTACTGCCTCATCATAGGTCCAGGGATCGATTTAATGAACTCCAGGTCCAGAGTCCGAAGACTCACCCAGTCCAATCCATCGGTCTGGTTGCTTAACAACCCTCCCACTACGACGGCGTTCCGGTGTATTAACAGTGACAGTGTCAGGTGCAGATTCTAGTGGTGTATCTATACTCGGTTCGGCTGTATCTAAGTCTTCCTTGTTACCTCTCAACTCATCAAGTATTACGTCACTTTTGGGCTTGTGGTCCATGACATAGTCTTCCTCTAAGAACCGAGCGTTAGTACTTATAACGATCTTCTGGTCCGTAGGACTATAGAACATGCCACCCTTAGTTCCTCTAGGATATCCTATAAACAACCGCACTTCAGTACGAGGTTCTAATTTATCGGCACCTACCTTCAACACATGTGCAGGGCACCCCCAGATCCGAACGTGTCTCAAGCTAGGCTTGCGCCCGCTCCATCGTTCCATGGGTGTTGAAGGAACCGGTTTAGATGGAACCAAGTTCAGAATGTGCGCCGCTGTTTCTAAGGCATATCCCCTGAACATGATAGGTAAGTCCGAGTAACTCATCATTGATCGCACCATTTCCATAAGAGTCCTATTCCTTCTTTCTGACACACCATTTTTCTGTGGAGTATATGGTGATGTCATTTGGGAATCAATCCCATTCTCTGCCAAGTATGCCTTGAATTCCCCAGACAGGTACTCGCCTCCGCGATCAGATCGCAGGCATTTAATGGATTTACCTTGAAGGTTCTCCACAAGAGCCTTGAACTCCTTGAACTTGTCAAAGGATTCGCTCTTGCGGCGCATCAGGTATACAAATCCATACCTTGAGTAATCATCAGTGAAAGTGATGAAATACTCGTACCCTCCCTTTGCCTGAGTAGACATAGGTCCGCATACATCAGAGTGAATCAAATCCAATACTTGTTCAGCCCTTCGTCCTTTACCAGAAAAAGAACGCTTGGTCATTTTTCCCTCTAAACAGGATTCGCAGGTTGGAAGGTCCTCTCCTTCAACACCACTGATGAGACCATCAGCTTTTAACCTTTGAATTCTATTTGAGTTAATATGACCTAGCCTTAAGTGCCACAAGTATAATTGATTCATCCCAGAAGGTTCCTTTCTCTTATTGGTGTTCGTAGATGTGTTATTACTCTCGGTTAGTTGCATCGTGTTAGACTCAGGATTTAGCACATACAAATCGTCCACCAATGTACCAGAACAGATAATCTCACTGTTTCTTCTTATGATCACGGAGTGGTCAAAAGAAACAGAATATCCATTCATAATAAGTTTAGAAACCGAAATTAAATTCTTTCTAAAGTTGGGTACATAAAGACAATTACGTAAAACTAAAATCCTGTCACTACTGAAGCGTAAGTGAACGTCTCCCACTGCAACAGCCGCCACCCTCGCGGCATTGCCCATGTAGACCACGATCTCTCCCTCTCTAAGTCTCCGGGTTTCCTGGAACCCCTGCAATGAATTGCAGACATGATCAGTGGCCCCCGTATCTACACACCAGGTGCTGGTAGATAACACCACTGATAATGTTTCAGTGACTAAGGAAAATTTCGTACCTTTGATGAGAGGACAATCAGACTTCCAGTGCCCAGACTGCTTGCATCGATAGCACTTGCCTTGCGGCTTGCTCTTCCCATTCCGTGGTTTGGAACCACTGGGCTTCTTTGCTTGCACTTCAATTTTAGCCACAAGAGCTTGTGATTTTCTGACCATACTTATAAGTTCAGCTCTTTTCAAATCGTTTTTAAGCGATTCCTCAAGAGGACTGAATTTATAGAGTATGTCAATCACTTCTTGTCCGGCTTCCACACTATGCCTCAACATCATTCTGAGGTCATTCCAAATGTCCTCATGAGTTGGGATAGTGGATTCGGAAGTCTCAACAGTCTGGACAATGTCCAGATTTCTTTTCCAAACATCACTATATGGAACCAGTGAGTTTTCATCTTTAAGTATATCACAAAGTGGGGTCACAGTCATTCTTAACCTATAAGCATATAAAACAAACAAACAATTTAATATCCGATATTATCTCCCTTTAATAATATCATTAAATCACTAATCGCCTCTAAAATCCCATCAGGTAAAGCAAGCCACGATAGTGTGGATGTTTACTCACCCAAATGATTTAGCAATTAGATTTCCTTTGGTCGTACATCATCAATAGCGTTACCTCGATGGGAGGGATACTATGAAGCGTACCTAAGTGTTAACCACCGCTCAGTACTAAGAAGTTTGTTTGGGACTCGTATATCGCCGCAAGCCACGATAGTGTGGACGTTTACGTTGACACACGGATCTTTCACTCCCTTCTATAACTGTCTACATCAATCGTTCCAAAGTCCCATTCAGTGCAGCAAGCCACGATAGTGTGGACGTTTACTACACCAAAAGACTTTTACAATTGACTCCCAATTACTTGATCCATTCAATCTTGTAAATCAAGACGTGGAGAATCATAAGTGAAACTCGAAGTTTCTAACCAGTGATTCACCATGCGAACAACCCTATCTCTCATAAATGAGGGAGCTGAGCAGACAATCGATCCATCTATCAAAGAATGGTACGACTGCCTCTAATTTGTGTCCTCGACATGACCAAGTGGCTCTGGCTCCATTCCACTCCCCGGGGTGAGAATGAGTCGACTTGAAATCAGCTTTGGAAAGACAAATTAGGCATTGTTTGATAAACTTAATCAATGTTTCTCGTAAGAGGAATTACAAGAACTCTCCTCCAATAACTTATCTATATAAACTTCAAAAGTTTATAAAAGTCACCAAGAGAGCAGCAATGGATACCATGGGTATGTTTCCATACCCTCTCTCACTTAGCTTTTTACAATAAAGGGATACGCTATCTAGTGCATAAAATAAACACATATAGCATGCATACATGTAATAAAGCACATAGTATTGTCACATAGTCAAAATAATACTAGAATATTATTTTCCGACTATTATGGCTTTACTCCATCTCCGTACGCATCTTCTAGTCTTCAGTCTTCGTTCTTGAATGCTCCATGTGACGAGAATATTAATCTCCAATATTTAAATCTATTTATTTTTAATAAATCCAAAAGATACTTAATTAATAATAATTAAGTCAATCGAATAAATCAAAAATAAAATTAAATATTATTAATATTTTTATTTATTTATTTTCCCTTTCTACTTCATTAAATCTCTTAGAATAATCTATCCAAGTCCCACTTGGAATATTCTAGATGATTTCCATAATGAAATAAGGAAATAAAATAATGTAGGACTCTTCTACTTTCCAAATTAATTAGATTCCTAATCCATGAATATTTCAATAAAATAGAAATAATCAATTTAGGAATCCTAATTAATCCCAAATTGATTCTCTTCCTAATCCATGAGAGTTCCCAAAAATAGGAACACTCAAATAGGAAAAACCCGAACCAATTAGGAAAGCGAATTACCGGACCGGGATAGCACGGGGTGGGGATCCCCGCGCCACCCCTCGACCGCCGCCTTCAAGCCGCCGCCGTCCAGCCCACGCGCCACCTCCCTTGGTGGCTGGCGTGGCCGGAGCTCCCGCGGGCAGCCCCCTTTGGGCGTGGGTCGATCGTCCTCGTGGGATCGACCATGGGGCGGTCGATCCGAGCCCTTCACCCTCACGATCATCTCCTTCGTCACGCGTCTTCTCCGGTGGTCGTTTCGGCATCGATCCAACGCAAAATAAATTACAAATTTAATTTTACACTATCCGGTATCGATTCTATACATGAAATCGACCCTATACATTTTCCGGAAAAAATAAAACAATAATAATAAACCTAAATTCGGCCAACCCCCGAATTTTTACTATTACAAGCATTCACCACCAAAAACGAATCTCGACATGTCCGAGAGTTTAATTAAACCAATAATCACCTGACAAAATAATTAAACGAATAATCATCAAGCCATAATAGTCGGAACCCTGCAAGTTAGAACAATTTTATCGAAAATACCGCGAACGTAAACCACGCTCTGATACCAATTGTTGGAATTCGATATCCCGGGCTATTAAAATTTGCGGAAATCATAGCCCAATCAAAAACCCATCGCCGGAGATCACATGAACGCCGTTGCACGCGCCGAAGCACGACCGAACGCACGACGTGGCCGAAGCCACACGCACGCCCAGCCGAGCCCCCGCGGCTAGGGCTTCATGCGATCACCGATCGCACGCCGGCGATCGGTTGGGGTGGGGCTGCTCCCAGCAGCCCCCGCGGCGAGTCCGGCGACTCGCCGCCGCCTGGAGGCCCTTGCCTTCACGGCGAGGTTGGGCACGGCACCAGCCCGTGCCCAGCGATCGACCCCTTGCGGTCGATCGCACACCCTCGGCCCAGCCGAGGGTTCGGCCCCCTTGCCCCGCCGAAACCCTAGGGGCGATCGCCCGTGGTCCGGTGGCTTCGCCACCACCACGCGATCGTCCTCTACTCCGGGTTCGATCTTCGGATCTTGTTCTACGGTATTCTCGATAAACCAAATCGAATAAAATCAAGGGCGTTTAGATTTTTACCTTTCGATTCGTTGTTCGGAGAAACGAAATCAAGATGACCTTTGAATCTTCCCACGTATTCCTTGCACTAGCTTGAACGTCGGGTGGGCGACGATCCTCCAAGCTCTATGGATCTACTTCTCTCTCTACTTTCTCTCTCTAGAAGAATTATGATCTTCAACTTATGAGAATAGAGAAGACCATGTAGTGCTTTTATAGGCTACGTAGGGGATCTAAAGGAGGTGGAATATTGGGCTTTCAATATTAATGATTAAATTGAGCCCAAGCCCAAATCTATTAATCTCCCATTAATATTAATTAATTTATTTTCCACTATATAAATTAATTGCACTCCCAATATTAAACCATATTATATCCAAATAATATTTCTCCGGTAGTATTATTTATTCCGTGTATTTAAGATTTAAATATCCATGAATAAAATTTATTTATTGCTTAATAAATTTATTCATCTCTTTTATCCGAGACTAGTACCACTCAACCTTATTTATTATGCGGAACAAATCCACTCGCGAGGTTTACATAATAAATCCTTATGAGCTCATCTCGGGGATATTATCAACCCTTCCGGGATACACTGTCCATTCAAGAATTCACGGCATGCCATATATAAAATATAGTGACCCAACTGTTGGAGTTGTGTACTTAATGTCTAGATTTAAGTAGCGGTAAACTCCCGATCATAGCATTTAATCTATTTAATTAATAAACAATTATTTGCATTTAATTATATGCAAATCATAGTTCTGGATTTTATACGTTGTAGTTAGTATGGTGCTGCATGGGCGCACAGAAGATCATACTATCGGTTACTCGTATTTAATCGAACAGTTGCTCACGGCCTAGATGGACACGAACTAATCCATTGGTATAGTCGTTGTGTGAGAGAGAAAATAATTTATCTTAATTATTTTATCACACTTGTACACTTGGTGTATTGGGCGGATCAATTGAGACTCATCAAGTAGGATTGCTCGGCGATAATTGATTTGAGACTCGGAGTATTTTATTCTTAATCCCTGAAACAATTGCGGGTGTGTATATTTAATATAAGTGACTTTGATTTACCAAAGGAATTAACCGATTTAATTATTGGGTTAATTACCGGTTAAGTTGGGTCACTATATTTTGTATATGGCATGCCGTGAATTCTTGAAGGGGCAGTGTATCCCGGAAGGGTTGATAATATCCCCGAGATGAGTTCATAAGGAATTATTGTGTAAACCTCATGAGTGGATTCGTTCCGCACAATAATTAAGGTTGAATGGTACTAGTCTCGGATTCAAGAGATGAATATAATTTATTAAGCAATAAATAAATTTATTCATGGATATTTAAATCTTAAATACACGGAATAAATAATACTAAGGTGGAGAAATATTATTTGATATAATATGGAATAATATTGGGAGTGCAATTTTATTTATATAGTGGAAAATAAATAAAATTAATATTGATAAGAATTAATAGATTTGGGTTGGACCCAATTTAATTTTCAATATTGAAGCCCAATATTTATTCTCCTTATGATCCCCTACGTAGCCTATATAAGCACTACATGGTCTTCACTTTTCATTAACCTACGTTACGCCAATCATAAAGTTCTGAGAGTGAGGAAGATCCATAGGAATCCGATAGATCGTCGCCCACACGACGTTCGGACGAGGTGCAAGGAATACGTAGGAAGATCGCAAGGTCGTCAACCGAATTCGTTTCTCCGTACAACGATTCGAGGTAATAATCGAGAACCCCCTTCTATGATTATTTGTGCGTTGAATATTTGTAATATATACATGAACGCGCGATCCGGGAAAACGACGATCATCGCGGACGGGGATTCGAGATCCCCGGCGAAGATCGAAGGGGGCGGTCGAAACCCTAGGGTTCGACCGCCGTGCGCGCGCGACGAGGGGCGAGCCCCGGCTGGACGCCGGGGCATGCGATCGACTTCAGTCGATCGCTGGGGTGCCACGGGCTGGTGCCGTGGCGGACCCCAGCCGCCCTCGACGGCGGCGTGCGCTCGAAGGGGGCCCCGGCTGAAGCCGGGGCGAGCGATCGACTCGGAAGTCGATCGCTAGGGCAGCCGCGGCTAGGCCGCGGCGGGTCAGCTGGGCTGACCGCCCTCCCCTCGATGGCGGAGGCGGTGAGTCGCCGGACTCACCGCCAGGGGCTGTTCCGAACAGCCCCGCGGGGATGCCTCGCATCCCCGGCGATCGCCATGCACGGCGATCGCGAGCCCGGGCGTGGGCGTGGCTAGGGTTTAGTCGCGGGTTCTCCCACGGCGACGCCTTGGTCATGCTCTAGCTCGTCCGTGGTTCGCGTTCGTGGATCCGACTCGTGGGAGAAAATCGGCTGGGGGCGGGCTGCGTGTCTTCGGGCGCGTAGTCTCCAAAGGTCGGACTCCTGCGGATGAGTTGGTGTTCGTGCGATCTCCGGCGACGGGTTTTTGGTCGGGTTATCGGTTCCGCAATTTTTGATAGCCCGGGACATCGAATCCCATCACCAACTTAACCGGTAATTAACCCAATAATTAAATCGGTTAATTCCTTTGGAAAATCAAAGTCACATATATTAAATATACACACCCGTAATTGTATCGGGGATTAAGAATAAAATACACTGAGTCTCAAATAAATTATCGCCGAGCAAACCTAATTGATGAGTCTCATTTGATCCGCTCAATACACCAAGTGTACAAGTGTGATAAAATAATTAAGACAAATTATTTTCTCTCTCACACAACGACTATACCGATGGATTGGTCCGTGTCCATCTAGGTCGTGAGCAACTGTTCGATTAAATACGAGTAACCGATAGTATGATCTTCTGTGTGACGTCGCACACCATACTAACTACAACGTATATAATCCACGACTATAATTTGCATATATTTAATTAACAATAATTAAAAGCAAATGAATGTTCATTATTAATAGGTAAATGAAAGTGTACAAGGAGTTCAGAATACTCAAATCTAGACATTAAGTATACTACTCCAACAGTTGTTACACTGTACGCGCTACCCATTCGAGGCGTTGATATCGTTTTCGGGATACCGTGGCTCGAACAACTGGGACCGATTGTGATCGACTATCGAAAATTGACTATGGATTTTCGTATAAAAGGAAAGCAGGTTCTATTGTGTGGGAGCAATTATGTTCAAACAAAAATTATCGAGGCTAACTTTGTAAACCATGAGGTGGAAAAAGAGAGTGAAATATATATCTTGATTGATCCTTATATTTATTCGTTAAAGGGACCAGAATTAGAGAAGGGAAGAGAGGGTGAGCTGAAGGAGTTAATTGAAACTTTGATCATCAGATACGCTTGCTTGATGAAACACGTCCAGTCAACGTAGCTCCGTACCGTTATGCACACTTCCAAAAGGACGAGATTGAAAGACAAGTTGACGAGATGATGCGGGTCGGTTTAATTCAATATAGTACCAGCCCATTTTCATCTGCAGTACTGTTGGTAAAGAAGAAAGATGGTGATGAGCCATTTTATTTGCTCATCTTGGAGCCTTTTTAGAGTCGTTGTTGAGTCACTTTGAGTCGTTTTGTGTGTCTGGGATGGCACATTGGAGTGTTTGGGCAAAGTATGCAGGGATTCATGTCAGCAGGTGGAGATGGTGCGGAAAAGGCAAAGGAATGGTCCACCTTGGGCAAATACGCGGATTCGAGGCAAAGTGACTTGAGCAGTTTGACCCAAGGAGGCAAAGTCACCACTATAGGCAAAGTGAAGATGTCGAGGAGCCACATGAACAGTCACCACCACCACCTGAGAAGAGAAGGAACTGAACTGAAGTCTTTGTACCGGGCAGAGAGTCGCTATCGGGCAAAGGCAAAGGCAGCAGAACTTAAATATGGAAAGCGGATTCCTTATGGTAATTGCGGCGCCTAATTCCAGGAGTCCCATGCAGGCCCATGCAGCTGCGATTTTTAACCCTAATCAGCACCTATAAAAGAGAGGAAGACAGCACGAAAATATATACGACGCAAGACCAAGATTCACACACATAGACGAGACCAAGAGTAGCCGCCGGAGTGCGGAGAAGAGATCGGAGCCACCATGGCTGAGATCTTTTCTCCGTTTTAATGTTTTTATGTTTTGTTATTTCGTTTTGTTATTTTAGTTTGAACAATTTCAATTTCTTAGTTATGCAATTCAGTTTTCTTTTCCAATTTATTTCTTGTTTTATTACTTCGCATATGAGTAGCTAAATTTGCAGGGCGACTGGGCAAAGGCAGATCGAAGGGGACTCTGGGCTAAGTTAGAACCGTGAGGTTGATAGGGCTTTTAGTTAACTGCTCGGAGGTTTGTTCCCGATACACAGTTGAGGTTTAACCACATTCTTGCAGGTTTGGGCAGACTAATTTGGTCGTTAGGAAACCCTTACACTTTGAGATACCGGCGATTGATCAAACCGAATAATAGTATCTAGTTGTACTACGGGCATAGCGCTAGAACGTGTTGGAGCTTTGCGGTCGTATGATTCGGATTTCCGGACATGCTGTTGGCCGAATTGGGTTCGTCTAGAGATCTATACGAGTTTGGGCAAACTAGATCAATGCGACCACATAGGTATCGAATTGTCTAGGCTCAGGGGATTAGGCATAAGTATACCTTGCCTTTTCTTTACACAGTAAGGACGGATTGGGGTGGGGTAACTGTAGGCGTGACTTAATAGGACTCCTTTTACTTTGTTAGACATCCAATAACCGATTGACAAACCATCAGTTAAAACCATAAGTGCCATGGATCGGTAGTTGCCCAGAGAACCCAGAGAGAAGCCAAAGCCCAGAAGCCTACTTTTCTTTATTTGAGTCCAGTTTGATTTACTGTTTTCTGTTAGCTTAGTTTGGTCAAAGTGTTTGCGTTAGTTAGTAGTTTGATTAAACCGCTGTGACCACAGCAACCAACTTCAAAACCTTTTTAAAACCGTGACAACAGTTTAGGCTAGCCGAGATCACTTATTGCAATTGCTCCCTCGTGGGACCGACCCCACACTTATCACTATACTCCTTAGTGTTTAATTTGGCAGAATATAAATTTATTTTGACCGCGTTAGCTTCCACGACAAAGTTTTCGCGTCGTCAGATGGCACGTGGCGATTTTGTACCGACTACCGCGCATTGAACGAGGCTACGATAAAAGATAGTTTCCCTATTCCTACCATCGAAGATATGTTAGATGAATTATACAAAGCGACATATTTTAGTAAGTTGGATTTGAAAGCCGTGTTGGAAATCGATATCCCGGGGTATCAAAAATTGCGGAACCGATAACCCCGACCGAAATCCCATCGCCGGAAACCGATCACGAACACCACGAAGAACCGGGCTCGACAAGGGCATCGCCGCAGGATGAACCCGCGGCTAAACCCTAGCCGAACCCCATCGCGGGGTTCGCGATCGCGCACGAGGCGATCGCTGGGGCTGCTCCGGCAGCCCCGGGCGGCGGTGAGTCCGACGACTTCACCGCCGTCGCCGCCGGGAGGGGCGGTCAGCCCAGCTGACCGCCGCGGCACAGTCGCGGCTCGCCCAGCGATCGAGCCAAGCTCGATCGCTCGCCCCGGCTCCAGCCGGGGCCTCCCCTTGCGCGCACACGATCGAACCCTCGGGTTCGATCGACTCCCTCGGCTCCCAGCCGAGGGTTCGTCTTGATCTTCGCCGGGAGTTTAAAGGAGGTGCTTTTATAGGCTACGTAGGGGATCTAAAGGAGGTGGAATATTGTGCTTCCAATATTAATGATTAAATTGAGCCCAAGCCCAAATCTATTAATCTCCCATTAATATTAATTAATTTATTTTCCACTATATAAATTAATTGCACTCCCAATATTAAACCATATTATATCAAATAATATTTCTCTGGTAGTATTATTTATTCCGTATAAACCAAATCGAATAAAATCAAGGGCGTTTAGATTTTTACCTTTCGATTCGTTGTTCGGAGAAACGAAATCAAGATGACCTTTGAATCTTCCCACGTATTCCTTGCACTAGCTTGAACGTCGGGTGGGCGACGATCCTCTAAGCTCTATGGATCTACTTCTCTCTCTACTTTCTCTCTCTAGAAGAATTATGATCTTCAACTTATGAGAATAGAGAAGACCATGTAGTGCTTTTATAGGCTACGTAGGGGATCTAAAGGAGGTGGAATATTGGGCTTCCAATATTAATGATTAAATTGAGCCCAAGCCCACATCTATTAATCTCCCATTAATATTAATTAATTTATTTTCCACTATATAAATTAATTGCACTCCCAATATTAAACCATATTATATCAAATAATATTTCTCCGGTAGTATTATTTATTCCGTGTATTTATGATTTAAATATCCATGAATAAAATTAATTTATTGCTAATTAATTTATTCATCTCTTGAATCCGAGACTAGTACCATTCAACCTTAATTATTGTGCGGAACGAATCCACTCATGAGATTTACACAATAATTCCTTATGAACTCATCTCGGGGATATTATCAACCCTTACGGGATACACTTTCCCGCAAGTATTCACGGCATGTCATATATAAAATATAGTGACCCAACTTAACCGGTAATTAACCCAATAATTAAATCGGTTAATTCCTTTGGAAAATCAAAGTCACATATATTAAATATACACACCCGCAATAGTATCGGGGATTAAGAATAAAATACTCTGAGACTTGAATCGATTATCTAAGGCAATCCTAATCGATAAATCTCAAGCGATCCGCCCAATACACCAAGTGTACAAGTGTGATAAAATAATTAAGACAAATTATTTTCTCTCTCACACAACAACTATACCGATGGATTGGTCCGTGTCCATCTAGGTCGTGACCAACTGTTTGATTAAATACGAGTAACCGATAGTATGATCTTCTGTGTGGGGCCCGACACACCATACTAACTACAACGTATAAAATCCAGGACTATATTTTGCATAATGCAAACAATTGTTTATTAGATAAATAGATTAAATGCTATGACCGGGAGTTTACCGTTACTTAAATCTAGACATTAAGTACACAACTCCAACAAGCCGGCTATCACCAAATTCGTGTACATCCTGACGATGTGCACAAGACATCATTTCGCACTCATAACGGCCATTATGAATATTTGGTGATGCCTTTCTGATTGTGCAATGCGCCGTTAACTTTTCAAGCAACCATGAATCACATTTTCCGGGACTACTTACGTAAGCATGTACTTGTGTTTTTTGATGATATACTCATTTACAGCAAGTCGTGGGAGGAGCACTTAACTCATATACGTAATGTGTTTGAGGTGCTACGGCGATAAAAATTTATAGTTAAGCCTTCCAAGTGTGCATTCGGTCAGCGTGAGGTAGAATACTTGGGCCATTTTATTTCACAAGAGGGAGTTGGAGTTGATAATAAGAAAGTGGAAGCAATGCTTTCATGGCCAACACCAAAGTCAGTAACTGAGTTACGTGGGTTTCTCGGTCTCACCGGGTACTATCGTAAATTTGTTAAAGGTTACGGAGAGTTGGTAAGACCACTAACGCAATTGTTGAAAAAAGGGAGATTTGTTTGGGACGACGAGGCCGAAAAATCGTTTCGCGCATTAAAGGAAGTCATGGTTACTACCCCCGTGTTAGCTCTTCCTAACTTTAGTGAAGAGTTCTACATTGAGACGGACGCCTTTGGTTATGGGATCGGGGCCGTTTTATCTCAAAAGCAGCGACCAATTGCATTAATGAGCAAGGGATGAAACGATTCTAAACGAGCGTGGTCGACTTATGAGAAATAAATGTTCACCATTCTTGAAGCAATTAGATGTTGGAGGACGTATTTGTTGGGACGTAGATTTACTATTCAGACCGACCAAAAGAGTCTCCGCTACCTCCTCGAGCAACGTATTACAACCCCCGAACAACAAAAGTGGATCGCTAAACTTGTGGGTTTTGACTACCGAATTGAATATAAACCAGGTAGAGAGAATAGTGCAGCTGATGCACTATCTAGACGCGAACATGAATCTGAATTGTGTGCTATTTCGGGACCGTGTGTTGGAATTTGGGAGGAGATTGCAGCGGCAACAGAGAAAGCTGAAGAGCTTCGAGAAGTAGTGTGTTCATTGAAGAAAGACGGTGTCGATGAACAGGGACGAACACTTAGAAATGGGTGCATTATGCTCCAGGGTAGAGTTTTGGTTCCAAATCAATTATTAAGACAACAACTACTTCATGAATTTCACTCTAGTGTTACAGGTGGTCACTCGGGAACATTGAGGACTTATAAACGTCTTTCACTTCTTTTCTACTAGCCGGGAATGAAACAAGATGCTGAGAGGTTTATTCGTAGTTGTGAGGTTTGTCAGCGCAATAAAAGTGATACTCGATCGCCGGCGGGACTCTTATCACCATTACCTATTCCGAAAGAAATTTGGACAGATATATCTATGGATTTTGTGAATGGGCTTCCGTGATCGCAAGGTAAGGATTCAATTATGGTAGTGGTCGATCGATTATCTAAATATGCGCATTTTATTTCTCTTCGTCATCCATACTCAGGGAGGGATGTGGCCGACATCTTCGTGAGAGAAATAGTAAGATTGCATGGTGTCTCTCATTCAATCGTTTCAGATCGGGATCGTATTTTTGTTAGCTCGTTTTGGCGGGAGCTATTTAAGTTACAGGGTACTAAATTAAAAATGAGTTCGTCTTATCATCCTCAGACCGACGGACAAACGGAAGTGGTTAATCGATGTTTGGAACAATACTTGAGATGTTTTGTTTATCACCAGCCTACGAATTGGGAAAAATATTTAGCATGAGCTGAATATTGGTACAACACTTCTTTTCACCAGTCCATTAAGATGACGCCATTTGAAGTGGTGTATGTGTTGGAGTTGTGTACTTAATGTCTAGATTTAAGTAACGGTAAACTCCCGGTCATAGCATTTAATCTATTAAATTAATAAACAATTGTTTGCTTTTAATTATTATTAATTAAATATATGCAAATCATAGTCCTAGATTTTATACGTTGTAGTTAGTATGGTGTTGCATGGGCACACAGAAGATCATACTATCGGTTACTCGTATTTAATCAAACAGTGGCTCACGACTTAGATGGACCCGGACCAATCCATCGGTATAGTCGTTGTGTGAGAGAGAAAATAATTTATCTTAATTATTTTATCACACTTGTACACTTGGTGTATTGAGCGGATCGTTGAGATTCATCGATTAGGATTGCCGGCGATAATCGATTCGAGTCTCAGTGTATTTTATTCTTAATCCCCGATATTATTGCGGGTGTGTATATTTAATATAAGTGACTTTGATTTACCAAAGGAATTAACCGATTTAATTATTGGGTTAATTACCGGTTAAGTTGGGTCACTATATTTCATATATGGCATGCCGTGAATAATTGACCGGACAGTGTATCCCGGAAGGGTTGATAATATCCCCGAGATGAGTTCATAAGGAATTATTGTGTAAACCTCATGAGTGGATTCGTTCCGCACAATAATTAAGGTTGAATGGTACTAGTCTCGGATTAAAGAGATGAATAAATTAATTAGCAATAAATTAATTTTATTCATGGATATTTAAATCTTAAATACACGGAATAAATAATACTACCGGAGAAATATTATTTGATATAATATGGTTTAATATTGGGAGTGCAATTAATTTATATAGTGGAAAATAAATTAATTAATATTGATAAGGATTAATGGACTTGGGCAGTGGGCTCAATTTAATCTTCAATATTGGAAGCCCAATATTCCACCTCCTTTAGATTCCCTACGTAGCCTATAATAGCACCACATGGCCTTCATAAATCATAAGACAAGATTATCATACTTGATATTCTAGAGAGTTGAAGGAGATCCATAGGAGTTCGATAGATCGTCGCCCACCCGACGTTCGAACGAAGTGCAAGGAATACGTGGGAAGATCCAAAAGGTCTTCAACTTGTTTTCGTTTCTCCGCACAACGAATCAAAGGTATGATCATAAAACTCCTTGTGTGATTTTATGTTCAATTTAATTGTGATACATACATGAACGCGCGATCCTGGAAACAACGAGACCGGGGACGGGGATAGACCGGGCGGTGGTGGTTGTGGACCACCGGACCGCCGGCGGTCTAGGGATCCCCGCCGGGATCGAGAGCAACCCTCGGCTGGGAGCCGAGGGGGTGGCGATCGAACCTAGGGTTCGATCGCCGGGCACGCATGAAGCCCCGGCTGGACGCCGGGGGCGATCGAGCCCGTGAGCTCGATCGCGGGTGTGCTACGGGGTCACCCGTAGCCGCCTCGTATGTGCTACGGGTTCGCCCGTAGCGGGCGTACGGGGCTGGACGCCCCGCGAGCGACGAGCCCGTGAGCTCGCTGCGGGGCTGCTACGAGCAGCCCCGGGGATGCCTCGTGCATCCCCAGCGATTGCTACGAGAGCAATCGCGAGCCCTCGTGGGGGCTCGGCTGGGTGCCGCGGGTTCGCCCGTGGCGGTGCTCGGTCGAGCCTCGGATCACGTGGGGTTCGCGGTTCGGTCTCCGGCGATCGAGGATTTCGGTCGGGTTATTATTTTATGCAAATTTTAATGGCCCGGGATATCGAATTCCAGCAATTGGTATCAGAGCGTTTGGTTTCGTGTTCATGTATGTGTTCAATTGTGTTCTACCTTGCAGGGATTCCGACTATCATGGTTTAAATTAATTGTTAATTATTCGTTTAATTAATTGCTATTTAATTTTGCCATGATTATTCGTTATTAAACTCTTGGACATGTCGAGATTCGTTTTGTGTGGATGAATGCTTGTAATAGTAAAAATTCGGGGGTTGACCGAATTTAGATTTATTATTATTGTTCTATGTTTTCCGGAAAGTGTATAGGGTCTATTTCATGTATAGAATCGATACCGGAATTGTAAATTTATTTCTTGTAATTTATTTACGTTGGATCGATGCCGAGACGACCGCCGGAGAACTCGTGTGACGAAGAAGACGAAGAGGACGAAAAACCGGGGGGGTCGATCATCCCCATGATCGATCCCCATGAGGATCGATCGACCCCACGCAAAGGGGCTGCCCGCTAGGGTTTCCGGCCACGCCGGCCACCGGTGGTGGTGGCGCGTGGCTAGGGGGCGGCGGCGGTGGTGCCCGGCGATGGTGGTGGTCGACGGTGGGGGTGGTGTGGGGATCCCCAACCCATGCTACTCCTACCTAGATTCTACTTACCTAATTGATTCGGTTTTCCTAATTGAGTTTTCCTATTTTGGGAATTCTCATGGATTAGGAAAAGAATTAATTGGAATTAATTTTATTCCTTATTCTATTATGGAAGTCTTCTAGAGTATTCCGAGTTCTACTTGGAATAGGATCCTAGAGATTTAATAGAATTGGAAAGGAATAAAAGTTAATTTAGGATTGATTTATTTCCTAATTGATCATTCCTATTTTATGGGAATTTTCATAGTAATGGAAATTAATTAATCTTGGAAAGAAGAAGAGTCCTAATTTATTTTATTTCCTTATTCTATTATAGAAGTCTTCTAGAATATTCCAAGTTTCACTTGGATAGATTATTCTAGAGATTTAATAGAATTAGATGGGAAAATAAATAAATAAAAATATTAATAATATTTAATTTTATTTTTGATTTATTCGATTGACTTAATTTTCGAATTAAGTATCTTTTGGATTTATTAAAAATAAATAGATTTAAATATTAGGATTAATATTCTCGTCACATGGAGCATTCAAGAACGAAGACTGAAGACTAGAAGACGCATACGGAGATGGAATAAAGCCATGATAGTCGGAAAATAAATTTTCTAGCTTATTTTGACTATGTGCTATGTGCTTTATTGCTTGTATGCATGCTTATGTGTTTAATTATGCATTAGATAGCGTATCCCTTTGTTATAAAAAGCTAAGTGGGAGAGGGGATGGAAACATTCCCATGGTCTCCATTACTGTTCTCTTGGTGACTCTTATGGACTTTTGAAGTTCATATAGATGTGTCATTGGAGGAGAATTCTTGTAATTCCTTTTACAAGAAACATTGATTAAAGTTTATCAAACAATGCCTAATTTGTCTTTCTGAAACTGACTTCAAGTCGACTCATTCTCACCCCGGGGAGTGGAATGGAGCCAAAGCCACTTGGTCATGTGGATGACACAAATTAGAGGCAGTCGTACCATTCTTTGATAGATGGATCGATTGTCTGCTCGGCTCCCTCATCTAATGAGAGATAGGGTTGTTCGCATGGTGAATCACTGGTTAGAAACTTCGAGTTTCACTTATGATTCTCCGCGTCTTGATCTACGAAAATCGAATGCATCTCGTAATTGGGAGTCAATTATAAAAATCTCTTGGTATAGTAAACGTCCACACCACGTGGCTTGCTATACTAACGGATTTTGGATTAATTGATGTAGACAGTTGTAAGGAATTGTGAAGAGTTGTGAAGTTATCGTAAACGTCCACACCACGTGGCTTGCGGTGATATAGCAATTCCAAACGATTTACTTTGGTGCTGAGTAATGGTTTACACTTAGATACGCATTATAGTATTCCTCCCCACGAGGTTACGCTATAAGTGATGTATGACCAAAGAAAACCTAATTGCTAAATCATTTAGGTGGGTAAACGTCCACACCACGTGGCTTGCCTTACCTGATGGGATTTTAGATGTGATTAGTAATTTAATGATATTATTTGAGGGAGATAATATCGGATATTAAATTGATTGTTTGTTTAAATGTGCTTATAGGTTTAGAGAATAGCTATGAACCCACTTTCTATGATACTCAAGGAATTCAACGCACTAGTTCCATACTGTGTTGGATGGAATAAAGAGTTAGACATTTCCCAGACTGTTGCTGAGTACAATTTAGTACTCAGTGAACTTTGTCCTCCTGAACCAACACGTGTCTCAACTATTGAGGAAATGGCTGATTTTGAGAAGTGGAATAGTGCTTTTGCATTAACCACCAATCATGACATCATGCTGAAACTCAAGCTTATGTTTAGAGACAACGAGAAGGTTAGAAAAGAGGCGATGAGAATACTCATAAAGGTCAATCGCTTTGAGGAAACGCTTGAACACGTTTTCAAGATGCTGGACCTTTTGGATGAGTTGAGACAATCGCAAGCTCTTATGGCCAAAGCCAAAGGTTTCGAACCTAAGGGCATAGACCAAGGAATGGAGAAGCAGACAAAGAGGCCCTGTAGTCCTGCACTTGGACCACGGAATAGGGTGAGAAAGCCTTCGGGCAGTCATTCTCAAGGAAAACTTTCTGGGGACTGGAAGTCTGTATATTCTCCTAGAGAAGGTTTGAGACTCTCTCCTTAGTCTTTAATACATAGTCAGCTGTGTTATCTACCAGAAACCTGGTTGGTAGATATAGAACCACTGACGGTATGTATGCATTTAAATGTAGGGACACCAGGAAACCCGAAGACTTGGAAATGGAGGAATAGTCTACACGGGCAAAGCTGTTGAGGAGGCAGCTGTTGCGGTGGAAGACATTTATCTGCTTTAGTAGTTAAATAGGAGTTCATTTCAAGATTATTGCATTATGTACCCTTTATTTTAGAAAGAACGTTTTGTTCTGGATTTCTATTATTTATGAATGGATATTTTATTTCTTTAATCATTGGATGATTTTGACAAGAAATAATGGCGTTATCTATTCTGGTACATTAGATAGCAATATATGAATGATGGATCCTAAGTCCACCACGATGCAACGAACCGTTCTATAACTTGTTTTACTTGTTAGATATATTTCTTTGTTAAATCATTATACTTGTGAATTCTTATACTTAGTAGTATTTTCAAATAAGATTCAAATGGTCGAAATTGATTTGATCAATTATAGTTGAAGGAATGGACCTTCCGACCTAAGGATTGAATTTGGAGGATAATACATCTAAGCAAACCTTTCTGGGTAAAGGATAGAATTCAGACAAGTGTTAGAAATGATTAGATATGCAGACATATGTGTAAATTAGAAAGGTACGAGTAATTCTCTCAAAGAATACTCGGTGATGGATTAGAATACTTAATGTGCCATAAAAGCAAAGTGTTTTGACTAGTCAATGGACACAAAGCTATTATGGGGAACCATCAAAGTATATCCATTAGGAGCCTGCGACTCGGTCGCGGAGGCCATCACTTATCTAAGTAACACATAGCATAATCAAAGATTGAGATTCAATCCCAAAGGGCCGCACCATACACTTACGTGTAGAAATGGTGCGTTGTAAATAAGAAATGGAGATCTAATAGTGAAAGAACAAGTTGATCGGAACCACCTACTTTCTATGGATATTCCTGGATACAACGGCATATTCAATATGGTTGTAGGATATCCTAGATGAACAAAATGTTGTGTGTTCTATAGTACTATAAACCAGAGGGACGTCTCGTCCGGTTCATAGAGAAAGACTATTAGATGAACCACAAAGCCTGAACTGACGTAATACCTTGAAATGAGAAAAAGGACAAAAGACTGGGAACCAGCCAAACCGAGTAGAAGTACACCACATACTGCACCTACTGTTATTATTGTTATACACCGGGACGCCATTGCAGTGGGAGGTTGTTGGACAACTAGAAATATTCATAAGACTAGAGGAGTTCGGACTCTGGATCTAGTAGAGATGAAATCGATCCCTAGCTCTGCATGAGGGTGGTACTGCTTGTTAAGAGGCTAGATCATTTAGAGTACAAGCTTAGTAAATTCATTCGTGAATTGTAACAAAGCTGTAAATCGTGGAACTTGCAAATTGATGAGATAGTCCATTTTATGGATTCATCAAAAATGGCAAAGACGATAGGTGTATTAGAGACATAATGGAAAACAAGGTCGTGTTTCTCGGAGATCTTATGTAGATAATATTTTATCATTGGCAACAATGTAAAGATATTGTCAGACATAAAATAATGGTTGTCTAAATAAATCGAGATATAAGATTGAGTAGAAGTTAGAGGATGTTCTTAAGATCGTTCGTTCTAACGATAAGAACATTGTACTTCTCCTAGATACCTTATACGATTATGGTTTGTTTTAAACATGCATACTTCTGAGAAAGGTTATTGCCTTTCAGAGACAGAATATTCATCTATCTAAAGGATATGTGTTTCAAACACATGAAGGGGATAGATGAAGACAAAGCAGTTTCCTACACTTTGTGTGGAAAGCTTAAATGCATTGTGGGAAAACAAGAACCTGATATCAACTATGCGGTTTGCGTAGTGGGAGGATATCAAAGTAATCTGGATAAGGGATGTTCGAATGCTGTAAGAGTACTTTCATAGTACTGGCTCACGGAGCAAGACGAAATCTTTTTTAGATTACAGATTCTCAGATCCAAAGAATCAAAGAAGGACCAGTGTAAGTCGATATCAGGCTATGTGTTCACTTTTGGGGAGGTGGAACTTTTGATATGAAAGAGTGATAAGCAGGATGCTTCTCGGACTCTCTCATAACCGAATAGCAGCCTCAGAGGCAGCGGAAGTTTTTGGTTAGGTTCCGGGATAACCTCTAAGAATTGGATATGACTCTTGGTTTATCAAAGGCTATTACATAGCGGTGCATGGTAAACCGGAAGAAGTCATAAGTCTAAAAGTGATGATAACACATAGTGCAAGTACCACCTGATACGAGTCATCGTCGAGGGAGACGACGTAGTAGTCACCAAGATAACTTCAGAGCGGCAACCTAGATTGCTCACTCACATAGTACTTCACGGAAGTACACTTTAAAGCACGTGATGAGTATGGGAACCGGGAGTTTGGAGGAAATGACTAGACCTTAGTACAAGTGGGAGATTGTTGGAGTTGTGTACTTAATGTCTAGATTTAAGTAACGGTAAACTCCCGGTCATAGCATTTAATCTATTAAATTAATAAACAATTGTTTGCTTTTAATTATTATTAATTAAATATATGCAAATCATAGTCCTAGATTTTATACGTTGTAGTTAGTATGGTGTTGCATGGGCACACAGAAGATCATACTATCGGTTACTCGTATTTAATCAAACAGTGGCTCACGACCTAGATGGACCCGGACCAATCCATCGGTATAGTCGTTGTGTGAGAGAGAAAATAATTTATCTTAATTATTTTATCACACTTGTACACTTGGTGTATTGAGCGGATCGTTGAGATTCATCGATTAGGATTGCCGGCGATAATCGATTCGAGTCTCAGTGTATTTTATTCTTAATCCCCGATATTATTGCGGGTGTGTATATTTAATATAAGTGACTTTGATTTACCAAAGGAATTAACCGATTTAATTATTGGGTTAATTACCGGTTAAGTTGGGTCACTATATTTCATATATGGCATGCCGTGAATAATTGACCGGACAGTGTATCCCGGAAGGGTTGATAATATCCCCGAGATGAGTTCATAAGGAATTATTGTGTAAACCTCATGAGTGGATTCGTTCCGCACAATAATTAAGGTTGAATGGTACTAGTCTCGGATTAAAGAGATGAATAAATTAATTAGCAATAAATTAATTTTATTCATGGATATTTAAATCTTAAATACACGGAATAAATAATACTACCGGAGAAATATTATTTGATATAATATGGTTTAATATTGGGAGTGCAATTAATTTATATAGTGGAAAATAAATTAATTAATATTGATAAGGATTAATGGACTTGGGCAGTGGGCTCAATTTAATCTTCAATATTGGAAGCCCAATATTCCACCTCCTTTAGATCCCCTACGTAGCCTATAAAAGCACCACATGGCCTTCATAAATCATAAGACAAGATTATCATACTTGATATTCTAGAGAGTTGAAGGAGATCCATAGGAGTTCGATAGATCGTCGCCCACCCGACGTTCGAACGAAGTGCAAGGAATACGTGGGAAGATCCAAAAGGTCTTCAACTTGTTTTCGTTTCTCCGCACAACGAATCAAAGGTATGATCATAAAACTCCTTGTGTGATTTTATGTTCAATTTAATTGTGATACATACATGAACGCGCGATCCTGGAAACAACGAGACCGGGGACGGGGATAGACCGGGCGGTGGTGGTTGTGGACCACCGGACCGCCGGCGGTCTAGGGATCCCCGCCGGGATCGAGAGCAACCCTCGGCTGGGAGCCGAGGGGGTGGCGATCGAACCTAGGGTTCGATCGCCGGGCACGCATGAAGCCCCGGCTGGACGCCGGGGGCGATCGAGCCCGTGAGCTCGATCGCGGGTGTGCTACGGGGTCACCCGTAGCCGCCTCGTATGTGCTACGGGTTCGCCCGTAGCGGGCGTACGGGGCTGGACGCCCCGCGAGCAGCGAGCCCGTGAGCTCGCTGCGGGGCTGCTACGAGCAGCCCCGGGGATGCCTCGTGCATCCCCAGCGATTGCTACGAGAGCAATCGCGAGCCCTCGTGGGGGCTCGGCTGGGTGCCGCGGGTTCGCCCGTGGCGGTGCTCGGTCGAGCCTCGGATCACGTGGGGTTCGCGGTTCGGTCTCCGGCGATCGAGGATTTCGGTCGGGTTATTATTTTCCGCAAATTTTAATGGCCCGGGATATCGAATTCCAGCAGTATGTTCGGCCTCAGGTTCCAATTCCATCATATGAATCAGGTTCCACTTCAATTAATGAGGTTGATATGCAACTGAGGGATAGAGATATGTTGTTGAAAGAGTTAAAACATAATCTGGTAGGGGCTCAAAATCGCATGAAACAATACGCTGATAAGCTGTTGAAAAAATATTATATATATATATATATATATATATATATATATATATATATTTATTATATTATTTATTTAATATATATTATTTTGAAAAAATCAAATTCAAAGTTTGAATTTTGTAACGTCCGTCATTATTAGAAAATCATAACGTCTTTTCATTTATGCAGCAATTATTACAAAGACGTTACACTTTCAAAATTCTATAAAAACCAAGTTTTGTTATTTCATAAAACACTTGAAAAATTCTTGAAATAAGAGAGAAAGATACTTGAGCAGAAATAGTTTGTGTGAATCGATTGATCTGAGTGTTAAGTTCGATTGAAAGAGAGGGTTGTTTTATCCTGGGGACGACTCTGCAATCTACTGCAAAGCACCTTCAGGCAGAGCCGCGAAACGTCTTAAAGAAAGCGACCTTGTCCGCGACTCAGCCTTGTTTCGATTTTATTTTGTTACTATTTTTCTGATTTTGCAGGTATTATTTCAACAATTTTAAGACGTATTCATCTGTCATGGAGTACGAAGCAAGCGACAACAACAAGCCATCCAAGTTCACGGGTGTCAATTTCAAGAGGTGGCAGAATAAGATGTTCTTCTATTTGCACACAAAGAAGTGCGAAAAACAAACCAATTCTATCAAACCTGCTATGGTGGATCCTCCAACCAAAGAGTCAAGAAAAGCTATTGAAGATTGGGTCGAAAATGATTTTCTTTGCAGAAATTTTATTTTAAATGGTTTGAATGATGAATTTTATGATTATTATTCATCACTAACCACTGCTAAAGAAGTTTGGGATGCTTTACAGAAAAAGTATGATAGTGAAGAAGCAGGTTCTAAAAAATATGCAGTGAGTCGATATCTCAGATATCAGATGGTGGATGACAAGCCAATTATTTCTCAAGTCCATGAACTTCAGAAAATAGCCCACGAGATTATGGTGGAAGGAATGACGATCTGTGAGCCATTTCAAGTATCTGTGGTGATCGACAAACTATCTCCTGCCTGGAAAGATTACAAAAAGACCTTGCGACACAAATCAAAGGAGCTTTCAATGGAGAGTCTGATTCTCCACATTCGCATTGAAGATGAACATAGGAAGCAAGATCAGAATGAAGAAGTGATGCTGTAATCCAACACCAAGAAGAATCAGAACAATAACCTTGCAGCCTTGAAGCCACAAAAGAAGCCCATGAAGCCTAACCAGAATCGGAAAACTTATGGCGGACAAAAGCAAAACCAGAATCAACGTCCCTCTTCAAGCTCCTCAAAGCCTCCTACAAGGCAAAATGTGAACAATGGAGACAAATTTGAGTGTTACAATTGTGGTAAGCCTGGACATTTGGCCAGAAACTGTCGTTTCCCTAAACGGGAACGAACAGGGAATGTTCCCCAAGCAAATATGCTGGAAGAACCTCTTGTAGCAATGATTGCTGAGGTTAATATGATTGGTGGTTCTGATGGGTGGTGGATAGATTCTGGTGCAGCACGACATGTGTGCTATGATAGATCCCTGTTTAAGAATTACTCTGAAACAGAAGATAAAGAAAAGAAAGTGTTGTTGGGGGACTCTCATACCACGAACGTCTTAGGTTCTGGTGAGGTTGATCTGGTGTTCACTTCTGGAAAGACACTAACCTTGAAGAATGTGCTGCACACTCCTGGAATGAGAAAGAATCTGGTGTCTGGCTATCTTCTCAACAAAGCTGGGTTTGTGCAAACTTTTGGATCTGACCAGTATACCATCACCAAGAACGGATCCCATGTCGGTAAAGGTTATGCTGTTGATTGCATGTTTAAGCTTAATGTTGAAATGAATAAAGTGTCTTATTCTAAATCTGTGTGCATATAAAATGAATAAACTGTCGAGTAGAGCTTATGAATGTGTTTTTGTTGGATATTCTGTGAACAGTAAAGCATATAGATTTTATGACATTAATAATAAGGTGATTATTGAATCTGTTGATGCTGATTTCTTTGAACATAAAATTTTCTTTCAAGCCCAAAGTATTAGATAAAGAATTAAGAAATAGTGGGGGTACTAGTATTTCAAAACCTTCCCCTACTGTCATAGTTCCTGAACTCAAACCTGAACTTAGAAGGAGTAAACGTGCTAAAAGTAGTAAAGACTTTGGTCCTGATTTTGTATTTAATCTTGAAGATGATCCTTCTTCTATAATTCTATAAAAGAAGCACTTCGCTCTCCAAATGTTGATCTTTGGAAAGAAGCTATTGATAATGAAATTGAATCTCTTGAAAATAATAAAACTTGAGATTTAGTTGAGTTGTGTCATGATTGCAAAACAATGGCATGATAAATTTGATTCTTTTATTATTAGCAATGGTTTTAGGATCAATGAAAGTGCATATATTACAAATGTGTGGATAATATATATACTATTATATGCATTTATGTGGATGAACTTCTGATTTTTTGGTTCAACTCTTGATTTGGTTAATGAAACAAAAAACATTTTAAGTTTTTTCATAAAAGACTTAGGAGAAGCTGATGTAATTCTTGGAATCAAAATTACTAGAATAAAAATGGGATTTCATTAGATCAATTACATTATGTTGAAATGATTTTGAAAAAATTATTATGATTGTAAACCTATTTGTACTCCTTTTGATCTTTCTGTGGAATTGCTGAAAAAAAATGAAGGTGAAAGCATAAGACAAAAAGAATATGCTAGTTTAATTGGAAGCTTGAGATATGCTACTGATTGTACCAGACCTGACATTGCATATGCTGTTAGAGTACTTGAAAGATTCACCAGTAGTCCAAGTTTGGAACACTGGTATGCTATTGAAAGAGTCATGCGTTACCTGAAAAGGACAATGAACTCATGCTTACATTATGTAAGAGATCCCGCTGTCCTTGAAGGATATAGCGATGCTGATTGGAACGTCTTCTCGGATGATTCTAATGTTGGAGTTGTGTACTTAATGTCTAAATTTAAGTATCGGTAAACTCCCTGTCATAGCATTTAACCTATTTAATTAATGAACAATTATTTGCAGTTAATTATTATTAATTAATTACGCAAAATATAGTCCTGGATTTTATACGTTGTAGTTAGTATGGTGTTGCATGGGCACACAGAAGATCATACTATCGGTTACTCGTATTTAATCGAACAGTTGCTCACGACCTAGATGGACACGGACCAATCCATCGGTATAGTCGTTGTGTGAGAGAGAAAATAATTTATCTTAATTATTTTGTCACACTTGTACACTTGGTGTATTGGGTGGATTGCTTGAGATTTATTGATTAGGATTGCCTTGGATAATCAATTTAAATCTCAGAGTATTTTATTCTTAATCCCCGATATTATTGCGGGTGTGTATATTTAATATAAGTGACTTTGATTTACCAAAGGAATTAACCGATTTAATTATTGGGTTAATTACCGATTAAGTTGGGCCACTATATTTTATATACGACATGCCGTGAATACTTGACGGGAAAGTGTATCCCGTAAGGGTTGATAATATCCCCGAGATGAGTTCATAAGGAATTATTATGTAAACCCTGCAGGTGGATTTAATCCGCATAATAATTAAGGTTGAACGGTACTATTCTCGGATATAAGAGATGAATAATATTTATTGAGCAATAAATAAATTTATTCATGGATATTTAAATCTTAAATACACGGAATATATAATACTACCGGAGAAATATTATTTGATATAATATGGAATAATATTGGGAGTGCAATTTTATTTATATAGTGGAAAATAAATAAAATTTAATATTGATAAGGATTAATGGATTTGGGTTGGACCCAATTTAATCTTCAATATTTAGAAGCCCAATATTTATTCTCCTTATGATCCCCTACGTAGCCTATATAAGCACTACATGGTCTTCACTTTTCATAACCTAAGTTATGCCAATCATAAAGTCTTGGAGAGTGAAGGAGATCCATAGGAGTTCGATAGATCGTCGCCCACACGACGTTCGAACGGAGTGCAAGGAATACGTGGGAAGATCGCAAGGTCATCAAAGGTGTTTGATTTCGTTTCTCCGCACAACGAATCGAAGGTAAAATTCATAAACCCTCTTTTATGATTTTATGTGAATTAATTGTAGCGTATACATGAACACACGATCCGGATAAACGACGAACCTCGGGGACGGGGATTCGAGATCCCCGGCGAGGATCGATAGAGGCGGTCGAACCTAGGGTTCAACCGCCGGGAGCGCGCGGACAAAGGGATGAGCCCCGGCTGGACGCCGGGGCGTGGGGTCGACCTCGGGTCGACCGCCGGGGTTCGCCGTGGGCTGGTGCCACGGCGGATGAACCCCAGCCCCTTGACCGGCGGCGTCGGGTGGAGAAACCCTCGGCTGGAGCCGAGGGGCGATCGAGCCCGTGAGCTCGATCGCGGGTATGCTACGGGGTCACCCGTAGCTGCCTCGTACGTGCTACGGGTTCGCCCGTAGCGGGCGTGCGGGGCTGACCCCTCCGCGAGCAGCGGGTTCATGAACCCGCTGCGGGGCTGCTACGAGCAGCCCCGGGGATGCCTCGTGCATCCCCAGCGATCATCGCGAGATGATCGCGAGCCCCGTGCGGGGGCTCGGCTGGGTGCTCGCGGCTTTCGGGCCTCGCTGGGTACTTGGTCGGGCCCCGGCTCGTGCGGTGGTTCGCGTTCGGATCTCCGGCGATGAAGGATTTCGTTCGGGTTGTCGGTTCCGCTTATTTCGATAACCCGGGATATCGATTTCCAACATCTAAAGCCACTAGTGGCTATGTGTTCAAAATTGCTAGTGGAGCAGTTTCTTGGAAATCCAAGAAACAAACAATTCTAGCTCAATCCACTATGGAGTCAGAATTATTTGCTCTAGCCACAACAAGTGAGGAGGCAAGTTGGTTAAGGAACCTCTTGTCAGATATTCCTTTATGGGATAGACCTATTCCAGCTATATTAATCCACTGTGATAGTACCGCGGCTATCGATCTTGTAAAGAACCGTTATTATAACGGAAAGAAACGTCAGATTCGCCGTAAACATAATACGGTAAGAGAATACATTACAACTGGAGTTGTAAGAGTGGATTATATACGGTCTGATGATAACATAGCTGATCCTTTGACGAAAGGACTAGCTCGTGAAAAGGTGTGGAATGTTGGGATTCGATGTCCCGGGCTATCAAAATTATGCGGAACCGATAACCCGACCGAAACCCCGTCGCCGGAAACCGATCACGAACACCACGTCACCGTAGTCCGACGAGGGAATCGCCGCGAGGGCGAAACCCTAGCCGAACCCCACGCGGGGTTCGCGATCGCATGCACATGCGATCGCCGGGCTGCACCGACAGCCCCGGGCGGTGAGTCCGGCGACTCACCGGAATCGCCGGAGGTGGGGGGATCCACCAGCCGCGGCGCCAGCCCGCGGCAGTCCCCCCGGCGATCGAGCTAGGGCTCGATCGCCCCCAGCCGCGGCATCCAGCCACGGCTTCTCCTCGTGCGCCACCGCCGGCAAGGGAGGACCGGGGAGGTCGTCTGCCGTGGCGCCAGCCCACGGCGACTCCCCAGCGATCGACTTCACGTCGATCGCATGCCCCGGCGTCCAGCCGGGGCTTCCCCTTGCCGCGGTACCGGCGGTCGAAACCCTAGGGTTCGACCGCCCCTTGTTCGATCCCCACGGGGATCCAACGATCCCCGTATCTAGGTTTCGACGCTTTCCTGGATCGTCTTGTTCATGCATATATCACGATTAACGAACACATAATCAAAGAGGGGGTTTTAGATTATGTTACCTCAATTCGTTGTGCGGAGAAACGAATTAAACGTTGATGACCTTGCGATCTTCCTACGTATTCCTTGCACCTCGTTCGAACGTCGTGTGGGCGACGATCTATCGAACTCCTATGGATCTCCTTCAACTCTCTAGAACTATCAATTATTGATATTCTTGTCTTATTCAAGTTGTGAATTATGAAGGCCATGTAGTGCTTTTATAGGCTACGTAGGGGATCATAAGGAGGTGGAATATTGGGCTTCCAATATTGAAGATTAAATTGAGCCCAATGCTCAAGTCCATTAATCCTTATCAATATTAATTAATTTATTTTCCACTATATAAATTAATTGCACTCCCAATATTAAACCATATTATATCAAATAATATTTCTCCGGTAGTATTATTTATTCCGTGTATTTAAGATTTAAATATCCATGAATAAATTTATTTATTGCTCAATAAATTATATTCATCTCTTGTATCCGAGACTAGTACCATTCAACCTTAATTATTGTGCGGAACAAATCCACTCATGAGGTTTACACAATAATTCCTTATGAACTCATCTCGGGGATATTATCAACCCTTCCGGGATACACTTTCCCGTCAAGTATTCACGGCATGTCATATATAAAATATAGCGACCCAACTTAACCGGTAATTAACCCAATAATTAAATCGGTTAATTCCTTTGGAAAATCAAAGTCTCTAATATTAAATATATACACCCGCAATAGTATCGGGGATTAAGAATAAAATACTCTGAGATTTAAATTGATTATCCAAGGCAATCCTAATCAATAAATCTCAAGCGATCCGCCCAATACACCAAGTGTACAAGTGTGATAAAATAATTAAGATAAATTATTTTCTCTCTCACACAACGACTATACCGATGGATTGGTCCATGTCCATCTAGGTCGTGAGCAACTGTTTGATTAAATACGAGTAACCGATAGTATGATCTTCTGTGTGCCCATGCAACACCATACTAACTACAACGTATAAAATCCAGGACTATATTTTGCATAATTAATTAATAATAATTAAATGCAAATAATTGTTTATTAATTTAGTAGGTTAAATGCTATGACCGGGAGTTTACCGATACTTAAATCTAGACATTAAGTACACAACTCCAACAATCTCCCACTTGTACTAAGGTCTAGTCATTTCCTCCAAACTCCCGACTCCCATACTCATCACGTGCTTAGAGTTGTACTTCCAAGAAGTACTATGTGAATGAGCACTCTAGGTTGCCGCTCTGAAGTTATCTTGGTGACTACTGCATCGTCTTCCTCGACGATGACTCGTATCAGATGGTACTTGCTCTATGTGTTATCATCACTTTTGACTTATGACTTCTTCCAGTTTACCGTGCACCGCTATCCAATAGCCTTTGGTAAACTAAGAGTCATATCCAAGTCAAGAGGTTATCCCGGAACCTAACCAAAACTTCCGCTGCCTCTGAGGCTGCTATTCGGTTATGAGAGAGTCTGAGAAGCGTCCTGCTTATCACTCTTTCATTTCATGGTTCCACCTCTTTCTAAAAGTGAACACATAGTCTGATATCGACTTTCACTGGTCCTCCTTTGATTTAAGATCTGAGAATCTGTAATCTAAGAAGATTTCGTCTTGCTTAATAATCCAGTACTTCGCAAGTACTATTACAGCATCCGAAAATCTCTTGTCTAGATTACTTTGATATCCTCCCACTAAGCAAACCGCATAGTTGATATCAGGTTCCTGTTTTACAACATTGCATCTATAAAGCTTTCCATACTTGAAGTATAGGAAACTGCTTTGTCCTCATCTATCTCCTTCATGTGTTGGAACACATACCCTTTAGATAGATGTATATTCTGTCTCTGAAAGGCAATAACCTTTCTCAGAAGTATGCATGTTTAAAACAAACCATAATCGTATAAGATATCTAGGAGAAGTACAATGTTCTTATCGTTACAACGAACGATCTTAAGAACATGCTCTAACTTCTACTCAATCTTATATCTCGATTTATTTAGACAACCATTATTTTATGTCTGACAACATCTTTACATTGTTGCCAATGATAAAATGTTATCTACATAAAATCTCCGAGAAACACCACCTTGTTTCCATTACGTCTCCAATACACCTTTCGTCTATGCCTTTTGATGAATCCATCAAATGGATTATCCCATCAATTCGCAAGTTCCACGACTCATAGCTTTGTTTCAATTCATAATGGATTTAATAAGCTTGTACTCTAAATGATCTTGCCTCTTAACAATAATCCTTATTGTTTTCTAAGCAGGCACATTTAGATCTAGTACTGCCTTTGTGCAGATCTAGGGGTCGATTTCATTTTTACTAGATCCAGAGTTAAAACTCTTCTAGTCTTATGAACATCTCCGGTTGTCTTAACAACCTCCCACTGCAATGGCGTCCCGGTGTATAACAGTAATAACGGTAGGTGCAGTATGTGGTGTACCTCTACTCGGTTTGGCTGGTTCCTAGTCTTTGTCCTTTTTCTCATTCCAAGGTACCGCGTCAGTTCGGGCTTTGTGGTTCTTCTAATAGTCTTTCTCTAAGAACCGGGCGTCACACGTCCTTCTGGTTCATAGTACTATAGAACACACAACACTTTGTTCATCTAGGATATCCTACAACCATATTGAATATGCCGTTTGTTGGAAATCGACTATCCGGGACACGTCCGTTCGAACCCTCGAACATCCGGAAATCCCCAATCAACTTCTGGAGGTCACCTCCGATCAGCCATGGCCGCCCGCCCAAGAGATCGCGCGTCCGCCGCAGCCGAAGCCGCGGCTCACGATCTGCCCGGAGCAGGCGGCCGCCTGCCGCCCAGGCGGGCGCTCGCGCACCCGCGCAAGCGGGCGCTTGCTGCCCGAGCGGTCGCTCGCGACCCAGCGCGAGCGGGCGCCTGCCACCCAGGCGGGCGCTTGCCTGGTCCGAACAGCAGCGCGATGCTGCTGTTCCGGGCTATTTCCGATCCGTTTTTCTCCGTCCGGCCACCGATCCGGCGGTCCTCAACCGCCCAGAAGCCGAAGAAAATATACCTTGACCCCCGATTACCAATCGATGGTCCGTTGTATTATTACGTACGATAAGAATCGAAAGAGATGCGGAAAAGGGTTTTCAATTCTTTACCTTTGATGCGTGATTCGGAGGAGCCGAATTGTTGAGACCTTAGAGCTTCTAACGTATGCCTCTGATCCCGTCTCCAACCGTTGTGTGGGCAACGATCCGCTGGAGTTCTCCCGTCTATGCTCTCTCTTCTCAACCAGCGTCAGATTTATTTTTCTCTCTTAGAGAAAAATTATTGCGTTAACCTTATTAATTTTACAAAGAAAAATATATTTGCGCTAACGCAATTATTTTCTCAGCAAAATTAAATGTTGCGGCGTTCTGTAGGTTAAGAGAGGGTAAGGGAGGGGATATATATAGAGTTACGTTAGGGACCTTAGGTTAAATTAATTAAGGGCTAATTTGAAATATTAATTAACTTGGAATACTTAAAAGCAATTCCTTAATTAATCGATTTCAAATTTAATTATTATTAACTCCACTATAAAATAATAATTGAATTCCCGAAATTAATTTAATATTATTTCAACAATAATATTTCCGCCGAAATTACATATACGACTTTCCCCGTGTTTAAGATATCGAACGTCCACGAATTTATTTAATTACTAATAATTAAATTAATTCGTTTCTTATTATCCGAGACTAGTACCACTCATCCTTATTATCATGTGGAACAAATCCACCTGCAGGGTTTACATGATAAACTTTATGAGCTCATCTCGGGGACGTAATCAACCCGATAAACGGGACACGGTTTCCTGTCTATAATCTATAGCATGCCGTGCGTACAATTACGATTCCTAATTTACCGAGAATCTTGACTAATCAATTAGTCTCACTCATTGGCAAGTTAAAGAACCGAGAATTGGACACACGCACCTATAATTATATAGGGATTAGGAATTCGTATATCCGTAATATCTGAGGTCTAGTTCGATTACTTCGATTAGTATAAATCGAACGCCCTCCCGTGGTCCTGCTCAATACACCAAGTGTACGAGTATGACATGATAGTCAAGACCGACTATCTACCAGTCACACAACGACGTACCGATGGATTGTCCCTGTCCATCTAAGTCGTGAGCTACTGTTTGATAGTATACGAGTAACCGACAGTATGATCTTCCGCGTGTCTCCTCACGCCATACTGTCTACAACGTATATATCTAGGACTATTGCATAAAGTGCAATTATGCTGGAATCATATATCGAATTAAGGTATAGATAAGGAGTTCCGTATTTGCACTAAACTAGACATTTAGAATACAACTCCATCAATCTCCCACTTATACTAAAAGTCTAGTCGCCCTCTACCAAACATCAGATTCCCATAACCTTATCACGCCTACCCAACGCTTCCGCTGGAAGAGCTTCTGTGAATGGTTTTACCAGGCAATCCTCTCGATGCTATCTAGGTGACAACTGCATCGTCTTACTATACGATCTCTCGAATCAGGTGGTACTTGCGCTCTACATGTTATCTCCCACTGTGGACTCATGGCATTTCAAGTTTTCCAATACCGCTATTCAAAATAGCTTTGGGTGAACTAGAAACCACATCTAAGTCCCTTAGGAAGTTCTGGAGCCACACTGACCTTTTAACTGCCTCACAGGCCGTTATCCTTTCAGTTTCCATGGTAGAGTCCGTAATGCATCGCTGCTTTACATTCTTCCATGTGACTGCTCCACTTCACAGTGAGAACACATAGCCTGACTTCGACTTTCGACTATCCCTGTCTGATTTGGTAATCCAATTCTATGTAATCCAAAAGAAACAACTTGACTGCTTTGTAATTAAGAACATAATTCCTGGTCCTCTACAGGAGCCTAAACATGTTCTTTACATCAGTCGAGTGATCCTTTCCAGGATTACTATGATATCTCACCACCATGCCCACAGCATAGCAGATATCAGTCTCGTGCATAACATTACATACATTAAGCTTCCCACCATTAAGGTGCAGGGAACTGCTTACTCTTCATCTATCTCCTTTATTGTGTCGGACACAAAACTTTAGATAGATGAATTCCACATCTAAAAGGTGAAGACCTTTCTTGGAATTCTGTATGCTGCAACGAGTAAGAATTGTATTTATGTATGAGGCTCGAGATAAGTTCTATGTCCTTTTCTGGCGATCATTTATAACTTTGATCCCAAGAACATTCCCGACTTCTCCTAAGTCTCTTACATTGAATTACTCGGACAACCATCCCTTTATGTCCGATAACATCCTTCATATTGTTGCCAATTTAGAGGGATGTCGTCTACATAAATAATGAGAAAACACCACATCTTTTCTGTCACATCTTTATTACACACAGGACCTAAACATGCCTTGAATGAATCCATGAAATGGATTTTCTCATAGGTCCGCATGTGTCCAAGATCTTGAAGCTTTCTTCAATCCTAAGATTGATTAAGCTTGCTTACCGAATGCTCTTGGCTCTTTTCGATGAATCTCTCTGGCTGTCCCACACAGATGGCCCCGTCAAGACTTCGATTTAGGAAATCTGTCTTGACTTCCATCTTCCATGTGAAGACAAAAGAATCCGGATCGACTTTTGCCAAGACTGAGCATCTTGATCTTTTAGCGTCTCGTCATAGATCCAGGGTTCGGCTTCATGTTCTCCAGGTAACAAGTCCGAAGACTCACCTATAAACATGAACCTGTTGGGTTGTCTAACAACCCTCCCACTACGACGACGCTCCTGTGTATCTTTAGTGACTAAAGATTATAGTAGTGAACTACTCAGTTAGGCTGGTTCTAAGTCTTGATCAGTCCCTCTAAGCACATTAAGTATTACTCTACTCTTGGGCTTGTGATTCTTGCATATATAGTCCATGTCTAAGAACCGAACATTGATGCAATCAACGAACATCTGGTCCTTTGGACTATATTACATATCTTAATTCGTTTTCTTGGGGTATCCTATAAACAGCCAAATATCTGTACAAGTTTCCAAAGGAATCAAGTTCAGGATAAACGCTGCTGTTTCCAAACCATATCCCAAAAACGAATTAGGTAACTCCGAATAACTTATTGTCTACTTTCCCATATCTATAAGAGTCCTATTCCTTCTTTACAACACATTATTTTGCCGAGGCATAAATGGTGTAGTCTGTCGGGAGTTAATCCCACTTTCTGATAAGCATGCCTTACTCCTCAAAGAGGTCTGCATATATCAGAGCGAATCATCTCTAGTACTTTCTTGGATCTTTTCCCTTTAGCCGTAAAGGGTTGCTTGATCATTAAAACTTCCAAGTATGATTCGAAGGTTGGAAAGTCCTTTCCTTCAACCTAGCTGAGTAGTCTATCAGCTTTCACCCTTTGAATCGTACTCAAGTTTAAAATGATCTAGCCTAAGATTCCATAAGTACATTTGATTCATCCTAGAAGGATCTTTACTCTTATTGGGGTTCGACAATGTGTTATTAGCTCCGGTCTGTTGCATCGTGGAAGAACACAGATTTAGTATTAAATTGTCTATCAATGTACCAGAATAGATAATATCCCCGTTTCCTACTCCGACAATTCTGAAACTATCAGAAGAAACAGAATATCTATTCTAAGCCAATTTAGAAATCCGAAATGAAATTTCTTTCTAAATGCCGGCACATAAAGACAATTTATTAGAACTAAAATCCTACCGTTAAAACCACTTAACATCTCCCACTGCAACGGCTGTTACCTTAACAGTATTGCCCATGTAGGTTATTACTTCTTCCTATCTAAGTCTCCGGGTTTCCTGGAACCCCTGCATTTAAGTGCAGACATGATTAGTGGTTCCTGTATCCACACACCAGGTACTGGTGGATAACACCACCAAGCATGTTTCGGTGACTAAGGAAGAATCAACTTCTTATTGCTTGAGAGGACAATTAAAACTCCCAGTATCCAAACTGCTTACAACGGAAGCACTTGCCCCTTGAGCTTGCTTGTCCCATTCCGTGGTCCATATATATTAGGCCCACTGGGTTTCCGTATTTTCTTCTTCCTTTTGCTGCCCGAAAGCCTAGGAAAAGTCAATCTCTCAGCCATAAGTGCTTTGAGGACCCTCAAAGATTCTCTCCGCCGCTTTGAAGTTCAACCAGGAGCTCCGCCAATGAATAAGACCCCTTATTCATATTATAGTTCAGGCGGAACTGCTCAAAACTTCTCGGCAGAGACTGGAGCACAAAATCAATCTGGGTTACCCCTTTGATAATTTCTCCCAGAACCTCTATCTCATTAGATAGCCCATCATTCTAAGAACGTGATCCCTTACGGGCGTTCTTTCCGACATGATGGCCGTCATGAGTTGCCTCATTTCACTTTGCCCGGCTGTCCTGTCCTGATAACCAAAACTTCTTGAGGTTAAGCATCATATCATAGGTAATGGTCATGGCATGATCCCGATGTCGCAGCACTTTTGACATGAAAGTCATAATGTTGCTCCGCGTCATCTCATAGCCTTGATCCATTTCCAATGAGCTTCCTTTCCTCAGTAGTGGAAGTATTATTTGGTTCAGCAGGTCAATTGACTTGGAGTACATATTTGTACTCCTCTGCAGTTAGGACAATGTCCAAGTTTCTTTTCCAATCCATACAATCAGGTTCAGTGAGTTTGTTGACTTTTAATGGGAATAATACCATATAAAACAAACAATGAGTTTAATTCGATATCATTTCCCTCAAGTGATATCATTAAACTACCAATCATTTCTAAAATCCCATCAGACATAGCAAGCCACGTTCTTGTGGACGTTTACCAGTCCAAATGATTTTATGATTGGATTTCACTTCGGTCGTACATCATTATAGCAGTGACTCCGATGGGGAGGATACTATAAAGCGTACCTAAGTGTGTACCATTTCTCAGTACTAAGTCCGCCGCTCGGGAACTACACGCCCACCGCAAGCCACGTTAGTGTGGACGTTTACGTTGACATGCGGTCCCTTTACGATTTCCTATAACTGTCGAGCCTCAATTAACCCAAAGTTCCGTTTCCATATAGCAAGCCACGTTCTTGTGGACGTTTACTAAAACAAACAACTTTATTAATTGAATCTCACTTATTTAAATGTCATAGAATCTTAATTAACCCAAAGTACCGTTTCCATTTAGCAAGCCACGTTCTTGTGGACGTTTACTAAAACAAACAACTTTGTTAATTGAATCTTACATTTATTAAATTTCACAATTTTATTAATCAAAGCTTGATATCTCGTAAGTGAAACTCGAAGTTTCTAACCAGCGATCAATCATGCAATTGAGCCCTATCTCTCACTAAGTGAGGGAGCCAACCAGACAATCGATCTAGTCATCGAATGACTCGAATGTCTCTAATCTGTGTCATCGACATAACCAAGCGCTTTGGCTCCATTCCACTCCCCGGGGTGAGAATGAGTCGAGTTGAAATTAGTCTTTGAAGGACAGATTAGGCATTGCTTTTGAGAAATATAATTGTTCAATTTTATAAGTGGATTTTAAATTCGAATTTTGATCCAGTGATATCTGTGTGTCGACTTTATCCGATAGGGAGGATGACACTAAAGCCAACTCGTAAGTGACACACATCACTATCAAAACAGAGAATGGAGACTGCGGGATTGTTTCCAATCCCTCTCCCACTTAGTATTTTACGATAAGGGATAACATGCATAAACACTTAAGCATAATAATAAAGGACGTAAAACAAGCAAAAAGCAATTAACGTGGTCCCGATTATTATGGCCTTAAGAGTTCTCCAATGCACGTCTCTTGGATCTCGTTGCTCGTCTCGGTCTCGGTCCACCACCGACTCGCTCGAGGGTCAAGAGAAGAACTCCTCCCACTGGAGCCTCGTCTCGAGCCTCGTTGAGTCGCTCTTGGGGTCGAACGAACCCCAGCCCCGCTGCTGCCCGTCGCGAACACGGGGTGTGTTCGATGGCTGCCCGGTGCCGGTTCGTTTCCTCGACTCTCGTTTCTCCGGGTTTCGATCTCGTCTCGATCCACCAAAATTAGCAAGAAAAATTACAAGAATAAATCTACTAAATCCGGCATCGATCCTATACAGGGTGATCGATCCTATACATGCCCGGAAAAACAACGGAAATAAATAAATAAACCTAACGACTCAACCCGTCGTTTTTATCTATTACAAACAAGCAACATTTCCAAAACAAAACAATCTCGACAAGCCCGAGAGTTTAACAAACCACAACAAATTATCATACAACATCCCATAATGTTGGCCATAATAATCGGGTTCATCCTGCATCACAAAACGTACGAACAATACAACAAACCGATAAACCGGCTCTGATACCAATTGTTGGAAATCGACTATCCGGGACACGTCCGTTCGAACCCTCGAACATCCGGACGTCCCCAATCAACTTCTGGAGGTCACCTCCGATCAGCCATGGCCGCCCGCCCAAGAGATCGCGCGTCCGCCGCAGCCGAAGCCGCGGCTCACGATCTGCCCGGAGCAGGCGGCCGCCTGCTGCCCAGGCGGGCGCTCGCGCACCCGCGCAAGCGGGCGCTTGCTGCCCGAGCGGTCGCTCGCGACCCAGCGCGAGCGGGCGCCTGCCACCCAGGCGGGCGCTTGCCTGGTCCGAACAGCAGCGCGATGCTGCTGTTCCGGGCTATTTCCGATCCGTTTTTCTCCGTCCGGCCACCGATCCGGCGGTCCTCAACCGCCCAGAAGCCGAAGAAAATATACCTTGACCCCCGATTACCAATCGATGGTCCGTTGTATTATTACGTACGATAAGAATCGAAAGAGATGCGGAAAAGGGTTTTCAATTCTTTACCTTTGATGCGTGATTCGGAGGAGCCGAATTGTTGAGACCTTAGAGCTTCTAACGTATGCCTCTGATCCCGTCTCCAACCGTTGTGTGGGCAACGATCCGCTGGAGTTCTCCCGTCTATGCTCTCTCTTCTCAACCAGCGTCAGATTTATTTTTCTCTCTTAGAGAAAAATTATTGCGTTAACCTTATTAATTTTACAAAGAAAAATATATTTGCGCTAACGCAATTATTTTCTCAGCAAAATTAAATGTTGCGGCGTTCTGTAGGTTAAGAGAGGGTAAGGGAGGGGATATATATAGAGTTACGTTAGGGACCTTAGGTTAAATTAATTAAGGGCTAATTTGAAATATTAATTAACTTGGAATACTTAAAAGCAATTCCTTAATTAATCGATTTCAAATTTAATTATTATTAACTCCACTATAAAATAATAATTGAATTCCCGAAATTAATTTAATATTATTTCAACAATAATATTTCCGCCGAAATTACATATACGACTTTCCCCGTGTTTAAGATATCGAACGTCCACGAATTTATTTAATTACTAATAATTAAATTAATTCGTTTCTTATTATCCGAGACTAGTACCACTCATCCTTATTATCATGTGGAACAAATCCACCTGCAGGGTTTACATGATAAACTTTATGAGCTCATCTCGGGGACGTAATCAACCCGATAAACGGGACACGGTTTCCTGTCTATAATCTATAGCATGCCGTGCGTACAATTACGATTCCTAATTTACCGAGAATCTTGACTAATCAATTAGTCTCACTCATTGGCAAGTTAAAGAACCGAGAATTGGACACACGCACCTATAATTATATAGGGATTAGGAATTCGTATATCCGTAATATCTGAGGTCTAGTTCGATTACTTCGATTAGTATAAATCGAACGCCCTCCCGTGGTCCTGCTCAATACACCAAGTGTACGAGTATGACATGATAGTCAAGACCGACTATCTACCAGTCACACAACGACGTACCGATGGATTGTCCCTGTCCATCTAAGTCGTGAGCTACTGTTTGATAGTATACGAGTAACCGACAGTATGATCTTCCGCGTGTCTCCTCACGCCATACTGTCTACAACGTATATATCTAGGACTATTGCATAAAGTGCAATTATGCTGGAATCATATATCGAATTAAGGTATAGATAAGGAGTTCCGTATTTGCACTAAACTAGACATTTAGAATACAACTCCATCACCGTTGTCTCCAGGAATATCCATAGAACATAGGTAGTTCCGAACAACTTGTCCTTTTACTATTAGAATTCTATTTCTTATTGACTCACCATCTCTACACGTAGGTGTATGGTGTGGTCATTTGAGACTTAATCTCAATCTTTGATTGTGTTATGTGGTAGCCTCCGCGACTAAGTCGCAGGCTTCTAGTGGATATACTTTGAAGGTTCCCCATAATTGCTTTGTGACTAAAACACTTTGCTTTTATGGCACATCAAGCATTCTAATCCATCTTTGAGTATTCTTAAAAAGAACTACTCGCACCTTACACATATCATTGATCATTCTTAATACTTGTCCGAATTCTATCCTTTACCGAAAGGTATGCTTAGTTGTATTATCTTCCAAACTCAATTCTTAGGTCGGAAGGTCCATTCCCTCAACTATAATTGATTAAATCAATTTCGACCTTTTGAATCTTTATTTGAATAAATACTACTAAGCATAAGAATTCACAAGTATAATGATTAATAAGAAATACATCTAGTAAAACAAGTTATACATAAAGGATTGTTGCATCGTGGTAGACCAAGGATTCATCATTCACATATTGCTATCTAATGTACCAGAATAGATAACACCATTATTTCTTATCTAAATCATGAAATGATTAAAGAAATAAATATCCATTCATTAATAAAGAAAATCCAGAACAAAAGTTCTTTTCAAAATAAGGGGTACATAAAGCAATAACTTGAAATGAAATCCTAAAACTACTGAAAGCAGATAAATGTCTTCCACTGCAACCGCTGCTACCCCAACAGCTTCGCCCATGTAGACTCGAACTCTTCTTCTCTAAGTCGCCGGGTTTTCTAGAACCCCTGCATTCAAGAATGCACATACCGTCAGTGGTTCCATATCTACACACCAGAATTCTGGTAGATAATACCGCTGACTATGTTTTTACGACTAAAGAAAAATTCGTACCTTTGAGAGGACATTCAGACTTCCATTGTCCAGACTTATTGCATCGGAAGCACTTGCCTCTTGGCTTTGCAGCCCCCACTCGTGGTCCACTCCTCTTGGCACCACTGGGTTTCCAGGCTTGCTTCCTTTTCTTGCCCCTACCTCCAACAGCTTTCAAGCTTTTGGACTTGGTAGCTACAAGAGCTTGAGACTTGCCCTTCTTGTAGATCCCCTCTGCCGCCTTTAGTTCAGTCAGGAGTTGCGCAAGAGTATAAGATAGTTTACCCATATTATAGCTCATACGAAACTGCTCAAAACTAGGGGCCAGAGACTGGAGTATGATGTCGACTTGCGTCTCAGCATCAATAGAAGCTCCTAGGACCTCAAGTTCATTCAACAAACTCATCATCTTAAGAACGTGCTCCCCAACGGGCGTTCCTTCAGACTGAGTAGTCGACATGAGGACTCTCATGGCTTCTTGCCTAGCCGCACGATCTTGCTCCCCAAACATCTCTTTGAGGTTAAACATCATATCATAGGCAGTGTCCATCGGCTGATGTTGGGTTTGGAGCACATTTGACATGGAAGCCAAAATATAACACCTAGCCATTTCATCAGCCTTTTTCCACTTCCGATATGTCAGTTTTTCCTCATCAGTTGAGGCAGCCGTGGGCTCGGCAGGGCACACTTCATGGAGTACAAACTTGTACTCCTCAGAAGTCAGGACAATGTCTAAATTTCTCTTCCAATCAATGTAATTGGGACCAGTGAGCTTATGCTCCTTGAGTATCACAGAAAGTGGATTCATAGCTATTCTCTAAACCTATAAGCACATTTAAACAAACAATTAATTTAATGTCCGATATTATCTCCCTCAAATAATATCATTAAATTACTAATTACATCTAAAATCCCATCAGGCAAGGCAAGCCACGTGGTGTGGACGTTTACCCACCTAAATGATTTAGCAATTAGATTTTCTTTGGTCATACATCGATTATAGCGTGACTTCGTGGGGAAGAATACTATAATGCGTATCTAAGTGTAAACCATTACTCAGCACCAAAGTACATCGTTTGGAATTGCTACATCACCGCAAGCCACGTGGTGTGGACGTTTACGATAATTTCACAACTCTTCACAATTACTTACAACTGTCTACATCAATTAATCCAAAATCCGTCAGTATAGCAAGCCACGTGGTGTGGACGTTTACTACACTAAGAGACTTTTATAATTGACTCCCAGTTACAAGATCCATTCGATTCTCGTAGATCAAGACGCAGAGAATCATAAGTGAAACTCGAAGTTTCTAACCAGTGATTCACCATGCGAACGACCCTATCTCTCATTAGATGAGGGAGCCGAGCAGACAATCGATCCATCTATCAAAGAATGGTACGAAGGTCTCTAATTTGTGTCATCCACATGACCAAGTGGCTTTGGCTCCATTCCACTCCCCGGGGTGAGAATGAGTCGACTTGAAGTCAGTTTCAGAAAGACAAATTAGGCATTGTTTGATAAACTTGATCAATGTTTCTTGTAAAAGGAATTACAAGAATTCTCCTCCAATGACGTATCTATATGAACTTCCAAAGCTCATAAATGTCACCAAGAGAACAGTAATGGAGACCACGGGAATGTTTCCATCCCCTCTCCCACTTAGCTTTTTATAACAAAGGGATACGCTATCTAATGCATAATTAAACACATAAGCATGCATGCAAGTAATAAAGCACATATCACATAGTCAAATAATGCTAGGAAATTATTTTCCCGACTATCATGGCTTTACTCCTTCTTCATATGCATCTTCTAGTCTTCAGTCTTCGTTCTTGAATGCTCAATGTGACGAGAATATTAATCCCAATATTTAAATCTATTTATTTTTAATAAATCCAAAAGATACTTAATTCGAAAATTAAGTCAATCGAATAAATCAAAAATAAAATTAAATATTATTAATATTTCTATTTATTTATTTTCCTATCTAATTCTATTAAATCTCTAGAATAATCTATCCAAGTAAAACTTGGAATATTCTAGAAGATTTCTATAATAGAATAAGGAAATAAAATAAATTAGGACTCTTCTACTTTCCAAGATCAATTAATTTCCATTACTATGAAAATTCCCATAAAATAGGAATAATCAATTAGGAAATAAATCAATCCTAAATTAACTTTTATTCCTTTCCAATTCTATTAAATCTCTAGGATCCTATTCCAAGTAGAACTCGGAATACTCTAGAAGACTTCCATAATAGAATAAGGAAATAAAATTAATTCCAATTAATTCTTTTCCTAATCCATGAGAATTCCCAAAAATAGGAAAACTCAAAATAGGAAAACCGAATTAATTAGGAAAGTAGTATCTTGGTAGGAGTAGCATGAGATCGGGAGACCCCACGCCACCCCACCCTCCGATCGCCGGCCGGGGAGGAGCACCGCCGCCACCTCAGCCCACGCGCCACCACCACCGGTGGCCGGCGTGGCCGAGAGTTCCCGCGGGCAGCCCCCTCGCCCCCTTCGATCGAACACCATGGGATCGATCTCATGATCGATCCCGAGCCCTAGTTCTCCCTCTCATCATCTCCTTCGTCACATGAGTTCTCCGGCGGTCGTCTCGGCATCGATCCAACGTAAATAAATTACAAGAATTAAATTACATTATCCGGTATCGATTCTATACATGAAATCGACCCTATACATTTTCCGGAAAACATAGAACGTAATAATAAATCCTAAATTCGGTCAACCCCCGAATTTTTACTATTACAAACATTCAACCACACAAAACGAATCTCGACATGTCCGAGAGTTTAATAAACGAATAATCATGATAATTAATTAACACAATAATTAAATCCAACCATGATAGCCGGAAATCCTGCAAGGTAGAACAATAATCGAACATATACATGAACACGAAACCAAACGCTCTGATACCAATTGCTGGGATTCGATGTCCCGGGCTATCAAAATTATGCGGAACCGATAACCCGACCGAAACCCCGTCGCCGGAAACCGATCACGAACACCACGTCACCGGAGTCCGACGAGGGAATCGCCACGAGGGCGAAACCCTAGCCGAACCCCACGCGGGGTTCGCGATCGCATGCACATGCGATCGCCGGGCTGCACCGACAGCCCCGGGTGGTGAGTCCGGCGACTCACCGCCATCGCCGGAGGTGGGGAGAGCCACCAGCCGCGGCGCCAGACCGCGGCAGTCCCCCCGGCGATCGAGCTAGGGCTCGATCGCCCCCAGCTGCGGCATCCAGCCGCGGCTTCTCCTCGTGCGCCACCGCCGGCAAGGGAGGACCGGGGAGGTCGTCTGCCGTGGCGCCAGCCCACGGCGACTCCCCAGCGATCGACTTCACGTCGATCGCATGCCCCGGCGTCCAGCCGGGGCTTCCCCTTGCCGCGGTACCGGCGGTCGAAACCCTAGGGTTCGACCGCCCCTTGTTCGATCCCCACGGGGATCCAACGATCCCCGTATCTAGGTTTCGACGCTTTCCCGGATCTTCTTGTTCATGCATATATCACGATTAACGAACACATAATCAAAGAGGGGGTTTTAGATTATGTTACCTCAATTCGTTGTGCGGAGAAACGAATTAAACGTTGATGACCTTGCGATCTTCCTACGTATTCCTTGCACCTCGTTCGAACGTCGTGTGGGCGACGATCTATCGAACTCCTATGGATCTCCTTCAACTCTCTAGAACTATCAAGTATTGATATTCTTGTCTTATTCAAGTTGTGAATTATGAAGGCCATGTAGTGCTTTTATAGGCTACGTAGGGGATCATAAGGAGGTGGAATATTGGGCTTCCAATATTGAAGATTAAATTGAGCCCAATGCTCAAGTCCATTAATCCTTATCAATATTAATTAATTTATTTTCCACTATATAAATTAATTGCACTCCCAATATTAAACCATATTATATCAAATAATATTTCTCCGGTAGTATTATTTATTCCGTGTATTTAAGATTTAAATATCCATGAATAAATTTATTTATTGCTCAATAAATTATATTCATCTCTTGTATCCGAGACTAGTACCATTCAACCTTAATTATTGTGCGGAACAAATCCACTCATGAGGTTTACACAATAATTCCTTATGAACTCATCTCGGGGATATTATCAACCCTTCCGGGATACACTTTCCCGTCAAGTATTCACGGCATGTCATATATAAAATATAGCGACCCAACTTAACCGGTAATTAACCCAATAATTAAATCGGTTAATTCCTTTGGAAAATCAAAGTCTCTAATATTAAATATATACACCCGCAATAGTATCGGGGATTAAGAATAAAATACTCTGAGATTTAAATTGATTATCCAAGGCAATCCTATTCAATAAATCTCAAGCGATCCGCCCAATACACCAAGTGTACAAGTGTGATAAAATAATTAAGATAAATTATTTTCTCTCTCACACAACGACTATACCGATGGATTGGTCCATGTCCATCTAGGTCGTGAGCAACTGTTTGATTAAATACGAGTAACCGATAGTATGATCTTCTGTGTGCCCATGCAACACCATACTAACTACAACGTATAAAATCCAGGACTATATTTTGCATAATTAATTAATAATAATTAAATGCAAATAATTGTTTATTAATTTAGTAGGTTAAATGCTATGACCGGGAGTTTACCGATACTTAAATCTAGACATTAAGTACACAACTCCAACATGGAATACATCTAAAGGGATGGGACTAAAGCCTATGTAAAATTGATCCTCTTGTGATGGATACCCAACCCATTAAATGGAGATGCCATGAAATGGGTTCAATGGGAAAAACGAGTCACCTGGGGAAATGAACTATCATGCAGATTAAAAGGAGTATAACTCCTAGTCCCTTCCATTAAAGCATGATTTCCTAGAGCGGTTAAGGTTGAGTGATTACTCTTAATAAGTTCTTACTTAAGTTTAAGTAGAGTGTGTAGCTCAGGAGCACTCTTGATGAACTTACCTCTGTGAATGTAAAGTGAGGCCGCTTACTAAACTGACTTTGGGCAAGTAGTTTAGAAACATTCACTAGACTGGGATACAAGCACAGGGCCGTATTGTGCTGGCATAGAATCACACAAACAGAAGTGGTGTGTGTGATGTATGGTTTGAAGTAAAAACAAAGAATTTGAGTTCCAGACTTATGTCACTCTTCATTCTTACACTTTAAACAAATACATTACTACATTAAAGTTAAAATCGAGAGATACTTTAACTTATGCACTCCTCTATGGTGAACTGCTCAAATGATAATTTTTTAATATATATATATATATATAAGTGGGGGATTGTTGAAAAAATATTATATATATATATATATTTATTATATTATTTATTTAATATTTATTATTTTGAAAAAATCAAATTCAAAGTTTGAATTTTGTAACGTCCGTCATTATTAGAAAATCATAACGTCTTTTCATTTATGCAACAATTATTACAAAGACGTTACACTTTCAAAATTCTATAAAAACCAAGTTTTGTTATTTCATAAAACACTTGAAAATTTTTTGAAATAAGAGAGAAAGATACTTGAGCAGAAATAGTTTGTGTGAATCGATCGATCTGAGTGCTAAGTTCGATTGAAAGAGAGGGCTGTTTTATCCTGGGGACGACGCTGCTATCTACTGCAAAGCACCTTCAGGCAGAGCCGCGAAACGTCTTAAAGAAAGCGACCTAGTCCGCGACTCAGCCTTGTTTCGATTTTATTTTGTTACTATTTTTCTGATTTTGCAGGTATTATTTCAACATAAGCATCGACGACTGGAAGAGTTAAGTGTCGGCGAATGGGTTTATCTTAAGTTGCAGCCGTATCGACAAAACTCACTGTTTAAAAGGGCCAATCAAAAGTTGACGAGTAAGTTTTTTGGACCGTTTCAAGTGATGGAATGTGTTGGGTCGGCTGCGTATCGTTTGAGCCTACCGGAGGGTTCAAAAATACACCCAGTATTTCATGTGTCGTTGTTACGTCGTAAAATAGGCGACGAGGCCCCGACCTCACAAACACTTCCTCCATATGCTGGGGACGGTCTTCCAAAGTTAAAGCCGCACCGTGTGCTCGCTTATTGCGATATTTCCACAACACAAGGCCTCGTTCGTGAAGCACTCGTTCAATGGCAAGGACTTTTGGAGGAAGACGCTACGTGGGAGTCACTTGGCGTGTTGAGAAGACAATTTCCCGATATACTCCTTGAGGAAAAGGACGCTTTTGAGGAAGGGGGTGTTGATAAGTCCAGTCCTCCCATACTTCGACGATCCGCAAGGACTCCAAAGCCCAACGTGAAATATGCTTCTAATTAATATTCTTGATTTTCAATTATTTATTTTTAGTATTAATTTTTATCTTATATTTATTCCTTATTTCATTAGGTAATAGATTAGTATAAATAGATGGTTTCGGAGAGAACACAGGAGATATATTTATTCTGGGTTTTGCCATATTATTGAGAGTTATTTTCATACCTTGCGATTGTATCATTGTTGTATTGTGTGTGTCGAATATGTGATAGGTATTTTATATGTATGATTAGGGTTGTGTTTAGGAGATTTAGGAGGTGATTTTGAAGTACGTTTCTATAGGAGATGATAAGAACTGAATTGTTTATCTCATGGAATAGAGAGTTTAGTTTGTATGGGTTGGACTTTACGTTTATGGTCTAAAAGGTTAAATAATTGAGTTTATATTTATTGTGCTGTTTGATAGAATGAAATGAAAATCGGCTCAAAATTAAGTGTCTGGATTTTGATTTAGGCTATGCTACGATTTAATTAAAATATTTTGGAAATTTTATAAATAAATAAAATTGGTCATTACAGTAATACTTTTTTTTTTATTTTTTAAATCAATTGTCAAATATAAATTAAAAATAATCATTCTATTTTTTTGTTAAATTCAAAACAAGTAAAAAAAAACCAAAAATAAGAAAATGTCATGATTCATATATCATCTTAAATTTAAAAACAAAAATCTTATCTTAAATTTAAAAACAAAAATCTTAGACAATTATTTCAATACGAGAATTCGTTCTGTAGATTGATATATATTATCAACATACGAGAACAATCTTAATCCTTAATGTTGTGTTTGCCTCAAAACCGCTCCCAGGTATAAGTGTCGGCCGACACCTTTCTCCTGTCGGCCGACAAAAAGGCCCCAGCTCGTGCCAAATTGGGGAGACTTTCAGAGAGCTTGGCATGAACGTGCTGATTCCTGTCGGCCGACAGCCTGGACCCGTCGGCCGATACTGCCCAGAATTCAGCGCACATAATTTTGGAATTATTTCCAAATTGATGGGGATTGATTCCTACTCCTTCTAGGACTCTTATGGGCGAGAATTATTGTTTCCATACAATAATTAGGACCTCCCCCTATATAAAGAGAGCTGCTCAATTGACACAGAAAACACCGATTATAATTCTATAGCTATTGCGTGAGATTTGAGGGTTTAGAGCGTATATCATCCTTGTAATCGTGAAGCAATATTATAGTGAATTGTTCGTCGTTCCTCCCGTGGTTTTTCCCGATTTGGGTTTCCACGTAAATTCTTTGTCTTCTCTATTTTTCTTGTTTATTTCTTTTCTTCGGTATCCCGTTATATTCATACTATACATCGTCCCGATCATCAACAAGTGGTATCAGAGCCAGGTTCTATGACGAACGTGAAGTATGACATACCGATGCTGGATCTCAACACAAGGTTCCCAATTTGGCAATACAAGATGAGGTTAGTTCTACGATCCCTGAAGCAAGAGATCGCTCTCAATGGTATTGACAATATGCCGGTTCACATGGAGCATGACGACCGCGTGACGCTCGATCAGATGGCTATGGCGACCATAGGGCTCCATGTCTCGAACAGTTTGGCGGAGGACATCATGGAGATGAAGACAGCGAAAGAGTTGTGGGAGAAACTTGAAGAGATGTGCATTACCAAGACGGTGTCAAGTAAGCACAATTTGAAGAGGAGTCTATATTTCCTCAAGATGGCGGAGGGCTCTTCTATCCACGCGCACGTAGCGAAGTTCAAGGAGAAACTCGCCGACCTCGGCAACATTGGCGTGAAGATCGAAGATGATGATCTTGCGTTTTGGCTCCTAATTTCTCTACCTCCTTCTATGGCGACCTTCCGTGATACTCTCTTATATTCCGCTCGAGATAGTCTCGCGTGACGTTGTTTCGGCTCTCTCATCTAGAGATAGTATTTTGATGATGGAGAATCCTAATTCGAGAGAGACGCCAAGCGAAGGGTTGAATGTCCGTGGGCGGACAAACCAAAGGTCGGGGCAAGATAGGTCTCGATCGAAGTCACGACATAGTAAAAAGGTTTGCAAATATTGCAAGAAGAAGGGTCACATCAAAGCCGATTGCTACTCCTTGAAGAATAGGAAGGAAAGAGAAGGCGGCAACAACAACAACAATAATTCCGGTAAGAGTTCCGGTGAAGTTGGTGTAGCCGAGAATTATTGTGATCTTCTTATGGCTTTGGGTGAGGTCTCCAAATCAAGCGAGGAATGGATTCTAGACTCGGGATGTACGTTTCACATGTGCCCGAATCGTGATTGGTTCAAGACTTTTGAGAAGGTGGAACAAGGTGCGGTGACTATGGGCAACAATGCGTCATGCAAGATCGAAGGGATAGGAAGCATCCGGATCAAGATGTTTGATGGCGCGATCCGCACCCTAAGCGAGGTTAGATACGTTCCCGGCTTAAAGCGGACTTTAATTTCGCTTAGTACTTTGGAGCTTAAGGGTTACTCGTTCACCGGAGAAGGTGGAGTCGTGAAGGTTGCCAGCGGTTCGTTGGTGGTTATGAGAGGCGAATGTAAGTCGAATAGGCTTTACGTTCTTGAAGGCACCACGGTGAAAGGTGAAGTAGCCGTGGGTGATTCCAAAGTCCCGGATGTCGATACAACGAGACTTTGGCATATGCGTCTAGGGCATATGAGTGATTCCGGAATGGCCGAGCTAAGTAGACAAGGGCTTCTTGGGGATAAGGGCTTGTCGAAGTTAGAGTTCTGTGAGAAGTGCGTCTTTGGGAAGCAAACGAGGGTGAAGTTCACCACTGGAGCTCACACGACAAAAGAGATACTCGGGTATGTCCATTCCGATCTATGGGGACCATCCCCGGTCCCCTCCACTGGAGGTTCTTACTACATGCTTACCATAATCGATGATTATTCCCGAAAGGTTTGGTCGTTCTTCCTAAAGAACAAGAGCGACGTGTTTTCTACCTTCAAAGATTGGAAGGTGATGATAGAGAAACAAACCGGGAATGTCGTGAAGAACCTACGTACGGACAATGGCCTAGAATTTGTGTTCGAATAATTCAACCAATTTTGTAAGAGTTCGGGGATTGTGAGGCACCACACTGTGAGATACACGCCCCAGAAAAATGGAGTAGCCGAGAGGATGAATCGCACGATTATGGACAAGGTACGTTGCTTGTTAGCAACTTCTGGGTTGAGTAAAGGTTTTTGGGCTGAAGCGGCTTCTTTAGCATGTTACCTTATCAACCGATCCCCGTCCATGGCGATTAATAAGAAGACTCCACAAGAATTTTGGAAGGGATCTTTGGCGAATTATGAGGACTTAAGGGTGTTTGGGTGTCCGGCCTACATGCATGTCAACGACGGGAAATTGAGTGCACGTTCTAAGAAGTGCATATTCGTTGGCTTTAAAGAAGGAGTTAAAGGATACAAGCTTTGGTGTCCAGAGACGAGAAAGATCATACTAAGCCGTGATGTAGTCTTCGATGAGGCTTCTATGATGGGTGATCGGTTGTCTAAAGGGAATCTCGAGGTTCCAAGTACTCCTACTGAGGTGGAGCCGGACAGGGTGCAAGATGAAGATGATGGGTCAAGTTCCTTGACCGATGAGACGAGTAGTTCGACTACTCCGGAAGATCCAAAAGAGGTGGAGCCGCAATGCATAGCACGACATAGGCCAAGGCGTGAGACTCGACCACCCAAAAGGTCAGCCGAGTATGAGTTAGTTGCCTATGCTCTAAACGTAGCCGATGAAGTTGATTCGTATGAGGAGCCTTCCTCAGATGACGAGGCGGTTACGTGTGATGACTCAAGTAAGTGGGTCTTGGCTATGCAAGAAGAGATGGAGTCTCTTCATAAGAATGACACTTGGGAGTTGATTGATCTTCCTAAAGGCAAGAAGGCCATAAAGTGCAAATGGATCTTCAAAAAGAAGGAGGGATATGTTGATAGCGGCTAGAGATAAGTCGGAGGTGGAGAGAGTTAAGGCACAACTTAGCAAGGAGTTCGAGATGAAGGATCTTGGTGCGGCAAAGAAGATCCTTGGGATGGAAATCACTAGAGATCGAAAGGATGGCAAGTTGTATCTTGGACAAAAGGGGTATATAGAGAAGGTGCTACGTCGATTCAACCTTGAGAATTCGAACCCGGTAAGTACTCCCCCTGGAACACAATTTAGACTTACCTCTGCTTATTCTGCGACTACGGAGAAGGACATCGAGGATATGGCTCGAGTCCCTTATTCCAATGTCGTTGGGTCTTTGATGTACGCCATGGTGTGTACGCGTCCGGATTTGGCCCACGCCGTGAGTGCCGTGAGTCGGTATATGGCGAATCTCGGAAGAGAGCATTGGAAGGCGGTGCAATGGGTGTTTCGCTATTTGAGAGGTACGGCTAACAAGAAGCTAGTGTTCGGGAGGAATCAAGATGATGTGCGAGGGTTCGTGGATTCCGACTATGGCGGTGATCTAGATAAAAGAAGATCTCTTACCGGGTATGTTTTTACCATTGGAGGGTGTGCTATAAGTTGGAAAGCTATCTTGCAAAGTACAATGGCCTTATCAACTACCGAGGCGGAGTATATGGTGGTTACTGATGCTTGCAAGGAGGCTCTATGGTTGAGAGGTTGGTTTAGAGAACTCTCGAAGAGTTCTAAGACGACGTCAATATTTTGTGATAGTCAAAGTGCCATTTGCCTCACAAAAGATCAAGTGTTCCATGAGAGAACAAAGCACATTGATATTCGTTATCACTTTGTTCGTGAGGTGATCGCTCGAGGCGATATTAAGGTGAGTAAGATTAGTAATCACGACAATCCGGCGGACATGTTGACGAAGAGTTTACCCGCAACCAAGTTTGAGATTTGCTCTAGCTTGGTTGGACTTCGATCGAGAGATTAAGCCCTTAGGGGCTTTTGGAGGAAGACGGAAGGCGAATGAAGTTCGCGGTTTGGTGTCAAGGTGGAGATTTGTTGTGTTTGCCTCAAAACCGCTCACAGGTGTAAGTGTTGGCCGACACCTTTCTCTTGTCGGCCGACAAAAAGGCCCTAGCTCGTGCCAAATTGGGGAGACTTTCAAAGAGCTTGGCACGAACGTGCTGATTCCTGTCGGCCGACAGCCTGGACCCGTCGGCCGACACTGCCCAGAATTCAGCGCACGTAATTTTGGAATTATTTCCAAATTGATGGGGATTGATTCCTACTCCTTCTAGGACTCTTATGGGCGAGAATTATTGTTTCCATACAATAATTAGGACCCCCTATATAAAGAGAGCTACTCCATTGACACAGAAAACACCGATTATAATTCTATAGCTATTGCGTGAGATTTGAGGGTTTAGAGCGTATATCATCCTTGTAATCGTGAAGAAATATTATAGTGAATTGTTCGTCGTTCCTCCCGTGGTTTTTCCCGATTTTGGTTTCCACGTAAATTCTTTGTCTTCTCTATTTTTCTTGTTGATTTCTTTTCTTCGGTATCCCGTTATATTCATACTATACATCGTCCCGATCATCAACACTCAATTCTTACCTTGAAGAGTCCTAATCTTTAACACTAATTGATATTTCAAAAACCTAATTTTCCAATTAAATAACATGAATTATCCTAGTCCGGCCTGTGTGATTCGATTCACAAGAGGAAGAGAAGGAGAGGGTCGATGGTGACTTAGGTGGAGGATCTAGCTACGAAAACGAGCAGCGAATCTCTGTGAGAGCCTCGGGTGGAGGAAGACATCTCATGCCAACATATATTTTAGTTGATTCTCTTTCCGAAGAGGAAGACGTCTTTGAAAAATTTAAGGTTTTTTTATCGTCGGATTGAATTTTTCTCCAAAATTACTTTTTACAATAATATTTCAATAGAAAATTTGTCTCATTCGATGATTAAACCTGTTTACACTCACATCACCAATATGCCTTACTACTATTTAAAATAGTTAAAATGAAAGTAGTGTAATGAACTTGCCGGATTCCCCAAAGTTTACATAAACGTGCCAGGTGGCACAAACGTTTCAGTCTACCACGAAAGGTTCCGGTTCCCAGTTTGTCAATTTGATTCTTAAGTATTGAAAGTCGTAAGCAGTAAATAAAACGCAGTGAAATGCGCTGCCTAGACAAGGCAGTGTTCTGCGGCAGAACAGTGTATGCCGCAGTACGATGCCTTGTACAGAAAATGTCGTTTTTCGTAATTTCTATATTTTAGCGTGTGTATTAATGTTTCAGTTTAAGATTAATATATGTTATATATGTATATCGTTGCAGCGGAATTAATTAAAAATAAATTACTTGTAAAAACGAACTCACACACACCTACGAAAAGTAAAGAACACAAATTTAATCTTTGTATGTGTATTTAAATTATACACATACGAAACGGTCTTACGACCAAAAACTTTATTAAGAAACGAGTCTTTACAAAAGAATACTCTTGGATTTACAAGGATATTACCAAAGGCTATACACATGTATGCCTTCGTATTAATCGTATCCGAAGAGTATGAACAATCAACAACAAAAACCTAGCTACTGAAATGAACACCTATACTAAGCTATCGAATCATCAGCTGAACAAACGAACTCTCTTAGGGACGAGAGAACACACGGCACGACGAGCTTCACGACTGAAGTCGCGGCTCTAAAAGCTCGATGATCGATTCTTGTATTGTAATTGTGTTTCTAAGGTGTTGTCTTGTATTCTGGATTGTTGAGGAAATGCAGCTGGGACGTCTTGTATTTATAGGTGAAGAGTTCCAACTGATTTCCTTAATTAGCTAGGTCAACAAGCGGTTGAGAGATTCTAGGACAGGCTGCTTTGACCGCTGCCGCAGGATGCCTTCTGAAGTTCTTCTGGAATCCACTGCCACACTGCAATGCCTTCCATACTATCTGGACTTCAGCATTCCCTTGCCCTTATATCACGCTTCGCTTGATTCTCCTAACTCAACCTCTTGTCCAAGCCTTGCACCGCTGCGGCATAACTCTGCCTTGCTGTGCTGCGGAAGAAACCTTCTATGTTGATTGTTTTTCAAGCACGTTCCAACTAATGAACTATGCTAAATCAAATCACCAATATGACAAGTGATTACAACAGTTTAAATTGTGAAGAAAGAAGAAAACAAATAAATATGTTAGCAAAACAACTTCTGCCTAGATCCTTTAAGGCATTGTAATGCCCAAACATATTTATCCTTACAAACTCCCCCTTTTTATCTTTCTTCACAAAACCATGAGGCAGCAATGCAAAGGAGCACTCCCCCTCAATGAAATACATCTGACTTAGAAGTATATGAGATTTATCTTGACAAAACAACTAAGGCATAAAACTCCCCCTTAGTTAATACTTCCTAAGTAGAACAAAAATTTATTTAACAACTAACTAACTAATAGAACAAAAACAAGTTAAACTAAGTAAGCCTTTAAATAACACACCAATTTTTTCAAAAGGAAAATAACTACTTGAATAGAAATTGTTCAAACAAATAACAACTTAAAAATCAAATTGTTCAAAAAGCAAATAGACAGAAATTAAATAAATTGTTCAGAGTGAATAAAAAATTAAAGCAAAAAGAAGAAATGATATTTCTTCGGGTCTTGAGAACTGCAATCCTTCTAATCTTCAATCATCGTGCTCGGGTGATGATCCATGCTCTTCACCATCAATCTCTGCTGCAGTGTCTGCGGCAGCCTTCTCTGCTGCAGCAGCTTCCATCTCTGCAGCTTCTTCAGCTTCAACCTCCTTGATGTCTTCATCAATGCGCTTCTTCAACATCTTCAAAACAGTGCTCCTTGCCACTTTGCCCTCAGCTGCTGGTAATCCCCCTTTTTGTGGAGAAATACCCTCTTCCTCGAGAAAGAAGGAAATAGCATCTGCAACTGCCTTGGCCATGTAATCCTGCATAAAAACCATATGGTTTGCAGCAATTTGCTCTGCAAACGCCTGAACACGAGCATGAATACTCGGTTTTAGGGCAGAGGAGCTCGGGCCAGCAGCTTGCGGCAGCTTGGGTGCCTTCTTTTGAGCTGGAGTTGGAGGCACTGCGGCAGTGGCATGAAAACCAGTCCAGGGCAAGTCATTGTACTCACGAACATAGAGCTTGTACTCACTTGGGGCTGCAATCAGTTGATCAGCACTATTATACGAGAGCCCTTGGTTCATCAACATCTCCCAGATCAAGGAAGGGAACGCAAGGCTCTGCGTCTGAGTGAGGTTCTCTGCTTGTGACTCGATCTTATCAAAGATGATTTCGCCCAAGTTCACCTGCCTTCCTGCACCAAGGTGGAACAATACTTCCCCCATTTGGGTATGCACAAAGTGCACATTGGATGTAGGAATCCAATTGTGCCTTGCGGCAGTAAACAAGAAATAGTAAAAAGAAGAAAGCTTAGAGGCAGAAATATTGTTGTTGACATCAGGTGGTGACTTTGTTTGACGATGAGATATTGCGGCAGTGGTGGGAACAGCAGCTGCGGCAGGGTACTCGATATCAGAGCGCTCCAAATAAGCATTTATGGCAGCCGGGGTGAAATTGAAAATTTTCTCCCTAAGATACACCTTCCCATAGCCACGAGAACCATCATCACCAAAACAAGGGCGCAAGTTAGCATAAAAGTCGCGCACCAAGTCCTCGCAGTAAGGTCCTGCGTAGGTAACTGCCTTGACCAACTTCATCTGTTTCAAGAACTTGTCGACTTTGTGTCTTGCACAAGCTGACATCTCCACACTACGGTCTGGAAGGATAGGTTTGTTGGAGTAGTACTGGGGTCCAATCACAGAACGGCGTTCGGACCAGAATCGCCTTGAATAACCCTTGCCAGGTTTCATATCAGAATCTGAGTCCTCCTTGGGAGCATCAATTTTTGGTGCCTTGCCCTTCTTTGCAGCAGGTATGACTGCGGCATCACCACTATGAGAGCTGTCGGGTTTGATTGCGGCAGATTTTTCTTTCCCTTTACGGGATTTCTTAGCAGTGGCAGTCTCCAAATCAATTGGATTCTCCATTGAGGTTGGTGGCACTTCAGGACCTTTGCCTTTAGCATAGGCAGTGGTGGATCGAGTTGATGGACGGCGAGGAGTGATGGACACTTGTTGTTTCTTGCGCTTCCTGGAGGCAAGATCCTGCAGCAGTGGGCCAGATTCTGTATCAGATCCTGCTGCATCATGCTGGTGTTGGCTTGAGTGGCCGGAATCTTCTGCATCGGAGAGTGGAATTGCAGATGGATAAGGAGTCGGTTTGCGATCCTTGGTCTTTTTCTGAGATGGGTAGTTCTCGTATAGCTCGGAATAATCGAAATCATCATCATTATCCCTTTTATTGTAAGGCCTGTCCTTTTCTTGCTGCTGCACTTCAGGGTCTGCCTGTGGAAAGGCAGATGATGCGGCAGTGACAGATTGCTCAGGAGTGAACAGCTCTTTGAAATCCGATGTGTTGAGGGACCTTTCATTCTGGGCAGCCTCGTAAGCAAGTACATCGTCGACGCCCGGAATAACCACCGCCGGGTGAGGGGTTTGAGACGGCTCAGTGTTGCCGGAAATGTCCTCATCTTCAGGGCGGATGATGGACAGTGGAGTTGGTTCGGGATAGACTCGTCCTTCTGCGGCAGGGATGTCCTTTGCGGCAGTAGCTCCCCCTGCAGGAGAGATGTTCATCGGAGAAGCCTTACCTGATCCTTCTCCAGCCTCGACATGCGGCGGCTGGTTCTCAGTAGATGGTGACGGCTGGGAAGCGGCGTCGATTGCGGCTGCGGCAGCGGCGGCGGCGGCGGCGTCGATGGCGATGAGGCGGTTGATGAAGGGCAGAGACTTCGCGGGCTGAATATCCTCCATAGTTGCATCGGGGCGAGATTCTTTGATGAGCTCCACCAGACGTGGGTCCGAGAAGTAGCGAGCAAAGGCGAATGGAGATGATGCCATGAATTCAAATTCTTGATAAGCAATTTAGGGTTTAGAAAAAAAACAGAGTGCACAATCGAACGTAAGAATCTAAGGATTTTATACTTTTTTTTTTTGTTCGATAGAGAAATTAGGGTTTTGAGAATTCAAGAAAAATTCAAACTCTTAGAATTGGATTTGTATGAGAAGTGTAGTTGAATTAGGAGTTTGAATATGTGATAAAGAAAAGAAAAGAGAAAAACGGATGATAGTTCGATGGGACGTGAAAATCAGGCAACGATTACTTTTGTGACCTGAACCGTCGCATGCCGCACACTCGAGTGCTGCCCAACGGTCAAGTGGGGCAAAGCTCTGCGGCAGGTCGTTGCCAAAAATCAAAAACCAAAATCCCTTTTTTTTTTGTTTATCTATTTTTCTGTTTTTAATATTCTCTTTTTCTGTTTTTAGAATATTTTCTTTTTCTATTTTTCATTAATTTTTTTTTTTGAATAAAATAAAACAATTAAAATATTTTTGTGGTGTGAAAAATCAAGGCTTACAAAGCAAAATTAGGAAAAGAATAAAGATATCTAATCCTAATGAAACATCATGCTGCATCATAAGTACTTATACTCTCCTTAGGTATAATGTCATGTCAATAATGAGATTATTAAATACTTAGGTCACCTAGTACATAGTATCTCAACCCATTGAGTATTAATTACATGTATATGGGTTTGACCATGTTGCCTAAAGTGGTTTGGGTATTTTCTCTTCCTTCGGAAAATTATAATCTCATAAGTTGACTAAGACTGAATGCTGTGGCCACTACTACAAAAATAGGCTTTTACATCGGTTAAAAAGTATTAATTTACATCGGTTCTGTAACCGTCGTTATAGCCTCCGACATGAATACACAATGCTAGTTACATCGGTTAAGGAACCGATGTCGGAGACATGTATGCACATCGGTTCAGCAACCGATGTCCAGGACATGTATGGACATCGGTTGCCAAACCGATGTCGGGTCCATGTATGCACATCGGTTATGGAACCGATGTGAATTTCGTGAAAGACATCGGTTCCTAGCAACCGATGCACAGTAATATGGATCACTGCTAACATCGGTTTATCATGGAACCGATGTAAATACAATAAATTTACATCAGTTAAATTGAACCGATGTAAATATTTTCATTTATTTAAATAGCAAATAAATTAATTATCCAGCACCTAAATCATCAAAATTGCAAAATTGCAAAATAATATTAATTACTTTCAAGTCAACACTCCATAAACATAAGTTAAAACCTCCAAGTCAACACTCCCATAAACACAAATTAAAACCTCTAAGACAAAATACACAAAACCTCCAAGGCAATACGCACATAAACCTTCAAGCTAATAAATGTATCACTAATCATCTAATGTCCCATTCTTATTTTCTATAAAATAACTTGCCCATCGAGCTCGAATGTCGTCAATGTCATTTTGATCAAGCGGACTAATATCAGTAAATACCTGCAAAGATAATACAATTGAACATATTATAATAACAATAACTAGTTGGTTTATGATTAGTTAAAAAACACAAAATTAGTATATCACCTCATTCCAATTTTCTTGAATGTTCGCTTGAACTATTGTCCTCATCCAATGCATGACGTAGTATCCACTCTCCCAACTTCCTTTTTGTTTATTGCACTAATATATTACATAAATACAAAAGCAGTTAGGAAGAATTAGAGCAGAGGTGAAAATCAAAGACTTAGAAAGAATCCTCATTCAATAATAGGCAAGAGACTTAATTTATTTAGCAAAATCTAATATTTATCAATTAAAAATCTATTGTTTTATCTACTTACTTTAGGCGTTATCCAAGAAATTGAATGCTTTGATTTACTCGTGTGCTTGCTGCCTTCTAAAAGGTTGAGAGACACAACACTTTGAAGTAGCCATTTTTGTGACATGAAAAGAAAAAAATACAAATTAAATCAGTGATTCACAAATGAAGTTAATTATTTACATATTAAAAGTGAAACTCACCTTTGCACTGTACTACTAATGTCAACGGGAAGCTTACGATGTAGTGGACAAAGCCACACTGCAACTCTATCTTTGGGAACAATCACCAAGAGTTGCCAATGAGATCTATAGTTAAATTATGAAAAAATCATTAGTATTTCAAAGATTATATAATTAAGTACAATTGTTATTAGGTTGTGCTTACGCATGGTGATAAACTCCTAAATAGATCTTTTTCTTTGAATCTTTGATATGCTTCAACATATACTTGATTGTCTCTTCTTTCTTACTTCCAATACTTTGAATGGACTGAGGGTCAAAGTATCCATACAAATCATCATTTTCCATTTCAAAGTTCAATGATTTAAGAAACCTGTATAATATGAAAAGAGATTAATAATTATTATAATCAAATACATAAATGATAATAAATTAAATCTACTTACAAGATCCAAAATCGTATAGTCGATATGTTAAGCAAGGTCTTTCCCGTAATTATCTCTAAAACATCATTGTGATGTATGGACAATGGAATATCATTCTCGTAGCCAAAGACATTTGTATCCCACTCCACTTGCAAAGGATTATCATAAAGAAACGGGGTGATATTAATCAGTTCACGAATCGGATCTTCTGTCCGAATAGGTCTGACTTGTTTCATAGGATGCTCAGTTTCCTTGAGGAAAAATAAAAAATATATTTAGCTAACAAAAAAAATATATCTTATTTTAACCTTGGAAGAAGGTATTTAGCATTAAAAAAAAAATACCTTGGCAGAAGGTATGCTCTTCACAAGAGCTTTTGGCCATGCAATGAAACCTCCTATGGCCTGACCAACTAATTTAACCTCATCGGTGGGAACAGGGACCACAGCATCAGCATCTCGAACCTCCTCAACGACAACCTTAACCAAATTATTTGACAATGAAATACCGTGTAAAGTTGAAGCCCCATCATACACTCTTCCAAAGGCCACCATACGCTGAGGTTGTTCATCAATATATAACTCAACACGATTGGCGATGTCAATGTGAGTCTCCTCTCCAGTCGAGGGGGGAGTAGCATCAATACAACTCCCTTTTGTGCTGATATGTGCTACATCAGATTCAGTAGGCATGACAATGCGGCAGCATGATGCAGATCAGCATCTAAGGCATGATGCACATGCACAAAGAATTCCTTAGGGCAATGAAACGTTCTGAGTTCAGTGGCTTGGTGAAGATATCAGCGATTTGCTTCTCTGTTGGGATGTGATCAATCCTCAAGAGACGTTTATCCACCAAATCTCGTATGAAATGATGCCTTATGCTGATGTGTTTGGTTCTTGAGTGCTGCACTGGATTATGACTGATATTTATGGCACTCGTATTGTCGCAGTAGACTGTAAGAATGTTGCTATCCAAATGGTAGTCATCAAGCATGTGCTTTAGCCAGATGAGTTGGGTACAGCAGCTTCCTGCGGCAACATATTCTGATTCGGCAGTGGATAGAGAAATGCAGTTTTGCTTGCGGCTATGCCATGAAATGATGTTATTTCCAAGAAAACAACATCCACCGCTTGTACTCTTGCGATCATCCATGTCTCCAGCCCAGTCGGCATCGGAAAATTCAACTAAATCGGTATTGGTATCTTTGGTATACCATATGCCTAACTCGACTGTTGCGACAACATATCGTATGATGCGTTTGACTGCCTTCAAGTGTTATTCCCTTGGATCAGCTTGAAAACTGGCACATAAACAAACGCTGTACATAATATCAGGTCTAGTTGCCGTAAGATAAAGTAAACTCCCTATCATGGATCGGTAGAGTGTCTGATCCACTGCGGCAGTATCAGTGCCTCGGGAGATCTTGTCCGTTGAACCCATAGGTGTTCTCATGGGCTTGGATCCTTCAAGTTGGAATCTTTTGATGAGATTCTTAGCATTTGTGGCTTGTGAGATGAAAGTTCCAGTTGATGATTGCTTGATGTGGAGCCCTAAAAAATGAGTTAGTTCTCCTACCATGCTCATCTCAAATTTTGATGCCATGGCAGAGGTGAATGCCTTAAGCATGTTCTCACATGTGGATCCAAAGACAATATCATCAACATAAATTTGTGCAATTAAAATATTGGAAGAATTGAATTTAACAAACAGTGTTTTGTCGGCAGTGCCTCGAGTGAATCCGAAACTGAGTAGAAAATCAGTTAGGCAGCCATACCAAGCTCTAGGAGCTTGTTTTAGGCCGTACAATGCCTTGTGTAATTGATACACATGGTCAGGATATTTCGGATCTTCGAAGCTTTTGGGTTGTGCAACGTATGCCTCCTCTTCAAGTATGCCATTGAGAAAGACTGCCTTCACGTCCATTTGATGTAAGGTGATGTTGAGGTGGCATGCAATAGCAATAAGCAAACGTATGGACTCCATGCGTGCTACGGGGGCAAAGGTCTCATCGAAATCAATGCCTTCAATTTGGGTGTAGCCTTGTGCCACGAGTCTTGCCTTGTTGCGCACAACCTGCCCATGCTCATTTGATTTGTTCTTGAAAATCCACTTTGTCCCGATTACATTCTTGTTTTTGGGACGAGGAATGAGCTTCCAAACTTTGTTTCTTTTAAACTCGTTCATCTCTTCTTGCATTGCCATGATCCAAAATTCATCGGCCAATGCTTCTTTGACATTTTTCGGTTCTACCGTGGAGAGATACGAGACAATGCCTATCTCAATGCATGTGGCAGACATGCTTACATTCTTGGTCATGTTGCGGTAGTTGATGTACGGACGAGCTCTCATGCGTGTGGCCAACAATTGACTCGAAGGGTGGTTTCGGATAACATGCCTTGGGGGATCCCTTCGTCGTTGGTTTGGTGTTTCTTCAACATCTGATGAATCTATTTGTTGAGGAGTGCTATCATCATTTGATTGCTCGGGAGACGCTGTAGAAGGTTGAATATCATTGTTCGAGCCAGTGGGTGCGGCAGTAGGCTGCGCAGGAGTGAAACTGCCTTCAATTTCTGCTACTGCGGCAGGTTCGAGCAGACCTTCTACCTTCTCTTCTTTGGGTTTCCTGAGTCGACTTAGATCATCAAAATCAACATTTACAGATTCAATAATGGTTCTAGTTTGTATGATAAAAATACGATAGGCATGACTATTCCTAGAGTATCCAACAAATAATCCTTTAAGTGACTTTGGATCAAGTTTAGATCTAGGTTCCCTATCATTCAGAACATAACAAACAGAGCCAAACACATGAAAGTATTTCAAATTAGGCTTCCTATTGTTCAAAATTTCATAGGCCGTTTTTGTTGTTCCTGAACGTATGCTGATGCGGTTCAGGATATGGCATGCGACATTGAATGCTTCTGCCCAAAATTGCTTGCTTAGGCCCTTGGCGATCAGCATTGTGCATGCCATTTCTTTGAGGGTTCGATTCTTCCTTTCAGCCACGCCGTTTTGTTGCGGTGTTATGGGAGCAGAAAACTCTTGGGCAATGCCATGCGCATCACAAAATCTGGAAAGCCGTTGGTTTTCGAACTCGGTGCCATGGTCACTTCTTATTCTCTTTACTGAGGCTTCATGGTTGGTCTTTATCCACCTAATGAGCTTGGACACCTCATCAAATGTTTCACTCTTGTCTTGGAGAAAACGCACCCAAGTGTATCTCGAGAAATCATCTACTATGACAAGTACGTAGCGTTTTCCAGAATGGCTCCTTGTCTCGATTGGTCCCATTAAATCCATGTGGAGGAGATCAAAGCATTTGGTTTGCTTTTGATACAGTCCTGCCTTGGAGTGAGCAGGTCCTGCGGCAGAGGCATCAGTTTGTCCTGCGGCAAGTATTGCTGGATGAGTTGTACGAGTCATTTTTCCTTGTTTGCAATGTCCACATGTTGTCTTCTGGATTTTCGGGAGAGCTGGGAGTCCACGAACAGCATTGAGCTTGATTAGACGCTCTAAATTCCCAAGACTTGTGTGTCCAAGTTTTTTATGCCATAGGTCTATGTCATCTTTGACTTGTGCAGAGAGGCATGTTTCTCCAATGGCATAACAATTGTTTGACTTGGAACGCTCCCCCTGGATTAGTGGGTTCCCTGCACTATCAAACACTTCACACATTTGGTGAGTAAATTTTACATTCATGCCTTCATCGCATAGTTGACTAATGCTTATGAGGTTTGTGATGAGGCCTTCAACATGAAGCACTTGTTGTAACTTTGGCAGCCCTTTCACATTTAAAGTGCCTCGGCCAACAATTGAGCCACTGGAACCTCCTCCAAAAGTGACTTCTCCTCCATGAAAGACTTTGTAGTCGATGAGGTGATCACTATTTCCGGTCATGTGCCGCGAGCATCCGCTGTCGAAGTACCACTTATCGTCTTTGGTAGCTTTGAGGGCAGTGAAGATAACATTGCATGTTTCGGCATTTTGGATGGCATTTGATGCGGCAGAGGAGTCATCGGAGGGACCTGTAAGACAAACATTCGTAGAGAGTTTAGTTTTGGGCACCCATTTGCGTATAATTGCTGCCTTCTTTTTGATAAAGTGTCGTGAGGACAGAGGATGTGAGAAGTATTTGGGATGCCGTGGTCCAGTGTTGGAGTGAAAGTAATATCCTCTTGCTTGATCTTCTTCACGTCTCCAACAAAACGGTCGAATATGACCAGGTACTAGGCAGTAGTGACAAACATATCGTCTCTTTGACTTAAAATGTTGCTTAGGCAGGGGTTTCCTTGTCTTCATCCTGCCTGATGGTGCCTGCCTTTGCTTCGGCCTTCTGCGGCAGTCTCTTGCTGGGGCAGCGGCCTTGCCTTCGGTTTTTTCATCCCTTTTTGGAGTTGAGGATTGTGCAGCAGCGTTTGAATCGTCATTCGATGCCTTTACAAATGCCATGTCCGTTGGATTTTCTTTGGAAAAAAGACATCTACAACCTTTTGATGTCCAAGGCCTTGCCGTTCAACATGTGAAATACTCATTACGGCATCTAATTTTGTTGTTGCTGTGTTAAGTTTTGCAAAAGTATTGTTAGCAACTTCGAGTTTTCCATTTACACGATTAAGATCAACTTTTAGTTTGTCAGCCTCCATGTCCTTTTTTGTGAGCTGGACATCAAGTCTCTTTAATCGTCCATGAGCATTTGTTCGATGGCAATGGCCTGCTTCTTCACCTTTTCCTCGTATTCGGCTTTGGTTGAGGAGAGCATCTTCATCATCTTGGTCTGCCGGGCGAAGTCCATGCGTAGCTCGTCAAATTTGTCCTTGATCTCGATGAAAAGATCAATGGAAATGGTCTCCTCCTCAGATTCATAGCCATTGATGGAGGCAGTGAGACACAGGCAGTTCTTTGCGGCAGGAGTTTCTGTTGTCTCTGCGGCAGAGGCGAAAAATGCAACATGCCGTCGTGCCGTAGTATTGGATGGACTGTCATCTTCAGCGTCAGATAGGGTTGTGCCTTTGAGTTGAGCAGCAAGCGCAGTGGTTGAGTCTTCAAGGCAATATTGTTCCATATCTTCTTGCGCAACCATGGAATTCAAAATTCCAATGCCTCGATCTTTTGAAGGGCATTCGGTTGAGTAGTGTCCAATGCCTTGACATACGTGGCACTTTGAATCACAAGTCGTCGCTCTGGAGTTTGTGTGGACCTTGCCGGGAACTTCCTTCGTCGGGGATCGTACGACTTCTTCAGCGAGCGAACAAGTACAACATCCATTTTCTTGGCGAGGAAAGCATACTGGTCATCTCCACCATCAGATCCAAGTAGCTCGTAGATCTCTTCATCGGTCAAGTCATTGGTAGAGGTGGGGCTACTGCCTTGAGAACTATTGCCTTGTTCTCTGCCGTCGGGCTCTGCCACGGTGTAGGCAATGTTCCTCTCGTCACTTCGTGAACGTGATTTCCCGTGAGTTTCACGATCTTCATTGTTCAGTTCATAGTTCTTGAAGATCGCCATTAATGAAACATAATCTTCTTCAGACATTTTGCTGTCTTCTATGGCAGTGACCTTCGGCAGGAACTTTTTGCTCATCGATCGCATAATCTTACTACACACTGCTCGGTTGCTAATGGGTGAACCAAGATCCGCACATTCAGTAACGATGGACATTAATTCTCCAAAGTACTGAAGGCAAGTCTCGTCCTCGTTCATACGCAAGTTCTCGAACCGAGACATAAGCATACGGACCTTGGTTTTCTTCACTGTGTTGTTACTGTTGGAAATCGATATCCCGGAATTAATAAATTAATTAAAATTAATTATCTAATTAATTCCGACCGAAATCCTTCGGAGATCGAATATCCGGAATTGTAGAAGTTGCGGAACAACAATTCCAATCGACTCCCCGGTTGCCGGAACATCCCGCCACGAACCACCACGAAGCCGGACTCAACCAAAACCTCAACCACGGGCGAACCCGGGCTGTTCGGTCGAGCCATCGCAAGGGTTCGCGGCTGTTCTTGGCAGCCGCCTAGGGCTGCCCTTGGCAGCCCGCTGGGCACGCCGAGAACCCACGCGACCAGCCACGGGGATGCTCGAAGCATCCCGCTGACGCCCCGCGTCGTAGCGAGTCCCGCATGGGCTCGTGGGGCTGATCGCAACAGCCCCGTAGCGCTGCCCGAACGCGGAGGAGGGGCTGCTCGCCGTGCGAGCAGCAGCGGCACCAGCCCGCTGCCCACGCGATCGAGCACGCGCTCGATCGCATCCCCGGCGTCCAGCCGGGGTCCTTCTTGCGTCGCCGGCGGTCGAAGCCCTAGGGCACGACCGCCACCCTCGGCGTCCAGCCGAGGGTTCGTCCTCTCGATCCCGGCGAGGATCTCTCGACCTCCCGCGGTCCGGTGATCCTCGATCACCACCGCGAGGTCGATCCTCGTCCCCGGGTTCGTACGTCCCTTGGATCTTGTTCATGATATTTTCACGATAATTAAAACGATAAAATCATAAAGAGGGTTTTACGATTTACCTCGTTCTCGTTGTTCGGAGAAACGTAGAACTCAATTTGATGACCTTTGAGATCTTCCCACGTATTCCTTGCACTAGCCCGGACGTCGTGTGGGCGACGATCTACCGAACTCCATGGATCCTCCTCTCTACTTTCTCTCTCTAGAATTGTGATCTTCAAGTTATGAGAATAGAGAAGACCATGTAGTGCTTTTATAGGCTACGTAGGGGATCTTAAGGAGGTGGAATATTGGGCTTCCAATAATAGTGATTAAATTGAGCCCAAGCCCAAATCTATTAATCCTTACTATTATTAATTAATTTATTTTCCACTATATAAATTAATTGCACTCCCAATATTAAACCATATTATATCAAATAATATTTCTCCGGTAGTATTATTTATTCCGTGTATTTAAGATATAAATATCCATGAATAAAATTAATTTATTGCTAATTAATTTATTCATCTCTTATATCCGAGACTAGTACCATTCAACCTTAATTATTATGCGGAACGAATCCACCTGCAGGGTTTACATAATAATTCCTTATGAACTCATCTCGGGGATATTATCAACCCTTACGGGATACACTTTCCCGTCAAGTATTCACGGCATGCCATATATAAAATATAGTGACCCAACTTAACCGGTAATTAACCCAATAATTAAATCGGTTAATTCCTTTGGTAAATCAAAGTCACTTATATTAAATATACACACCCGCAATAGTTTCGGGGATTAAGAATAAAATACACTGAGACTCGAATCGATTATCGCCGGCAATCCTAATCGATGAATCTCAACGATCCGCTCAATACACCAAGTGTACAAGTGTGATAAAATAATCAAGACAGATTATTTTCTCTCTCACACAACGACTATACCGATGGATTGGTCCGTGTCCATCTAGGTCGTGAGCAACTATTTGATTAAATACGAGTAACCGATAGTATGATCTTCTGTGTGACGTCGCACACCATACTAACTACAACGTATATAATCCAGGACTATAATTTGCATATATTTAATTATAAATAATTAAACGCAAATAATTGTTTATTTAATTAAATAGATTAGTGGCAATGGATCGTGAGTTTACGTTACTTAAATCTAGACATTAAGTACACAACTCCAACAATCTCCCACTTGTACTAAGGTCTAGTCATTTCCTCCAAACTCCCGACTCCTATACTCATCACGTGCTTAAGTTGTACTTCCAAGAAGTACTATGTGAATGAGCACTCTAGGTTGCCGCTCTGAAGTTATCTTGGTGACTACAGCGTCGTCTCCCTCGACGATGACTCGTATCAGGTGGTACTTGCACTATGTGTTATCTTACACTTATGGACTTTGTGATTTCTTACCATTTGCCATCGCACCGCTATACACATAGCCTTTTGGCAAATTAAGAATCACCTCTGAGTCCCAGAGATTATCCCGGAGTTATACCAAAACTTCCGCTGCCTCTGAGGCCGCTATTTGGTTACCCATGGCAGAGTCCGAAAAGCATCGTGCTTATCACTCTTCCATGTTAAAACTCCTTCTCCTTCAATAGTGAAACACATAGCCTGATATCGACTTACACCGGTCCTCATTTGATTAGAAATTTAAGAGAATGTAATCCAAAGGAAAAACTCGTCTGCTTCGTAGTCTAGAACAGTACTTCGAAAGTACTTTTACGGCAGTCGAATATTCCTTTCCAGGATTACCTTGATATCCTCCCACTATGCTAACCGCATAGCCGATATCAGGTTTTTGTTTTCAACAATGCATTTATTAAGCTTTCCACACTCAAAGTGTAGGAAACTGCTTTCATTGCTTCTATCTCCTTTTGTGTTCCAAAACACATATCCTTAGATAGATGCATTCCGTCTCTGAAAGGTAACGAACCTTTCTCGGAATATTGCATGTTAAAACGAACCATAATCATATATGTAAGATGTCCAGGAAAAGTACAATGTTCTTTCTAGAGATCCAAGATCTCAAGAACATGTCCAACTTCTTCCTTTATCTTTCATAATGATTCATCTAGACAACCATCATTTTATGTCTGATAACATCTTTACATTGTTGCCAATGATAAGAGTGTCATCTACATAAAACCTCCGAGAAACACCACCTTGTTTTCCATCACGTTTCCAATACACACAATTCGTCTATGCTTTGATGAATCCATAAAATGGACTATCTCATCAATTTGCAAGTACCACGAACTCAATGCTTTGTTTCAATCCATAAATGGATCAACTAAGCTTGTACTCTAAATGATCTCGCCTCTTAGCAATAATCCTTATTGCTCTCCAAGAAGGCACATTTAGATCTAGTACGGCCTTCATGTAGATCTAGGGATCGATTTCATGTATACTAGGTCCAGAGTCCGAAGACTCTCCTAGTCTTATGAATATCTCCGGTTGTCCCACAACCTCCCACTACAATGGCGTTCCGGTGTATAAACAGTGATAACAGTAGGTGCAGTTAGTGGTGTACCGCTACTCGGTTCGGCTGGTTCTAAGTCTTCTTCGTTCTCTCTCATTTCAAAGTTTCACGTCACTTTGGGCTTGTGGTTCATTACATAGTCTTCCTCTAAGAACCGGGCGTTAGAACTTATAATGTCCTTCTGGTTCATAGTACTATTGAACACACATCTTTTGTTCTTCTAGGATATTCTACAATCGCATTTGAATGCGCCGTTGTTTCCAGACATATCCATAGAACATAGGTAGTTCCGTATAACTCATCTTTTACTATCTCTATAAGAGTTCCATTTCTTATTATCGTCACACCATTTCTACACAACAGTGTATGGTGTAGTCATTTGGGATCAAATCCCAATATCTGATTAGTATGCCATGCATTCCTCAGACAGGTACTTGCCTCCGCGATCAAATCGCAGGCTACAAATGGATATACCTTGATGGTTCTCCACAATTGCTTAGTGTCCATTGACTTTTCAAAACACTTGCTTTTGTGGCACATCAGGTATTCTAATCCATTTCTTGAGTAATCAGTACTCGTACCTTATTGTCTGAGTAGACATAGGTCTGCATACATCAGAGTCAATCAATTCTAATACTTGTCCGGATCTTATATCTTATATCCATAAAGAATTGCTTAGTCATGTTATCTTCCCAATAAGATTCTTAGGTCGGAAGGTCCACTCCTTCAACTTAATTGATCAAAAATCAATTTTCGACCTTTGAACTTCTTATTTGAATAAGCATGACTTAGCATAAGAATCCACAAGTATAACTGATTTAATAAAGAAATCTCTTATTAGTAAAACGAGTTTTATACTACGGTTCGTTGCATCGTGGTGGACTCAGGATTCATCATTTATATATTGCTAGCTAATGTACCAAAATAGATAATATCATTATTTCTTCTTATAACCATCAAATGATTAAAATAAATAAAATATCCATTTATTAGAAATCCAGAACAAAGTTCTTTCTAATATGAAAGGTACATAAAAGCAATAACTCAAAATGAAATCCTATAAAATGTCCTCCACTGCAACTGCTGCCTCCTCTACAGCATTGCCCATGTAGACTACGATTTCTTCTTTTCTAAGTCGTCGGGTTTACTGGAACCCTCGCATATAAAATGCACATACCGTCAGTGGTTCCATATCTACACACCTGGTTCCGGTAGATAATACCACTGACTATGTTTTACGACTAAAGAAGAATTTCGTACTTTCTTTGAGAGGATAATCAGACTTCCAATACCCAGACTGTTTGCATCGAGAACTCTTGCCTCATGGCTTTCTCGTCCCATCTCGTGGTCCAAGAAACCTAGGACCACTGGGTTTCTTTGCTTGCTTTTCCTTTTCCCCGATTTTTCCCTTAGGTTCGAAACCTTTGGCATTGGCTACAAGAGCTTGCGATTTCCGTCTCAACTCGTCTAAAAGGTCAATCATCTCAAAAACGTGTTTAAGCGTTTCCTCGAAGCGACTGGCCTTTATGAGTATCCTCATCGCTTCTTGTCTAGCCGCCTATGTCAATAGGCTCGGGAGGACAAAGCTTACTGAGTACTAACCAGTACTCTTCAACAGTCTGAACAATGTCTAGATCTCTATTCCAATCATTACATTTAGGGACCAATGAGTTTAAAATCCTTACGTATCACAGAAAGTGGGTTCAAAGCCATATCCTAATCTATGAGCACATATAACAACAAACAATCGATCTAATCTCCGATATTATCTCCCTCAAATAATATCATTAAACCACTAATCGCATCTAAAATCCCATCAGATATGGCAAGCCACGATAGTGTGGACGTTTACCTATCCAAATGATTTAGCAATTAGATTTCCTTCGGTCGTACATCATCATTAGCGTTACTTCGATGGGAAGAATACTAAGAAGCGTACCTAAGTGTAAACCATTACTCAGTATCTAAGAAGATTGTTTGGGACACGCATATTCACCGCAAGCCACGATAGTGTGGACGTTTACGTTAACATACGCTCCTTTACTCCCTTCTATAACTGTCTACATCAATCGTTCCAAAATCCCATTCAATGTAGCAAGCCACGATAGTGTGGACGTTTACTACACCAAAAGACTTTTACAATTGACTCCCAATTACTTGAATCATTTAATCTTGTAAATCAAGACGCGGAGAATCATAAGTGAAACTCGAAGTTTCTAACCAGTGATTCACCATGCGAACGACCCTATCTCTCATAAATGAGGGAGCCGAGCAGACAATCGATCCACCTTCAAAAGATGGTACGACTGCCTCTAATTTGTGTCCTCGACATGACCAAGTGGCTTTGGCTCCATTCCACTCCCCGGGGTGAGAATGAGTCGACTTGAAATCAGTTTTGGAAAGACAAATTAGGCATTGTTTGATAAACTTAATCAATGTTTCTCGTAAAAGGAATTACAAGAATTCTCCTCCAATGACTTATCTATACGAACTTCAAAAGTCCATAAAAGTCACCAAGAGAACAGCAATGGAGACCATGGATATGTTTCCATACCCTCTCCCACTTAGCTTTTTACAATAAAGGGATACGCTATCTAATGCATAATTAAATACACATAAGCATGCATACATGAAATAAAGCACATAGAATATTATCACATAATAAAAATAATACTAGAATATTATTTTCCGACTATTATGGCTTTATCGCATCTCCGTACGCATCTTCTAGTCTTTAGTCTTCGTTCTTGAATGCTCCATGTGACGGGAATATTAATTCCAATATTTAAATCTATTTATTTTTAATAAATCCAAAAGTTACTTAATTCGAAATTAAGTCAATCGAATAAATCAAAAATAAAATTAAATATTATTAATATTTTTATTTATTTATTTTCCTATCTAATTCTATTAAATCTCTAGAGTAATCTATCCAAGACCCACTTGGAATATTCTAGAAGACATCTATAATAGAATAAGGAAATAAAATAAATCTATTTTATTTTCCCTTTCTACTTCATTAAATCTCTAGAATAATCTATCCAAGACCCACTTGGAATATTCTAGATGATTTCCATAATGAAATAAGGAAATAAAATAATTTAGGACTCCTAGTCCTTCCAAATTAATTCATTTCCTAATCCATTAAAAATTCCATAAAGGAATAATTAAATAAGGAAAAATTAATTTAGGACTCTTCTACTTTCCAAAATTAATTAATTTCTATGTCCATGAAAATTCCCATAAAATAGGAATAATCAAATAGGAAATTAATTTAATTTAATAATTAATTATTTTCCTTTCTAATTCTATTAAATCTCTAGAATCCTATTCCAAGTAGAACTTAGAATATTCTAGAAGACTTCCATAATAGAATAAGGAAATAAATTAATTCCAATTAATTCTTTTCCTATTTCCATGAGAATTCCCAAAAATAGGAATACTCAAAATAGGAAAACCGAATCAATTTAGGAAAGTTGGATCTTGGCCGAGATGAACGCGGGTTGGGGATCCCCGCGCTCACCATGATCGACCACCCAACTAGAGGAGTCGAACTCCTCATGGTGGTCGATCGAGCCTCATGAGATCGGCCATGGGGATGGCCGATCGAGCCCTCCCTCTCTTCGTCTCTTCCGTCACAATTTTCCGGTCGTCGTTTCGGAATCGATCCAACGTAAAATAAATTACAAATTTATTACTACGCTATCCGGTATCGATTCTCTACATGAAATCGACCTCACAATTTCCGGAAAAATTAAGAACAAGCATTCACCACACAAGAACAAATAACATCACCGAGAGTTTAATAATCAAGAACATTATTATGACATTAATTAACAAAATTAAATCTAGCCATAATAATCGGAAACCCTGCAAGGTAGAACAATTTATCGAAAAATACCATGAACTAAAACCTCGCTCTGATACCAATTGTTGGAAATCGATATCCCGGAATTAATAAATTAATTAAAATTAATTATCTAATTAATTCCGACCGAAATCCTTCGGAGATCGAACAACAATTCCAATCGACTCCCCGGTTGCCGGAACATCCCGCCACGAACCACCACGAAGCCGGACTCAACCAAAACCTCAACCACGGGCGAACCCGGGCTGTTCGGTCGAGCCATCGCAAGGGTTCGCGGCTGTTCTTAGCAGCCGCCTAGGGCTGCCCTTGGCAGCCCGCTGGGCACGCCGAGAACCCACGCGACCAGCCACGGGGATGCTCGAAGCATCCCGCTGACGCCCCGCGTCGTAGCGAGTCCCGCATGGGCTCGTGGGGCTGATCGCAACAGCCCCGTAGCGCTGCCCGAACGCGGAGGAGGGGCTGCTCGCCGTGCGAGCAGCAGCGGCACCAGCCCGCTGCCCACGCGATCGAGCACGCGCTCGATCGCATCCCCGGCGTCCAGCCGGGGTCCTTCTTGCGTCGCCGGCGGTCGAAGCCCTAGGGCACGACCGCCACCCTCGGCGTCCAGCCGAGGGTTCGTCCTCTCGATCCCGGCGAGGATCTCTCGACCTCCCGCGGTCCGGTGATCCTCGATCACCACCGCGAGGTCGATCCTCGTCCCCGGGTTCGTACGTCCCTTGGATCTTGTTCATGATATTTTCACGATAATTAAAACGATAAAATCATAAAGAGGGTTTTACGATTTACCTCATTCTCGTTGTTCGGAGAAACGTAGAACTCAATTTGATGACCTTTGAGATCTTCCCACGTATTCCTTGCACTAGCCCGGACGTCGTGTGGGCGACGATCTACCGAACTCCATGGATCCTCCTCTCTACTTTCTCCCTCTAGAATTGTGATCTTCAAGTTATGAGAATAGAGAAGACCATGTAGTGCTTTTATAGGCTACGTAGGGGATCTTAAGGAGGTGGAATATTGGGCTTCTAATAATAGTGATTAAATTGAGCCCAAGCCCAAATCTATTAATCCTTACTATTATTAATTAATTTATTTTCCACTATATAAATTAATTGCACTCCCAATATTAAACCATATTATATCAAATAATATTTCTCCGGTAGTATTATTTATTCCGTGTATTTAAGATATAAATATCCATGAATAAAATTAATTTATTGCTAATTAATTTATTCATCTCTTATATCCGAGACTAGTACCATTCAACATTAATTATTATGCGGAACGAATCCACCTGCAGGGTTTACATAATAATTCCTTATGAACTCATCTCGGGGATATTATCAACCCTTACGGGATACACTTTCCCGTCAAGTATTCACGGCATGCCATATATAAAATATAGTGACCCAACTTAACCGGTAATTAACCCAATAATTAAATCGGTTAATTCCTTTGGTAAATCAAAGTCACTTATATTAAATATACACACCCGCAATAGTTTCGGGGATTAAGAATAAAATACACTGAGACTCGAATCGATTATCGCCGGCAATCCTAATCGATGAATCTCAACGATCCGCTCAATACACCAAGTGTACAAGTGTGATAAAATAATCAAGACAGATTATTTTCTCTCTCACACAACGACTATACCGATGGATTGGTCCGTGTCCATCTAGGTCGTGAGCAACTATTTGATTAAATACGAGTAACCGATAGTATGATCTTCTGTGTGACGTCGCACACCATACTAACTACAACGTATATAATCCAGGACTATAATTTGCATATATTTAATTATAAATAATTAAACGCAAATAATTGTTTATTTAATTAAATAGATTAGTGGCAATGGATCGTGAGTTTACGTTACTTAAATCTAGACATTAAGTACACAACTCCAACAGTTACCTTCACAATGAAGAGCCAGCAAATCTCACACTTGTTTGGCAGTAGTACATTGTTTAACAATTCTGTACATGTTGCAATCGATGGATTCAAGGATGACACACCTGTCCCTATCGTTCGCAGTAGCTGCGGCAGTTTCATCAATAGACCACTTCTCCGGAGCTTTTTCAATTGTGCCGCCTTCAGGGATTTCCTCCTGAGTTGGTTTCCATCCTCGAAGTACGGATAGCCACGCACTGCGATCAATTGATTTGATCCTTACTTCAATGCGGGTTTTCCAAAATCCATAATTACTACCGTCAAGAACAACCGGTGTTCGTACGATGTAAGATGGATCTGCCATTGTAAGTGTGCGTGATCAGACGGACCTTAAACACTAAGTAAGTCTAGTGCCCGCTCTGATACCACTTGAAAGTCGTAGGCAGTAAATAAAACGCAGTGAAATGCGCTGCCTAGACAAGGCAGTGTTCTGCGGCAGAACACTGTATGCCACAGTACGATGCCTTGTACAGAAAATGTTCGTTTTTCGTAATTTATATATTTTAGCGTGTGTATTAATGTTTCAGTTTAAGATTAATATATGTTATATATGTATATCGTTGCAGCGAAATTAATTAAAAATAAATTACTTGTAAAAACGAACTCACACACACGTACGAAAAGTAAAGAACACAAATTTAATCTTTGTATGTGTATTTAAATTATACACATACGAAACGGTCTTACGACCAAAAACTTTATTAAGAAACGAGTCTTTACAAAAGAATACTCTTGGATTTACAAGGATATTACCAAAGGCTATACACATGTATGCCTTCGTATTAATCGTATCCGAAGAGTATGAACAATCAACAACAAAAACCTAGCTACTGAAATGAACACCTATACTAAGCTATCGAATCATCAGCTGAACAAACGAACTCTCTTAGGGACGAGAGAACACACGGCACGACGAGCTTCACGAATGAAGTCGCGGCTCTAAAAGCTCGATGATCGATTCTTGTAATGTAATTGTGTTTCTAAGGTGTTGTCTTGTATTCTGGATTGTTGAGGAAATGCAGCTGGGACGTCTTGTATTTATAGGTGAAGAGTTCCAACTAATTTCCTTAATTAGCTAGGTCAACAAGCGGTTGAGAGATTCTAGGACAGGCTGCTTTGACCGCTGCCGCAGGATGCCTTCTGAAGTTCTTCTGGAATCCACTGCCACACTGCAATGCCTTCCATACTATTTGGACTTCAGCATTCCCTTGCCCTTATATCATGCTTCGCTTGATTCTCTTAACTCAACCTCTTGTCCAAGCCTTGCACCGCTGCGGCATAACTCTGCCTTGCTGTGCTGCGGCAGAAACCTTGTATGTTGATTGTTTTTCAAGCACATTCCAACTAATGAACTATGCTAAATCAAATCACCAATATGACAATTGATTACAACAGTTCAAATTGTGAAGAAAGAAGAAAACAAATAAATATGTTAGCAAAACAACTTCTGCCTAGATCCTTTAAGGCATTGTAATGCCCAAACATATTTATCCTTACAAGTATGAATGTCGACAATTTATTTTTAAAACAAAAATATTCATTTAAAAATATAAACTGGTTTGAATTTTTGATACTTTTGAGTTTTGATATTCAATTATCTTACTCAATTACTCGAGCTGTGCATTGTGTAGTCGAATTAAAAAAAAAAAAAAACTAGAAAAAATTATGAAATGAAAATATCACTTAATTAAATTTTGAATATTCTACAATTTCAAGAGGGGTACTTGAGTAATAATAATAATAATAATAATAATTGAAAGTCGTAGGCAGTAAATAAAACGCAGTAAAATGCGCTGCCTAGACAAGGCAGTGTTCTGCGGCAGAACAGCGTATGCCGCAGCACGATGCCTTGTACAGAAAACGTTCGTTTTACGTGATTTAATTAAGTTTAAGTATTTTATCCAGATTAACCAAGTTGTTTACTTGTTAAAATTATATGTAATATATGTATAAGAATTGCAGCGGAATTAATAAAAATAAATCACTTCGAACGAACACACACACACGTACGAAAAAGTAAAGAACACAAATTTAAATCTTTGTATGTGTATTTAAATTATACACATACGAAACGGCCTTACGGCCAGAAACTTTATTAAAGAACGAGTCTTTACAAAATGATACTCTTGGATTTACAAAGATATTACCAAAGGCTATACACATGTATGCCTTCGTATGAATCGTATCCGAAGAGTATGAACAATCAACAACAAAAACCTAGCTACTGAAATGAACACCTATACTAAGCTATCGAATCATCAGCTGAACAAACGAACTCTCTTAGGGACGAGAGAACACACGGCACGACGAGCTTCAAGAATGAAGTCGCGACTCTAAAAGCTCGATGATCGATTCCCGAAGGAAATGTGTTTCTGGAGGTGTTAATATGTTGTATGAGTGTTGCTGAATAGTGTTGGGGTCGTCCTCTATTTATAGGAGGAGATTCCCAACTGAATTCCTTGATTTGCTAGGTCAACAATCGGTTGAGATATTCTAGGGCAGGCTGCTTTGACCGCTGCCGCAGGAATGCCTTCTGAAGTTCTTCTGGAATGCTCTGCCACACTGCACTGCCTTCCATACTATCTGGACTTCAGCAATCCTTTGCCCTACGCTCATGCTTCGCTCGATATCTTGACTCAACCTCTTGTCCAAGCCTTGCACTGCTTGCGGCATGACTCTGCCTGGCTGTGCTGCGGCAGAAAGCTTCTATGTTGATTGTTTTTCAAGCACGTTCCAACTAATGAACTATGCTAAATCAAATCACCAATATGACAAGTGATTACAACAATTTAAATTGTGAAGAAAGAAATAAAACAAATAAATATGTTAGCAAGACAACTTCTGCCTAGGTACATTTAAGGCATTGTAATGCCCAAACATATTTATCCTTACAAACTCCCCCTTTTTATCTTTCTTCACAAAACCATGAGGCAGCAGCGCAATGAGCACTCCCCCTCAATGAAATACATCTTACTTGGAAGTTTATGGATTTTATCTTGACAAAACAACTAAGGCATAAAACTCCCCCTTAGTTAATACTTCCTAAGTAGAACAAAAATTTATTTAAACAACTAACTAACTAATAGAACAAAAACAAGTAACTAAGTAAGCCTTAAAAATAACACACCAAATTTTTTCAAAAGGAAAATAACTAAAATTGTTCAAACAAATAACAACTTAAAAATAAATTGTTCAAAAAGCAAATAGACAGAAATTAAATAAATTGTTCAGAGTGAATAAAAACTTAAAGCAAAAAGAAGAAATAATTTTTCTTCGGGTCTTCAGAACTGCAATCCTTGAAATCTTCAATCATCGTGCTCAGGAGACGATCCACGCTCTTCACCATCAATCTCTGCTGCAGTGTCTGCGGCAGCCTTCTCTGCTGCGGCAGCATCCTTCTCTGCAGCTTCTTCAGCTTCAACTTCTTTGAGGTCTGCATCAATGCGCTTCTTCAACATCTTCAAGACAGTGCTCTTTGCCATTTTTGCCTTGGCTGCTGGTACTCCCCCTTTTTGTGGAGGAAAGCCCTCTTCTTCAAGAAAGAAAGTAATGGCATCCACGAGTGCTTTTGACATGTAGTCCTGCATGATAACCATGTGGTTTGCGGCAACTTGGTCTGCAAATGCCTGGACACGAGCAGAAACACCTGGCTGTGGAGCAGATGAGCTAGGGGCATCAGTCTGCGGCAGCTTTGGAGCCTTCTTTGGAGGTGGAGTGGGAGGCACTGCGGCAGTAGCATGAAAACCATTCCAGGGCAAATCATTGTACTCTCGGACAGACATCTTGTAGGGATGTGGCATAGCAGTCAGGAGATCAGCACTATTGTACGAGAGCCCTTGGATTTTTAACATTTCCCAGATCAAAGAAGGGAACGCAAGGCTCTGCGTCTGGGTGATGTTCTCTGCCTGTGAAGCAATCTTCTCAAAGATGAGCTCTCCCAAATTCACCTGCCTTCCTGTACCAAGGTGAAACAGGACTTCCCCCATTTGGGTATGCACAAAGTGCACATTTGTTGTGGGAATCCAGTTGTGCCTGGCAACAGTAAACAAAAAGTAATAAAAAGAAGAGAGTTTTGAGCAAGGAATGTTGTTTGCGGCATCAGGTGGTGATTTGGTCAGGCGGTGAGAGACTGCGGCAACAGTAGGGTCAGCAAGTGCGGCAGGATACTCGATGTCTGAGCGCTCCAAGAAGGCGTTAATGGCAGCAGGGGTGAAGTTAAAGATCTTTTCACGGAGATACACCTTGCCATAGCCTCTGGATCCATCATCACCAAAGCAGGGACGCAAGTTGGCATAGAAATCGCGCACCAAGTCCTCGCAGTAGGGTCCTGCGTAGGTGACTGCCTTGACCAACTTCATCCTCTTCAGGAACTTATCAACTTTGTGTCTGGCACAAGTCGGCATGTCCACACAGCTATCCGTTTGAATGGGCTTGTTGGAGTAGAATTGGGGCCCAATCACTGAACGGCGTTCTGACCAGAATCGCCTCGAGTAACACTTGCCGGGTTTCATATCAGAATCTGAATCCTCCTTGGGGGCATCGATTTTTGGTGCCCTGCCCTTCTTCGCAGCAGGTTGTGCTGCGGCATCACCACTCTGAGAGCTGTCGGGTTTGACTGCGGCAGCTTTCTCCTTCCCTTTACGGGATTTCTTTGCAGTGGCAGTTTCCAAGTCAATTGGATTCTCCCTCGAGGTTGGCGGCATGGCTGGACCTTTGCCTTTTGCATAGGCGGTGGCTGATCTGGTGGATGGCCGGCGAGAAGGAATGGGCACTTGCTCTGTCTTGCGCTTCCTCGAAATAAGTTCACTCAGTGGTGGATCAGACTCCGTCTCAGATCCTGCGGCATCATGATGCTGCTGACTAGAATGCTCAGAGTCTTCATTCTCTGAGAGTGGAGTTGCAGATGGATAAGGAGTCGGTTTGCGATCCTTGGTCTTCTTCTGAGCCGGGTAGTTGTCGTAGAGCTCGCTGTAGTCGAAATCATTGTCATCGTCCCTCCTGTTGTAGGGCATCTGCTTGCTTTGCTGCTGCACTTCAGGGTCTGCCTGTGGAAAGGCAGATGATGCGGCAGTGACAGATGGCTCAGGAGTGAAAAGGCCTTTAAAATCAGAGGTGTTCAGGGATCGTTCTTTCTGGGCAGCCTCATAATCGATGACGTTTCCGACGCCCGGGATGACCACCGGCGGCCGTGGAGTTTGAGATGGCTCAGTGTCGCCGGAAATGTCATCATCTTCAGGGCGGATGATGGACAGTGGAGTCGGTTCGGGATAGACTCGTTCTTCTTCGGCAGGTTCGTCTTCTGCGGCAGCTTCTCCCCCTGCATCATGGTCCGGAGAGATGTTCATGGGAGAAGCCTTACCTGATCCTTCTCCGGCCTCGACGTGCGGCGGCTGGGAAGCGGCGTCGATTGCGGCGGCAGCAGCTGCGGCGGCGGCGGCGGCGTCGATGGCGATGAGGCGGTTGATGAACGGCAGAGACTCCGCGGGTTGAATATCCTCCATAGTTGCATCGGGGCGAGATTCTTTGATGAGCTCCACCAGACGTGGGTCCGAGTAGTAGCGAGCAAAGGCGAAAGGAGATGATGCCATGGAATTCAAAATTCTTGATGAAATTAGGGTGTAGAAAAAAACAGAGTGCACGATTTAACGCAAAGAAGATGATGATTTTATACTTGTGCGTTTCAGAGAAAAACTAGGGTTGAAGAATTTCAGAAAAATCAAACTCTTGATCGGATTTGGATAGAGAGAGTTAGAGTTTGAGAAGGATTAGGGCTTTTGAATTTCAGTAAATGATAAAAATAAAACTTGAAAGAGTTTTATGTGAAGGAGGAAACGAATGGCAGTTGATGGGATGTGCAAGTGGCAACGGTTACTTTTGTGAAGCTGAACCGTCGCCTGCCGCATACTCAAGTGCTGCCCAACGGTCAAGTGGGGCAAGGCTCTGCGGCAGGTTGTTGCCAAAAAAATGAAAATCCAAAATTCCTTTTTTTTTTTTTTTGTTTATCTATTTTTCTGTTTTTAATTTTTCTCTTTTTCTGTTTTTAGAGTATTTTCTTTTTCTATTTTTCATTTTTCAATTTTTTTTTTTTGAATAAAATAAGTAAAATATTTTTGTGGTGTGAAAAATCGAGGCTTACAAAGCAAAATTAGGAAAAGAATAAAAACATCTAATCCTAATGAAACATCATGCTGCATCATAAGTACTTATACTCCACTTAGGTATAATGCCAATGTCAAAAACGAGATTATCAAATACTTAGGTCACTTAGTACATAGTATCTCAACCCATTAAGTATTAATTACATGTATATGGGTTTGACCATGTTGCCTAAAGTGGTTTGGGTATTTTCTCTTCCTTCGGAAAATTTTAATCTCATAAATTGACTAAGGCAGAATGCTGTGGCAGAGGTTCAGTAGGCATGACAGTGCGGCAGCATGATGCAGATCAGCATCTAAGGCATGGTGCACATGCACAAAGATTTTCTCAAAGCAATGAATCGATCTGAGTTCAGTGGCTTGGTGAAGATATCAGCTATTTGATTTTCTGTTGGGATGTGATCAATCCTCAAGAGTCGTTTCTCCACCAAATCTCGGATGAAATGATGCCTTATGCTGATGTGTTTGGTTCTTGAGTGCTGCACTGGATTATGACTGATATTTATAGCACTCGTATTGTCGCAGTAGATTGTAAGAACATTTCTATCTAGGTGGTAGTCATCAAGCATGTGCTTTAACCAAATCAATTGGGTACAGCAACTCCCTGCGGCAATGTATTCTGATTCGGCAGTGGATAGAGAAATGCAGTTTTGCTTGCGGCTTTGCCATGAAATGATGTTGTTTCCAAGAAAGCAACATCCTCCGCTTGTACTCCTGCGCTCATCCGTGTCTCCTGCCCAGTCGGCATCTGAAAATCCAACCAAATCGGTGGTGGTATCTTTGGTATACCATATGCCTAACTTGACTGATGCGGCAACGTATCGTATGATGCGTTTGACTGCCTTCAAGTGTTCTTCCCTTGGATCAGCTTGAAACCTGGCACACAAACAAACGCTATACATGATATCAGGTCTAGTTGCCGTAAGGTAAAGTAAACTCCCTATCATGGATCGGTAGAGTGTCTGATCCACTGCGGCAGTATCAGTGCCTCGGGAGATTTTGTCCGTTGAGCCCATAGGTGTTTTCATGGGCTTGGATCCTTCAAGTTGGAATCTTTTGATGAGATTCTTAGCGTATGAAGTTTGTGAGATAAACGTCCCAGTTGATGATTGCTTATATGGAGCCCTAAAAAATGAGTTAGTTCTCCTACCATGCTCATCTCAAATTTTGATGCCATGGCAGAGGTAAATGCCTTAAGCATATTCTCACATGTGGATCCAAAGACAATATCATCAACATAAATTTGTGCAATTAAAATATTGGAAGAATTGAATTTCACAAACAGTGTTTTGTCGGCAGTGCCTCGAGTGAATCCGAAACTGAGTAGAAAATCAGTTAGGCAGCCATACCAAGCTCTAGGGGCTTGTTTTAGGCCGTACAATGCCTTGTGTAATTGATACACATAGTCAGGATGTTTCGGATCTTCGAAGCCCTTGGGTTGTCCAACATATGCCTCCTCTTCAAGTATGCCGTTGAGAAAGGCTGCCTTCACGTCCATTTGATGTAAGGTGATGTTGAGGTGGCATGCAATAGCAATAAGTAAACGTACGGACTCCATGCGTGCTACGGGAGCAAAATTTTCATCGAAGTCGATGCCTTCAACTTGCGTATAGCCTTGCGCCACTAGTCTTGCCTTGTTGCGCACAACCTGCCCATGCTCATTCGATTTGTTCTTGAAAATCCACTTTGTCCCGATGACATTCTTGTTTTTGGGACGAGGAATGAGCTTCCAAACTTTGTTTCTTTCAAACTCGTTCATCTCTTCTTGCATTGCCATAAACCAAAATTCATCGGCCAACGCTTCTTTGGCATTCTTTGGTTCGATCGTTGAGAGGTACGAGGCAATGCCTATTTCAATACATGTGGCAGACATGCTTACATTCTTGGTCATGTTGCGGTAGTTGATGTATGGACGAGCTCTCATGCGTGTGGCCAACAGTTGACTCGAAGGGTGGTTTCGAATAACATGTCTTGGGGGATCCCTTCGTCGTCTGGTCGGTGTTTCTTCAACATCCGATGAATCTGTTTGTTGAGGCGAGCTATCATCATTTGAGTGCTCGGGAGACGCTGTAGAGGGCTGATCATCATCATTCGAGCCAGTGGGTGCGGCAGTAGGCTGCGTAGGAGTGAAACTGCCTTCGATTTCTGCTACTGCGGCAGGCTCGAGCAGGCCTTCTACATTCTCTTCTTTGGGTTTCCTGAGACGACTAAGATCATCAAAATCAACATTCACAGATTCAATGATGGTTCTAGTTTGTATGATAAAAATACGATAGGCATGACTATTCCTAGAGTATCCAACAAATAATCCTTTAAGTGATTTTGAATCAAGTTTAGATCTAGGTTCCCTATCATTCAGAACATAACAAACAGAGCCAAACACATGAAAGTATTTCAAATTAGGCTTCCTATTGTTCAAAATTTCATAGGCCGTTTTTGTTGTTCCTGAACGTATGCTGATGCGGTTCAGGATATGGCATGCGGCATTGAATGCTTCTGCCCAAAATTTCTTGCTTAGGCCCTTGGAGATCAGCATGGTACACGCCATTTCCTTGAGGGTTCGGTTCTTCCTTTCAGCCACGCCGTTTTGTTGCGGTGTTATGGGGGCAGAAAATTCTTGGGCAATGCCATGCGTGTCACAAAAACGAGAAAGACGTTGGTTTTCAAACTCGGTGCCATGGTCACTTCTTATTCTCTTTACTGAGGCTTCATGGTTGGTCTTTATCCACCTAATTAGCTTGGACACCTCATCAAATGTCTCACTCTTGTCTTGGAGAAAACGCACCCAAGTATATCTTGAGAAATCATCTACTACGACAAGTACGTAGCGTTTTCCAGAGTGGCTCCTCGTCTCGATTGGTCCCATTAAATCCATGTGGAGGAGATCAAAGCATTTGGTTTGCTTTTGATACAGTTCTGCCTTGGAGTTGGCAGGTCCTGCGGCAGAGGCATCAGTCTGTCCTGCGGCAGGTATTGTTGGATGACTTGTACGAGTCATTTTTCCTTGTTTGCAATGTCCACATGTTGTCTTCTGGATTTTTGGGAGAGCTGGAAGTCCACGAACAGCATTGAGCTTGATTAGACGCTCTAAATTCCCAAGACTTGTGTGTCCAAGTTTTTGATGCCATAGGTCTATGTCATCTTTGACTTGTGCAGAGAGGCATGTTTCTCCAATGGAGTAGCAGTTGTTTGCCTTGGAACGCTCCCCCTGAATGAGTGGGTTCCCTGCACTATCAAACACTTCACACATTTGGTGAGTAAACTTTACATTCATGCCTTCATCGCATAGTTGACTTATGCTTATGAGGTTTGTGATGAGGCCTTCAACATGAAGCACTTGTTGTAGCTTTGGCAGCCCTTTCACATTTAAAGTGCCTCGGCCAACAATTGAACCACTGGACCCTCCTCCAAACGTGACCTCTCCTCCGTGAAAAGCTTTGTAGTCGATGAGGTGATCACTATTTCCGGTCATGTGCCGCGAGCATCCACTATCGAAGTACCATTTATCATCCTTGGTAGCTTTGAGGGCAGTGAAAATGACATTGCATGTTTCGGCACTTTGGATGGCATTTGATGCGGCAGAGAAGTCATCGGAGGGACCTGTAAAACAAACATTCGTAGAGAATTTAGTTTTGGGCACCCATTTGCGTATAATTGTTGCCTTCTTTTTGAAAAAGCGTCGTGAAGACAGAGAATGCGAAAAGTATTTGGGATGCCGTGGTCCAGTATTGGAGTGAAAGTAATGTCCTCTTGCTTGATCCTCTTCGCGTCTCCAACAAAAAGTTCGAATGTGACCAGGTACAAGGCAGTAGTGGCAAATATATCGTCTTTTCGATTTAAAATGTTGCTTAGGCCGGGGCTTCCTTGTCTTCATACTGCCTGACGGTGCCTGCCTTTGCTTCGGCCTTCTGCGGCAGTCTTTTGCTGGGGCAGTGGCCTTGCCTTCGGTTTGTTCATCCCTTTTTGGAGTTGAGGATTGTGCGGCAGCGTTTGAATCGTCACTTGATGCCTTTACAAATGCTATGTCCATTGAGTTTTTCTTTGGAAAAACGGCATCTACAACTTTTTGATGTCCGAGGCCTTGCCTTTCAACATGTGAAATACTCATTACGGCATCTAATTTTGTTGTTGCTGTGTTAAGTTTTACAAAAGTATTGTTAGCAACTTCGAGTTTTCCATTTACACGATTAAAGTCAATTTTCAGTTTCTCGGCCTCCATATCCTTTCTGGTGAGTTGGACATCAAGTTTCTTCAATCGTTCTTCAAAGGTGTTCTTTTCTACGAGCATTTGTTCAATTGCCATGGCCTGCTTCTTCACTTTTTCTTCATATCCGGCTTTGGTTGACGTAAGCATCTTCATCATCTTGGTCTGCCGGGTAAATTTCATGCGTAGCTCATCGAAACTTTCTTTGAGCTCGATGAAAATATCAATGGGAATGGTCTCCTCTTCAGATTCATAGCCATTGACTGAGGCAGTGAGGCACAGGCAGTTCTCTGCGGCAGGGCTTTCTGTCGTTTCTGCGGCAGAGGCAAAGAATGCAACATGCCGTCGTGCATTCACATTGGATGGACTGTCATCTTCCGCGTCAGATAGGGTTGTGCCTTCGAGTTGAGCAGTAAGCGCAGTGGTTGAGTCTTCAAGGCAATATTGTTCCATATCTTCTTGCGCAACCATGGAATTCAAAATTCCAATGCCTCGATCTTTTGAAGGGCATTCGGTTGAAAAGTGTCCAATCCCTTGACATACGTGGCACTTGATCCTCGACCAGTCCTTTGAATTTGGACTGGAACTTGAGATGGATCCCGTGCTTGGTTGGCGGATCACAAGTCGTCGATCTTGAGTTTGCGGTGACCTTGCCGGAAACTTCCTTCGTCGGGGATCGTACGGCTTCTTCAGCGAGCGAACAAGTACAGCATCCATTTTCCGGGCGAGGAATGCAAACTGGTCTTCTCCACCATCAGATCCAAGTAGCTCGTAGATCTCTTCATCGGTCAAGTCATTGGTAGAGGTGGGGCTGCTGCCTTGAGAACTATTGCCTTGTTCTCTGCCGTCGGGCTCTGCCACGGTGTAGGCAATGTTCCTCTCGTCGCTTCGTGGACGTGACTTCCCGTGAGTTTCACGATCTTCATGGTTCAGTTCATAGTTCTTGAAGATCGCCATTAATGAAACAAAATCTTCTTCAGACATTTCGCTGTCTTCTATGGCAGTGACCTTCGGCAGGAACTTTTTGCTCATCGATCGCATAATCTTACTACACACTGCCGGGTTGCTAATGGGTGAACCAAGGTCAGCACATTCAGTAACAATGGACATTAATTCTCCAAAGTACTGAAGGCAAGTCTCGTCCTCGTTCATACGCAAGTTCTCGAAACGAGACATAAGCATACGGACCTTGGTTTTCTTCACTGCGTTGTTACCTTCACAATGAAGAGCCAGCAAATCCCATACTTGTTTGGCAGTAGTACATTGTTTGACAATTCTGTACATATTGCAATCGATGGATTCAAGGATGGCACACCTTGCCCTATCGTTGGCAGTAGCTGCGGCAGTTTCATCGATAGACCACTTCTCCGGTGATTTTTCAATCGTGCCGCCTTCAGGGATTTCCTCCTGAGGTGGTTTCCATCCTCGAAGTACGGATAGCCACGCACTGCGATCAATTGATTTGATCCTTGCTTCAATGCGGGTTTTCCAAAATCCATAATTAGTACCGTCAAGAACAACCGGTGTTCGTACGATGTAAGATGGATCTGCCATTTTAAGTGTGCGTGATCAGACGGACCTTAAACACTAAGTAAGTCTAGTGCCCGCTCTGATACCACTTGAAAGTCGTAGGCAGTAAATAAAACGCAGTAAAATGCGCTGCCTAGACAAGGCAGTGTTCTGCGGCAGAACAGCGTATGCCGCAGCACGATGCCTTGTACAGAAAACGTTCGTTTTACGTGATTTAATTAAGTTTAAGTATTTTATCCAGATTAACCAAGTTGTTTACTTGTTAAAATTATATGTAATATATGTATAAGAATTGCAGCGGAATTAATAAAAATAAATCACTTCGAACGAACACACACACACGTACGAAAAAGTAAAGAACACAAATTTAAATCTTTGTATGTGTATTTAAATTATACACATACGAAACGGCCTTACGGCCAGAAACTTTATTAAAGAACGAGTCTTTACAAAATGATACTCTTGGATTTACAAAGATATTACCAAAGGCTATACACATGTATGCCTTCGTATGAATCGTATCCGAAGAGTATGAACAATCAACAACAAAAACCTAGCTACTGAAATGAACACCTATACTAAGCTATCGAATCATCAGCTGAACAAACGAACTCTCTTAGGGACGAGAGAACACACGGCACGACGAGCTTCAAGAATGAAGTCGCGGCTCTAAAAGCTCGATGATCGATTCCCGAAGGAAATGTGTTTCTGGAGGTGTTAATATGTTGTATGAGTGTTGCTGAATAGTGTTGGGGTCGTCCTCTATTTATAGGAGGAGATTCCCAACTGAATTCCTTGATTTGCTAGGTCAACAATCGGTTGAGATATTCTAGGGCAGGCTGCTTTGACCGCTGCCGCAGGAATGCCTTCTGAAGTTCTTCTGGAATGCTCTGCCACACTGCACTGCCTTCCATACTATCTGGACTTCAGCAATCCTTTGCCCTACGTGATGGAGTTATATTCTAAATGTCTAGTTTAGTGACAATATGGAACTCCTTATCTGTGTTTTACATTATCTATTAATCAAACTGTCGGCGTCTTGTCTATCTTGTACTTGAATGCAATAGTCCTAGATATATACGTTGTAGACAGTATGGCGTGAGGAGACACGCAGAAGATCATACTGTCGGTTACTCGTATACTATCGAACAGGAGCTCACGACTTAGATGGACAGGGACAATCCATCGGTACGTCGTAGTGTGACTGGGTAATAGTTGGTCTTGACTATTATGTTACACTTGTACACTTGGTGTATTGAGCAGGACCACGGGAGGGCGTTCGATTTATACTAATCGACGTAATCGAACTAGACCTCAGAATTACGGATATACAAATTCTTAATCCCTATATAATTATAGGTGCGTGTGTCCAATTCTCGGTTCTTTAACTTGCCAATGAGTGAGACTATTTGATTAGTCGAGATACTCGGTAAATTGGGAATCGGAATTGTACACACGGCATGCTATAGATTATAGACAGGAAACCGTGTCCCGTTTATCGGGTTGATAACGTCCCCAAGATGAGCTCATAAAGTTTATCATGTAAACCCTGCAGGTGGATTTGTTCCACATGATAATAAGGATGAGTGGTACTAGTCTCGGAAAATAAGAAACGAATTAATTTAATTATTAGTAATTAAATAAATTCGTGGACGTTCGATATCTTAAACACGGGGAAAATCGTATATGTAATTTCGGCGGAAATATTATTGTTGAAATAATATTAAATTAATTTCGGGAATTCAATTATTATTTTATAGTGGAGTTAATAATAATTAAAATTGAAATCGATTAATTAAGGAATTGCGTTTACGTATTCCAAGTTAATTAATATTTCAATTTAGCCCTTAATTAATTTAACCTTGGGTCCCTGGTGTAACTCTATATAAACCCCCCCCCCCCCCCCCCCTTGCCTATTCTTAACCTACAGTTCGCCGCTTTTCTATTTTACTGAGAAAAATAATTGTTAACGCAAATATAATTTTTCTCTGTAAAATACATTAGTTAGCGCTGATATTTTTCTCTAACTGAGAAAAAGAATATCACGGTAGAAGAAGAAGAAAGCAGAAAAGGCAAACCCAACAGATCGTTGCCCACACAACGGTTGGAGTCGGGATCAGAGTCATACACCAGAAGCATCTAAGGTCTCAACAATCGACCGAGAGGTATGAGATCGGAACTTTCAATTCCGCAATTTTATTCGATCTCTGTTTTTGCGTTAATCATACAACGAACCAAAGATCGGGTTCCGTGGCTTGGATGTGATGTTCTCGGACTGCTGGGAGGTTTCTGACCTCCGGCGTGGCAGTCGGATCGAGAAAATCTCATCGGAACAGCCGGAACGGGCGGATCGCGCTGCTGTTCGCAGCAGCCAGGCGACCGCCAGAGGAGCAAGCGCCCGCTCGCGACAGGTCGCGGGCGCTCGCCTGGGCAGCAAGCGCTCGCTTGCCTTGCTGCGCGAGCGCTCGCCTGGTGGGCAGGCGGTCGCCTGCTCCGGGCAGATCGCGAGCCGCGGCTTCGGCTGCGGCGGATGCGCGATCTCTTGGGCGGGTGGCCTTGGCTGTCCGGGGGTGACTTCCAGAAGTCGATTGGGGACGTCCGGATGTTCGAGTGTTCGAATGGATGTGTCCCGGGTAGTCGATTTTCAACAAATGGTATCAGAGCCGGTTATCGGTTCGTTGTATTTTTGCGCGTGTTACCTTGCAGGTTGAACCCGATTATTATGGCCAATTTATTTTTGATATTTTGTGCTGTATGTATGTGGTTTTGATTAAACTCTCGGGCTTGTCGAGATCGGTTTTATTTTTGGAAAGTTGCTTGTTTGTAATAGATAAAAACGACGGGTTGAGTCGTTAGGTTTATTTATCTTTTCGTTGGATCCGGGACTTGTATAGGGTCGATCAACTTGTATAGGATCGATACCGGACTTAGTAGAATAATTTTGTAATTAATTTTCTGCTATTGGATCGAGACGAGATCGAAGCCCGGAGGAACGAGAATCGAAGTCGAGACGAGCAACGAGTTCGAGTTCCAAGAGACGTGCATTCAAGATTTTAAGGCCATAATAATCGGGCCACGTTAATTGCTTTCTTATGTGATTTATGTGTTTTATTATGCTTATTATTTTATGCATGTATATCCCTAAATCGTAAAATACTAAGTGGGAGAGGGATTGGAAACAATCCCGCGGTCTCCATTCTCTGTTTCGAGAGTGATGTGTATTGACTTACGAGTTGGCTTTAGTGTCATCCTCCCTATCGGATAAAGTCGATACACGGAAATCACTTTGATCGAAATTCGAATGAAATTCCAATTTTAAAATTGAACAATTAAGTTTTTCAAAGCAATGCCTAATCTGTCTTTCAAAGACTAATTTCAACTCGACTCATTCACACCCCGGGGAGTGGAATGGAGCCAAAGCGCTTGGTTATGTCGATGACACAGATTAGAGACATTCGAGTCATTTGATGACTAGATCGATTGTCTGGTTGGCTCCCTCACTTTGTGAGAGATAGGGCTCAATTGCATGATTGATCGCTGGTTAGAAACTTCGAGTTTCACTTACGAGATATCAAGCTTTGATTAACGAAATTGTGAAATTTATTAAGTGGAATTCAATTAACTAAGTTGTTTGTTTAGTAAACGTCCACACTATCGTGGCTTATTAGACGGAAACGGAACTTTGGGTTAATTGAGGCTCGACAGTTATAGGAAATCGTAAAGGGACCGCATGTCAACGTAAACGTCCACACTAACGTGGCTTGCGGTGGGCGTGTAGTTTCCGAGCGGTTAACTTAGTACTGAGAAATGGTATACACTTAGGTACGCTTTACAGTATCCTCCCCATCGGGGTCACTGCTGTAATGATGTACGACCGAAGTAAAAGTCCAGTTATAAAATCATTTGGACCAGTATACGTCCACATGAACGTGGCATGCTAGTCTAATGGGATTTTAGGATTGATTGGTAGATTTAATGATATTAATTAAGGGAGTTAATATCGAATTAAATTTGACAGTTTGATTTGTCTCTTTTATAGATATGGCACTCAACCCGCTATCCATGATACTAAAAGAGAACAAACTCACTGGTCCGAACTATATTGACTGGAAACGAAACTTGGAAATTGTCCTGACTGCTGAGGAGTACAAATATGTACTCCATGAGGATTGTCCTGACGAACCTATTGACACCTCCACTCCTGAGGAAAAGGAAGCTCATCGGAAGTGGGTCAAGGCTAATCAGATGGCGCGGTGCTACATTTTGGCTTCTATGTCAAATGTGCTGCAACATCAGCATGAAGCCATGACCACTGCCTATGATATGATGCTTAACCTCAAGGAGATGTTTGGTAGTCAGGATAGGGCAGCCAGGCAAGATGCCATGAGGCAACTCATGACGGCCACTATGTCCGAAGGAACGCCCGTGAGGGATCACTTTCTTAGGATGATAGGCTATCTGAATGAGATAGAGATTATGGGAGGATCTATCGATGGGGAAACCCAGATCGATATAGTGCTCCAGTCTCTGCCTAAGAGTTTTGAGCAGTTCCGCCTGAACTATAACATGAACAAGAGGTTATATACGTTGGCGGAACTCCTGACTGAACTCCAGGCGGCAGAGGGAATCTTTAAGAAACCTCAGGCACTTGTGGCTGTGAAACTTCCTGGCCCTCCGGGAGCTAAGAGGAAGAAGAAGCAAGGACGGAAACCCAGTGGACCCAGAATTGGTGGACCACAGAATGGAGTGAACAAGCCCAAGGGCAAGTGTTTCCGTTGCAAGCAGTCTGGACATTGGAAGTCTAATTGTCCTCTCAGACAAGGAGGTATGAACTTTTCCTTAGTCACTGAAACATGTTTAGCGGTGTTATCCACCGGTACCTGGTGTGTGGATACGGGAGCCACTGATCATGTCTGCAATTCTTTGCAGGGGTTCCAGGAAACCCGGCGGCTTAGAGAGGGAGAGATCACCATCTACATGGGCAATGCTACGAAAGTGGCGGCAGTTGCAGTGGGAGATGTTCATTTATCTTTTAATAATAAAGTTTTAGTATTGAATGATTGTCTTTATGTACCGAACTTTAGAAAGAACCTTGTTTCGGTTTCTAAGTTGGTTTTGAATAAATATTCTGTTTCTTTTGATAGTTCTGTTATTATCAAAAAGAATGGTGAGTATATATGTTCTGGTACATTGATAGGCAACTTATATATACTGAATCCTGATTATTCCACGATGCAACGAGTAGAGTCTTTTAACACATCTAGTACCAATAAGAGAAAGGAGCCTTTTAGGATGAATCAAAAGTACTTATGGCATCTTAGGCTAGGTCATATTAACTTGGGCAGGATTCAAAGGTTGATAACTGATGGAATACTCAGTGGTGTGAAAGATGAGGACTTTCCAACCTGCGAATCATGCCTGGAAGGAAAAATGACCAAGCGACCCTTTAGTGATAAGGGGTATAGATCCAAGGAAGTACTAGAATTGATTCACTCTGATTTGTGCGGGCCTTTATCTGTCCAAGCGAGAGGAGGTTATGAATATTTCGTAACCTTCACTGATGATTACTCAAGGTATGGTTTCATATACCTGATGCGCCGCAAGAGCGAGTGCTTTGACAAGTTCAAGGAGTACAAAGCTCTTGTGGAGAACCTTCATGGTAAAACCATAAAGACTCTACGATCTGATCGTGGAGGAGAGTACCTCTCGGGAGAGTTTAAGGAGTACTTATTAGAGAATGGGATTGATTCCCAGATGACTGCACCATACACGCCCCAGCAGAATGGTGTAGCAGAAAGAAGGAATAGGACTCTTATGGAAATGGTAAGATCTATGATGAGTTATTCAGAACTACCAGTTTCGTTCTGGGGATATGCCTTGGAAACAGCGGCGTATATCCTGAACTTAGTTCCTTCTAAATCAGTCCCTAAGACGCCCTCGGAATTGTGGACCGGGCGTATGTGCTGAAGCATGGGGCTGATAAGTTGGAATCTCGTTCAGATATTCGGTTGTTTATAGGATATCCTAGAGGAACGAAAGGTGGTCTATTTTATAGTCCTAAGGACCAGAAGATCGTTGTTAGCACCAACGCTCGGTTCTTGGAAGAGGATTATATAATGGACCACAAGCCCAAGAGTGAGATAATACTAAACGAACTGAGAGGGGACGATCAAGGCTTAGATCCAACCGAACCGGGTGATACGCCACCACAGTCTGCACCTGTAGTTACTGAGGTTACACCGGAGCCTCGTCGTAGTGGGAGGGTTGTTCGACAACCCGATAGGTTCATGTTTATAGGTGAGTCTTCGGACTTGTTACCTGGAGAACATGAAGCCGATCCCTGGACCTATGGCGAGGCGCTTAAAGATCAAGATGCTCAGTCTTGGCAAAAAGCGATGAAATCTGAGATTGAATCAATGGATTCAAATCAGGTCTGGAATCTTGTAGCACCGCCCAAAGGTGTAAAAGCCATTGGTTGCAAGTGGGTGTACAAGAGAAAAAGAGGGACTGACGGGAAGGTTGAAACCTTCAAGGCTAGGCTTGTTGCGAAAGGGTATACTCAGAAAGAAGGGATCGATTATGAGGAAACCTTTTCGCCGGTAGCTATGCTAAAGTCGATCCGGATTCTTTTGTCTATAGCATCTTATATGGATTATGAGGTGTGGCAAATGGACGTCAAGACAGCATTCTTGAATGGGAATCTTGACGAGACCATTTACATGAGACAGCCAGAAGGTTTCATCAAGAAAGGCCAAGAGCATCTAGTGTGTAAGCTAAACCGATCCATTTATGGATTGAAGCAAGCTTCTAGATCTTGGAACATGCGGTTTGATGAGGTTATCCAGTCTTATGGATTCATTCAAAGCATGGACGAGTCGTGTGTATACCGGAGAAGTGACGGAAACAGTGTGGCGTTTCTCGTGCTTTATGTAGACGACATCCTTCTAATTGGCAACAATGTGAAGATGTTGTCAGACATAAAGGGATGGTTGTCCAAACAATTCGATATGAAAGACTTAGGACAAGTTGGACATGTTCTTGGGATCAAGGTTATAAGGGATCGCCGGAAAAGAACATTAAGCTTGTCCCAGGCTTCATATATTGATACGATTCTGGCTCGTTTCAACATGCAGAATTCCAAGAGAGGTGCTCAACCTTTCTGCCATGGAATTCATCTATCTAAAGACATGTGTCCCAAAACACAAAAGGAGATAGATTACATGAAGAAGGTTCCTTATGCTTCGGCAGTAGGAAGTCTAATGTATGCCATGTTGTGCACGAGACCTGATATCTGCTATGCCGTGGGCATGGTAGCTAGATATCAGAGTAACCCTGGACAGGGTCACTGGACTGCTGTAAAGAACATACTTAAGTACCTGCGAAGGACTAGGAATTATGTTCTGAGTTACAAAGCGTCCGAGTTGATTCCTATTGGTTACACAGACTCGGATTTCCAATCTGATAAGGATCAGCGAAAGTCTACATCAGGCTATGTGTTCACATTGGGAGGTGGAGCAGTCTCATGGAAGAGTGTCAAGCAGAAATGCATTTCGGACTCTACCATGGAAGCCGAATATGTAGCAGCCTCTGAGGCAGCTAAAGAATCGGTGTGGCTCCGGAACTTCCTTATGGACTTGGATGTGGTTCCTAAGATGCCTAGAGCTATCACAATTTATTGTGACAATAGCGGTGCAGTGGCTAATGCAAAGGAACCACGAGCCCACAATGCGAGTAAACACATAGATCGCAAGTACCACCTGATTAGAGACATCGTCAGGAGAGGCGATGCGGTTGTCACCAAGATTGCATCAGCGGATAACCTGGCTGACCCCTTTACGAAGGCACTTCCAGCGGAAGCGTTCAAGAGACACGTGAAGGGGATGGGTATCGGATGTATGGTAGAGGGCAACTAGAGATTTAGTATAAGTGGGAGATTAATGGAGTTATATTCTAAATGTCTAGTTTAGTGAAAATATGGAACTCCTTATCTGTGTTTTACATTATCTATTAATCAAACTGTCGGCGTCTTGTCTATCTTGTACTTGAATGCAATAGTCCTAGATATATACGTTGTAGACAGTATGGCGTGAGGAGACACGCAGAAGATCATACTGTCGGTTACTCGTATACTATCGAACAGGAGCTCACGACTTAGATGGACAGGGACAATCCATCGGTACGTCGTAGTGTGACTGGGTAATAGTTGGTCTTGACTATTATGTTACACTTGTACACTTGGTGTATTGAGCAGGACCACGGGAGGGCGTTCGATTTATACTAATCGACGTAATCGAACTAGACCTCAGAATTACGGATATACAAATTCTTAATCCCTATATAATTATAGGTGCGTGTGTCCAATTCTCGGTTCTTTAACTTGCCAATGAGTGAGACTATTTGATTAGTCGAGATACTCGGTAAATTGGGAATCGGAATTGTACACACGGCATGCTATAGATTATAGACAGGAAACCGTGTCCCGTTTATCGGGTTGATAACGTCCCCAAGATGAGCTCATAAAGTTTATCATGTAAACCCTGCAGGTGGAATTGTTCCACATGATAATAAGGATGAGTGGTACTAGTCTCGGAAAATAAGAAACGAATTAATTTAATTATTAGTAATTAAATAAATTCGTGGACGTTCGATATCTTAAACACGGGGAAAATCGTATATGTAATTTCGGCGGAAATATTATTGTTGAAATAATATTAAATTAATTTCGGGAATTCAATTATTATTTTATAGTGGAGTTAATAATAATTAAAATTGAAATCGATTAATTAAGGAATTGCGTTTACGTATTCCAAGTTAATTAATATTTCAATTTAGCCCTTAATTAATTTAACCTTGGGTCCCTGGTGTAACTCTATATAAACCCCCCCCCCCCCCTTGCCTATTCTTAACCTACAGTTCGCCGCTTTTCTATTTTACTGAGAAAAATAATTGTTAACGCAAATATAATTTTTCTCTGTAAAATACATTAGTTAGCGCTGATATTTTTCTCTAACTGAGAAAAAGAATATCACGGTAGAAGAAGAAGAAAGCAGAAAAGGCAAACCCAACAGATCGTTGCCCACACAACGGTTGGAGTCGGGATCAGAGTCATACACCAGAAGCATCTAAGGTCTCAACAATCGACCGAGAGGTATGAGATCGGAACTTTCAATTCCGCAATTTTATTCGATCTCTGTTTTTGCGTTAATCATACAACGAACCAAAGATCGGGTTCCGTGGCTTGGATATGATGTTCTCGGACTGCTGGGAGGTTTCTGACCTCCGGCGTGGCAGTCGGATCGAGAAAATCTCATCGGAACAGCCGGAACGGGCGGATCGCGCTGCTGTTCGCAGCAGCCAGGCGACCGCCAGAGGAGCAAGCGCCCGCTCGCGACAGGTCGCGGGCGCTCGCCTGGGCAGCAAGCGCTCGCTTGCCTTGCTGCGCGAGCGCTCGCCTGGTGGGCAGGCGGTCGCCTGCTCCGGGCAGATCGCGAGCCGCGGCTTCGGCTGCGGCGGATGCGCGATCTCTTGGGCGGGTGGCCTTGGCTGTCCGGGGGTGACGATTGGGGACGTCCGGATTGGGGACGTCCGGATGTTCGAGTGTTCGAATGGATGTGTCCCGGGTAGTCGATTTTCAACACTACGCTCATGCTTCGCTCGATATCTTGACTCAACCTCTTGTCCAAGCCTTGCACTGCTTGCGGCATGACTCTGCCTGGCTGTGCTGCGGCAGAAAGCTTCTATGTTGATTGTTTTTCAAGCACGTTCCAACTAATGAACTATGCTAAATCAAATCACCAATATGACAAGTGATTACAACAGTTTAAATTGTGAAGAAAGAAATAAAACAAATAAATATGTTAGCAAGACAACTTCTGCCTAGGTACATTTAAGGCATTGTAATGCCCAAACATATTTATCCTTACAATAATAATAATAATAATAATAATAATAATATGAATTGAAATGAAATGAAATAAAAACTGAATTTAATTTAACTTATTCAAATCGAGATTAAATCTCAAATAATTTTATTAACTCTATGTACATATTTAAAAAATATTTTTATATTGACAATTTGATTACATTTCAATACTTTTGTTTCAAAATATTACCTAGAGAAAGTGAAACAAAAATAAAAAAAAATGATGTATTTAATAATATAAAATAAGAGTATAATGAATATTGATATGTGTTCCTTTTGTATTTTGTAAAGAAAGTATGACAATTGGTTGGTGATGTAGTACTAAATAAAATGCTCATTTGAAAAACATAATTATATAAATGTTAATAAATGTATATTGATTAGATAAAATTATTTTATTTATTTACTTATTAATAGGTAGATAAAATTTTAAGGTACAAAATAAATCAATAAACAAAGTTTTAAAAGAAATTAAAAAGAGTACATATTTTTTAGCATTTTATAAGCACTAAAACATGTTGTAAAATGTAAAAACAAGTCAGTTAAATACCTACTAAATATTAGAGAGTTCATTCAAATAGTACATACTGACTCCATATATATATATATATATATTTGTACAAAAAGAGTAGGACAATCATAATATGCTGTCTTATATAAATATTCTGATGACATATTTTGATGAATAGTAATTTTATTTTGGTAAATTTAAAATACATAATTTTAAAACGGTTGACTATATAATAAAATCCCTAATTAAGAATTAAGTTATATATAGATTCTGTAGTGTATAAGTATATATAATATTCTTGACTATAGATAGAACATCTCCCCAAATGCATTATGTTAATATGCATTTTATTAAATCCATGGCAATCATATATAACAATGTACTAGCATTCAGAAACATATACATTCTTCAAATCAATTTTATTTTTTCTTACTAAGTCTCCAAAATGAATTTATTCATTATTTTAGGTTTCCTTCTAGGTGGTTTTCTTGAGCAGGCAAATGGACAAACAAACATTTCAACTAACGCCATCAGTGGATGGGGACCTAAGAGCTTCTATAACTACTACAACTATCTATGGGGTTCGGATCATTTTCAGGTTAATCGCGAAGGATCCCTCGTCACGTTAAAATTTGATAGAACATCAGGTTAATTACGACATGTATAAATGCATAATTTCTTGTTTTTCCCATGTAAGGTTATTATACTAATTAAATGGACAATGTTATTTTTTATATAGGTGCTGGGTTCAGGTCGAAATCGGAGTTTGGGTACGGAATTTTCACAATGCGGATGAAGATTCCATCGGGAATGACCGGAGGAATTGTTACCAACTTCTACGTAATGACACTATTAATATCTCAATTATTTATTCACATTTTTTTCCAACGGTTTATGCACACGTTTAAAAGAAAAATAATTATTTTATTTTATTTTACTTTAAAATACAATTTTACTTTCAATTTTTTTGTTCAAAAAATCAGAAATTAACATTTTTTTAATCTATGTGTGTTGTGTTTTTTGTTACTGATCGAGTTTGTGTATATATATATATATATATATATATATATGGAAAAATTAATGGCAGTTGACTGCAGCGCCGGATAATCAGCCTCCAGGAAATCATTTCGAGATTGACTTCGAGTTCTTGGGAACGAACGGGACAGTGCAGACTAACGTCTACGACAGAGACAACGGGGGCAGAGAACAGAGTTTCGACCTTTGGTTTGATCCGAAGGCGGCCCTTCACACTTACCAATTTGTTTGGAACCCTTATCATATTTTGTGAGTATTATTTTCTCCGTTTCGTAAATATATGACCATTTTTTCGAACACGAACATTAAGAAAAATGTTACAGTATTTTTTGACTTTTTGACCAAAAAGTAAACGGTATAAATTTATTTTTAAGTTAAAAAGTAAAATATTTGTTAGTGAAATTCAAAAAGTAAATTGATAAAATAAAAGTAAACTTGTATTTTAAATCTGTAACATCACCGATAATAGCTTAATTAGTTCTTGTCCTTTTATGTCGTTGATGTAGATTTATCATCGATGGTATCATCATAAGAGAGTTCAAGAACAACAAGCAGCAAGGGGTGGCTTTCCCTGACACGCCGATGCACATCGAAGCGAGCGTATGGAATGCTGACTGGGCAGGTGCTGTCGACTGGAGTCATGCTCCGTTCGTAGCTTCCTATTCGGGCTTCTCTATATACGCTTGTGCCCCGAGAAGAGGAAACATTGCGGGATGCGGCTCCAATAAATACTTCTGGAATAGGTTGCTGTACAGGTCGCTGAATACTGCGCAGAGACAAAAAATGTTATCTTACAGAAAAAGGTACATGAGGTATAACTACTGCTGGAAACCATCGACCAAAAAGAAAGAATGCTCGTTCAACGACGCGCTCCTGTAATATAGTATTGCAGTGCCTAGCTACTAGCATTTTTTAATAAATTTCAAGTCCAACAAGTTTTGGAATTGAAGGCTTAAAATATAATTACACAAATGCTATTTATATATATATTAATATATTGTTGAGGATTCGAACAAGATCACAAACAATCGAACCACTCAAAAGCTTCGAACCGATGGTGAAATTGGAATCCGACATCGAACACGCGATCAAACACACTTAAAAGTATACGAACATGTAGGAGTGTAAAGCAAAAGCAATCACACAAAATGATACAGTATTTTACGAGTTTCGATAGATAAAAAATCGATCTACGTGCTCGGGGAGTGTTGAATTTATTAAGAATACGGAACTCTCTTGTGATGAGAGAAGAGAATCGGAGAGACAAAATAAAAGAAAAAGAAGAAAATATAAAACCAAACTTGTATCTTTATTTCTTGATAATAAACTTACACACTTGAATCGTTTATATAGAAGATACCAAAACCTTAATGTAACAAGTATTAAACCAAAATAACCAAGAAGTGTGTGGTCAACTCTTATAAATTACAAAGTGACCCCAACACACAAAACTCTAACAATATACATCAATACCTTCCCTTAAGATTAGAATACAAATTTCGGATTCTCATCTTGCCGAGAAAATGATGGAAAACTATGATTAAATGAGATTAAAAAATTGAACCCACCAAACCATTATATTTTAAACTCCATGATTTGTCTTCGTCTTCGACGATGGTATCGGACGAGCAGCCAACAGAGGGCAATCAGACTGGATGAGATATGTGTAGGCACCCAGTGGCGGAGCTAAGATTTTTTTCTTGTAGGGGCTGATATATATATATATATATATATATGAAAGTCGTAGGCAGTAAATAAAACGCAGTGAAATGCGCTGCCCAGACAAGGCAATGTTCTGCGGCAGAACAAAGTTGCCGCAACACGATGCCTTTTACAGAAAACGTTCGATTTTCGTGATTTACTTAATTTAAGTATTTTATTCAGAATAATCAGATTGTTTAAGTGATAAATATATATATGATATATGTATATAATTTGCAGCGGAATTAATAAAAAATAAATCACTCGAACGAACTCACACACACGTACGAAAATAAAAAGAACACGGATTTAATCTTTGTATGTGTATTTAAATTATACACATACGAAACGGTCTTACGACCAAAAACTTTATTAAAGAACCGAGTCTTTACAAAAGAAATACTCTTGGATTTACAAATGATTTTACCAAAGGCTATACACATGTATGCCTTCGTATTAATCGTATCCGAAGAGTATGAATAATCAACAACAAAACCTAGCTACTGTAATGAACACCTATTTTTAAGCTATCGAATCATCAGCCTAACAAAAAGTCACTCCCAAGAATAGGGCTGTGCACCGGTCCAAGACCGAACCGGAACCGGTATGGACCGGGACCGAAATCTTAAAAATTCAAGGACCGGAGACCGGACCGGACCAGACCAGTAAATTCCGGTCCGGTCCGGGTTTAGACCAGTTTGGACCGGTTTTATTTATTTAGTTAAATTTTATTTATTTTTTAAAATTATTATATTTAATATTAATTTAAATCAAAATAGTAGTTAAATATATTAATAAATATACATAGGAAATATGAATAAATTCAATTGATAAATAAAAATAATTAAATTAGCCAAAATATTTCATATTAAAAAAATAAAATTTTAAAATTTTTATATATTATTTTATATATAAACACATATTTATATATATAATATATATAAATAATAATATATATATATATATTAAAATTTCGGGTTTCCGGTCCGGACCGAAAAATTCCGGGTTTAGACCGGACCGGACCGGACCGGAACCCGGAATCTCGGTTCCGGTCTTTTTTCCGATCCGGTCTTATTTTGCACACTCCTACCCAAGAATGAAAGGACACACGACACGAAGAACCACAAGTGGAGTCTTCGGCTCAAAGGGCGTGATGATCGATCTTGTAATGAGAATGTGTTTCTAAGGTGTTGTATCGTATTCTGGATTGTTGAGAAATGCAGTTGTAGACGTCCTCTATTTATAGGTGAGAGTCTTCAACTGATTTCCTAGAAAAGCTAGGTCAGTAGGCGGTTGAGATATTCTAGGGCAGACTGTTTGACCACTGCCGCAGGAATGCCTTCTGAAGTTCTTCTGGAATGCGGTGTCGTACTGCACTGCCTTCCATACTCTCTGGACTTCAGCAATCTTTTGTCCTTAGCTCATGCTTCGCTCGATCTCTTAACTCAACGCCTGTCCATGCCTTGCAGCGCTGCGGCATAACTCTGCCTTGCTGTACTGCGGCATAAAGATTCTATGTTGATCGTTTTTCCAAGCACGTTCCAACTAACGAATAGTGCTAAATCAAATCACCAATATGACATGTGATTACAACAGTTCAATTGTGAAGAAAGAAGAAAACAAATAAATATGTTAGCATAGCAACTTCTGCCTAGATCCTTTAAGACATTGTTATGCCCAAACATATTTATCCTTACAAACTCTCCCTTTTTATCTTTCTTCACAAAACCATGAGGCAGCAGCGCATAAGAGCACTTCCCCTCAATGAAACACATCTAACTTAATTAGAAGTATTTGAAATTTATCTTGAAAAACAACTAAGGCATAAAACTCCCCCTTAGTTAATACTTCCTAAGTAGAACAAAAAATATTGAATAATTTTCTAACTAATAAAAACAAAAGTAAACTTAGTAAGCCTTAAAAATAACACACCAATTTTTAAAGGGAAATAACCACTTGAATAGAAATTGTTCAACAAAATAAAACTTTAAAGAACAAATTGTTCAAAACCAAATAAGCAGAAATATAAAAATTGTTCAGAGCAAATAAAAACTAAACATCAAAAGAAGAAATAATATTTCTTCAAGGTCTTCAGAACTGCAATCCTTCAAATCTTCAATCATCGTGCTCAGGAAACGATCCACGCTCTTCACCATCAATTTTCTGCTGCAGTGTCTGCGACAGCCTTCTCTGCTGCGGCAGCTTCCTTCTCTGCGGCATCTTCTTCAGCTTCAACTTCTTTGATGTCCTCATCAATGCGCCTCTTCAACATCCTCAGAATAGTGTTCTTTTCCACTTTGGCCTCAACTGCTGGTACTCCCCCTTTTTGTGGAGGAAAGCCCTCTTCTTCTAGAAAGAAAAAAATGGCATCCACGATTGCCTTGGCCATGTAGTCCTGCATGATGACCATATGGCTTGCAGTAATTTGTTCTGCAAATGCCTGGACACGAGCAGGAATCCCGGCTGTGGAGCAGATGAGCTAGGGGCATCATTTTGCGGCAGCTTGGGAGCCTTCTTTTGAGGTGGAGTGGGAGGCACTGCGGTGGTAGCGTGAAAACCAGTCCAAGGTGGATCATTAAAGTCACGGACATAGAGCTTGTATGGATTAGGGACAGAGGTCAGGAGATCAGCACTATTGTACGAGAGACCTTGGATCTTCAACATCTCCCAGATCAAAGAAGGGAACGCAAGGCTCTGCGTCTGGGTAATGTTTTCTTCCTGGGACTCAATCTTTTCAAAGATGATTTCTCCCAAGTTCACTTGCCTTCCTGCACCAAGTGGAACAACACTTCCCCCATTTGGGTATGCAGAAAGTGCACATTGGATGTAGGAATCCAATTGTAACGTGCAACAGTGTACAAGAAATAATAAAAAGAAGAATGTTTGGAGGCAGAAATATTATTGTTGGCATCAGGTAGAGACTTCGTCAGACGAAGAGATATTGCGGCAGTAGTGGGAACAACAGCTGCGACAGGGTACTCGACATCAGAGCGCTCCAAATAAGCATTTATGGCAGCCGGGGTGAAATTGAAAATTCTTTCCCTGAGATACACCTTCCCATAGCCACGGGAACCATCATCACCAAAACATGGGCACAAGTTTGCATAAAAGTCGCGCACCATATCCTCGCAGTAGGGTCCTGCGTAGGTGATTGCCTTTACCAGCTTCATTCTTCTCAAGAACTTGTCGACTTTGTGTCCTGCACAAGCTGACATCTCCACACTTCGGTCCGGGAGAATAGGTTTGTTGGAGTAGAATTGGGGCCCAATCACTAAACGTCGTTCGGACCAGAATCGCCTTGAATAACCCTTGCCGGGTTTCATGTCAGAATCAAGATCTTCCAATGGGGCATCATTTTTTGGTGCCTTGCCCTTCTTTGCAGCAGGTAGGACTGCGACATCACCACTATGAGAGATGTCGGGTTTGGATGCGGCAGCTATTCCCTTCACTTTACGGGATTTCTTGGCAGTGGCGGTCTCCAAATCAATTGGATTCTCCCTTGAGGTTGGTGGCACTTTAGGACCTTTGCCTTAGGCATAAGCAGTGGTTGATCTAGTTGATATACGGCGAGGAGCAGTGCTTCTTTCTTGCGTTTCCTTGAAGCAAGATCCTGCAGCAGGGGGTCAGACTCTGTGGCAGAATCTTCTGCGGCATCACGCTGCTGCTGGCTGGAGTGTTCAGAATCTTCATTCTCCGAGAGTAGAATCTCAGAGGTATAGGGAGTAGGCTTGCGGTCCTTAACCTTTTTGGACTTTTTCCTTGAGGGGTAATTCTCGTAGAGCTCTGCGTAGTCGAAATCATCATCATCATCTCTCTTGTTGTAAGGCATCTGCTTCCCTTGCTGCTGCACTGATGGAGTTGTATACTTAATGTCTAGATTTGAGTAACGTAAACTCCCGGTCATAGTATTTAACCTATTGAATAAATAAAACAATTGTTTGCTTTTAATTATTTATAAATAAATATATGCAAATTATAGTCCTGAATTATAAACGTTGTAGTTAGTATGGTGTGCGACGCCACACGGAAGATCATACTATCGGTCACTCATATATTGATCAAACAGTAGCTCACGACCTAGATGGACAAGGACCAATCCATCGGTATAGTCGTTGTATGAGAGAGAAAATAATCGGTCTTGATTATTTTATCATACTTGTGCACTTGGTGTATTGAGCGGATCGCTTGAGATTTATCGATTAGGATTGCCTCAGATAATCGATTTAAATCTCAGTGTATTTTATTCTTAATATTAGTGACTTTGATTTTCCAAAGGAATTGACCGATTAGAATAATCGGTCAATTACCGGCAAAGTTGGGTCACGGTATTTTATGTATGGCATGCCGTGAATTTTTGACGGGAAAGTATGTCCTCGAAAGGGTTGATAATATCCCCGAGATGATTTCATAAGGAATTATTATGTAAACCTCATGAGTGGATTTGTTCCGCATAATAATTAAAGTTGAATGGTACTAGTCTCGGATATAAGAGATGAATAAATTAATTAAGCAATAAATTAATTTTATTCATGGATATTTATATCTTAAATACACGGAATAAATAATACTACCGGAGATAATATTATTTGATATAATATGGTAAATATTGGGAGTGCAATTATATTTATATAGTGGAAGTAATTATATAATTAATATTAATGGATTAATGGATTTGGGCTTGGGCTCAATTTTAATCATTAATATTGGAAGCCCAATATTCCACCTCCTTAAGATCCCCTACGTAGCCTATAAAAACACTACATGGTCTTCACAATTCAAGACACAATAATTAAGAGAATTATCATACTTGATATTCTTGAGAGTTCGTGAAGGAGATCCATAAGGAGTTCGGAGGATTGTCGCCCACACGACGTTCGAACGAAGTGCAAGGAATACGTGGGAAGGTCTTAAGGTCTTCAACTAATCTCGTTTCTCCGCACAACGAGACTAAGGTAATAATCATAAACTCCCTCTTATGATTATTTGATTTTAATCGTGATATATACATGAACCGAAGGTCCGGGAAAACGAACGAGACCGGGGATGGGGATAGACCGGGCGGTGGTGGCCGAAGACCACCGGACCGCCGGCGGTCTAGAGATCCCCGCCGGGATCGACGACGAGAAACCCTCGGCTGGAGCCGAGGGAGGCGATCGAGCCCGTGAGCTCGATCGCGGGCTGGCTGCGGGTTCACCCGTAGCGCCCTCGCATGAGCTACGGGGTTCCCCGCAGCGGTGATGCGAGGGGCGAACCCCTCGCTGGCAGCGGGTCCGTGAACCCGCTGCGGGGCTGCTACGAGCAGCCCGGGGATTCTACGAGCATCCCCAGCGATCGTTACGAGAGCGATCGCGAGCCCCGTGCGGGGGATCGGCTGGGCTCCACGAGCGGGACGTGGCGGCGGTCGGCTGGGCTCCGGCTCGTACGGCGGCGCGCGGTTGGTTCTCCGTCGATCGAGGATTTCGGTCGGGTTATCAGTTCCGATATATTTTTGATAGCCCGGGATATCGATTTCCAACAACTGGTATCAGAGCGATGGTTCTAAGTTCATGTGTATGTTCGATTATTGTTCTACCTTGCAGGGTTTCCGACTATTATGGCTATAATTATTCGTTAATTTTTATCGTATTATTGGTTTATTAAACTCTCGGACATGCCGAGATTCATTTTGTGAGGATAAATGCTTGTAATAGTAAAAATTCGGGGGTTGACCGAATTTAGGATTTATTATTATTGTTCTTGTTTTTCCGGAAATTGTATAGGGTCGATTTCATGTATAGAATCGATACCGGAATTGTAATTTAAATTTTTGTAATTTATTTAAGTTGGTTCGATGTTGGAACGATCGCCGGAGAACGAGATGTGACGAAGAAGACGAAGGACGAAGGGGTCGATCATCCCCATGATCAACCCCTTAGGATCGATCGAGTGGGAGGGGGCGACGCGCCCCTCGGCCGTGGGCTGCCGCCGGCGGGTGGTGGCGGCGGCGGCCCTCCTCTTGGTGGTCGATCGGTTGGGGGTGGTGCAGGGACTCCCAACCCGTGCTACTCCTAACCGAGATACACTTTCCTAATTAAATTCGGTTTTCCTATTTTGAGTGTTCTTATTTTTAGGAACTCTCATGAAATATGAAAAGAATTAAATTGGAATTAATTTATTTCCTTATTGATTATTCCTATTCTTGGGAATTTTCATGGACATGGAAACTAATTAACTTGGAAAGTTTAGGAGTCCTAATTTATTTTATTTCCTTATTCTATTATAGAAGTCTTCTAGAATATTCCAAGTTTGACTTGAATAGGATTCTAAAGATTTAATAGAATTAGAAAGGAAAATAAAAAAATTAATAAAAATATTAATAATATTTAATTTTATTTTTAATTTATTCGATTGACTTAATTTTCGAATTAAGTAACTTTTGGATTTATTAAAAATAAATAGATTTAAATATTGGATTAATATTCTCGTCACATGGAGCATTCAAGAACAAAGACTGAAGACTAAAAGATGCGTACGAGGATGGAATAAAGCCATGATAGTCGGAAAATAATATTCTAGTATTATTTGACTATGTGATAATATTTATGTGCTTTAATTTCATGTATGCATGCTTATGTGTATTTAATTATGCATTAGATAGCTTATCCCTTTATTGTAAAAAGCTAAGTGGGAGAGGGGTTGGAAACAATCCCATGGTCTCCATTACTGTTCTCTTGGTGACTTTTATGGACTTTTGAAGTTCATATAGACAAGTCATTGGAGGAGAATTCTTGTAATTCCTTTTACGAGAAACATTGATTGAGTTTATCAAACAATGCCTAATTTGTCTTTCTGAAACTGATTTCAAGTCGACTCATTCTCACCCCGGGGAGTGGAATGGAGCCAAAGCCACTTGGTCACGTGGATGACACAAACTTTCGTACCATTTTTTAATGGATCGATTGTCTGCTCGGCTCCCTCATTCTATGAGAGATAGGGTTGTTCGCATGGTGAATCACTGGTTAGAAACTTCGAGTTTTACTTATGATTCTCCGCGTCTTTATTTAAAAAATCGAGTGGATCAAGGAATTGGGAGTCAATTATAAAATCTTTTGGTGTAGTAAACGTCCACACTAATGTGGCTTGCTATACTGAATGGGATTTTGGAATAATTGATGTAGACAATTATAGGGAATTGTGAAGGATTGTGAGTTGTCGCAAACGTCCACACAAACATGGCTTGCGGTGACGTAGCGATACCAAATGATTCACCTTAGTACTGAGTAATGGTTTACACTTAGGTACGTTTTATAGTATTCTTCCCAACGAAGTAACGCTATAATGATGTACGACCAAAGCAAATCTAATTGCTAAATCATTTGGATAGGTAAACGTCCACACTAACGTGGCTTGCCATGTCTGATGGGATTTTAGATGTGATTAGTAATTTAATGATATTATTTGAGGGAGATAATATCGGACATTAAATTGATTGTTTGTTTATATGTGCTTATAGGTTTAGAGAATAGCTATGAATCCACTTTTTGTGATACTCAAGGAGAATAAACTCATTGGTCCCAATTACATTGATAGGAGGAGAAATCTGGACATTGTCCTGACTTCTGAGGAGTACAAATTTGTGCTTCATAATCAGTGCCCTGCTGACCCCACGGATGCCTCAACTGAGGAGGAGAAAGTGGCACTTAGGAAATGGGTGAAGGCTGATGAAATGGCTAGGTGCTATATTTTGGCTTCAATGTCGAATGTGCTCCAAACCTAACATCAGTCGATGGACTCTGCCTATGACATGTTGCTTAACCTCAAGGAGATGTTTGGGCATCAAGATCGTGCGGCCATACAAGAAGCTATGAGAGTCCTCATGTCGACTACTCAGTCTGAAGGAACGCCCGTTGGGGAGCACGTTCTTAACATGATGGGTTTGTTGAATGAATTGGAGATCCTAGGAGCTCAGATAGATGGGGAGACGCAAGTCTACATCATTCTGCAGTCTCTGGCCCCTGGTTTTGAGCAGTTCCGTATGAGCTATAATATGAGTAAGAAATCTTATTCTCTAGCGGAACTCCTGACTGAACTAAGGTCGGCGGAGGGGATCTACAAGAAGGGCAAGTCTCAAGCTCTTGTAACTACCAAGTTCAGAGCCTTGAAGGCTAATGGAGGTAGGGGCAAGAAGACTAAGCAAGCCTGGAAACCCAGTGGTGCCAAAAATCTTGGACCACGAGAAGGGACCAGCAAGCCTAAGGGCAAGTGCTACCGATGCAAGAAGTCTGGACACTGGAAGTCTGATTGTCCTCTCAAAGGTACGAATTCTTCTTTAGTCATTAAAACATAGTCAGCGGTTTTATCTACCAGAAATCTGGTGTGTGGATATGGAACCACTGACGGTATGTGCATTTTAATACAGGGGTTCCAGAAAACCCGGCGTCTTAGAGAAGAAGATTTCGAGTCTACATGGGCAAAACTGTGGAGGAGGCAGCTGTTGCAGTGGAAGACATTTTATCTGCTTTAAGTAGTTATAGGATTTCATTTCAAATTATTGCTTTATGTACCCCTTTATTTTAGAAAGAACTTTTGTTCTGGATTTCTATTATTAATGAATGGATATTTATTTCTTTTAATCATTTGATGGTTATTGATAAGAAATGATGATATTATCTATTCTGGTACATTAGTTAGCAATATGTGAATGATGAATCCTAAGTCTGCCACGATGCAACAAACCGTAGTATATATAACTTGTTTTACCTATTAGAAGTATTTCTTGTTAAATCATTGTACTTGTGGATTCTCATGCTAAGTAGTGTTTATTCAAGTAAAATTCCAAGGTCGAAAATTGATTTGATTAATTAAGTTGAAGGAGTGGATCTTCCTACCTAAGAATTGAATTTGGAAGAAAACACAATCTAAGCAAACCCTTTGGGTAAAGGATATAGAATCCGGACAAGTATTGGAAATGATTAAACACTGATGTATGCATTGATTAGTGATTGGGATTAGATCCCAAATGATTACACCATACAGTCTTGTGTAGAAATGGTGTGTCAGAAATAAGAAATGGAACTCTAAAGGAATTGTAAAAGGATGAGTTATTCGGAACTACCTATGTATAATGGATTTCTGGAAGACAACAGCGCATTTCAATGCGGTTGTAGAATATCCTAGAAGAACTAAAGTTGTGCGTTCAATAGTACTATGAACTAGAAGGACATTATATGTTCTAACGCCCGGTTCTTAGAGGAATACTAAAGCCCAAAATGACGTGATACTTTAAGAATGAGAGAACAAGATAAAAGACTGGGAACCAGCCAAACCGAGTAGTAGTACACCACTAACTGCACCTACTGTTATTACTGTTTATACACCGGAACGCCGTTGTAGTGGGAGGTTGTGGACAACCGGAGATATTCATAAGACTAGGAGAGTTTCGAACTCTGGACCTAGTAGACATGAAATCGATCCCTAGATCTACATAGAGGCGGTACTGGATCTAAATGTGTCTTCTTGGAAAGCAATAATGATTATTGCTAAGAAGCGAGATCATTTAGAGTACAAGCTCAGTTGATCCATTGATGGATTGTTACGAAGCTATGAATCGTGGTACTTGCGAATTGATGAGAGAATCCAATTGATGGATTCATCAAAATCCAAAGACGATGAGTGTGTATTGGAAACGTAATGGAAACAAGGTGGTTTTTCTCGGAGGTTTTATGGAGATAACATTTTATCATTGGTAACAATGTAAAAATATTGTCAGACATAAAATAATGGTTGGCTAGATAAATCGAGATATAAGATAGAGAAGAAGTTAGAACATGTTCTTAAGATCTAGGATCTCAAGAGAAGAACATTGTACTTCTCCTAGATATCTCATATGATTATGGTCCGTTTTTTTTAACATGCATGATTTCAAGAAAGGTGTGTCACCTTTCAGACAAGGAATGCATCTATCTAAGGGTATGTGTTATGAAACACATAAAGGAGATAGAAGCAGTGAAAGCGGTTTCCTACACTTCGGATGAGGAAAGCTTAATAAATGCAATATTAAAAAACGAGAACATGATATCGTCTATGCGGTTGGCATAGTGGGAGGATATCAAATGCTGTAAAGTACTTTGGAAGTACTGGATTACGGAGCAACACGAATTTTTCCTCTGGATTACATTTTCTCAGATCTCTAATCAAATCGGGAACGGTGTAAGTCGATATCAGGCTATGTGTTCACTTTTATAAGGAGGTAGAGCTTAAACATGGAAGAGTGATAAGCACGATGCTTTTCGGACTCGACCATGGCTAACCAAACAGCGGTCTCAAAGGCAGCGGAAGTTTTGGTAAGGATCCGGGATAACCTCTGGACTTGGATATGACTCTTAGTTTACCAATGGCTATGATAGCAGTGCAATGGCAAACTGAAAAAAGTCATAAGTCCGTAGTGATGATAACACATAGAGCAAGTACCACCTGATACGAGTCATCGTCGAGTGAGATGACGCTGTAGTCACCAAGATAACTTCGGGACGACAACCTAGAATGCTCATTCACATGGCACTCCTTGGAAGTGCGGATCAAGCACGTGATGAGTATGGAAGTCGGGAGTTTGGAAGAAATGACTAGACCTTAGTATAAGTGGGAGATTAATGGAGTTGTATACTTAATGTCTAGATTTGAGTAACGTAAACTCCCGGTCATAGTATTTAACCTATTGAATAAATAAAACAATTGTTTGCTTTTAATTATTTATAATTAAATATATGCAAAATATAGTCTTGGATTATATACGTTGTAGTTAGTATGGTGTGCGACACCACACGGAAGATCATACTATCGGTCACTCGTATATTGATCAAACAGTAGCTCACGACCTAGTTGGACAAGGACCAATCCATCGGTATAGTCGTTGTATGAGAGAGAAAATAATCGGTCTTGATTATTTTATCATACTTGTGCACTTGGTGTATTGAGCGGATCGCTTGAGATTTATTGATTAGGATTGCGGGTGTGTGCATTTAATATTAGTGACTTTGATTTTCCAAAGGAATTGACCGATTAGAATAATCGGTCAATTACCGGCAAAGTTGAGTCACGGTATTTTATGTATGGCATGCCGTGAATTCTTGACGGGAAAGTATGTCCTCGAAAGGGTTGATAATATCCCCGAGATGAGTTCATAAATAATTATTATGTAAATCTCATGAGTGGATTTGTTCCGCATAATAATTAAAGTTGAATGGTACTAGTCTCGGATATAAGAGATGAATAAATTAATTAAGCAATAAATTAATTTTATTCATGGATATTTATATCTTAAACACACAGAATAAATAATACTACCGGAGATAATATTATTTGATATAATATGGTAAATATTGGGAGTGCAATTATATTTATATAGTGGAAGTAATTATATAATTAATATTAATGGATTAATGGATTTGGGCTTGAGCTCAATTTTAATCATTAATATTGGAAGCCCAACATTCCACCTCCTTTAGATCCGCTACGTAGCCTATAAAAGCACTACATGGTCGTCACAATTCAAGACACAATAATTAAGAGAATTATCATACTTGATATTCTTGAGAGTTCGTGAAGGAGATCCATAAGGAGTTCGGAGGATCGTCGCCCACACGACGTTCGAACGAAGTGCAAGGAATTCGTTGGAAGGTTTTAAGGTCTTTAACTAATCTCGTTTCTCCGCACAACCAGACTAAGGTAATAATCATAAACCCCCTTTTATGATTATTTGAATTTAATCGTGATATATACATGAACCGAAGGTCCAGGAAAACGAACGAGACCGGGGACGGGGATAGACCGGGCGGTGGTGGTCGAAGACCACCGGACCGCCGGCGGTCTAGAGATCCCCGCCGGGATCGAGGGCGAGAAACCCTCAGCCGGAGCCGAGGGAGGCGATCGAGCCCGTGAGCTCGATCGCGGGCTGGCTGCGGGTTCACCCATAGCGCCCTCGTATGAGCTACGGGGTTTCCCGCAGCGGTGATGCGAGGGGCGAACCCCTCGCTGGCAGCGGGTCCGTGAACCCGCTGCGGGGCTGCTACGAGAAGCCCCGGGGATGCTACGAGCATCCCCAGCGATCGCTACGAGAGCGATCGCGAGCCCCGTGCAGGGGCTCGGCTGGGCGCCACGAGCGGGACGTGGCGGCGCTCGGCTGGGCTCCGGCTAGTACGGCGGCGCGCGGTTGGTTCTCCGGCGATCGAGGTGTGAAACTGCCTTCAATTTCTGCTACTGCGGCAGGCTCGAGCAAACCTCTTACATCTTCTTCTTTGGGTTTCCTGAGTCAACTAAGATCATCAAAATCAACATTCACAGATTCAATAATGGTCCTAGTTTTTATGATGAAAATACGATAGGCATGACTATTCCTAGAGTATCCAACAAATAATCCTGCAAGTGACTTTGGATCAAGTTTAGATCTAGGTTCCCTATCATTTAGAACATAACAAACAGAGCCAAAAACATGAAAGTATTTCAAATTCGGCTTTCTATTGTTTAAAATCTCATAGGCCATTTTTGTTGTTCCTGAACGTATACTGATGCGGTTCAGGATATGGCATGCGACATTGAATGCCTCTGCCCAAAATTTCTTGCTTAGGCCCTTGGCGATCAGCATTGTACACGCCATTTCTTTGAGAGTTCGGTTCTTCCTTTCAGACACGCCGTTTTGTTGCGGTGTTATGGGGGCATAAAATTCTTGGGCAATGCCATGCACATCACAAAATTCGGAAAGCCGTTGGTTTTCGAACTCGGTGCCACGGTCACTTCTTATTCTCTTTACGGAGGCTTCATGGTTGGTCTTTATCCACCTAATGAGCTTGGACACTTCATCATATGTCTCACTTTTGTCTGTGAGAAAATGCACCCATGTGTAACTTGAGAAGTCATCAACTACGACGAGTACGTAACGTTTTCCGGAATGGCTTCTTGTCTCGATTGGTCCCTGTTGGAGTTGTGTACTTAATGTCTAGATTTAAGTAACGGTAACTCCCGGTCATAGCATTTAATCTATTTAATTAATAAATAATTGTTTGCTTTTAATTATTCGATAATTAAATATATGCAAAAATAGTCCTGGATTCTATATGTTGTAGTTAGTATGGTGTGCGGGCCCACACAGAAGATCATACTATCGGTTACTCGTATTTAATCGAACAGTTGCTCACGACCTAGATGGACACGGACCAATCCATCGGTATAGTCGTTGTGTGAGAGAGAAAATAATTTGTCTTAATTATTTTATGACACTTGTACACTTGGTGTATTGGGCGGATCGCTTGAGACTTATCAATTAGGATTGCCTTTGATAATTGATTCAAGTATCAGAGTATTTTATTCTCAATCCCCGACACTATTGCGGATGTGTATATTTAATATAAGTGACTTTGATTTTCCAAAGGAATTAACCGATTTAATTATTGGGTTAATTACCGGCTAAGTTGGGCACTATATTTTATATATGACATGCCGTGAATACTTGACGGGAAAGTGTATCCCGTAAGGGTTGATAATATCCCCGAGATGAGTTCATAAGGAATTATTATGTAAACCTCATGAGTGGATTTGTTCCGCATAATAATTAAGGTTGAATGGTACTATTCTCGGATACAAGAGATGAATAAATTAATTAGCAATAAATTAATTTTATTCATGGATATTTAAATCTTAAATATACGGAATAAATAATACTACCGGAGAAATCAAAGGTAAAATCATAAACTCCCTTGTATGATTTTATGTGAATATATAATTGTGATATATACATGAACGCACGATCCGGGAAAACGACGAACTTCGGGGACGGGGATTCGAGATCCCCGGCGAAGGTCGAAGGAACCCTCGGATGGGAGCCGAGGGGGTGCGGTCGAGCCCTAGGGCTTCGACGGCGACGGCACTCGAGGAAACCCCGGCTGGGAGCCGAGGTGGGCGATCGACCGTGGTGGTCGATCGTCGGGCAGCCGCGGCTGGAGCCGCGGCGGGTTCGCCGCTGGGTGAACCGCCCTCCTCGGGCGGTGGCGGTGAGTCGCCGGACTCACCGCCCGGGGCTGCCGGAGCAGCCCCAGCGATCGCATGCGTGCGATCGCGAGCCCCACGGTGGGGCTCGGCTAGGGTTTAGCCGCGGGATCATCCCGCGGCGATGCTCTTGTCGGGCCCGGTTCTTCGTGGTGTTCGCGATCGGTTTCCGGGGATGGGATTTCGGTCGGGGTTATCGGTTCCGCATTTTTTTTTATACTCCGGGATATCGATTTCCAGCAATTGGTATCAGAGCGTTGGTTTCGTGTTCATGTATGTGTTCAATTATCGTTCTACCTTGCAGGGATTCCGACTATCATGGTTTAATTAATTGTTGATTATTTTACATTGATTATTCGTTTATTAAACTCTCGGACATGTCGAGATTCGTTTTGTGTGGATGAATGCTTGTAATAGTAAAAATTCGGGGTTTGACCGAATTTAGATTTATTATTATTGTTCTATGTTTTCCGGAAATTGTATAGGGTCGATTTCATGTATAGAATCGATACCGGAATTGTAAATTTATTTTTTTGTAATTTATTTACGTTGGATCGATGCCGAGACGACCGCCGGAGAACACGTGTGACGAAGAAGATGAAGAGGACAAAGAACCAGGGGTCGATCAACCCCATGATCGACCCCATGACCGAAGCCATGGGGAGGGGTCGATCGCCCCTCGGCTGGGGCTGCCGCCGGCGTGGTGGTGGCCGGCCGGCTGGGTGGCGGCGGCGGTACCCTCTCCGGTGGCCGGTCGGTGGTGGTGGTGGTGCGGGGATCCCCACCCCGTGCTAGTCCTACCAAGATCCTTCTTTACTAATTGATTCGGTTTTCCTATTTTGAGTATTCCTATGTTTGGGAACTCTCATGGAATAGGAAAATAATTAATTGGAATTAATTTATTTCCTTATTCTATTATGAAAGTCTTCTAGAATATTCCAAGTCTAACTTGGATAGGATTCTAGAGATTTAATAGAATTAGAAAGGAAAATAATTAATTAATGAATTAATTTATTTCCTAATTGATTATTCCTATTTTATGGGAATTTTCATGGACATGGAAATTAATTAATTTGGAAAGTAGAAGAGTCCTAATTTATTTTATTTCCTTATTCTCTTATAGAAGTCTTCTATGTTGGAAATCGATATCCCGGAATTAATAAATTAATTAAAATTAATTATCTAATTAATTCCGACCGAAATCCTTTGGAGATCGAATATCCGGAGTTGTCAAATTGCGGAACGACAATTCCAATTGACTCCCTGTTGCCGGAAATCCGCCACGAACCTCCACGGGGATAGCCTGACCAAACAAACCCTAACCGGACGAACCCGGGCTGTTCGGTCGAGCCTCCGTGTGGGGCTCGCGGCTGTCCTTGGCAGCCGCCTAGGGCTGCCCTTGGCAGCCCGCTGGGTTCGCCGGGAATTCACGCGAGGGGCTTCGGGGATGCTCGTAGCATCCCACGAACGCCCAGCGTTCTCGCAGCGGGTTCGCATGAACCCGTGGGGCTGCTCGCAGCAGCCCCCGTAGCGCTCCTAGACGCGGCTCGCATCACGTGCGAGTCCGCTGCGGGAAACCCCACAGCTCGCACGCGAGCCCGTCCGGGGATCGAGCTGCTGCTCGATTGAGTCCTCGGCTCCAGCCGAGACTCACGCTCGGTGATCCCCACGAGGATCTCTTGGTCGCCGGCGGTCCGGGGATCCTTGATCCCCACCGCCCGACACATCCTCGTCTCTCGGATCTTGGTTCACGATATTTTTACGATAATTAAAACGATTAAAATCATAAAGAGGGTTTTACGATTTTACCTCGTTCTCGTTGTTCGGAAAAACGAAGAACTCAATTTGACGACCTTGAGATCTTCCCACGTATTCCTTGCACTAGCTCGGACGTCGTGTGGGCGACGATCTACCGAACTCCATGGATCTCCCTCTCTACTTTCTCTCTCTAGAATTGTGATCTTTAACTTATGAGAATAGAGAAGACCATGTAGTGCTTTTATAGGCTACGTAGGGGATCTTAAGGAGGTGGAATATTGGGCTTCCAATATTAATGATTAAATTGAGCCCAAGCCCAAATCTATTAATCCATTAATATTAATTAATTCTATTTTCCACTATATAAAATTAATTGCACTCCCAATATTAAACCATATTATATCAAATAATATTTCTCCGGTAGTATTATTTATTCCTTGTATTTAAGATATAAATATCCATGAATAAAATTAATTTATTGCTAATTAATTTATTCATCTCTTATTTCCGAGACTAGTACCATTCAACCTTAATTATTATGCGGAACAAATCCACCTGCAGGGTTTACATAATAATTCCTTATGAACTCATCTCGGGGATATTATCAACCCTTATGGGATACACTTTCCCGTCAAGTATTCACGGCATGCCATATATAAAATATAGTGACCCAACTTAACCGGTAATTAACCCAATAATTAAATCGGTTAATTCCTTTGGAAAATCAAAGTCACTTATATTAAATATACACACCCGCAATAGTATCGGGGATTAAGAATAAAATACACTGAGACTTAAATCGATTATCGCCGGCAATCCTAATCGATAAATTTCAAACGATCCGCTCAATACACCAAGTGTACAAGTGTGATAAAATAATCAAGATATATTATTTTCTCTCTCACATAACGACTATACCGATGGATTGGTCCGTGTCCATCTAGGTCGTGAGCAACTGTTCGATTAAATACGAGTAACCGATAGTATGATCTTCTGTGTGTCCATACAACACCATACTAACTACAACGTATAAAATCCAGGACTATGATTTGCATATATTTAATTATAAATAATTAAACGCAAATAATTGTTTATTTAATTAAATAGATTAATGGCAATGGATCGTGAGTTTCCGTTACTTAAATCTAGACATTAAGTACACAACTCCAACAATCTCCCACTTGTACTAAGGTCTAGTCATTTCCTCCAAACTCCCGACTCCCATACTCATCACGTGCTTAAGTTGTACTTCCAAGAAGTACTATGTGAATGAGCACTCTAGGTTGCCGCTCTGAAGTTATCTTGGTGACTACAGCGTCGTCTCCCTCGACGATGACTCGTATCAGGTGGTACTTGCACTATGTGTTATCTTACACTTATGGACTTGTGATTTCTTACCATTTGCCATCGCACCGCTATTTACATAGCCTTTGACAAATTAAGAATCTCATCTAAGTCCCAGAGATTATCCCGGAGTTATACCAAAACTTCCGCTGCCTCTGAGGCCGCTATTTGGTTACCCATGGCAGAGTCCGAAAAGCATCGTGCTTATCACTCTTCCATGTTAAAACTCCTTCTCCTTTAATAGTGAAACACATAGCCTGATATCGACTTACACCGGTCCTTATTCGATTAGAAATCTAAGAGAATGTAATCCAAAGGAAATGCTTGCTTGCTCCGTAATCCAGAACATAGTCTCCAGTACTTCGAAAGTACTTAAAATGTTCATTACAGCAGTCAAGTATTCCTTTCCAGGATTACCTTGATATCCTCCCATGCTAACCGCATGGCCGATATCAGGTTCTTGGTTTCAACATCGCATTTATTAAGCTTTCTACACTCGAAGTGTAGGAATCCGCTTTCATTGCTTCTATCTCCTTTTGTGTTCCAAAACACATATCCTTAGATAGACGCATTCCGTTTCTGAAAGGTAACGAACCTTTCTCGGAATCTTGCATGTTAAAACGAACCATAATCGTATAAGATATCTAGAGAAGTACAATGTTCTTTTCTTGAGATTCTAGATCTTAAGAACATGCTCTAACTTCTTCTTTATCTCATATATCGATTTTTCTAGACAACCATCATTTTATGTCTTGACAACATCTTTACATTGTTGCCAATGATAAAAGGTTATGTACATAAAACCCGAGAAACACCACCTTGTTTCCATCACGTTTCCAATACACACTATTCGTCTATGCTTTGATGAATCCATAAAATGGACTATCTCATCAATTTGCAAGTACCACGAATTCAATGCTTTGTTCCAATCCATAAATGTATCAACTAAGCTTGTACTCTAAATGATCTTGCCTCTTAGCAATAATCCTTATTGCTTTCCAAGAAGGCACATTTAGATCTAGTACTGCCTTCATGTAGATCAAGGGATTGATTTCATGTATACCAGGTCCAGAGTCCGAAGACTCACCTAGTCTTATGAATATCTCTGGTTGTCACACAACCTCCCACTACAACGGCATTCCGGTGTATAAACAGTGATAACAGTAGGTGCAGTTAGTGGTGTACCGCTACTCGGTTCAGCTGGTTCTCAGTCTTCTTCGTTCTCACTCATTTCAAAGTTTCATGTCACTTTGGGCTTGTGGTTCATTACATAGTCTTCCTCTAAGAACCGGGCGTTAGAACTTATAACGTCCCTCTGGTTCATAGTACTATTGAACACACATCTTTTGTTCTTCCAAGATATTCTACAACCGCATTTGAATGCGCCGTTGTTTCCAGACATATCCATAGAACATAGGTAGTTCCGTATAACTCATGCTTTTACTATTTCTATAAGAGTTCCATTTCTTGTTTACGACACACCACTTCTACACTAAAAGTGTATGGTGTAGTCATTTGGGATCATCCCATCCTCTGATCAGTATGCCATGCATTCTTCAGACAGGTACTTGCCTCCGCGATCAAATCGCATGCTACAAATGGATATACCTCGATGGTTCTCCACAATTGCTTAGTTTCCATTGACTTGTCAAAACACTTGCTTTTGTGGCACATCAGGTATTCTAATCCATTTCTCGAGTAATCATCAAATGAAGTACTCGTACCTTATTGTCTGAGTAGACATAGGTCTGCATACATCAGAGTCAGTCAATTCTAATACTTGTCCGGATCTTATATCTTATATCCATAAAGGATTGCTTAGTCATGTTATCTTCCAAATAAGATTCTTAGGTCGGAAGGTCCACTCCTTCAAATTAATTGATCAAATATCAATTTTCGACCTTTGAACTTCTTATTTGAATAAACATGATTCAGCATAAGAATCCACAAGTATAATTGATAAAGAAATCTCTTATTAGTAAAACGAGTTTTACTACGGTTCGTTGCATTGTGGTGGACTCAGGATCCATCATTTATATATTGCTAGCCAGTGTACCAGAATAGATAATATCATTATTTCTTCTTATAACCATCAAATGATTAAAAGAAATAAAATATCCATTTATTAGAAATCCAGAACAAAGTTCTTTCTAATATGAAAGGTACATAAAAGCAATAACCCAAAATGAAATCCTATAAAATGTCCTCCACTGCAACTGCTGCCTCCTTTACAGCATTGCCCATGTAGACTACGATTTCTTCTTTTCCAAGTCGTCGGGTTTCCTGGAACCCTTGCATTTAAAATGCACATACCGTCAGTGGTTCCATATCTACACACCAGGTTCCGGTAGATAATACCACTGACTATGTTTTACGACTAAAGAAAATTTCGTACTTTCTTTGAGAGGATAATCAGACTTCCAGTACCCAGACTGTTTGCATCGAGAATACTTGCCTATTGGCTTTCTCGTCCCATCTCGTGGTCCAAGTAACTTAGAACCACTGGGTTTCTTTGCTTTCTTTTCCTTTCCCCCGATTCATGCCTTTAGGTTTGAAAGCTTTGGCATTGGCTACAAGAGCTTGCGATCTCCGCCTCAACTCGTCTAAAAAAGTCAATCATCTCAAAAACGTGTTTAAGCGTTTCCTCGAAGCGACTGGCCTTTATGAGTATCCTCATCGCTTCTTGTCTAGCCGCCTATGTCAATAGGCTCGGAAGGATAAAGCTCATTGAGTACAACCTTGTACTCTTTAACAGTTTGGGTAATGTCTAGATCTCTATTCCAATCATTATATTTAGGGACCAGTGAGTTTAAAATCCTTACGTATCATAGAAAGTGGGTTCAAAGCCATTTCCTAATCTATGAGCACATATAACAACAAACAATTGATTTAATCTCCGATATTATCTCCCTCAAATAATATCATTAAACCACTAATCGCATCTAAAATCCCATCAGATATGGCAAGCCACGTGGTGTGGAAGTTTACCTACCCAAATGATTTAGCAATTAGATTTGCTTCGGTCATACATCACTTATAGCGTAACCTCGTGGGGAGGAATACTATAATGCGTATCTAAGTGTAAACCATTACTCAGCACTAAAGTAAATCGTTTGGAATTGCTACATCACCGCAAGCCACGTGGTGTGGACGTTTACGACAACTTCACAACTCTTCACAATTCCTTATAATTGTCTACATCAATTAATCCAAAATCCGTTAGTATAGCAAGCCACGTGGTGTGGACGTTTACTACACCAAGAGACTTTTATAATTGACTCCCAATTACTTGATTCATTCAATCTTGTAAATCAAGACGCGGAGAATCATAAGTGAAACTCGAAGTTTCTTACCAGTGATTCACCATGCGAACGACCCTATCTCTCATAAATGAGGGAGCCGAGCAGACAATCGATCTAGTCATCAAATGACACGAAAGTCTCTAATTTGTGTCCTCGACATGACCAAGTGGATTTGGCTCCATTCCACTCCCCGGGGTGAGAATGAGTCGACTTGAAATCAGTTTTGGAAAGACAAATTAGGCATTGTATGATAAACTTAATCAATGTTTCTCGTAAGAGGAATTACAAGAATTCTCCTCCAATGGCTTATCTATATGAACTTCGAAAGTTCATAAAAGTCACCAAGAGAACAGCAATGGAGACCATGGATATTGTTGGAGTTGTGTACTTAATGTCTAGATTTAAGTAAAGGAAACTCACGATCCATTGCCACTAATCTATTTAATTAAATAAACAATTATTTGTGTTTAATTATTTATAATTAAATATATGCAAATTATAGTCCTGGATTCTATACGTTGTAGTTAGTATGGTGTGTCGGGCCCACACAGAAGATCATACTATCGGTCACTCGTATTTAATCGAACAGTTGCTCACGACCTAGATGGACACGGACCAATCCATCGGTATAGTCGTTGTGTGAGAGAGAAAATAATTTGTCTTAATTATTTTATCACACTTGTACACTTGGTGTATTGAGCGGATCGTTGAGATTCATCGATTAGGATTGCCGGCGATAATCGATTCGAGTCTCAGTGTATTTTATTCTTAATCCCCGAAACTATTGCGGGTGTGTATATTCAATATAAGTGACTTTGATTTACCAAAGGAATTAACCGATTTAATTATTGGGTTAATTACCGGTTAAGTTGGGTCACTATATTTTATATATGACATGCCGTGAATACTTGACGGGAAAGTGTATCCCGGAAGGGTTGATAATATCCCCGAGATGAGTTCATAAGGAATTATTATGTAAACCCTGCAGGTGGATTCGTTCCGCATAATAATTAAGGTTGAATGGTACTAGTCTCGGATATAAGAGATGAATAAATTAATTAGCAATAAATTAATTTTATTCATGGATATTTATATCTTAAATACACGGAATAAATAATACTACCGGAGAAATATTATTTGATATAATATGGTTTAATATTGGGAGTGCAATTAATTTTATATAGTGGAAAATAGAATTAATTAATATTGATAAGGATTAATGGACTTGAGCATTGGGCTCAATTTAATCTTCAATATTGGAAGCCCAATATTCCACCTCCTTAAGATCCCCTACGTAGCCTATAAAAGCACTACATGGTCTTCTCTATTCTCATAAGTTGAAGATCACAATTCTAGAGAGAGAAAGTAGAGAGGAGGATCCATGGAGTTCGGTAGATCGTCGCCCACACGACGTCCGGGCTAGTGCAAGGAATACGTGGGAAGATCTCAAGGTCATCGATTGATCTCGTTTCTCCGAACAACGAATCGAAGGTACAAAATCGTTAAACACCCTTGATGATTTTATTCGATTATTTATTGAAAATACCGTAGAACCAAGATCCGAGGACAAACCCCGGAACGAGGACGAACCGGGCGGTGGTGGTGAAACCACCGGACCGCCGCGGCTCGAGGACCTCGTGGGGATCGAACCAAGAGCACCCCGGCTGGACGCCGGGGATGCGCGATCGAGGAGAACCCCGGCTGGACGCCGGGGTGCGATCGAACCCTAGGTTCGATCGCGGGGTGGCGGCTGGTGCCGCCGCGGCTCGCTGGGCGAGCTGCCCCCCTCCCCGACGGCGGTGAGTCGCCGGACTCACCGCGGGGTTGCCGCTGCAGCCCCAGCCGATCGATCGCACGACGCGATCGATCCTTCGATCGCATGAGCCCCGCGGACGGGGGCTCGGGCTGGGCGTGCGCGCGGCTTCGGCCGTGTCGTGCGTTCGGCTCGTGCTCCGGCGCGTTCATCGGCGTTCATGTGATCTCCGGCGAATGGTTTTTGATCGGTCTATGGTTTCCGCAATTTTTAATAGCCCGGGATATCGAATTCCAACAATTGGTATCAGAGCGTGGTTTACGTTCGCGGTATTTTCGATAAAATTGTTCTACCTTGCAGGGTTTCCGACTATTATGACTAGATATAATTTATTCGTTAATTATTGTCATAATATGTTTTGATTAAACTCTCGGACATGTCGAGATTCGTTTTATGTGTGGTGAATGCTTGTAATAGTAAAAAATTCGGGGGTTGACCGAATTTAGGATTTATTATTACGTTCTACTTTTTCCGGAAATTGTATAGGGTCGATTTCATGTATAGAATCGATACCGGATAATTGTAATTTAAATTCTTGTAATTTATTTACGTTGGTTCGATGACGAAACGACCGTCGGAGAAGACATGTGACGGAAGAGAGCTAGGACTCGGGTTCGACCGCAAAGGCCGAACCAACCAAGGGCCCGCGATCAGAAAAAGGGAGCCCCTGTGCACGTGAATGATTTCACAAGAGTGCATGTGCATGTGCTGAATGAATTAATTCCATTGTCCTGTTGGTGTAGGCGTGGATTAATTAATTGGTAATGCACGCACATTATGGTTCTCGATCGATTGCGGGCGGGACGAGCGTGGGGATTTCGGAAATCTCCGTGTTCGTCCCCGGAAAATCCTACTCCTACCGAGATTTACTTTCCTAAATTATTCGGTTTTTCCTATTTTGAGTATTCCTATTCTAAGGAACTCTCATGAAATAGAAAAAGAATAAATTTAGAATAAATTTATTTCCTTATTGATTATTCCTATTTTTTTTTTGGAATTTTCATGGATAAGGAAGGAATAAATTTAGAATTAATTCGGTTTTCCTTATTGAGTGTTTTTCTTTATGGAAACTCTCATGGATTAGGAAAAGAATTAATTGGAATTAATTTATTTCCTTATTCTATTATGGAAGTCTTCTAGAATATTCTAAGTTCTACTTGGAATAGGATTCTAGAGATTTAATGGAATTAGAAAGGAAAATAATTAATTATTAAATTAATTTATTTCCTAGTTGATTATTCCTATTTTATGGGAATTTTCATGGACATGGAAATTAATTAATTTTGGAAAGTAAAAGAGTCCTTAATGAATTTTTCCTATTTAATTATTCCTTTATGGAATTTTTAATAGATTAGGAAAGGAATTAATTTGGAAGGATTAGGAGTCCTAATTTATTTTATTTCCTTATTCTATTATAGAAGTCTTCTAGAATATTCCAAGTGGGTCTTGGATAGATTATTCTAGAGATTTAATAGAATTAGATAGGAAAATAAATAAATAAAAATATTAATATTTAATTTTATTTTTGATATATTCGATTGACTTAATTTTCGAATTAAGTAACTTTTGGATTAATTGAAAATAAATAGATTTAAATATTGGAATTAATATTCCCGTCACATGGAGCATTCAAGAACGAAGACTAAAGACTAGAAGATGCGTACGGAGATGCGGTAAAGCCATAATAGTCGGAAAATAATATTCTAGTATTATTTTGATTATGTGATAATATTCTATGTGCTTTATTTCATGTATGCATGCTTATGTGTATTTAATTATGCATTAGATAGCGTATCCCTTTGTTATAAAAAGCTAAGTGGGAGAGGGTATGGAAACATATCCATGGTCTCCATTGCTGTTCTCTTGGTGACTTTTATGGACTTTTGAAGTTCGTATAGACAAGTCATTGGAGGAGAATTCTTGTAATTCCTTTTACGAGAAACATTGATTAAGTTTATCAAACAATGCCTAATTTGTCTTTCCAAAACTGATTTCAAGTCGACTCATTCTCACCCCGGGGAGTGGAATGGAGCCAAAGCCACTTGGTCATGTCGAGGACACAAATTAGAGACCTTCGTACCATCCTTTTTTAAGGTGGATCGATTGTCTGCTCGGCTCCCTCATTTATGAGAGATAGGGTCGTTCGCATGGTGAATCACTGGTTAGAAACTTCGAGTTTCACTTATGATTCTCCGCGTCTTGATTTACAAGATTAAATGATTCAAGTAATTGGGAGTCAATTGTAAAAGTCTTTTGGTGTAGTAAACGTCCACACGAACGTGGCTTGCTACATTGAATGGGATTTTGGAACGATTGATGTAGACAGTTATAGAAGGGAGTAAGAGAGCGTATGTTAACGTAAACGTCCACACGAACGTGGCTTGCGGTGAATATACGTGTCCCAAACAATCTTCTTAGATACTGAGTAATGGTTTACACTTAGGTACGCTTTATAGTATTCTTCCCAACGAAGTAACGCTATAATTGATGTACGACCGAAGCAAATCTAATTGCTAAATCATTTGGATAGGTAAACGTCCACACGAACGTGGCTTGCCTTATCTGATGGGATTTTAGAGGTGATTAGTGGTTTAATGATATTATTTGAGGGAGATAATATCGGAGATTAAATCGATTGTTTGTTGTTATATGTGCTCATAGATTAGGGTATGGCTTTGAACCCACTTAATGTGATACGTAAGGATTTAAACTCATTGGTCCCTAAATGTAATGATTGGAATGGAGATCTAGACATTGTCCAGACTGTTGAAGAGTACTGGTTAGTACTCAATAAGCTTTGTCCTCTCGAGCCTATTGACATAGGCGGCTAGACAAGAAGCGATGAGGATACTCATAAAGGCCAGTCGCTTCGAGGAAACGCTTAAACACGTTTTTGAGATGATTGACCTTTTAGACGAGTTGAGTCGGAAATCGCAAGCTCTTGTAGCCAATGCCAAAAGTTTTTGAACCTAAGGGCAAAATCGGGGGAAAGGAAAAGCAAGCAAAGAAACCCAGTGGTCCTAAGTGTCTTGGACCACGAGATGGGATGAGAAAAGCCATTAGGCAAGTGTTCTCGATGCAAACAGTCTGGGTACTGGAAGTCTGATTATCCTCTCAAAGAAAGTACGAAATTTTCTTTAGTCGAAAAACATAGTCAGTGGTATTATCTACCGGAACCTGGTGTGTAGATATGGAACCACTGACGGTATGTGCATTTTAAATGCGAGAGGTTCCAGGAAACCTAACGACTTGGAAAAGAAAAATTCGTAGTCTACATGGGCAATGTTGTGGAGGAGGCATCAGTTGCAGTGGAGGACATTTTATAGGATTTCATTTTGAGTTATTGCTTTTATGTACCTTTCATATTAGAAAGAACTTTGTTCTGGATTTCTAATGAATGGATATTTTATTTCTTTTAATCATTTGATGGTTATGAGAAGAAATAAAGATAGTATCTATTCTGGTACATTGGCTAGCAATATATAAATGATAGATCCTGAGTCCACCACAATGCAACGAACCGTAGTAAAACTCGTTTTACTAATAAGAGATTTCTTTGTCAATTATACTTGTGGATTCTTATGCTGAATCATGTTTATTCAAATAAGAAGTTCAAAGGTCGAAAATTGATATTTGATCAATTAAGTTGAAGGAGTGGACCTTCCGACCTAAGAATCTAATTTGGAAGATAATGTGACTAAGCAATCCTTTATGGATATAAGATGTAAGATCCGGACAAGTATAAGAATTGATTGACTCTGATGTATGCAGACCGATGTCTACTCAGACAATAAGGTACGAGTACTTCATTTGATGATTACTCGAGAAATGGATTAGAATACATGATGCGCCACAAAAGCAAGTGTTTTGACAAGTCAATGGACACTAAGCAATTGTGGAGAACCATCAAGGTATATACACTTGTAGCCTGCGTTTTGATCGCGGAGGCAAGTACCTGTCTAAGGAATGCATGGCATACTAATCAGAGATTGTGATTTGATCCCAAATGACTACACCATACACTGTTGTGTAGAAATGGTGTGTCGATAATAAGAAATGGAACTCTTATAGAGATAGTAAAAGATGAGTTATACGGAACTACCTATGTTCTATGGATATGTCTGGAAACAACGGCGCATTCAAATGCGGTTGTAGAATATCCTAGGAGAACAAAAGATATGTGTTCAATAGTACTATGAACCAGAAGGACGTTATAAGTTCTAACGCCCGGTTCTTAGAGAAAGACTATATGATGAACCACAAGCCTAAAGTGACATGATACTTTGAAATGAGAGAGAAAGATTAAGACTTAGAACCAGCCGAACCGAGTAGCGGTACACCACTAACTGCACCTACTGTTATCACTGTTTATACACCGGAATGCCATTGTAGTGGGAGGTTGTGGGACAACCGGAGATATTCATAAGACTAGGAGAGTCTTCGGACTCTGGACCTAGTAACATGAAATCGATCCCTGGATCTACATGAAGGCCGTACTAGATCTAAATGTGCCTTCTTGGAGAGCAATAAGGATTATTGCTAAGAGGCGAGATCATTTAGAGTACAAGCTTAGTTGATCCATTTATGGATTGAAACAAAGCATTGAGTTCGTGGTACTTGCAAATTGATGAGATATTCCATTTTATGGATTCATCAAAAGCATAGACGAATCGTGTGTATGGGAAACGTGATGGAAACAAGGTGGTGTTTCTCGGAGTTTTTTTATGTAGATGACATTTTATCATTGGTAACAATGCCTAGATGTTGTCAGACATAAAATGATGGTTGTCTAGAAAAATCGATATATGAGATGAAGAAGAAGTTAGAGCATGTTCTTAAGATCTAGGATCTCAAGAAGAGAACATTGTACTTTTCCTGGACATCTTACATAAATGATTATGGTTCGTTTTAACATGCAAGATTCCGAGAAAGGTTCGTTACCTTTCAGAGACGGAATGCATCTATCTAAGGATATGTGTTTTGGAACACAAAAGGAGATAGAAGCAATGAAAGCAGTTTCCTACACTTTGAGTGTGGAAAGCTTAATAAATGCATTGTTGAAAACAAGAACCTGATATCGGCTATGCGGTTAGCATAGTGGGAGGATATCAAGGTAATCCTGGAAAGGAATATTCGACTGCCGTAAAAGTACTTTCGAAGTACTGTTCTAGACTACGAAGCAGACGAGTTTTTCCTTTGGATTACATTCTCTTAGATTTCTAATCGAATGAGGACCAGTGTAAGTCGATATCAGGCTATGTGTTTCACTATTGAAGGAGAAGGAGTTTTAACATGGAAGAGTGATAAGCACGATGCTTTTCAGACTCTGCCATGGGTAACCAAATAGCGGCCTCAGAGGCAGCGGAAGTTTTGGTATAACTCCGGGATAATCTCTGGGACTTAGAGGTGATTCTTAATTTGCCAAAAGGCTATGTGTATAGCGGTGCGATGGCAAATGGTAAGAAATCACAAGTCCATAAGTGTAAGATAACACATAGTGCAAGTACCACCTGATACGAGTCATCGTCGAGGGAGACGACGCTGTAGTCACCAAGATAAATTCAGAGCGGCAACCTAGAGTGCTCATTCACATAGTACTTCTTGGAAGTACAACTTAAGCACGTGATGAGTATGGGAGTCGGGAGTTTGGAGGAAATGACTAGACCTTAGTACAAGTGGGAGATTGTTGGAGTTGTGTACTTAATGTCTAGATTTAAGTAAAGGAAACTCACGATCCATTGCCACTAATCTATTTAATTAAATAAACAATTATTTGCGTTTAATTATTTATAATTAAATATATGCAAATTATAGTCCTGGATTCTATACGTTGTAGTTAGTATGGTGTGTCGGGCCCACACAGAAGATCATACTATCGGTCACTCGTATTTAATCGAACAGTTGCTCACGACCTAGATGGACACGGACCAATCCATCGGTATAGTCGTTGTGTGAGAGAGAAAATAATTTGTCTTAATTATTTTATCACACTTGTACACTTGGTGTATTGAGCGGATCGTTGAGATTCATCGATTAGGATTGCCGGCGATAATCGATTCGAGTCTCAGTGTATTTTATTCTTAATCCCCGAAACTATTGCGGGTGTGTATATTCAATATAAGTGACTTTGATTTACCAAAGGAATTAACCGATTTAATTATTGGGTTAATTACCGGTTAAGTTGGGTCACTATATTTTATATATGACATGCCGTGAATACTTGACGGGAAAGTGTATCCCGGAAGGGTTGATAATATCCCCGAGATGAGTTCATAAGGAATTATTATGTAAACCCTGCAGGTGGATTCGTTCCGCATAATAATTAAGGTTGAATGGTACTAGTCTCGGATATAAGAGATGAATAAATTAATTAGCAATAAATTAATTTTATTCATGGATATTTATATCTTAAATACACGGAATAAATAATACTACCGGAGAAATATTATTTGATATAATATGGTTTAATATTGGGAGTGCAATTAATTTTATATAGTGGAAAATAGAATTAATTAATATTGATAAGGATTAATGGACTTGAGCATTGGGCTCAATTTAATCTTCAATACTAATACTGGAAGCCCAATATTCCACCTCCTTAAGATCCCCTACGTAGCCTATAAAAGCACTACATGGTCTTCTCTATTCTCATAAGTTGAAGATCACAATTCTAGAGAGAGAAAGTAGAGAGGAGGATCCATGGAGTTCGGTAGATCGTCGCCCACACGACGTCCGGGCTAGTGCAAGGAATACGTGGGAAGATCTCAAGGTCATCGATTGATCTCGTTTCTCCGAACAACGAATCGAAGGTACAAAATCGTTAAACACCCTTGATGATTTTATTCGATTATTTATTGAAAATACCGTAGAACCAAGATCCGAGGACGAACCCCGGAACGAGGACGAACCGGGCGGTGGTGGTGAAACCACCGGACCGCCGCGGCTCGAGGACCTCGTGGGGATCGAACCAAGATCACCCCGGCTGGACGCCGGGGATGCGCGATCGAGGAGAACCCCGGCTGGACGCCGGGGTGCGATCGAACCCTAGGTTCGATCGCGGGGTGGCGGCTGGTGCCGCCGCGGCTCGCTGGGCGAGCTGCCCCCCTCCCCGACGGCGGTGAGTCGCCGGACTCACCGCGGGGTTGCCGCTGCAGCCCCAGCCGATCGATCGCACGACGCGATCGATCCTTCGATCGCATGAGCCCCGCGGACGGGGGCTCGGGCTGGGCGTGCGCGCGGCTTCGGCCGTGTCGTGCGTTCGGCTCGTGCTCCGGCGCGTTCATCGGCGTTCATGTGATCTCCGGCGAATGGTTTTTGATCGGGCTATGGTTTCCGCAATTTTTAATAGCCCGGGATATCGAATTCCAACAGATATGTTTCCATACCCTCTCCCACTTAGCTTTTTATAATAAAGGGATACGCTATCTAATGCATAATTAAATACACATAAGCATGCATACATGAAATAAAGCACATAGAATATAATCACATAATCAAAATAATACTAGAATATTATTTTCCGACTATTATGGCTTTATCGCATCCCCGTACGCATCTTCTAGTCTTCAGTCTTCGTTCTTGAATGCTCTATGTGACGGGAATATTAATTCCAATATTTAAATCTATTTATTTTTAATAAATCCAAAAGATACTTAATTCGAAAATTAAGTCAATCGAATAAATCAAAAAATAAAATTAAATATTATTAATATTTTTATTTATTTTATTTTCCCTTTCTACTTCATTAAATCTCTAGAATAATCTATCCAAGACCCACTTGGAATATTCTAGAAGACTTCCATAATGAAATAAGGAAATAAAATAATTTATTTTATTTTTCCCTTTCTACTTCATTAAATCTCTAGAATAATCTATCCAAGACCCACTTGGAATATTCTAGATGATTTCCATAATGAAATAAGGAAATAAAAATAATTTAGGACTCCTAGTCCTTCCAAATTAATTCCTTTCCTAATCCATTAAAAATTCCATAAAGGAATAATTAAATAAGGAAAAATTAATTTAGGACTCCTAAACTTTCCAAATTAATTATTTTCCTAATCCATTAAAAATTCCATAAAGGAATAATTAAATAGGAAAATAAATTAATTATAAATTTATTCCTTTTCCTAATCTATGAAAATTCCCAAGAATAGGAATAATCAATAAGGAAAAATAAATTTATTCTAAATTTATTATTTTCCTATTCCATGAGAATTCCCAAGAATAGGAATAATCAAAATAGGAAAACCGAATAATTTAGGAAAGTTGTATCTTGGCGGGAGAGCACGAGATCACGAGGACCACGCGTCCCCACCATCATCGCCGGCCGAGAGCATCACCACCGCCAACCCCAGCCCACGCGCCACAACCATTGGTGGCCGGCGTGGCCGAGAGTCATCGCGGGGCAGCCCTTCGCGGTCGATCGATCCCCGTGGATCGCCCATGGGGATGGCCGTCCCTTGTCCTCCCTCTCTTCTTCACCTTCGTCACACTTTTCCGGTCGTCGTTTCGGAATCGATCCAACGTAAATAATTTTACAAAATTAATTTACAATTATCCGGTATCGATTCTCTACATGAAATCGACCTCATACAATTTCCGGAAAAATAAGAACAAGCATTCACCACACAAGAACAAATATTGACATCACCGAGAGTTTAATAATCAAGAGAAATATTATGACATTAATTAACAATAATTAAATCTAGCCATAATAATCGGAAACCCTGTAAGGTAGAACAATTTATCGAAAAATACCATGAACTAAAACCAACGCTCTGATACCAATTGTTGGAAATCGATATCCCGGAATTAATAAATTAATTAAAATTAATTATCTAATTAATTCCGACCGAAATCCTTTGGAGATCGAATATCCGGAGTTGTCAAATTGCGGAACGACAATTCCAATCGACTCCCGGTTGCCGGAAATCCGCCACGAACCTCCACGGGGATAGGCTGACCAAACAAACCCTAACCGGACGAACCCGGGCTGTTCGGTCGAGCCTCCGCGTGGGGCTCGCGGCTGTCCTTGGCAGCCGCCTAGGGCTGCCCTTGGCAGCCCGCTGGGTTCGCCGGGAATTCACGCGAGGGGCTGCGGGGATGCTCGTAGCATCCCACGAACGCCCAGCGTTCTCGCAGCGGGTTCGCATGAACCCGTGGGGCTGCTCGCAGCAGCCCCCGTAGCGCTCCTAGACGCGGCTCGCATCACGTGCGAGTCCGCTGCGGGAAACCCCACAGCTCGCACGCGAGCCCGTCCGGGGATCGAGCTGCTGCTCGATTGAGTCCTCGGCTCCAGCCGAGACTCACGCTCGGTGATCCCCACGAGGATCTCTTGGTCGCCGGCGGTCCGGGGATCCTTGATCCCCACCGCTCGACACATCCTCGTCTCTCGGATCTTGGTTCACGATATTTTTACGATAATTAAAACGATTAAAATCATAAAGAGGGTTTTACGATTTTACCTCGTTCTCGTTGTTCGGAAAAACGAAGAACTCAATTTGACGACCTTGAGATCTTCCCACGTATTCCTTGCACTAGCTCGGACGTCGTGTGGGCGACGATCTACCGAACTCCATGGATCTCCCTCTCTACTTTCTCTCTCTAGAATTGTGATCTTCAACTTATGAGAATAGAGAAGACCATGTAGTGCTTTTATAGGCTACGTAGGGGATCTTAAGGAGGTGGAATATTGGGCTTCCAATATTAATGATTAAATTGAGCCCAAGCCCAAATCTATTAATCCATTAATATTAATTAATTCTATTTTCCACTATATAAAATTAATTGCACTCCCAATATTAAACCATATTATATCAAATAATATTTCTCCGGTAGTATTATTTATTCCGTGTATTTAAGATATAAATATCCATGAATAAAATTAATTTATTGCTAATTAAGTTATTCATCTCTTATTTCCGAGACTAGTACCATTCAACCTTAATTATTATGCGGAACAAATCCACCTGCAGGGTTTACATAATAATTCCTTATGAACTCATCTCGGGGATATTATCAACCCTTATGGGATACACTTTCCCGTCAAGTATTCACGGCATGCCATATATAAAATATAGTGACCCAAATTAACCGGTAATTAACCCAATAATTAAATCGGTTAATTCCTTTGGAAAATCAAAGTCACTTATATTAAATATACACACCCGCAATAGTATCGGGGATTAAGAATAAAATACACTGAGACTTAAATCGATTATCGCCGGCAATCCTAATCGATAAATCTCAAACGATCCGCTCAATACACCAAGTGTACAAGTGTGATAAAATAATCAAGATAGATTATTTTCTCTCTCACACAACGACTATACCGATGGATTGGTCCGTGTCCATCTAGGTCGTGAGCAACTGTTCGATTAAATACGAGTAACCGATAGTATGATCTTCTGTGTGTCCATACAACACCATACTAACTACAACGTATAAAATCCAGGACTATGATTTGCATATATTTAATTATAAATAATTAAACGCAAATAATTGTTTATTTAATTAAATAGATTAATGGCAATGGATCGTGAGTTTCCGTTACTTAAATCTAGACATTAAGTACACAACTCCAACATTCTAGAATATTCCAAGTCTTACTTGGATAGAATTCAAGAGATTTAATAGAATTAGAAAGGAAAATAAATAAATAAAAATATTAATAATATTTAATTTTATTTTTTATTTATTCGATTGACTTAATTTTCGAATTAAGTATCTTTTGGATTTATTAAAAATAAATAGATTTAAATATTGGGATTAATATTCTCGTCACATGGAGCATTCAAGAACGAAGACTGAAGACTAGAAGATGCGTACGGAGATGGAATAAAGCCATGATAGTCGGAAAATAATTTTCTAGCATTATTTTGACTATGTGATACTATGTGCTTTATTACTTGTATGCATGCTATATGTGTTTACTTTATGCACTAGATAGCGTATTCCTTTGTTATAAAAAGCTAAGTGGGAGAGGGGATGGAAACATTCCCATGGTCTCCATTACTGTTCTCTTGGTGACATTTATGAGCTTTCGAAGTTCATATAGACATGTCATTGGAGGAGAATTCTTGTAATTCCTTTTACAAGAAACATTGATTAAGTTTATCAAACAATGCCTAATTTGTCTTTCTAAAACTGACTTCAAGTCGACTCATTCTCACCCCGGGGAGTGGAATGGAGCCAAAGCCACTTGGTCATGTGGATGACACAAATTAGAGACCTTCGTACCATTTCTTGAAATGGATCGATTGTCTGCTCGGCTCCCTCATCTAATGAGCGATAGGGTTGTTCGCATGGTGAATCACTGGTTAGAAACTTCGAGTTTCACTTATGATTCTCCGCGTCTTGATTTACGAAAATCGAATGGATCATGTAATTGGGAGTCAATTATAAAAGTCACTTGGTGTAGTAAACGTCCACACCACGTGGCTTGCTATACTAACGGATTTTGGATTAATTGATGTAGACAGTTATAAGTAATTGTGAAGTTATCGTAAACGTCCACACCACGTGGCTTGCGGTGATGTAGCAATTCCAAACGATTTACTTTAGTGCTGAGTAATGGTTTACACTTAGATACGCGTTATAGTATTCCTCCCCACGAGGTTACGCTATAAGTGATGTATGACCAAAGAAAATCTAATTGCTAAATCATTTGGGTGGGTAAACGTCCACACCACGTGGCTTGCCTTACCTGATGGTATTTTAGATGTAATTAGTAATTTAATAATATTATTTGGGGAGATAATATCGGACATTAAATTGATTGTTTGTTTAAATGTGCTTATAGGTTTAGAGAATAGCTATGAATCCACTTTCTGTGATACTCAAGGAGAATAAACTCACTGGCCCCAATTATATTGATTGGAGGACAAATTTGGACATTGTCCTGACTGCAGAAGAGTACAAGTTTGTACTCTATGATGTGTGCCCTGCTGAGCCCACGGATGCCTCAACTAATGAGGAAAAGGAAGCATATAGGAAGTGGAAAAAGGCTGATGAAATGGCTAGGTGTTATATTTTGGCTTCCATGTCAAATGTACTTCAAACCCAACATGAGTCGATGCCCACTGCCGAGGATATGTTGTACAACCTCAAGGATATGTTTGGGCATCAAGATCGTGCGGCAAGGCAAGAAGCCATGAGAGTCCTTATGACAACTACTCAGTCTGAAGGAACGCCCGTTGGGGAGCACATTCTTAAGATGATGAGTTTGTTGAAAGAACTTGAGATCCTAGGAGCTCAAATTGATGGTGAGACGCAAGTAGACATCATACTCCAGTCTCTGACCCCTAGTTTTGAGCAGTTTCGCATGAGTTATAATATGGGTAAACTATCTTATACTCTTGCGCAACTCCTGACTGAACTAAAGGCGGCAGAGGGGATCTACAAGAAGGGCAAGTCTCAAGCGCTTGTAGTTACCAAGTCCAAAGGCTTGAAGCCTGTTGGAGGTAAGGGCAAGAAAAGGAAGCAAGCCTGGAAACCCAGTGGTGCCAAGAGGAATGGACCACGAGTGGGGGCTGCCAAGCCAATAGGCAAGTGCTTCCGATGCAATAAGTCTGGACACTGGAAGTCTGAGTGTCCTCTCAAAGGGGTTCTAGAAAACCCACCGGCTTAGAAAAGAAGAGTTCGAGTGTACATGGGTAAAGCTGTAGAGGAGGCAGCTGTTGGAGTAGTATACTTAATGTCTAGATTTGAGTATTCTGAACTCCTTGTACACTTTCATTTACCTATTAATAACGAACATTCATTTGCGTTTAATTATTGTTAATTAATGTATGCAAATATAGTCCTGGATTTTATACGTTGTAGTTAGTATGGTGTTGCATGGGCACACAGAAGATCATACTTTCGGTTACTCGTATCTAATCAAACAGTTGCTCACGACCTAGATGGACACGGACCAATCCATCGGTATAGTCGTTGTGTGAGAGAGAAAATAATTTATCTTAATTATTTTATCACACTTGTACACTTGGTGTATTGAGCGGATCGCTTGAGACTTATCAATTAGGATTGCTCTGTGATAATTGATTTAAGTCTCGGAGTATTTTATTCTTAATCCCTGAAACAATTGCGGGTGTGTATATTTAATATTAGTGACTTTGATTTTCCAAAGGAATTAACCAATTTAATTATTGGGTTAATTACCGGTTAAGTTGGGTCACTATATTTTATATATGGCATGCCGTGAATTCTTGAAGGGACAGTGTATCCCGGAAGGGTTGATAATATCCCCGAGATGAGCTCATAAGGATTTATTATGTAAACCTCGCGAGTGGATTTGTTCCCGCATAATAAATAAGGTTGAGTGGTACTAGTCTCGGATAAAAGAGATGAATAAATTTATTAAGCAATAAATAAATTTTATTCATGGATATTTAAATCTTAAATACACGGAATAAATAATACTACCGGAGAAATATTATTTGGATATAATATGGTTTAATATTGGGAGTGCAATTAATTTATATAGTGGAAAATAAATTAATTAATATTAATGGGAGATTAATAGATTTGGGCTTGGGCTTAATTTAATCATTAATATTGGAAGCCCAATATTCCACCTCCTTTAGATCCCCTACGTAGCCTATAAAAGCACTGCATGGTCTTCTCTATCCTCATAAGTTGAAGATCATAATTCTTCTAGAGAGAGAAAGTAGAGAGAGAAGTAGATCCATAGAGCTTGGAGGATCGTCGCCCACCCGACGTTCAAGCTAGTGCAAGGAATACGTGGGAAGATTCAAAGGTCATCTTGATTTCGTTTCTCCGAACAACGAATCGAAAGGTTCAATATCTAAACGCCCTTGATATTATTCGATTTTGATTTATCGTGAAATACCGTTGAACGCAAGATCCGAGGTACGAAACCGGGAAGGAGGACGAACGCGTGGTGGTGGCGAAGCCACCGGACCACGGCGATCGCCCACCTAGGGTTTCGGTGGGGAGGGGTCGAACCCCGGCTGGGAGTCGGGGACGCGATCGATCATCGCGATCGATCGCGAGCCGCGAGGGCTGGGCCCCGCGGCTGTCCGCTGGTCGGACCGACACCCAGCGGCGGCGAGTCGTCGGACTCGCCGCAAGGGGCTGCTGGGCAGCCCCAGTCGATCGCCTTGAGCGATCGACCCCTCGATCGCGTGAGCCCCGCGTGCGGGGGCTCGGGCTGGGCGTGCGCGCGGCTTCGGCCGCGTCGTGCGTTCGGTTCGTGCTCCGGCTCGTACGTGGTGTTCGTGTGATCTCCGGCGATGGGTTTTTGATCGGGCTATGATTTCCGCAAATTTTAATAGCCCGGGATATCGAATTCCAACAATTGGTATCAGAGCGTGGTTTACGTTCGCGGTATTTTCGATAAAATTGTTCTACCTTGCAGGGTTCCGACTATTATGGCTTGATGATTATTCGTTTAATTATTTTGTCATGTGATTGTTGGATTGTTAAACTCTCGGACATGTCGAGATTCGTTTTTGGTGGTGAATGCTTGTAATAGTAAAAATTCGGGGGATGACCGAATTTAGGTTTATTATTATTGTTTTATTTTTCCGGAAAATGTATAGGGTCGATTTCATGTATAGAATCGATACCGGATAGTGTAAAATTAAATTTGTAATTTATTTTGCGTTGGATCGATGCCGAAACGATCGCCGGAAAAGACGTGTGACGAAGGAGATGATCGTGAGGGTAAGGACAAGGATCGACCATCCCCATGGTCGATCCATGAGGATCGATCGACCCTTGGAGGGGCCGCCGGCGACGGTGGCCGGCCACCTCCTAGGCGTGGGTTGAGGGGTGGCGCGGGGATCCCCACCCCGTGCTATTCCGGTCCGGTAGATTTACTTTCCTAATTGATTCGGGTTTTTCCTATTTGAGTATTCCTATTTTTGGGAACTCTCATGGATTAGGAAAAGAATCAATGTTGGAATTAATTAGGATTCCTAATTGGTTATTTCTATTTTATGGAGATATTCATGGATTAGAAATCTAATTAATATGGAAAGTAGAAGAGTCCTAAATTATTTTATTTCCTTATTTCATTATGGAAATCATCTAGAATATTCCAAGTGGGTCGTGGATAGATTATTCTAGAGATTTAATGAAGTAAAAAGGGAAAATAAAATAAATAAAAATATTAATAATATTTAATTTTATTTTTAATTTATTCGATTGACTTAATTATTATTAATTAAGTATCTTTTGGATTTATTAAAAATAAATAGATTTAAATATTGGAAATTAATATTCTCGTCACATGGAGCATTCAAGAACGAAGACTGAAGAGTAGAAGATGCGTACGGAGATGGAGTAAAGCCATAATAGTCGGAAAATAATATTCTAGTATTATTTTGACTATGTGACAATACTATGTGCTTTATTACATGTATGCATGCTATATGTGTTTATTTTTATGCACTAGATAGCGTATCCCTTTATTGTAAAAAGCTAAGTGGGAGAGGGTATGGAAACATACCCATGGTCTCCATTGCTGCTCTCTTGGTGACTTTTATAAACTTTTGAAGTTTATATAGATAAGTTATTGGAGGAGAGTTCTTGTAATTCCTCTTACGAGAAACATTGATTAAGTTTATCAAACAATGCCTAATTTGTCTTTCCAAAGCTGATTTCAAGTCGACTCATTCTCACCCCGGGGAGTGGAATGGAGCCAGAGCCACTTGGTCATGTCGAGGACACAAATTAGAGGCAGTCGTACCATTTTTTGAAGGTGGATCGATTGTCTGCTCGGCTCCCTCATTTATGAGAGATAGGGTTGTTCGCATGGTGAATCACTGGTTAGAAACTTCGAGTTTCACTTATGATTCTCCGCGTCTTGATTTACAAGATTGAATGGATCAAGTAATTGTATTTCAATTATATAAATCTTTTGGTATAGTAAACGTCCACACGAACGTGGCTTGCTATACTGAATGGGATTTTAGAATAATTGATGTAGACAGTTATAGGGAATTGTGAAGAATTGCGAGTTGTCGTAAACGTCCACACGAACGTGGCTTGCGGTGACGTAACAATTCTAAACGATTCACCTTAGTACTGAGTAATGGTTTACACTTAGGTGCGCTTTATAGTATTCTTCCCAACGAAGTAACGCTATAATGATGTACGACCAAAGCAAAATCTAATTGCTAAATCATTTGGGTGGGTAAACGTCCACACGATCGTGGCTTGCTTTACCTGATGGGATTTTAGAGGCGATTAGTGATTTAATGATATTATTAAAGGGAGATAATATCGGATATTAAATTGTTTGTTTGTTTTATGTGCTTATAGGTTAAGAATGACTGTGACCCCACTTTGTGATATACTTAAAGATGAAAACTCACTGGTTCCCTATAGTAATGTTTGGGAAAGATATCTGGACAATGTTCAGACTGTTGAGCCTTCCGAATCCACTATTGTCCCAACTGATGAGGACATTGAAAATGACCTCAAGGAGATGTTAAGACATAGTAAGGAAGCCGGACTAGAGGTGATTGACATACTCATTAAGTTCAGTCCTCTTGAGGAGTCGCTTAAAAACGATTTCAAAAGAAATGAACTGATAAGTATGATCAGAGAATCACAAGCTCTAGTGGCCAAGTTAGAAGTGCAAGCAAAGAAGCCCAGTGGTTTTGAACCACGGATTGGGAGGAGCAAGCCGCGAGGCAAGTGCTTTCGATGCAAGCAGTCTGGGCACTGGAAGTCTGATTGTCCTATCATCAAAGGTACGAAATTTTCCTTAGTCACCGAAACATTATCAGTGGTGATATCTACCAGCACCTGGTGTGTAGATACTGGGGCCACTGATCATGTCTGCAATTCATTGCAGGGGTTCCAGGAAACCCGGAGACTTAGAGAGGGAGAAATCGTGGTCTACATGGGCAATGCTGCAAAGGTGGCAGCAGTTGCAGTGGGAGACGTTCACTTACGCTTTAGTAGTGATAGGGTTTTAGTTTACATAATTGTCTTTATGTACCCAACTTTAGATAGAATTTAATTTCGGTTTCTAAACTCATTATGAATGGATATTCTGTTTCTTTTGATCACTCCGTGATCATAAGAAGAAATAGTGATATTATCTGTTCTGGTACATTGGTGGACGATTTGTATGTACTAAATCTTGAGTCTAACACGATGCAACTAACCGAGAGTAATAACACATCTACGAACACCAATAAGAGAAAGGAACCTTCTAAGATGAATCAATTATACTTGTGGCACCTAAGGCTAGGTCATATTAACTCAAATAGAATTCAAAGGTTGAAAACTGATGGTCTCATCAGTGGTGTTGAAGGAGAGGACCTTCCAACCTGCGAATCCTGTTTGGAGGGAAAAATGACCAAGCGTTCTTTTTCTGGTAAAGGACGAAGGGCTGAACAAGTGTTGGATTTGATTCACTCTGATGTATGCGGACCTATGTCTACTCAGGCAAGGGGAGGGTACGAGTATTTCATCACTTTCACTGATGATTACTCAAGGTATGGATTTGTATACCTGATGCGCCGCAAGAGCGAATCCTTTGACAAGTTCAAGGAGTTCAAGGCTTTTGCGGAGAACCTTCAAGGTAAATCCATTAAATGCCTGCGATCTGATCGCGGAGGCGAGTACCTGTCTGGAGAATTCAAGGCATACTTGGCAGAGAATGGGATTGATTCCCAAATGACATCACCATATACTCCCCAGCAAAATGGTGTGTCAGAAAGAAGGAATAGGACTCTTATGGAAATGGTGCGATCAATGATGAGTTACTCGGACTTACCTACTATGTTCTGGGGACATGCCTTGGAAACAGCGGCGTACATTCTCAACATGGTTCCAACAAAAACGGTACCCACCACACCCATGGAAAGGTGGAGCGGGCGCAAGCCTAGCCTCAGGCACCTTCGGATCTGGGGATGTCCAGCACATGTGTTGCGACAAGGTGCCGATAAGTTAGAACCTAGATCAGAATTACGGCTGTTTGTAGGATACCCGAAAGGAACTAAAGGTGGCATGTTCTATAGTCCTACGGACCAGAAGATCGTTATAAGTACTAACGCTCGGTTCTTAGAGGAAGACTATGTCATGGACCACAAGCCCAAAAGTGACATAATACTTGATGAGTTAAGAGGTAACAAAGAAGACTTAGATACAGCCGAACCGAGTGTAGATACACCACTAGAACCTGCACCTAATACTGTCACTGTTAATACACCGGAACGCCGTCGTAGTGGGAGGGTTGTTAAACAACCAGATAGATGGATTGGACTGGGTGAGTCTTCGGACTCTGGACCTGGAGTTCATGAAATCGATCCCTGGACCTATGATGAGGCGGTACAAGATATAGATGCGCCTTCTTGGAAGAAAGCGATGAAATCCGAAATTGAATCTATGGATTCTAATAAAGTCTGGGATCTTGTAGAACCACCAAGCGGCGTAAAGCCAATTGGGTGTAAATGGGTCTACAAGAGAAAGAGAGGATCTGACGGAAAGGTTGAAACCTTTAAAGCTCGGCTTGTTGCGAAAGGAAATACTCAGAAAGAGGGAATCGATTATGAGGAGACCTTCTCGCCGGTAGCCAAGATAAAGTCGATCCGGATTCTTTTATCCATAGCAGCTCATATGGACTATGAGGTGTGGCAAATGGATGTCAAGACAGCTTTCCTAAATGGAAGTCTTGACGAGACGATTTATATGAAACAACCAGAAGGATTCATTGCTAAGGGGGGAGATCATCTAGTGTGCAAGCTTAATCGATCCATTTATGGATAAAAACAAGCCTCGAGATCGTGGAACCTGCGGTTTGACGAAGTAGTCCAATCTTTTGGATTCAGTCAAAGCATGGACGAATCGTGTGTGTATTGGAAACGTGATGGGAAGAAGGTGGTGTTCCTCGTGCTTTATGTAGATGACATTCTTCTCATTGGCAACAGTGTAAAGATGTTATCAGACATAAAGGGATGGTTGTCTAGACAATTCGATATGAAAGATTTGGGAGAAGTCGGGCATGTTCTAGGGATCAAGGTTATAAGGGATCGCCGGAATAGAACATTGTACCTATCCCAGCAATCTTACATAGACACGATTCTGGCTCGTTTTAACATGCAAGATTCCAAGAAGGGTGAATTGCCCTTCAATAAAGGAACTTATCTTTCTAAGGAGATGTGTCCTCAGACACAGAAGGAGAAAGATGAAATGAAAGCAGTTCCCTACGCTTCGGCCGTGGGAAGCTTAATGTATGCAATGTTATGCACGAGGCCTGATATCTGTTATGCGGTTGGCATAGTAGCGAGATATCAAAGTAACCCTGGAAAGGCTCATTAGACTGCCGTAAAGAGCATTTTCAAGTATTTGCGAAATACTAAGGATTATGTTCTGAGTTACGGGTCAGACAATCTGATTCCTTTGGGTTACACAGATTCGGATTTCCAAGCTGATAAGGACCGGCGTAAGTCGACATCAGGCTATGTGTACACTATGGGAGGTGGAGCCGTATCATGGAAGAGTGTTAAGCAAAAGTGCATTTCAGACTCTACCATGGAAGCTGAATATGTTGCAGCCTCAGAGGCAGCGAAAGAGTCAGTTTGGTTCCTTAATTTCCTCCAGGACTTAGATGTGATTCCGAGTTTGCCCAAGGCTATGACAATTTATTGTGATAATAGCGGTGCAGTGGCAAACAGTAAGGAACCACGGTCCCATAGTGCTACGAAACACATAGAGCGCAAGTAACACCTGATTCGAGACATCGTCAAGAGGGGCGATGCAGTAGTCACCAAGATAGCTTCGGAGGACAACCTAGCGGACCATTTCACCAAGATACTTCCTAAGGAAGTATATTTCAAGCACTTGGAGGGTTTGGGAGTCAGAAGTTTGGAAGATAAGACTAGACCTTAGTATAAGTGGGAGATTGTTGGAGTAGTATACTTAATGTCTAGATTTGAGTATTCTGAACTCCTTGTACACTTTCATTTACCTATTAATAACGAACATTCATTTGCGTTTAATTATTGTTAATTAATGTATGCAAATATAGTCCTGGATTTTATACGTTGTAGTTAGTATGGTGTTGCATGGGCACACAGAATATCATACTATCGGTTACTCGTATCAAATCAAACAGTTGTTCACGACCTAGATGGACACGGACCAATCCATCGGTATAGTCGTTGTGTGAGAGAGAAAATAATTTATCTTAATTATTTTATCACACTTGTACACTTGGTGTATTGAGCGGATCGCTTGAGACTTATCAATTAGGATTGCTCTGTGATAATTGATTTAAGTCTCGGAGTATTTTATTCTTAATCCCTGAAACAATTGCGGGTGTGTATATTTAATATTAGTGACTTTAATTTTCCAAAGGAATTAACCGATTTAATTATTGGGTTAATTACCGGTTAAGTTGGGTCACTATATTTTATATATGGCATGCCGTGAATTCTTGAAGGGACAGTGTATCCCGGAAGGGTTGATAATATCCCCGAGATGAGCTCATAAGGATTTATTATGTAAACCTCGCGAGTGGATTTGTTCCCGCATAATAAATAAGGTTGAGTGGTACTAGTCTCGGATAAAAGAGATGAATAAATTTATTAAGCAATAAATAAATTTTATTCATGGATATTTAAATCTTAAATACACGGAATAAATAATACTACCGGAGAAATATTATTTGGATATAATATGGTTTAATATTGGGAGTGCAATTAATTTATATAGTGGAAAATAAATTAATTAATATTAATGGGAGATTAATAGATTTGGGCTTGGGCTCAATTTAATCATTAATATTGGAAGCCCAATATTCCACCTCCTTTAGATCCCCTACGTAGCCTATAAAAGCACTACATGGTCTTCACAATTAAACACACCATAAGAGTATCATACTTGATATTCTAGAGAGTTCGTGAAGTAGATCCATAGAGTTTGGAGGATCGTCGCCTACACGGCATAGGAAGATTCAAAGGTCTTCAATTTGATTTCGTTTCTCCGCACAACGAATCAAAGGTAAAATCATAAACTCCCTTGTATGATTTTATGTGAATATATAATTGTGATATATACATGAACGCACGATCCGAGAAAACGACGAACTTCGGGGACGGAGATTCGAGATCCCCGGCGAAGGTCGAAGGAACCCTCAGATGGGAGCCAAGGGGGTGCGGTCGAGCCCTAGGGCTTCGACCGCGACGACACGCGAGGAAACCCCGGCTGGGAGCCGGGGTGGGCGATCGACCGTGGTGGTCGATCGCCGGGCAGCCGCGGCTGGAGCCGCGGCGGGTTCGCCGCTGGGTGAACCGCCCTCCTCGGGCGGTGGCGGTGAGTCGCCGGACTCACCGCCCGGGGCTGCCGGAGCAGCCCCAGCGATCGCATGCGTGCGATCGCGAGCCCCACGGTGGGGCTCGGCTAGGGTTTAGCCGCGGGTTCATCCTGCAGCGATGCTCTTTTCGGGCCCGGTTCTTCGTGGTGTTCGCGATCGGTTTCCGGCGATGGGATTTCGGTCGGGGTTATCGGTTCCGCATTTTTTTTTGATACCCCGGGATATCGATTTCCAGCAGTCCCATTAAATCCATGTGGAGGATATCAAAGCATTTGGTTTGATTTTGATACAGTCCTGCCTTCGAGTTAGCAGGTTCTGCGGCAGAGGCATCAGTCATGCCTATCATATTTTTATCATACGTAACTTTTAAAGGACTATTTGTTGGATACTCTAGGAATAGTCATGCCTATCGTATTTTTATCATACAAACTAGAACCATTATTGAATCTGTGAATGTTGATTTTGATGATCTAAGTAGACTCGGGAAACCCAAAGAAGAAGATTTAAAAGATTTACTCGAGCCTGCCGCAGTTGCAGAAGTTGAAGGCAGTTTCACACCTACGCAGCCTACTGTCGCACCTATTGGCTCGAATGATGATGTCCAACCTTCTACAGCGTCTCCTGAGCACTCAAACGACGATAGCACCCCTCAACAATCAGATTCATCAGACGCTGAAGAGGCATCAAACCAACAACGAAGGGATCCCCCAGGGCATGTCCACCGAAATCACTCTTCGAGTCAAATTTTGCCTAGACGAAGATTTCATCCGTACATCGACTACCGAAACATGACCAAGAATGTGAGCATGTCTGCTACATGCATTGAGATAGGCATTGTCTCGTATCTCTCAACGATCAAACCAAAGAATGTCAAAGAAGCATTGACCGACGAATTTTGGATAATGACAATGCAAGAAGAGATGAACGAGATCGAAATAAATGAAGTTTGGAAGCTCATTCCTCGTCCCAAAAACAAGAATATCATTGGGACAAAGTGGATATTCAAGAATAAATCGAATGAGCATAGGCAAGTTGTGCGCAACAAGGCAAGGCTCGTGGCGCAAGGCTACACACAAGTTGAAGGCATCGATTTCGATGAAACTTTTGCCCCCGTAGCACGCATGGAGTCCATACGCTTACTCATTGCCATTGCATGCCACCTCAACATCACTTTACAAATGGATGTGAAGGCAGCCTTTCTCAACGGCATACTTGAAGAGGAGGCATACGTTGCACAACCAAAGGGCTTCGAAGATCCAAAACATCCTGACCATGTGTATCAACTACACAAGGCATTGTACGGCCTAAAACAAGCTCCTAGAGCTTGGTATGGCTGTCTAACTAATTTTCTACTCAGTTCTGAATTCACCCGAGGCACTGCCGACAAAACACTGTTTTTCAAATTTATGTAGATGATATTGTCTTTGGATCCACATGTGAGAATATGCTTAAGGCATTTACCTCTGCCATGACATCTAAATTTGAGATGAGCATGGTAGAAGAACTAACTCATTTTTTAGGGCTCCATATCAAGCAATCATCAACTGGAACTTTTATCTCACAAGCAACATATGCTAAGAATCTCATCAAAAGATTTTAACTTAAAGGATCCAAGCCCATGAGAACACCTATGGGCTCAACGGACAAAATCTCCCGAGGCACTGATATTGCCGCAGTGGATCAGACACTCTACCGATCCATGATAGGGAGTTTACTTTATCTTACGGCAACTAGACCTGGTATTATGTACAGCGTTTGTTTGTGTGCCAGGTTTCAAGCTGATCCAAGGGAAAAACACTTGAAGGCAGTCAAACGCATCATACGATATGTTGCCGCATCAGTCGAGTTAGGCATATGGTATACCAAAGACACCAACACTGATTTAGTTGGATTTTCAAATGCCGATTGGGCAGGAGACATGGATGATTGCAAGAGTACAAGCGGAGTGCTTTCTTGGAAACAACATCATTTCATTGCAAAGCCTCAAGCAAAACTGCATTTCTCTATCCACTGCCGAATCAGAATATGTTGCCGCAGGGAGCTGCTGTACTCAACTCATTTGATTGAAGCACATACTTGATGACTATCATCTGGATAGTAATGTTCTTACACTCTACTGTGACAATACGAGTGCTATAAATATCAGTCATAATCCGGTGTAGCACTCAAGAACCAAACACATCAGCATTAGGCATCATTTCATACGAGAATTGGTGGATAAACGACTCTTGAGGATTGATCACATCCCAACAAAGAAGCAAATAGTTGATATCTTCACCAAGCCACTGAACTCAGATCGTTTCATTGCTCTAAGAAATTCTTTGTGCATGTGCACCATGCCTTAGATGCTGATCTGCATCATGCTGTCGCATTATCATGCCTATTGAACCTCTGCCACAGCACTCTGCCTTAGTCAACTTATGAGTTTAAAATTTTCCGAAGGGAGAGAAAATACCCAAAACCACTTTAGGCAACATGGTCAAACCCATATACATGTAATTAATACTCAATGGATTGAGATACTATGTACTAGGTGACCTAAGTATTTAATAATCTCATTGTCGACATGGCATTATGCCTAAGTTGAGTATAAGTACTTATGATGCAGCATGATGTTTCATTAGGATTAGATGTTTTTATTCTTTTCCTAACTTTGCTTTGTAAGCCTTGATTTTTCACACCACAAAAATATTTTACATATTTTATTAAAAAAAATATATATATAATATATGAAAAATAGAAAAAGAAAATATTATGAAAAAACAGAAAAAGAGAAAAATTAAAAACAGAAAAAAAATATGAAAAACAGAAAATGAAAAAAAAAATTTTAAAAAAAGAGAGATTTTTTTATTGTGGATTTTGGCAAGTTCTGCCGCAGAACACTGCCCCAAGTGACCATTGGGCAGCACTCAAGTATGCAGCAGACGACGGTTCAACCTCAAACACGTAATCGTTGCCTATTTTTACATTACATCAAACCACCATCTGATTTTCACATATTTTTCTTTAATTTTTACTTTAAACTCCTAATTGGACTGCAACTCTCTCATAATATTAGATCTTGAGTTTGAATTAATTTGAATTCCTGAAATCTCTAATTTTTCTCTCGCACATAAAATCCAATCATTGCGTCGAATTTGTGCTCTGTTTTCTTGCCCTATTTTTATTTCTCTCCAAATTTTCAATGGTCGAATACATTCCTTTTACTCCTTAGTTCGGCGACCCACGGTTCATTGCGTTTATCAGGAAAGGTTCTCCTTGAGGCCACGTTGGCAAACATTCAGGTGGCAGAATAGATGGAGGCCATCTACCGCATCTGCGCCGCCTAGAACATGCTTACGCCGCCGCAGACCACTGTGAGCTCACGCCGTTTATTCACCCAATCTGCTGCCTCAGCAAAAGGCAAGAGGCTGCCAGCCACTTCTTCGGCCAATCCGATTGATTTGGAAGCCACTGCGTAGAAGAAGGGCCGCAAAGGGAAGGAAGATGCCACATCAAAAACGGACAACTCTCACAGTGGAGATGTCGCAGTACCTCCATCTGCCGAAAAGGACAAGGGTAATGCCACTGTTGCCGCAGTCCATGCGCCTAATTAGGATTCTGAATCGACATGGAGGCGACAAAGGCTTACTCAAAGAGGATTTGATACGGGATATTTATGCCAAAATGCGCAACTGCTTTGGTACTGATGGCTCTCAAGGCTACGGCAAAGTGAATCTCCGGAAAAAGATTTTCACTTTCAGCCCTGCCGCAATCAATGATTTCCTTGACCACTCGGATATTGAATATCCTGTCGCAGTCACTAAAGCCAGCACTGCCGCAATTGCTCCCCGCCGGATTGGCTAAACACCAGACACTGCTTACATTCCTGCCTCAAAACTAACCTCTTTTTACTATCTGCTATTTACCATTGCTCGTGGCAAATGGACTCCCACGTCCAATATGCACTTTGTGCACACCACGATGGCAGAGGTTCTTTTTAACCTTGGTGCCTCAAAGGCAGGCGAACCTTTGGCAGCTCATTTTTTTACAAAATAGTTACGCAGGATGAAGCTCTATCACAGACGTAGAGCCTTGCATTCCCCTCTTTTATCTGGGAGATGATGAAGGCACAAGGGTTGTCATACAACGATGCTGATATTGAAACACTACAATGAACAGTGGGAACCCCGACTTGCCTAACACACAAGTACGTGGATCAACGCGACTGGGAGACTGGGCATCCGCGAAGTACAACATGTTGCTGGAGATGTGGTCGTATGACTCGGGTATGTCCGGGCATGCTATTGGCCATTCTGGGTTTGCTTGGAGGATGAAAGCGGCTTGATCAACTTAGACTCATGCGGTCACATAGTGTCGAATTGGTCAATGTCAGGAGACCTATTGAGAGATATCTAATAGGACTTTAAACATAAGAGCGAATGAGGGTCAGGGGTATTGGCGTGCGTGACAACATAGGGACGTTAATATTTAGGGCCTATAACCGGAAGATGAAGGTGTTAGAAAAATGATATATGTGCCAGTGAACAGTAAACACTTGACCAGTGTGATCAAGGTAGCGACTTGCCCAAATGTTTTTAATTCGTTTTTTATTTTGTTTTTGTTTTATTTTAGTCAAGGTAGTAAGGAGATCACGGAACCGCTGTGCCCACAGCGAACACAAAAAAATCCTTTTTAAATCGTGAGAAACCATTGGGCAAAGCCGGGGGAAAGTAACAATAAACTCGTCGTGGGATCGACCCTATCCTTGCCACTAATACTTGTTGTTGGTGAAAGGTTTAGGAAATTTACAAATTTATTTTGACCGGCGTTTGTTCCACGACAAACATACGTCGTCGTCAAAATTGGCGCCGTTGCCAGGGAGTTTAAATTCCAGTTACTTTCTCCGTGCTATTTGACTTGAGATTTTTGTTTTGCATTAGCTTGACCATACAGGATTGATGGAGTTATATTCTAAATGTCTAGTTTAGTGACAATATGGAACTCATTATCTGTGTTTTATTATCTATTAATCAAACAGTCTGCATCTTGTTTTACCTACTCTATGCTATAGTCCTAGATGTATACGTTGTAGATAGTATGGCGTGAGGAGACACGCGGAATATCATACTATCGGTTACTCGTATATTATCGAACAGTAGCTCACGACTTAGATGGACAGGGACAATCCATCGGTACGTCGTTGTGTGACTGGATGATAGTCGGTCTTGACTATCATGTTACACTCGTACACTTGGTGTATTGAGAAGGACCACGGGAGGGCGTTCGATTTATACTAATCGAAGTAATCGAACTAGACCTCAGATATTACGGATATACGAATTCCTAATCCCTATATAATTATAGGTGCTTGTGTTTGAACATTGAACAGAGGAATTTGAATTCGTAAATCACTTCCTCCTGCTTGGTTGTTGCTATTTTGAGGAGTTCCCAATGGTGGAAGAGGTCCTTGAATATTTGGAGATATAACAGTCCCATGGGAAGGTCGTCCTTTCTTGACACCAGAAATTTCTTGATCTGAATCATCTTCAACTTGAACTTTATCCTTGTCCTTCTCCATGTTTTCTCCGGTTTGCTCTTGAGATGCCTTGATTCTCGTAGTAACCATGCACACTCAAGTAGATGGTTAGAAAATAACAAGATAATTAACTAAATTAACTAAAGGAAATACGAAACTAAAACTAACAAACACTTAAACAAACTATCCGTTTCCCCTGCAACGGCGCCAATTTTGATTAGACGTTTTGTGTGCGTCTCTCGTCAAAATCCGAGGTCAATTGTAGTTGACTCGGTATCAATCCAAGGAAACGAAAGAGTAGTATTTAAGTGTATGAAAAATTATAGAAACGGAAATCATTATACTAAATCCTAAGATCATTTTGGTTCTCGACAAACAAAGTAAAAGTAGAAATTAACCAAATAAGAAAAGCTCGAATAATTATAGTCCAAACTCGACTTCAAATCATTTACCCCTTTTTCAATCTTAAACATCCAACACTCGAAAGTCAAGTTCCCGGTCGGGTTGCTTAACTCGTTTTGCAAACGTTTAATCCACTTCATTGCTCGCTCCCGGTCGGGTTACGAGTTCAAGAGTGTATCGATTGTTCAAGATCTTCCGGTTTCAATGATTTTCCGTCTTGTTTTTCATATAGTCATTCGAGTGAAAAGTTTAGTTCATCATCTTCAAAAAGTATCGAATAACTAGAACAACGATAAATGAAAACATAGCTTTTACAATACTCTCGAAAATAAACACGAAATTAAACAATAGAATGAAACAAAGTAAAAGCTTAAAGCAATCTTTAAATATCAAAGCAATCATTTACGAAATTCATCTAACATTCTCAATCTTGGAAAGCATTCAAAGAGTTTTGCAAGGAATGGATATAGCATGAAACTAGACAATCTAAAATTTTAGAAAATGAAATAACAACTACGATTACGGAAATTAAATCGGCTTCGGACTTGATCGATCGTGCTCTCGGAGTTGTCGGCTCCGATAAGGTTTTCTCCCCTCTCTCAATTATTCCCCAGCGAAAGTTCTCTCCAAAACCTCTTTTTCCTCGCCTAAATGCGTCAAAGAATGGCTGGAGAACCGCCATGCAACTGCTCCAAAACGGCGACCGCCGTTTCTATTTCTGCGCTCGCCATAGTGATTTCGGCGACCGCCGTTTTGGTTTCGGTGACCGCCGTTTTGCCCAAAAGTCTTCGCTGGAAATCTGCATGCTTTTTACTCCATTTGGCGGTCGTCACTTCTGCTCCGGCGACCGCCATTCTCAACCTGCGACCGTCGTTTCCATTTTGGCGCTCGCCATTTCTCCTTTTCCAGCATTTTCTCGATTTCTCGACTTTTCTCGGCAACCGACCTGTTGGAAATCGATCACCCGGAGTCGTCGTAAAACCGAATCCGATCGACGTCCCGGAAACCACGACTCTACAGCCCGGATCATCGCGGAAGAGCATCCCGATCGAGCCCTAGCCACGGCCGAAGCTGAAGCCGCTCGACCGCTCCACCGCGAGCGATCGCCCGCCGCCTTGGCGAGCTGTGGGCTGCCTAGCCGAGCTCCACGCGGCGATTCACCCGCCGGGAACCACCAGCCGGCCGGCGGTCCGGCGATCCTCGATCGCCACCGCCCCGGTTGGTCCCGGTCCGAATCTCCGAATTTCGGATCTTGTTTTTCGATAATTGATTTCAATATACATGAATTAAATAGCGGAAATATTTAATTCACCTTTCGATTTGTTGTGCGGAGAAACGAGATCTTATGATGACCTTGAGATCTTCCCACGTATTCCTTGCACTAGCTCGAACGTCGGGTGGGCGACGATCTTCCGAACTCCATGGATCTCCCTCTCTACTTTCTCTCTCTAGAATTGTGATCTTCAAGTTATGAGAATAGAGAAGACCATGTAGTGCTTTTATAGGTTACGTAGGGGATCTTAATGAGGTGGAATATTGGGCTTCCAATATTAATGATTAAATTGAGCCCAAGCCCAAATATATTAATCCCATTAATATTAATTAATTTATTTTCCACTATATAAATTAATTGCACTCCCAATATTAAACCATATTATATCAAATAATATTTCTCCGGTAGTATTATTTATTCCGTGTATTTAAGATATAAATATCCATGAATAAAATCAATTTATTGCTAATTAATTTATTCATCTCTTATATCCGAGAATAGTACCATTCAACCTTAATTATTATGCGGAACAAATCCACCTGCAGGGTTTACATAATAATTCCTTATGAACTCATCTCGGGGATATTATCAACCCTTACGGGATACACTTTCCCGTCAAGTATTCACGGCATGCCATATATAAAATATAGTGACCCAACTTAACCGGTAATTAACCCAATAATTAAATCGGTTAATTCCTTTGGTAAATCAAAGTCACTTATATTAAATATACACACCCGCAATAATATCGGGGATTAAGAATAAAATACACTGAGACTTAAATCGATTATCGCCGGCAATCCTAATCGATAAATCTCAAACGATCCGCCCAATACACCAAGTGTACAAGTGTGATAAAATAATCAAGACAAATTATTTTCTCTCTCACACAACGACTATACCGATGGATTGGTCCGTGTCCATCTAGGTCGTGAGCAACTGTTCGATTATATACGAGTAACCGATAGTATGATCTTCCGTGTGACGTCGCACACCATACTAACTACAACGTATATAATCTAGGACTATAATTAGCATATATTTAATTATAAATAATTAAACGCAAATAATTGTTTATTTAATTAAATAGATTAATGGCAATGACCGGGAGTTTCCGTTACTTAAATCTAGACATTAATTACACAACTCCAACACGACCTACAAAATCATACTAAACAAGCCACTCCACCCCAAGTGAGATCCAATACCAACACAAACATAAAACACAACCAAAAGGCATAAAAACGAACAACACAACTCACACTCGATACCAAAAACACAAACGAAAAACACACACACGACATAAATCAAAGTGCCATGACCAGAAAAGACAGAATCGAATGGGCAAGCCAACTGAGGTCAAATAATTAAAGATTTTTGGGAAGGACCTTGACCGAGCCCAGAAGTATTGCCTGCACACAATGCCCATACTAGGCAAAGGTATCTTGCTGATCCCTCCTCTTGAATGCGTTCCTCCCATTGACATATTTTTTTTAATTCTGAAGACCTTGGTCGATGGGGTCGACCTCCTTATTTGCACACTTTGCCCGAGGCAAAGTGTGTATGTGGGAAGGTGCGCCAACATCGTTTGGAGTTGGAGTATTGAGTCAGGGGAGATGCTTGCCCAACTTATTACCATTTGCACACTTTGCCGGAGGCAAAGTGTGTGAGTGGGGGAACGGCAAGAGCAACTCCATAGTCTGATCGAGTCGCATGCTTGATAAATACTTGACCAACCTGAACAACTTTCAAAATCGATAGTCTATGCATGAAAAATATTAGGGACGATGGAATTGCAACTAGGTAAGCTGTGAGGATTTGAGCCTACATTTGTGTGTTACTAGTAGCTGTTTAAAAGATTGTGATGCTGAAGTTTGCCCAAGTTCTGACCATTGTGAATATCCGAAATTGAGTTGATGTAGTAAATGATTTAGGCATTTTGTTCTGTACTATAAATAAAAGAAGACCCTTGTTAGCCCCTTGAGCCAAGCCTGATTTCTTGATCACCTGGGAAAATACTCCCACTGCCCTGACCAACCTACAGATATGCTCAAGTACATAAAAAGAGCAAGCCAGGGCAAAGTCTTCTCGTCAAAAAAAAAAGAAAAAGAAAAAGAGAAAAACAAAAGAAAAAGAAAAAAATAGATCCATGAATAAAAAGGGTGTGCTAAGGCCGTAATCAAGAGAAGAGATTATGAGGAAAAGTTGCTTAGTAAAATGCAGCCTTACCTAAGATCAATTCTAGGCATTGCCCAAGATAGCCTATACAGTAAACCCTAGAAAGCCCTAATGATATTGCCAAACTCAATTGAAAATTTCACAGGATGGAACTTGGTCAAGCCCAAAGCAAAGCTTCTTTTAAAATAGTATTGAGCGAAACACTGCCCATACACTATAGAGAGAAACACTTAGTGAGAATATCCCAAAATCCTTTTGCAAACTCTTGACCGTTTTTTATGCATTACATTGACTATGATTTTGACTGTTTGTTCACTTGATCAACTTCTGTATTTTGATAAGCATGCTTGAGTCTTCTGTTATTTTTTCTATCTCTACCTCCCTTTGATTTCTAATTGAGAAGGCAAGTCACACCGAGTCAAGTAATCGAGTCTTTATTTTCTATTTTATTATTTTATTATGTCTGGGAGGACACATTTGGAGTAAGAGTGATGCAGGGCATAGCAGGCGACACATTGGGCATAATAGGAGTGAATTACATGAAAGATGAAGAAGTCCTGCCATCTGGTCAAAAGACATCACAAGCTGGCGGTTTGGGCATAACACCTACTTTGGCCTAATCACCCACTATAAGCAAAACACTCACTTTCGACTGATCACCGACAGTTGAGCAAGCAACCACTATGGGCATACACCGCATGCATGAAGGGAACCAGTCCCTGTTGGAATTCGATATCCCGGGCTATTAAAATTTGCGGAAATCATAGCCCGATCAAAAACCCATCGCCGGAGATCACATGAACACCGACTCATCCGCCGGAGTCCGGCCTTTGGAGACCACGCACCCGAAGGCACGCAGCCCGCCCCCAGCCGAACCCCCGCGAGCCGGGGTTCACGCGATCGATGATCGCGTCGATCATCATGATCGATGGGGCTGCCCAGCAGCCCCCGCGGCGAGTCCGGCGACTCGCCGCCGCATGGGGTGGTCGGCCCGCCCCCAGCAGGCCGTCGCGGGGCCCAGCCCCGCTGCCAGCGATCGATCACATGATCGATCGCACCCCGGCTCCCAGCCGGGGTTCGCCCCTTGCGCGCTCGGCCGAAACCCTAGGCGGCGATCGCGCGGTCCGGTGGTTTCACCACCACCGCGTGATCGTTCGTCTAATCCGGGTTCGACTTTCGGATCTTGCGTTCTACGGTATTTTACGATAATCAAAATCGAATAATATCGAGAGGGTTAAGATATTATACCTTCGATTCGTTGTTCGGAGAAACGAAATCAAACACCTTTGAATCTTCCCACGTATTCCTTGCACTCCGTTCGAACGTTGGGTGGGCGACGATCTATCGAACTCCTATGGATCTCCTTCAACTCTTTAGAACTATCAAATAATGATATTCTTGTCTTGTTCTTTATGAAGGCCATGTAGTGCTTTTATAGGCTACGTAGGGGATCTAAAGGAGGTGGAATATTGGGCTTCTAATATTGAAGATTAAATTGAGCCCAATGCTCAAGTCCATTAATCCTTATCAATATTAATTTTATTTATTTTCCACTATATAAATAAAATTGCACTCCCAATATTTACCCATATTATATCGAATAATATTTCTACGGTTAGTATTATTTATTCCGTGTATTTAAGATTTAAATATCCATGAATAAAATTTATTTATTGCTTAATAAATTTATTCATCTCTTATATCCGAGACTAGTACCACTCAACCTTATTTATTATGCGGGAACAAATCCACTCGCGAGGTTTACATAATAAATCCTTATGAGCTCATCTCGGGGATATTATCAACCCTTCCGGGGTACACTGTCCCTTCAAGAATTCACGGCATACAATATATAAAATATAGTGACCCAACTTAACCGGTAATTAACCCAATAATTAAATCGGTTAATTCCTTTGGAAAATCAAAGTCACTAATATTAAATATACACACCCGCAATTGTTTCCGGGATTAAGAATAAAATACTCTGAGACTTAAATCAATTATCACAGAGCAATCCTAATTGATAAGTCTCAAGCGATCCGCTCAATACACCAAGTGTACAAGTGTGATAAAATAATTAAGATAAATTATTTTCTCTCTCACACAACGACTATACCGATGGATTGGTCCGTGTCCATCTAGGTCGTGAGCAACTGTTTGATTAAATACGAGTAACCGATAGTATGATCTTCTGTGTGCCCATGCAACACCATACTAACTACAACGTATAAAATCCAGGACTATAATTTGCATATATTTAATTAACAATAATTAAAGCAAATGAATGTTCGTTATTAATAGGTAAATGAAAGTGTACAAGGAGTTCAGAATACTCAAATCTAGACATTAAGTATACTACTCCATCAATCTCCCACTTATACTAAGGTCTAGTCTTATCTTCCAAACTTCTGACTCCCAAACCCTCCAAGTGCTTGAAATATACTTCCTTAGGAAGTATCTTGGTAAAAGGGTCCGCTAGGTTGTCCTCCGAAGCTATCTTGGTGACTACCGCATCGCCCCTCTTGACGATGTCTCGAATCAGGTGGTACTTGCGCTCTATGTGTTTCGTAGCACTATGGGACCGTGGTTCCTTACTGTTTGCCACTGCACCGCTATTATCACAATAAATTGTCATAGCTTTGGGCAAACCCGGAATCACATCTAAGTCCTGGAGGAAATTAAGGAACCAAACTGACTCTTTCGCTGCCTCTGAGGCTGCAACATATTCAGCTTCCATGGTAGAGTCCGAAATGCACTTTTGCTTAACACTCTTCCATGATACGGCTCCACCTCCCATAGTGTACACATAGCCTGATGTCGACTTACGCCGGTCCTTATCAACTTGGAAATCCGAATCTGTGTAACCCAAAGGAATCAGATTGTCTGCCCCGTAACTCAGAACATAATCCTTAGTATTTCGCAAATACTTGAAAATGCTCTTTACGGCAGTCCAATGAGCCTTTCCAGGGTTACTCTGATATCTCGCTACTATGCCAACCGCATAACAGATATCAGGCCTCGTGCATAACATTGCATACATTAAGCTTCCCACAGCCGAAGCGTAGGGAACTGCTTTCATTTCATCTTTCTCCTTCTGTGTCCGAGGACACATCTCCTTAGAAAGATAAGTTCCTTTACTGAAGGGCAGCTCACCCTTCTTGGAATCTTGCATGTTAAAACGAGCCAGAATCGTGTCTATGTAAGATTGCTGGGATAGGTACAATGTTCTACTCCGGCGATCCCTTATAACCTTGATCCCTAGAACATGCCCGACTTCTCCCAAATCTTTCATATCGAATTGTCTAGACAACCATCCCTTTATGTCTGACAACATTTTCACACTGTTGCCAATGAGAAGAATGTCGTCTACATAAAGCACGAGGAACACCACCTTCTTTCCATCACGTTTCCAATACACACACGATTCGTCTATGCTTTGACTGAATCCAAAAGATTGGACTACTTCGTCAAACCGCAGGTTCCACGATCTCGAGGCTTGTTTCAATCCATAAATGGATCGATTAAGCTTGCACACTAGATGATCTCGCCCCTTAGCAATGAATCCTTCTGGCTGTTTCATATAAATCGTCTCGTCAAGACTTCCATTTAGGAAAGCTGTTTTGACGTCCATTTGCCACACCTCATAATCCATATGAGCTGCTATGGATAAGAGAATCCGGATCGACTTTATCTTGGCTACCGGCGAAAAGGTCTCCTCATAATCGATTCCTTCTTTCTGAGTATAGCCTTTCGCAACAAGCCGAGCTTTAAAGGTTTCAACCTTTCCGTCAGATCCTCTCTTCCTCTTGTAGACCCATTTACACCCAATTGGCTTTACGCCGCTTGGTGGTTCTACAAGATCCCAGACTTTATTAGAATCCATAGATTCTATTTCGGATTTCATTGCTTTCTTCCAAGAAGGCGCATCTATATCTTGTACCGCCTCATCATAGGTCCAGGGATCGATTTCATGAACTCCAGGTCCAGAGTCCGAAGACTCACCCAGTCCAATCCATCTATCTGGTTGTTTAACAACCCTCCCACTACGACGGCGTTCCGGTGTATTAACAGTGACAGTATTAGGTGCAGGTTCTAGTGGTGTATCTACACTCGGTTCGGCTGTATCTAAGTCTTCTTTGTCTCCTCTCAACTCATCGAGTATTATGTCACTTTTGGGCTTGTGGTCCATGATATAGTCTTCCTCTAAGAACCGAGCGTTAGTACTTATAACGATCTTCTGGTCCGTAGGACTATAGAACATGCCACCTTTAGTTCCTTTCGGGTATCCTACAAACAGCCGTAATTCCGATCTAGGTTCTAACTTATCAGCACCTTGTCGCAACACATGTGCTGGACAACCCCAGATCCGAATGTGTCCCAAGTTAGGCTTACGCCCACTCCACAATTCCATGGGTGTAGTTGGTACTGTTTTGGTTGGAACCCTATTCAGAATGTACGCCGCTGTTTCCAAGGCAAGTCCCCAGAACATAACAGGTAAATCCGAGTAACTCATCATTGATCGCACCATCTCCATAAGAGTCCTATTCCTTCTTTCTGACACACCATTCTGCTGAGGAGTATATGGTGAGGTCAGTTGGGATTCAATCCCATTCTCTGCCAAGTATGCCTTGAATTCTCCAGACAGGTACTCGCCTCCGCGATCAGATCGCAGGCATTTTATGGATTTACCACGAAGGTTCTCCACAAGAGCCTTGAATTCCTTGAACTTGTCAAAAGAATCACTCTTGTGGCGCATCAGGTATACATATCCATACCTTGAGTAATCATCAGTAAAGGTGATGAAATACTCGTACCCTCCCCTTGCCTGAGTAGACATAGGTCCGCATACATCAGAGTGAATCAAATCCAATACTTGTTCAGCTCTCCGTCCTTTACCAGAAAAAGGACGCTTGGTTATTTTACCCTCTAAACAGGATTCGCAGGTTGGAAGGTCCTCTCCTTCAACATTGCTGATTAGACCATCAGCTTTCAACCTTTGAAGCCTATTTGAGTTTATATGACCTAGCCTTAGATGCCACAAGTATAATTGATTCATCCTAGAAGGTTCCTTTCTCTTATTGGTGTTCGTAGATGTGTTATTACTCTCGGTTAGTTGCATCGTGTTAGACTCAGGATTTAGTACATACAAATCGTTCACCAATGTACCAGAACAGATAATCTCACTGTTTCTTCTTATGATCACAGAGTGGTCAAAAGAAACAGAATATCCATTCATAATAAGTTTAGAAACCGAAATTAAATTCTTTCTAAAGTTGGGTACATAAAGACAATTATGTAAAACTAAAACCCTATCACTACTAAAGCGTAAGTGAACGTCTCCCACTGCAACAGCCGCCACCCTCGCGGCATTGCCCATGTAGACCACGATCTCTCCCTCTCTAAGTCTCCGGGTTTCCTGGAACCCCTGCAATGAATTGTAGACATGATCAGTGGCCCCCGTATCTACACACCAGGTGCTGGTAGATAACACCACTGATAATGTTTCGGTGACTAAGGAAAATTTCGTACCTTTGATGAGAGGACAATCAGACCTCCAGTGCCCAAACTGTTTGCATCGAAAGCATCTGCCTAATGGCTTGCCTTTCCCAATCCGTGGTTTTAGACCACTGGGTCTCTTTGCACGCTTTTCTTTTAGCCTAGCCACAAGAGCTCGTGTTTCTCTTAACTTACGCACAAAAATCGCCTTCGCCGAGCCGTTTTTAAGGGACTCATTGAGGAACGATTCCGTGGGTATTTAAAACACCTCTTGCCTAGCTTCCACACAATGTCTCAACGTAGTTGGAACAAGAGTGGATTCAGAAAGCTTGACAGTCTGAACAATGTCCAGATTTCTTTCCCAAACATCACTATATGGAACCAGTGAGTTTTCATCACTATATCATTTTTTTTTTTTTTTTTATAAGCACATAAAACAAACAAACAATTTAATATCCGATATTATCTCCCTTAAATAATATCATTAAATCACTAATCGCCTCTAAAATCCCATCAGGTAAGGCAAGCCACGTGGTGTGGACGTTTACCCACCCAAACGACTTAGCAATTAGATTTTCTTTGGTCATACATCACTTATAGCGGAACCTCGTGGGGAGGAATACTATAAGGCGTATCTAAGTCTAAACCATTACTCAGCACCAAAGCAAATCGCTTGGAATTGCTACATTACCGCAAGCCACGTGGTGTGGACGTTTACGATAATTTCACAACTCTTCACAATCTCTTACAACTGTCTACATCAATTAATCCAAAATCCGTCGGCATAGCAAGCCACGTGGTGTGGACGTTTACTACACCAAGAGATTTTTATAATTGACTCCCAATTACTTGATCCATTCAATCTTGTAAATCAAGACGCGGAGAATCATAAGTGAAACTCGAAGTTTCTAACCAGTGATTCACCATGCGAACAACCCTATCTCTCATAAATGAGGGAGCCGAGCAGACAATCGATCCATCTATCAAAGAATGGTACGAAGGTCTCTAATTTGTGTCCTCTACATGATCAAGTGGCTCTGGCTCCATTCCACTCCCCGGGGTGAGAATGAGTCGACTTGAAATCAGCTTTGGAAAGACAAATTAGGCATTGTTTGATAAACTTAATCAATGTTTCTCGTAAGAGGAATTACAAGAACTCTCCTCCAATAACTTATCTATATAAACTTCAAAAGTTTATAAAAGTCACCAAGAGAGCAGCAATGGAGACCATGGGTATGTTTCCATACCCTCTCCCACTTAGCTTTTTACAATAAAGGGATACGCTATCTAGTGCATAAAGTAAACACATATAGCATGCATACATGTAATAAAGCACATAGTATTATCACATAGTCAAAATAATACTAGAATATTATTTTCCGACTATTATGGCTTTACTCCATCTCCGTACGCATCTTCTAGTCTTCAGTCTTCGTTCTTGAATGCTCCATGTGACAAGAATATTAATTTCCAATATTTAAATCTATTTATTTTTAATAAATCCAAAAGATACTTAATTAATAATAATTAAGTCAATCGAATAAATCAAAAATAAAATTAAATATTATTAATATTTTTATTTATTTTATTTTCCCTTTCTACTTCATTAAATCTCTAGAATAATCTATCCAAGACCCACTTGGAATTTTCTAGATGATTTCCATAATGAAATAAGGAAATAAAATAATTTGGGACTCATCTACATTCCAAGATTAATTAATTTCCATTACTATGAAAATTCCCATAAAATAGGAATAATCAATTAGGAAATAAATCAATCCTAAATTAACTTTTATTCCTTTCCAATTCTATTAAATCTCTAGGATCCTATTCCAAGTAGAACTCGGAATACTCTAGAAGACTTCCATAATAGAATAAGGAAATAAAATTAATTCCAATTAATTCTTTTCCTAATCCATGAGAATTCCCAAAAATAGGAAAACTCAAATAGGAAAAACGAATTAATTAGGAAAGTAGAATCACCGGGAGAGCACGAAGATCACAAGGACCCCCCCCCCCCCCCCCACCCACCGGACCGCCATCGCCGGCCGAGGACCACCGCCGCCACCGCCCAGCCGGCGAGCCACCACCGCCGGTGACATCGCCGCCGAGGGGCGCGTATTCGGCGCCCTCCCATGCAATCGATCGATCCTCATGGATTGATCATGGGGATTGATCGATCCTTGTCCCGTTCACCCTCTCGATCATCTCCTTCGTCACACGTCTTCTCCGGCGGTCGTTTCGGCATCGATCCAACGCAAAATAAATTACAATTTAATTTTACACTATCCGGTATCAATTCTATACATGAAATCGACCCCATACACTTTCCGGAAAAAATAAAACAATAATAATAAATCCTAAATTCGGTCAACCCCCGAATTTTTACTATTACAAGCATTCACCACCAAAAACGAATCTCGACATGTCCGAGAGTTTAATTAAACCAACAATCACATGACAAAATAATTAAACGAATAATCATCAAGCCATAATAGTCGGAACCCTGCAAGGTAGAACAATTTTATCGAAAATACCGCGAACGTAAACCACGCTCTGATACCAATTGTTGGAATTCGATATCCCGGGCTATTAAAATTTGCGGAAATCATAGCCCGATCAAAAACCCATCGCCGGAGATCACATGAACACCGACTCATCCGCCGGAGTCCGGCCATTGGAGACCACGCACCCGAAGGCACGCAGCCCGCCCCCAGCCGAACCCCCGCGAGCCGGGGTTCACGCGATCGATGATCGCGTCGATCATCATGATCGATGGGGCTGCCCAGCAGCCCCCGCGGCGAGTCCGGCGACTCGCCGCCGCATGGCGTGGTCGGCCCGCCCCCAGCAGGCCGTCGCGGGGCCCAGCCCCGCTGCCAGCGATCGATCACATGATCGATCGCACCCCGGCTCCCAGCCGGGGTTTGCCCCTTGCGCGCTCGGCCGAAACCCTAGGCGGCGATCGCGCGGTCCGGTGGTTTCACCACCACCGCGTGATCGTTCGTCTAATCCGGGTTCGACTTTCGGATCTTGCGTTCTACGGTATTTTACGATAAACAAAATCGAATAATATCGAGAGGGTTAAGATATTATACCTTCGATTCGTTGTTCGGAGAAACGAAATCAAACACCTTTGAATCTTCCCACGTATTCCTTGCACTCCGTTCGAACGTTGGGTGGGCGACGATCTATCGAACTCCTATGGATCTCCTTCAACTCTCTAGAACTATCAAATAATGATATTCTTGTCTTGTTCTTTATGAAGGCCATGTAGTGCTTTTATAGGCTACGTAGGGGATCTAAAGGAGGTGGAATATTGGGCTTCTAATATTGAAGATTAAATTGAGCCCAATGCTCAAGTCCATTAATCCTTATCAATATTAATTTTATTTATTTTCCACTATATAAATAAAATTGCACTCCCAATATTTACCCATATTATATCGAATAATATTTCTCCGGTTAGTATTATTTATTCCGTGTATTTAAGATTTAAATATCCATGAATAAAATTTATTTATTGCTTACTAAATTTATTCATCTCTTATATCCGAGACTAGTACCACTCAACCTTATTTATTATGCGGGAACAAATCCACTCGCGAGGTTTACATAATAAATCCTTATGAGCTCATCTCGGGGATATTATCAACCCTTCCGGGATACACTGTCCCTTCAAGAATTCACGGCATGCCATATATAAAATATAGTGACCCAACTTAACCGGTAATTAACCCAATAATTAAATCGGTTAATTCCTTTGGAAAATCAAAGTCACTAATATTAAATATACACACCCGCAATTGTTTCCGGGATTAAGAATAAAATACTCCGAGACTTAAATCAATTATCACAGAGCAATCCTAATTGATAAGTCTCAAGCGATCCGCTCAATACACCAAGTGTACAAGTGTGATAAAATAATTAAGATAAATTATTTTCTCTCTCACACAACGACTATACCGATGGATTGGTCCGTGTCCATCTAGGTCGTGAGCAACTGTTTGATTAAATACGAGTAACCGATAGTATGATCTTCTGTGTGCCCATGCAACACCATACTAACTACAACGTATAAAATCAAGGACTATAATTTGCATATATTTAATTAACAATAATTAAAGCAAATGAATGTTCGTTATTAATAGGTAAATGAAATTGTACAAGGAGTTCAGAATACTCAAATCTAGACATTAAGTATACTACTCCATTAGTCCCTTGGACAAAAATCAAGGAATCAAAGCAACGGTGACTCAAAAACTTGGGCCTGCTTGGGCAAGCAACCATTATGGGCGAAGGCACCTTGCGGAGATTCCCAACTTCCAAAGTCTCACACGTGATCCATGACTTAACCAAGACAAAGAAAAGACCGAGGCGTAAAAGAGGCAAGGAAATCACCTTCCTGGTCAAGGGTGCAGGTTGAGCAAGATGGTCGGGAGGTTTGATGAAGTACCCCTTTCGCAAGTTCATCTTCATCATGTACCCCTCCCTTAAGTAACTTTTACCACATACCCCATTAATTATTAAAAGAGATATTATTTATTTTGTTGCTGCCCACCTTCCTCCTCGTAAAAAACAAGCTGCCCCTCCGTCCCACTCGATCAATCCCCAAATCAGCAATCCTAATTCATTCTCCCCGTAAAAAACAAGCTGCCCCTCCGTCGCACTCGATCAATCCCCAAATCAGCAATCCTAATTCATTCGCTTCATTCACGGCCCTGCAAAAAAATCTCTCACATAGTTGCGAATTGAAGAACTGAAATACGGTATGTTCAAATTCACTCCTCTGCTCGTTTCCTCCGCTCAATTCCCCTAATTTCGGCCATGCGAATTTCATCGCCTCCTTCGTCAATCCGCGAATGCTCATAACCTCCTTCATCCATCTAATTTGAAACCCATTCATCTCGACTGGTGCAACTTAATTTATTCTAAGATAAGAAGCTCATTTATGCTATTCCAATTTTCGTCCTTTTTTTGTTTTTGCGATTTTATGTCTGCAATTTTGTGTTAAATATGTCTAGCGATTTTAAGTCGTTTCGGCCCCTACGAATTTTGCGGTTTAGTGAACTCCAATGACTCGATTATTTATATTGTGTTTGAAGAACCATGGTTGTAACCTATTGTTATGTATTGTAAAGTGTCGATAATGTATTTGTTTTTAACATTGTTTTATGGTGTGATTTTGTATATATGTGTTCGATTATTGAGGAATTGTTTATTATTGTGTTGACGAGGCATATGTGCGGTGTAATTGAGTTTTTAGTGTTAAAATGCAGAAAAAACGACTAAAACGAGACGACGGACTGAGCTGGAAAGTGCAGCAACTTCAGGCATTAAACTATAGTCGCTCACTCGGAATCTGGAGTTGTGACATACAAGGTTTGAAAGATCGTGAAGTCTAGTTTTTGGAGAATTTTTAATGAAGAAAATCGGAGGTCGTATGAATAAGATATGACGAGAATCGAGAAGTTGCGCACGAAGGAAGGCATTTGATCACGTTTTTCATGAATGTTGAGGCTTTGATTCAATCTTTTCCGCGCGGACTGCGTGAGGCGGATTGCTTAGTCCGCGAAGCCTCAACGCCTAAGGAGCGGTGAGGATCGATGGCGCAAACTGACGTAGAAATATAAATTTAAATTGTTGTGTAAAAAAATGTGAAAATATACATTATTATCTAAATGATATTTATGGAATACGGCTAATTTCCATGAACTGTACCGTTATTATGGGTTGTGTATATGAAAATTATCAGTAGGTATATATGATTCTTGTTGACACGATTCATATCATAAGGTTTTAATATTTTTATTTTTTGGATTTACATGATTCATGATTCTCACGTGTTAACTATGGTGTAATATTTTTATTTTTTTGGATTTACATGATTTTCACGCGTTGACTATGATGGATTAGATTTGATCGTTTCATAATATATGGTGATAAGTTTGAATGACATACTTGCATTTATGAATATTCACTACTATCATATGTAATACAAATCATACATAATAGATTAGTTTATATGATTCTAGTACATGATGTGGCATATGACACTCACCAATAGACATATCTAAGTATATTATGTGGTATATGATCGGTCACCAATTGGTATATCTAGTATATGTTGTGGTATATGACCGTAACAAGTAGGTATATCTAGTATATGTTGTGGTATATGACCACCAATTGGTATATCTAAGTATATGTGGTGGTATATGACCGTAACAAGTAGGTATATCTAGTATATGTTGTGGTATATGACCGTAACATAAAACAATTAATATTTTACTTGTTATACATAGTACATAATACAATTAAAATTTTATTTGTCATAATTCTAATTTTAAAACTATTAACACATCACATTAATTTCATTATTATTCATATATAATAAATTTTATTTGTTTTAATTTTAATTTCAACTTTATCTTTCATTCTCAATTTTTTTAAGTTTCGTAAAATTTTCAATTTGTCAAAAGTGAAACATCAAGTCAATGAATAATGCACACAAAACGAGCTAACTCGTAAAAGAACATATTATTAAATATCTCAACTTCATCTCCTAAGCATATTTTTAAAAATATATTGGATTACAGTCTAATACAATCTTAGAATTAGAATGAGATTTCAACTCAGCTTGAACCTCTAAGATCAGAGGACTGAAATTTAAAAGCATTCTTCTTCTTCTTCTCAATTTGTTGGATTCCATTCTCTACATCTTCCTTGAATTTCATTCTCAGAACAATCTTTCAGTCAAGCATTGTTCATCAACTCCACCGTACAATGATCCATCCTTGTTCATCAACTCCTCCGCACCATGGTCCATACCCGTAAAGCCGATAATGATCCATCCTTGTTCATCAACTCCTCCGCACCATGGTCCATACCCGTAAAGCAACACTCCCAAAAGTCAAAGATCTCTGAATATTCACACCAAAGGTTCAAAATCAGAATATAACAATAAAACAAACAAATCAGAAAATTTCTTTATAAGTAAAATAGTACGCCATATATATCAGTACTTACAAACCATAAATAAACTCGCTCCATGGACTAAATCAAGAGTTGTTTCATTGATTCGTCGACTCGATATCTTTCCGATGACGATATAAATCCTTGACGAAATGTAGAGCCACGCCCACACAAGCAACCGGTGCCATCAAAGCAACACCACCGACATAAATTGTGCTAATGATATGTTGTGTCGACGTGCAGTCAATCGAAGCCAGGGAGAGCTAATGGATATCATCGTTAAGCATTGGGACTCAAAAGTATTCTGACTCAAAGTATTGTGCTATTTTGATGTGACTCATAGGATAGAAGTTCAACATATTAGTGTTGCATTATCCAATTCAAGAGAAGAGTATTCAAATTGCATAGACCATTTCTGGTTCAGGGTGATTAGTCACAATGCTAGACTCAAAGTATTATACACTATGAAGAATGATTCAAAGCAAGTGAAAGCAGTTTCTAAGTTGAAGTTGCTGCAGTTTCTAATGAGACCCTTTCATGTGCAACCCCTCGATTTTTGTCATAACTTCTTCATATGAACTCGGATTGGCTTGATCCAAAATTCTCCGGAAACAATCTATAAAATACAAAGAACAGCTGGAATTAAAATTAACTCAAACATTAACTCCAATAATTAACTCGAATTATTGGACGGCACAGACCATTCTGCATCAAAAATTATCTTAAACATTCATGCGAACATACGCATGAATGCATTTCAATGCCCAATTGATGAATATTCTTACCCAACAAGTAACAAACGCAGCCCAATTGATGGACAGAGAGAACCGAATGACGGCCGCGGTGCCTCCTTCGCATCGCCCAAAATAGATGAATAAGGTTTACCTTCCAAAACCGTCGATTCAGGCGAGTGACGACTGAGAGAGAAAAAGGCCGATTTTTCTGGGTTTCTCCTTCGATTGCTGCCGTCCGACCTTCAACCCTTCGATTTGCTCTTCGGTTTCTTGGAATCAATGTTCTTTAGTCGTGGTGTGGTGGGGAGTTTCTTGGAATCGATTTCAAAAGAGGGAAATTTTTTTGGAAGAGGAGAGCCATCGAGACTTCACTTCTTGAGAGAGAACCTCAATTTTTTTTTATTCACAGGCAGTTTGTGAGAGACGTGAGAAACGGGCAGCAAGTTGTATCAATGTATTTGTAAAATACATATTTAATTTACATTATATAAATAAAAGTAAATAAAATAAAATAGGGCATTTCATAAAAAGGACATTTAAGACCGGCCATCTCATAAATTGTTCCAAGATGGTCTGACTGGAACATCTAGATCCCGTTGAGCAAGTAGGGACAGAGTCATAAAGTGGAGCAAGACCGATGCACGACCAAGTACCGCGCATGATCTGCTACCTCGTAAATGAAGAAGGATATCGAAGATAAAGCAATTGGGCAAGAGAGACAATTGATCAGAGACGGACGTTGAGCAAGCAGTGTACGAAGAGTCCTTGGAATCATAAAGTCCTCAAAGGGGACCATATTCAGAGAAGTATCAAAGAAGGACTCTCGTCCAACCTTAGAGTCATTGTCCAACACGTCTCTATCAAATCAGAGTCTTATATACACAGGAGTCTGTCAAGACGTCAGCATGGACAGGCAGTTGTCCAGAATCCTGAAAATCTAGGAGTCTTCAAGAGAATCCTTATCCAATCCAGATCAGCGATTTTTTACTTTCTACCCAAGACTCCTATCATCTATAAATATATGAGGACGTGAAGAACACAAAGAGCCACGAAATAGAGCAACGAAAAAGAGAGTCGAACGCCGCAACACACAACCCGAGCTCCACAAAACAACACTTGAAATTAATGACAGTTTATATGTACTTGTTTTGAGAGTCGAGTGAGGAGGAACACCGCCCTTTTGGGCAGCCTGTTTGGGCAATATTGTATATTATGTTCTTCTTTAATTTATTTCCCTTTTGTTTCAGTTATATAATTTCGTTTTTTTTGCTTTCGTTATTTGTTTTAATTATGTGTTGCTGAATTAACATCGTTTGGTCAAGTTCTGATCTTGATCAGGCTGTTGTGTAAAATATTGTGAGGCTTCTTGATGACAGCAACTAGCTTAGCTTTGTTCCCGATTCAACAGGGTAGTATATCGAGGATGTTAGGGACTTGGGCAATCCTACAATGACCAGTGGGAACCCCGACTTGCCTAACACACAAGTACGTGGATCAACGCGACCGGGAGAATGGGCGTCCGCGAAGTACAACATGTTGTTGGAGATGTGGTAGTATGACTCGGGTCTGTCCGGGCATGCTATTGGTCATTCTGTGTTTGCTTGGAGGATGAAAGCGGCTTGATCAACTTAGACTCATGCAGTCACATAGTGTCGAATTGGTCAATGTCAGGAGACCTATTGAGAGAGATCTAATAGGACTTTAAACATAAGAGCGAATGAGGGTCAGGGGTATTGGCGTGCGTGACAACATAGGGACGTTAATATTTAGGGCCTATAACCTGAAGATGAAGCTGTTAGCAAAATGATATATGTGCCAGTGAACAGTAAACACTTGACCAGTGTGATCAAGGTAACGACTTGCCCAAATGTTTTTAATTCGTTTTTTATTTTGTTTTTGTTTTATTTCAGTCAAGATGGTAAGGAGATCACGGAACCGCTGTGCCCACAGCGAACACAAAACAATCCTTTTTAAATCGTGACAAAACCTTGGGAAAAGCCGGGGGAAAGTAACAATAAACTCCTAGTGGGATCGACCCTATACTTGCCACTAATACTTGTTGTTGGTGAAAGGTTTAGGAAACTTACAAATTTATTTTGACCGGCATTTTTTCCACGACAAACATACGTCTTCGTCATGTGGCATGCCCTAATCCTTACAAATGCTTCTAACCTCCATCGAACGTGGAACACAGAATAGCACGACTATATCACATTGGAAAACAAACTAGCTTCATGAAGTTGAGCATTAATTTGTCATAATACTTGTGTAATTACATGGGGAGTGTTGGTTAAATCGACATCCCATTGGGAAAAAACTAATATTAAACTAGGGTGTGAATATTTTATATTTTGGGTATCATATTTTAAAGCACTCTTTTCTATTTTTCTTCTGCACATTTCATAGTCATGGTGTAAAAAATAGCCCAGTTGTCGCGTTGTATATATGTTGTTGGAGTTGTGTACTTAATGTCTAGATTTAAGTAACGGAAACTCACGATCCATTGCCACTAATCTATTTAATTAAATAAACAATTATTTGCGTTTAATTATTTATAATTAAATATATGCAAATCATAGTCCTGGATTTTATACGTTGTAGTTAGTATGGTGTTGTATGGACACACAGAAGATCATACTATCGGTTACTCGTATTTAATCAAACAGTTGCTCACGACCTAGATGGACACGGACCAATCCATCGGTATAGTCGTTGTGTGAGAGAGAAAATAATTTGTCTTGATTATTTTATCACACTTGTACACTTGGTGTATTGGGCGGATCGTTTGAGATTTATCGATTAGGATTGCCGGCGATAATCGATTTAAGTCTCAGTGTATTTTATTCTTAATCCCCGATATTATTGCGGGTGTGTATATTTAATATAAGTGACTTTGATTTACCAAAGGAATTAACCGATTTAATTATTTGGTTAATTACCGGTTAAGTTGGGTCACTATATTTTATATATGGCATGCCGTGAATACTTGACGGGAAAGTGTATCCCGTAAGGGTTGATAATATCCCCGAGATGAGTTCATAAGGAATTATTATGTAAACCCTGCAGGTGGATTTGTTCCGCATAATAATTAAGGTTGAATGGTACTATTCTCGGATATAAGAGATGAATAAATTAATTAGCAATAAATTGATTTTATTCATGGATATTTATATCTTAAATACACGGAATAAATAATACTACCGGAGAAATATTATTTGATATAATATGGTTTAATATTTGGAGTGCAATTAATTTTATAGAGTGGAAAATAGAATTAATTAATATTAATGGATTAATAGATTTGGGCTTGGGCTCAATTTAATCATTAATATTGGAAGCCCAATATTCCACCTCCTTAAGATCCCCTACGTAGCCTATAAAAGCACTACATGGTCTTCTCTAATCTCATAACTTGAAGAACACAATTCTAGAGAGAGAAAGTAGAGAGGGAGATCCATGGAGTTCGGTAGATCGTCGCCCACACGACGTCCGAGCTAGTGCAAGGAATACGCGGGAAGATCTCAAGGTCGTCAAATTGAGAACGAGGTAAATCGTAAAACCCTATTTATGATTTAATCGTCTAATTATCGTGAAAATATCATGAACAAGATCTGAGGGATGAACTCTAAGGCGAGGACAAACCGGGCGGTGGTGGTTGGACCACCGGACCGCCGGCGGTTTGTGGATCCCCGCCCAAGAGGGGCTGCCGGGCGTGAGCCTCGGCTGGAGCCGAGGGCTCGATCGAGCTAGGCTCGATCCCCCCGTACGGCGTCTCCGCGAGCTACGGGAGTTCCCGTAGCGGGCACGCGGGCGACGCGGGTTGCGTACGGGGCGTGCCCAGCGGGCTGCTAGGAGCAGCCCGTGCGTTCGTACGGGGACCCCATCCCCGTGAGCAGCGAGTCGAGGACTCGCTGCGGGGCTGCTACGAGCAGCCCCAGCGGTTGCCGTGAGCAACCGCGCGCCCCTCGTGGGGGCTCGGCTGGACACACGCGGGCTTGCTCGCGTGTGGTGTTCGGTTGAGCCCGGCTCCTCGTGGCGTGCTCGTGGTTTCTCCGGCGGTCGGGATTTCGATTGGGTTGTCGGTTCCGCAATTTTGACAATCCGGATATTCGATCTCCGAAGGATTTCGGTCGGAATTAATTAGATAATTAATTTTAATTAATTTATTAATTCCGGGATATCGATTTCCAACAATTGGTATCAGAGCGTTGGTTTTAGTTCATGGTATTTTTCGATAAATTGTTCTACCTTGCAGGGTTTCCGATTATTATGGCTAGATTTAATTTTTGTTAATTAATGTCATAATAATGCTCTTGATTATTAAACTCTCGGTGATGTCAATATTTGTTCTTGTGTGGTGAATGCTTGTTCTTAATTTTTTCCGGAAATTGTGAAGTCGATTTCATGTAGAGAATTGATACCGGATAATTGTAAATTATTTTTGTAAAATTATTTACGTTGGATCAATTCCGAAACGACCGCCGGAAAAGTGTGACGGAGGAGACGAACGAGAGGGAGGACTCGGATCGATCATCCCCATGATCGATCCATTGAGGATCGACCCGAGAGAGAGGGGGCAGCCGCGGGAGGCTCTCGGCCACGCCTAGCCACCGGTGGTGGTGGCGCGCCGGCTGGGGGCGGCGGTGGTGCTCCTCCTCGGTGGTGGTCGATCGGTTGGGGGTGGTGCGGAGATCCCCACTCCGTGCTACTCCTAACCGAGATTTACTTTCCTAAATTATTCGGTTTTCCTATTTTGAGTATTCCTATTTTTGGGAATTCTCATGGAATAGGAAAAGAATAAATTTAGAATAAATTTATTTTTCCTTATTGATTATTCCTATTCTTGGGAGTTTTCATAGATTAGGAAAAGGAATAAATTTATAAATTAATTTATTTTTCCTATTTAATTATTCCTTTATGGAATTTTTAATGGATTAGGAAAATAATTAATTTGGAAAGTTTAGGAGTCCTAAATTAATTTTTCCTTATTTAATTATTCCTTTATGGAATTTTTAATGGATTAGGAAAGGAATTAATTTGGAAGGACTAGGAGTCCTAAATTATTTTATTTCCTTATTTCATTATGGAAATCATCTAGAATATTCCAAGTGGGTCTTGCATAGATTATTCTAGAGATTTAATGAAGTAGAAAGGGAAAATAAAATAAATAAAAATATTAATAATATTTAATTTTATTTTTGATTTATTCGATTGACTTAATTTTCGAATTAAGTAACTTTTGGATTTATTAAAAATAAATAGATTTAAATATTGGAATTAATATTCCCGTCACATGGAGCATTCAAAGAACGAAGACTAAAGACTAGAAGACGCATACGGGGATGCGATAAAGCCATAATAGTCGGAAAATAATATTCTAGTATTATTTTGATTATGTGATTATATTCTATGTGCTTTATTTCATGTATGCATGCTTATGTGTATTTAATTATGCATTAGATAGCGTATCCCTTTATTATAAAAAGCTAAGTGGGAGAGGGTATGGAAACATATCCATGGTCTCCATTGCTGTTCTCTTGGTGACTTTTATGAACTTTCGAAGTTCATATAGATAAGCCATTGGAGGAGAATTCTTGTAATTCCTCTTACGAGAAACATTGATTAAGTTTATCAAACAATGCCTAATTTGTCTTTCCAAAACTGATTTCAAGTCGACTCATTCTCACCCCGGGGAGTGGAATGGAGCCAAAGCCACTTGGTCATGTCGAGGACACAAATTAGAGACTTTCGTGTCATTTGATGACTAGATCGATTGTCTGCTCGGCTCCCTCATTTATGAGAGATAGGGTCGTTCGCATGGTGAATCACTGGTAAGAAACTTCGAGTTTCACTTATGATTCTCCGCGTCTTGATTTACAAGATTGAATGGATCAAGTAATTGGGAGTCAATTATAAAAGTCTCTTGGTGTAGTAAACGTCCACACCACGTGGCTTGCTATGCTGACGGATTTTGGATTAATTGATGTAGACAGTTGTAAGAAATTGTGAAGAGTTGTGAAGTTGTCGTAAACGTCCACACCACGTGGCTTGCGGTGATGTAGCAATTCCAAACGATTTACTTTGGTACTGAGTAATGGTTTACACTTAGATACGCATTATAGTATTCCTCCCCACGAGGTTCCGCTATAAGTGATGTATGACCGAAGCAAATCTAATTGCTAAATCATTTGGATTGGTAAACGTCCACACCTCGTGGCTTGCCATATCTGATGGGATTTTAGATGTGATTAGTGGTTTAATGATATTATTTAAGGGAGATAATATCGGAGATTAAATCGATTGTTTGTTGTTATATGTGCTCATATATTAGGAAATGGCTTTGAACCCACTTTCTGTGATACCTAAGGATTATTTAAACTCACTGGTCCCTAAATGTATTGATTGGAATAGAGATCTAGACATTGTCCAGACTGTTAAAGAGTACAAGTTTGTACTCAGTGAGCTTTGTCCTCCCGAGCCTACAAATGTCTTAACTGATGAGGAAAGGACTGATTTTGATATCATGTTCAAACTCAAGGAGATGTTTAGACATGACATAGGCGGCTAGACAAGAGGCGATGAGGATACTCATAAAGGCCAGTCGATTCGAGGGAACGCTTAAACACGTTTTTAAGATGATTGACCTTTTAGACGAGTTGAGACGGAAATCGCAAGCTCTTGTAGCTAATGCCAAAGGTTTCGAACCTAAGGGCAAAATCGGGGGAAAGGAAAAGCAAGCAAAGAAACCCAGTGGTCCTAAGTTTATTGGACCACGAGATGGGACGAGAAAGCCAAGAGGCAAGAGTTCTCGATGCAAACAGTCTGGGTACTGGAAGTCTGATTATCCTCTCAAAGAAAGTACGAAATTTTTCTTTAGTCGTAAAACATAGTCAGTGGTATTATCTACCGGAACCTGGTGTGTAGATATGGAACCACTGACGGTTTGTGCATTTTAAATGCAAGGGTTCTAGGAAACCCGACGACTTAGAAAAGAAGAAATCGTAGTCTACATGGGCAATGCTGTAGAGGAGGCAGCAGTTGCAGTGGAGGACATACTATAGGATTTCATTTTGGGTTATTGCTTTTATGTACCTTTCAAATTAGAAAGAACTTTGTTCTGGATTTCTAATAAATGGATATTTTATTTCTTTTAATCACTTGATGGTTATAAGAAGAAATAATGATATTATCTATTTTGGTACATTGGCTAGCAATATATAAATGATGAATCCTGAGTCCACCACGATGCAACGAACCGTAGTATGAAACTCTTTTTACTAATAAGAGATTTCTTTATCAATTATACTTGTGGATTCTTATGCTGAGTCATGTTTATTCAAATAAGAAGTTCAAAGGTCGAAAATTGATATTTGATCAATTAAGTTGAAGGAATGGACCTTCCGACCTAAGAATTTAATTTGGAAGATAATATGACTAAGCAATCCTTTATGGATATAAGATATAAGATCCGGACAAGTATAAGAATTGATTAACTCTGATGTATGCAGACCTATGTCTACTCAGACAATAAGGTACGAGTACATCATTTGATGATTACTCGAGAAATGGATTAGAATACCTGATGTGCCACAAAAGCAAGTGTTTTGACAAGTCAATGAACACTAAGCAATTGTGGAGAACCATCAAGGTATATCCATTTGTAGCCTGCGATTTGATCGCGGAGGCAAGTACCTATCTGAGGAATGCATGGCATACTGATCAGAAATTGGGATTTGATCCCAAATGACTACACCATACACTGTTGTGTAGAAATGGTGTGTCGTAAACAAGAAATGGAACTCTTATAGAAATAGTAAAATTATGAGTTATACGGAACTACCTATGTTCTATGGATATGTCTAGAAAACAACGGCGCATTCAAATGCGGTTGTAGAATATCCTAGAAGAACAAAAGATGTGTGTTCAATAGTACTATGAACCAGAAGGACGTTATAAGTTCTAACGCCCGGTTCTTAGAGAAAGACTATACGATGAACCACAAGCCCAAGGTGACATGATACTTTGAAATGAGAGAGAAAGATTAAGACTTAGAACCAGCCGAACCGAGTAGCGGTACACCACTAACTGCACCTACTGTTATCACTGTTTATACACCGGAATGCCGTTGTAGTGGGAGGTTGTGTGACAACCGGAGATATTCATAAGACTAGGAGAGTCTTCGGACTCTGGACCTAATATACATGAAATCAATCCCTGGATCTACATGAAGGCGGTACTAGATCTAAATGTGCCTTCTTGGAGAGCAATAAGGATTATTGCTAAGAAGCAAGATCATTTAGAGTACAAGCTTAGTTGATCCATTTATGGATTGAAACAAAGCATTGAGTTCGTGGTACTTGCAAATTGATGAGATAGTCCATTTTATGGATTCATCAAAAGCATAGACGAATCGTGTGTATTGGAAACGTGATGGAAAACAAGGTGGTGTTTCTCGGAGGTTTTATGTAGATAACATTTTATCATTGGTAACAATGTAAAGATGTTGTCAGACATAAAATGGTGGTTGTTTAGATAAATCATTATGAAAGATATAGGAAGAAGTTGGACATGTTCTTGAGATCTTGGATCTCTAGGAATGAACATTGTACTTCTCCTGGACATCTTCCATATATGATTATGGTTCGTTTTAACATGCAAGATTCCGATAAAGGTTCGTTACCTTTCAGATACGGAATGCATCTATCTAAGGATATGTGTTTTGGAACACAAAAGGAGATAGAAGCAATGAAAGCAGTTTCCTACACTCTGAGTGTGGAAAGCTTAATAAATGCAATGTTGAAAACGAGAACCTGATATCGGCTATGCGGTGAGCATAGTGGGAGGATATCAAGGTAATCCTGGAAAGGAATACTCGACTACTGTAATGAACATTTTAAGTACTTTCGAAGTACTAGAAATTATGTTCTGGATTACGGAGCAGACGAGCATTTCCTTTGGATTACATTCTCTTAGATTTCTAATCGAATGAGGACCGGTGTAAGTCGATATCAGGCTATGTGTTTCACTATTAAAGGAGAAGGAGTTTTAACATGGAAGAGTGATAAGCACGATGCTTTTCGGACTCTGCCATGGGTAACCAAATAGCGGCCTCAGAGGCAGCGGAATTTTTGGTATAACTCTGGGATAATCTCTGGGACTTAGATGTGATTCTTAATTTGCCAAAGGCTATGTAAATAGCGGTGCAATGGCAAATGGTAAGAAATCACTAGTCCATAAGTGTAAGATAACACATAGTGCGAGTACCACCTGATACGAGTCATCTTCGAGGGAGACGACGCTGTAGTCACCAAGATAACTTCAGAGCGGCAACCTAGAGTGCTCATTCACATAGTACTTCTTGGAAGTACAACTTAAGCACGTGATGAGTATGGAAGTCGGGAGTTTGGAGGAAATGACTAGACCTTAGTACAAGTGGGAGATTGTTGGAGTTGTGTACTTAATGTCTAGATTTAAGTAACGGAAACTCACGATCCATTGCCACTAATCTATTTAATTAAATAAACAATTATTTGCGTTTAATTATTTATAATTAAATATATGCAAATCATAGTCCTGGATTTTATACGTTGTAGTTAGTATGGTGTTGTATGGACACACAGAAGATCATACTATCGGTTACTCGTATTTAATCAAACAGTTGCTCACGACCTAGATGGACACGGACCAATCCATCGGTATAGTCGTTGTGTGAGAGAGAAAATAATTTATCTTAATTATTTTATCACACTTGTACACTTGGTGTATTGAGCGGATCGTTGAGATTTATCGATTAGGATTGCCGGCGATAATCGATTTAAGTCTCAGTGTATTTTATTCTTAATCCCCGATACTATTGCGGGTGTGTATATTTAATGTAAGTGACTTTGATTTTCCAAAGGAATTAACCGATTTAATTATTGGGTTAATTACCGGTTAAGTTGGGTCGCTATATTTTATATATGACATGCCGTGAATACTTGACGGGAAAGTGTATCCCGTAAGGGTTGATAATATCCCCGAGATGAGTTCATAAGGAATTATTATGTAAACCCTGCAGGTGGATTTGTTCCGCATAATAATTAAGGATGAATGGTACTATTCTCGGATATAAGAGATGAATAAATTAATTAGCAATAAATTAATTTTATTCATGGATATTTATATCTTAAATACACGGAATAAATAATACTACCGGAGAAATATTAATTGATATAATATGGTTTAATATTGGGAGTGCAATTAATTTTATATAGTGGAAAATAGAATTAATTAATATTAATGGATTAATAGATTTGGGCTTGGGCTCAATTTAATCATTAATATTGGAAGCCCAATATTCCACCTCCTTAAGATCCCCTACGTAGCCTATAAAAGCACTACATGGTCTTCTCTAATCTCATAACTTGAAGAACACAATTCTAGACAGAGAAAGTAGAGAGGGAGATCCATGGAGTTCGGTAGATCGTCGCCCACACGACGTCCGAGCTAGTGCAAGGAATACGCGGGAAGATCTCAAGGTCGTCAAATTGAGTTCTTCGTTTTTCCGAACAACGAGAACGAGGTAAATCGTAAAACCCTATTTATGATTTAATCGTCTAATTATCGTGAAAATATCATGAACAAGATCTGAGGGATGAACTCTAAGGCGAGGACAAACCGGGCGGTGGTGGTTGGACCACCGGACCGCCGGCGGTTTGTGGATCCCCGCCCAAGAGGGGCTGCCGGGCGTGAGCCTCGGCTGGAGCCGAGGGCTGGATCGAGCTAGGCTCGATCCCCTCGTACGGCGTCGCCGCGAGCTACGGGAGTTCCCGTAGCGGGCACGCGGGCGACGCGGGTTGCGTACGGGGCGTGCCCAGCGGGCTGCTAGGAGCAGCCCGTGCGTTCGTACGGGGACCCCATCCCCGTGAGCAGCGAGTCGAGGACTCGCTGCGGGGCTGCTACGAGCAGCCCCAGCGGTTGCCGTGAGCAACCGCGAGCCCCTCGTGGGGGCTCGGCTGGACACACGCGGGCTTGCTCGCGTGTGGTGTTCGGTTGAGCCCGGCTCCTCGTGGCGTGCTCGTGGTTTCTCCGGCGGTCGGGATTTCGATTGGGTTGTCGGTTCCGCAATTTTGACAATCCGGATATTCGATCTCCGAAGGATTTCGGTCGGAATTAATTAGATAATTAATTTTAATTAATTTATTAATTCCGGGATATCGATTTCCAACATATGTATCCTAGAACGTTGTATTTATCCCCCTAATTTACACAACAACTTATTTCATGCATTTGTGTGTCTTTATCAATTGGTTTTTGTTGTTTCAGCGTTCGGGTTTTGTTGTTAAAACACACTTTTCTTAACTCATGATCGTATCATTTTGCATAAATTCAATAATTACAAGTAACAGAGGACGCATGTTACCCCTGCTCCCCTCTTCGAAAGGTAACACATGGACAATAGTTTACTTCTGGAGGACGCATGTTACCCTAGCTCCCCTCTTCGAAGTCATGATCCTTTAAGATGCTCACAAAACACTTCTGGAGGACGCAAGTGAACCTTGCTCACCTCTGACCGATGTAAAGAGAATCTGTTGCATCTCATTCTCTAAGCTTAAAAACTCGTCTGCAGGACGCAAGTTACCCTTGCTCCCCTCTGATTGCAGTAAAAGCTATTCCTGTTGTGTATGTCCATGATGTTCTAAAAGTGCTTCTGTATTCTCTCTCTTGTGCGGTAACTCGTTAATCATATATGTTTGGACAAAACAAGCCTGAACCTTTGTGATTGTGACAAATTACGAGTAAATTCGTTCAAAATACTTCGGTGTGATTCACCCGTTTTCCAAATTGGGAGAAATTTCATTTATCTCAAAGTTAGTATCACTTTGTTTGAAAATTTTTGACTTAGGAAAATGAAGAAAGTGTTTATATACTTTTAGAAAAATATTTGCTCTTTCACTGCCTTATATCATCCTCTAAATATCTCCTGAAATGAATTTTGAATGTCTCCTGAAATGAATTTTGAATATCCTCTAAAATGAGCCAAGCATGATTGTTGTCACATGTTTGAATACTAATTCGGGATGTGTTGTTTTGATCTTGTACTTTCGTAGTTCATGTTGAGAACCTCGTGGATCTCAATCTCTGGAGTTCAAATGACAACATATTTCAACATCATAACTGAACTACTGTAAACTAAACAAACTTGATGCTCAGTGTCGATGCTTCCTGGCGCACACGCTCAGCGCGAAAAATTCTTGGCGCCACGCCTCTCGGCGCCAAGTCTTGTGAGCAAATCAACTAAGCGCACCGATTTCTCAGCGCAAATCGCCATGGCACCACTCAATTCGGAGCCTTGCCACACGGCGATGCGCCTCCATTTGTCCGATTATATGCGATAACAAAAATTTTCTACTTAGAAATCGCGCCCTTTGTGGCCCCTGAGGCACCAATCACTGCGCCACCTACCTCCCTTGTGGCGCCTAAAAAATCACTCTCCTATGCTCAATCGCTGGATGAAATCCCACCTCCCTACTCCGAGGATTTCTACAAGAAAAGTTTTGTAAAATGTTTTCAAGTCGTGCAAGTTATGAACATTCATCCCGACAAGACTTTCAGCAAGGACCAATTTGATAAAAATGGAATGTTCTAGGTGATCAACGCCTATTTACTGCCGCTGCTTTTCCCTATCACTATTCATCCTATGTCGTGTGCACTTTTTACGCAAGTTTGGATGTAGATTTTATAAATCCGAAAAGCCCGATGTTTGGGCGGTTCGTGTTTCGAGGAGTCATCTACAAATTTCAACCTCGACATATAAACGAGTTTTGGGTCGTGAGGATATGAAGCAGTGGGTGGCGCCTAAATAGGAAGTGCATGCGCAAGAATTGAAGATTGGAACCTTTCTGACCGGTGGCAAAGTGAAAACTAATTTGCCGAAATTTGCAAATCTTACAACTTTCTACGCGATGCTTCATCGTATTCGCTCCTCAAACTGGGTCCCTCATACTGATCTCAAAATACTAACTCCTCTTCTCATGCATGTAATGTAAAGGATTGGAACGCAGCATCAAATCGAAGTTGGCATGTTGATTTTCATCGCCATGGTGGAAATCGTCAAGACTAAAGGCGCCAAAGTCACGGACCAGATGATCCTTCCTTTTACTTGTTTGATTTTTCACATGATGATCAAACAAGAATTTAAGTTCAACTCGGATCCTGCTTCTCTTGATCAACTAATTATGAAGTCTTCAACAATTTGTATTTCGCCAAGTTACCTTGATCCGACCAAGCGCCGCGTTGATATGCCATGGAAACTGTATGTCAATGAGAAGGATGTGCCTGAGCCCAAGAATCCAGCTGCCTCGCCTACGCTCCCTGCGCATAAGCGCAAAAGCACCAGGGCTGCCATCTCCCCCGCGCTGAAGCACCCGCGCCAACACTCTTCGAGCCAAGTGTTTATGCGCCTTCTTCGAGTTAGCAGGCGCCTCGGTTTCCCAAACATCTCATCACGGGATCATATTCGATTGTGGCGGCCAGCTTGCTGGATGAACTGGTTGATGATTCAAATTACTTAGCAAGCAAACACGCAGCGAACATTCGCACCAAGAATGTGCTGTTTAAAATTCAGAATCGCTTCTTCTCGACGTTGGATCGTTATCACCAGGCAACCCACCAAGGGGAGGAATTGGGTGTTCAAATCGCGGGCCGATTGCGAAAACCTACTTATATCGCATCATGAAAGATATAATGAAGGAACTGAGCTCAACGATAGGAAGTGAAGAGGTGGAGACGCCGAAAAATGATGAGGAGCAGGCGCCTAAGTCTGAAAAGAAATCAACCGTCCTTGTAGTTGAATTTCCCACCCCGGGATTCATTAACCTGGACGACAACACTGACAACCCAAAAGCTAAGTTTTTTGGTAATCCTTCTGTGTCTGCAGATTTGGAGGATGATCCTCAAGAACTTCGCTCTCCAGATTCTCAAAGAAGTGGAAGGGACCAAATCTGAAAAGAAGAATGTAGGCGCTCCGAAGCAAAGAAGAAGATGGAAAAAGGGAAAGACGTTGTAGTTAAATATGATGACAATGAGGATAATGGAATTGAAGGATATGAAGTTGAGGAAGATGGAGTAACAGAAAACGAGAGGCACATGTTACGAGACGAAGATGATGAAGGTGCCGCAAACGACGGAGGCGCCACCGAGGAAGAAGGAGCGACAAATGAGGATGGCGCCAAGGATATGCAGATTGACGAGGAAGTCAATTCACCAATCATCTCACCTAATACTTATTCATGATTTTATTTTTTCTGCTGAACTTGTTGTACCTCATTTTCCCAGGCCCACTAGGGCCGACCCATGTACACGTCCACTGGACCATGATTTGGCGGCCCAAGAAGAGAGACTAATGGCCGGTTTTGTGGCCACACCGATGCCCATCCACCACGAGGTGTTGCTAACGGTGATCGAGGAGAAATTGTGGTCTCTGGCTAGAGAGGTAGCATTGTTCGCACCAGAAGGCACGATCCCGCGACCAGTTCGGGAGACCCCGACGACTGTCCGGGCAGGGAGTTGTCTTAAACCGGATAAAGAGGATCTCGCCTTGGATAACTCTCGGATCAGGAGTCCCCACCTGGTGGTATGACCGAAAATTTCAGCAAAAGATAGACAACACAAGAGACTTTTAGCCATCAAAAAGCTCATCAAAGTGAGGCCCGATTCCCTAGTTAGAAACCCTAATTCACCTACTATAAATTGTTGATATTTTTTATTGATTAAGGACGTGTGCAATTCCCAAGAAAATGGCACTACATTCCTACAAAGAAGTTCTCTTATCTATTACTTTCTTGTTCTCTCAATCCTCAAAATATCTCGAAGTTGGTCGGTTGGTAAATTGGTCGGATTTTCTCACCGTCAACAGAACAATCTCTGAATAATTTACTTAACAATTTTTCTTTACGCAAGTGAACCTTGCTCCCCTCTGACTGATGTAAATAGAGTCTGCTGCATCTCATTCTCTAAGCTTAAAAAACTCGTCTGGAGGACGCAAGTTACCCTTGCTCTCCTTTGATTGCAGCATAATCTATTCCTGTTGAGTATGGCCATGATGTTCTAAAAGTGCTTATGGATTCTCTCTCTTGTGCGGTAACTCGTTAATCAAATATGTTTCGACGAAACACGCTTGAATCTTTGTGATTGTGACGAATTACGAGTAAATTCTTTCAAAATACTTCGGTCCGATTCACCCGTTTTCCAAATTTGGAGAAATTTCATTTACCTCAAAGTTAGTATCACTTTGTGTGAAAAATTTTGACTTGGGAAAATGATGAAAAGTGTTTGTATATTTTTTGGGAAAATATTTTCTCTTCACTGCCTCGTATCATCTTCTAAATATCTCCTGAAATGAGTTTTGAATGTCTTGATTATTGTTACATGTTTGAATACTAATTCGGGATGTGTTGTTTTGATCTTGTATTTTTTTAGTTCAGGTTTAGAACCTCGTGGATCTCAATCTCTGGAGTTCAAATTACAACAAATTTTAACATCATAACTGAACTGGTGTAAACTCAACAAATTCGATGCTCAGCGCACACGCTCATCGGTGATGCTTCCTGGCACACGCTCATCGTGAAACATTCTTGGCGCCACGTCTCTCGGAGCCAAGTCTTGTGCACAAATCAACTAAGCGCACTTCTTCCTCAGCGCAAATCGCAAGGGCGCCACTAACTTCGACGCCTTGCCATACGGCGCCACGCATCCATTTGTCCAATCTATGCGAAAAAGAAAATTTCTACATCAAATATATCTTAAGTTTTAATGGGCTTTTGGTGAATTGGGCCTCAATTACCCGGTTAATGGGCTAGGGTTTCGGTAAGAGCCCGTGTAATTCCGACTCTAAGGCTTCTAGGGTTTGAAATCTCTAAATAGCCCTCAGTTTTCATTCATAATTTTTTTACGCTTTATTCACACTTAAATGCTCTCTGCAAATCTCAAGAAAATTCAAAGTTTTTCCGAAAAAATTCCTAAGTGTGATCTCAAACTTACTGTTTTGATTCTTCATTAAGTGTTTATGTTTGTGTCTCTTTGATTCTAATCTTCGTATTTCAAATCCTTGAATCAGGAATCATGTCTGCCTCTGATGACGCTAACTCCGCAATTCTTAAGTATTTGATCGAACAACTCCAGGATGCGCTGAAAGAGCAGAAGGAGAAAGCATTCAAGGAGTTGAAAGAGCATCACGCTCTAATGACATCTCTTGCGACTCTATTTGTGGCTTCTCCAACTGCATCTCTGATTTATGTTTCACTCTCGAAGGATGGCGCCACGTCCATGAATTGACAACACTCATAGGGTACCCAAAAATCAAGCGCATCTGGCGCTGCGCTGTCCCCTAGGCGCCCCTCTGAAAATAACGATTGGGAAAGTTAGAACGAAGATGAGGATTCTATCTCAAAAAACGGAAAAAGTCGTTGTTGAAGAGTTATTGCCAGATGTTTCGCTACCTCCGCCACCAGATGGTTCGCTACCGCCGCCAGAAGAAAGGCTCACTAAATATCCAGAAAACGCGCCCTCTGAGGCGCCTAAATCCGAGGCGCCAAATCCCTATAATAAAGAAAAAATGGACAAGTCCCTTATGCCATCACCAAAGTAGCATGAGGCACCAATCACTGTTCCACCTACCTCCATTGTGGTGCCTAAAAAATTGTTGGAAATCGATATCCCGGGGTTAACGGAATTGTGGAAAACATAACCCCGACCGAAATCCCATCGCCAGAAAACACGCGAACCACCGTACGACGCCGGAGCTCGACCGGAGCGTCGCCATGGGCGAACCCACGGCTAACTGTAGCCGAGCCCCCGCCGGGAGGCTTGCGATCGCGCGCCAGCCGCGATCGCGTGGGGCTGCTCCGGCAGCCCCCAGCGGTGAGTCCGGCGACTCACCGCCGTCACCGGAGGAGGGAGGGGGCACCCACCGCGGCAGCCCCCAGCGATCGACCTCACGGTCGATCGCATGCCCCGGCGTCCAGCCGGGGCTCCTTCGATGCGCACCGGCGATCGAGCCCCAGGGCTTCGATCGCCACCCCTCGGCTCCCAGCCGAGGGTGTTCTTTGATCCCCGCGGGGATGTCGACCTCGCGGTCCATCCCCATCCGCGGAGTTCGTCGTTCCCGGATCTTCGTTCATGTATATATTACGATTTATATATCACATAAAATCATAGAGGGTGTTGAACGATTTTACCTTTGATCTCGTTGTGCGGAAAAACGAGATTGATTTGAAGACCTTCGGATCTTCCTACGTATTCCTTGCACTAGCTTGAACGTCGTGTGGGCGACGATTCTCCAAACTTATGGATCTCCTTCACAACTCTCTAGAACTATCAACTAATGATATTCTTGTCTTGTAGTTTTTTTTCTAATTGTGAAGATCATGTAGTGCTTTTATAGGCTACGTATGGGATCTAAAGGAGGTGGAATATTGGGCTTCCAATATTAATGATTAAATTGAGCCCAAGCCCAAATCTATTAATCCATTAATATTAATTATATGATTAATTCCACTATATAAATATAATTGCACTCCCAATATTCACCATATTATATCAAATAATATTATCTCCGGTAGTATTATTTATTCCATGTGTTTAAGATATAAATATCCATGAATAAAATTAATTTATTGCTTAATTAATTTATTCATCTCTTATATCCGAGACTAGTACCATTCAACTTTAATTCTTATGCGGAACAAATCCACTCATGAGGTTTACATAATAATTCCTTATGAACTCATCTCGGGGATATTATCAACCCTTTCGAGGACACATTTTCCCATCAAGAATTCACGGCATGTCATACATAAAATACCGTGACCCAACTTTACCGGTAATTGATCAGTTATTCTAATCAATCAATTCCTTTGGAAAATCAAAGTCACTAATATTAAATGCACACACCCGCAATAATATCAGGGATTAAGAATAAAGTACTCAGAGATTTAAATCGATTATCCAAGGCAATCCTAATCGATAAATCTCAAGCGACCCGCTCAATACACCAAGTGTACAAGTATGATAAAATAATCAAGACCAATTATTTTCTCTCTCATACAACGACTATACTGATGGATTAGTTCTTGTCCATCTAGGTCGTGAACTACTGTTTGATTATATACGAGTGACTGATAGTATGATCTTCCGTGTGACGACGCACACCATACTAAATACAACGTATATAATCCTGAACCATATTTGCATTTATTTAATTATAAATAATTAAAAGCAAACGATTATTCATTTAAATAGATTAAATACTATGACCGGGAGTTTACGATACTTAAATCTAAACATTAAGTATACAACTCCATCAATCTCCCACTTATACTAAGGTCTAGTCATTTCATCCAAACTCCCGACTCCCATACCCATCACGTGCTTAATCTGCGCTTCCAAAGAAGTGCCTTGTGCATGAGCATTCTAGGTTGTCGTCTCCAAAGTTATCTTGGTGACTACAGCGTCGTCTCACATGACGATGACTCGTATCAGGTGGTACTTGCTCTATGTGTTATCATCACTATAGACTTATGATTTCTTTCAGTTTGCCATTGCACCGCTATCTAAATAGCCTTTGGTAAACCAAGAATCACATCTAAGTCCAGAGGTTATCTCAAAGCTTTACCACAACTTCCGCTGCCTATGAGGCTGCAGTTTGGTTACCTATGGTTGAGTCCGAAAAAGCATCGTGCTAATCACTCTTCCATTCTAAAGCTTTACCTCCCTTTACAAGTGAACATATAGCCTGATATCGACTTACACTGATCCTGATTTGATTAGAGATCTGAGAAATGTAATCCAAAGGAAAAGTTCGTCTGCTTCGTAGTCTAAAACAGTACTTCGAAAGTACTTTTACAGCAGTGGAATATTCCTTTCCAGGATTACTTTGATATCCTCCCACTATGCCAACTGCATAGTCGATATCCGGTTCTCGTTTTTCAAATTTGCATTTAAAGCTTTCCATACTCAAAGTGTAGGAAACTGCTTTCACTGCTTCTATCTCCTTTATGTGTTCACAACACATACCTTTAGATAGATGCATTCCATTTGAAAGGTAACATACCATTCTTGGAATTATGCATGTTAAAACGGACCTTAATCGTATAAGATACCTAGGAGAAGTACAATGTTCTTTTCATAAGATCCTAGATCTTAAGAACATGATCTAACTTCTTCTTTATCTTATATATCGATTCTATCTTAGACAACCATTATTTTATGTCTGATAACACTTTTACATTGTTCCCAATGATAGAATGTTATCTACACAAAATCTCCGAGAAACACCACCTTGTTTTTCATCACGTTTTCAATACACATTATTCGTTCATGCCTTTTGATTAATCCATCAAATGGATTATCTTATCAATTCGCAAGTACCACAAATTATAGCTTTGTTACAATCCATAAATGGATCAACTAAGCTTGTACTCTAAATGATCTTGTCTCTTAGCAATAATCCTTATTGCTCTCTAAGAAAACACATTTATATCTAGTACTGCCCTTCATGTAGATCTAGGGAATGATTTCATTTATACTAGATCCAGAGTTCAAAACTCTTCTAGTCTTATGAACATCTCCGGATGTTCACAACCTCCCACTACAACTGCGTTCCAGTGTATAAACAGTAATAACAGTAGGTGCAGTTAGTGGTGTATCGCTACTCGGTTTGGCTGGTTTCCAGTCTTTGTCCTTTTTCTCTCGTTCTAAGGTATTTCGTCATTTCGGGCTTTGTGTTTCATCTAATAGCATTCTTCTAAGAACCGGGCGTTAGATCTTATAACGTCCTTCTGGTTCATAGTACTATTAAACACATAACTTTTGTTCTTCTAGGATATTTTACAACCACATTGAAATGTGTCGTTGTCTTTCATAAATATTCATAGAACATAGGTAGTGCCGATTAATTTTTTCTTTTACCATTTCTTTAGAGATCTATTTCTTATCTCTACACCATGTCTACACTTGAAGTGTATGGTGTTAGTCATTTGGAATCTAATTTCAATTACTGATTATGCTATGTCTTCAGACAGGTACTAGCCTCCGTGATTAGATCACAGGCTACTTATGAATATACTTTGATAGCTCTTCCACTATAGCTTGTGTCCATTGACTTTGTCAAAACACTTACTCTTGTGGTGTATCAAGTATTCTAATCCATACTTAGAGTATTCATCAAATGAAGTACTCGTACCTTTTGTATGAATAGACATAGGTCTACATATCAATATTTAATCAATTTCAATACTTGTCCGGATTCTATATCCTTTATCTAAAAAGGTTTGCTTAGTCGTATTATCTTCCAAATTCAATTCTAAGGTTGGAAGGTCCACTCCTTCAACTTAATTGATCAAATCAATTTTCAATCTTTGAATCTTATTTGAATAAATACTACTTAGCATAGAATTCACAAGTATAATGATTTAATAAAGAAATATCTCTTAACAAGTAAAACGAATTATATACTACGGTTTGTTGCATCGTGGAGACTTAGGATTCATCATTCACATATTGCTATCTAATGTACCAGAATAGATAATATCATAATTTCTTCTCAATAATCATCAAATGATTAAAAGAAATAAATATCCATTCATTAATAATAGAAAATCAGAACATAGTTCTTTCTAAAATAAAAGGGGTACATAAAAGCAATAACTCTGAAATGAAATCCTAAAGCTAGATAAAATGTCTTCCACTGCAACAGCTGCCTCCTCTATAGCTTTGCCCATGTAGACTCGAACTCTTCTTCTCTAAGTCGCCGGGTTTTCTGGAACCCCTGTTGGAGTTGTGTACTTAATGTCTAGATTTAAGTAACGGTAAACTCCCGGTCATAGCATTTAATCTATTTAAATTAATAAACAATAGTTTGCATTTAATTATTGATAATTAAATATATGCAAATCATAGTCCTGGATTTTATACGTTGTAGTTAGTATGGTGTGTCGGGCCCCACACAGAAGATCATACTATCGGTTACTCGTTTTTAATCAAACAGTTGCTCACGACCTAGATGGACACGGACCAATCCATCGGTATAGTCGTTGTGTGAGAGAGAAAATAATTTGTCTTAATTATTTTATCACACTTGTACACTTGGTGTATTGAGCGGATCGCTTGAGATTTATCGATTAGGATTGCCGGCGATAATCGATTCAAGTCTCAGAGTATTTTATTCTTAATCCCCGATACTATTGCGGGTGTGTATATTTAATATATGTGACTTTGATTTTCCAAAGGAATTAACCGATTTAATTATTGGGTTAATTACCGGTTAAGTTGGGTCACTATATTTTATATATGACATTTCGTGAATACTTGACGGGAAAGTTGAAGGTACCGGTATACCGATCCGATCGATATACCGTGTGTGCGGAAGCGTGTAAAGCATATAAATCTATCATGCTTGGATCTTAGTGCACACTTAATGTGTATAAGAACACATATAAACATATATATATACACATCCAATATATATATATATATATATATATATATATATATAAGGTTCAAAGATTACTTACTTTTGGTGATCGTTGACTTTGGTTAATGTCGTTGAGGTGGTGTTGAGTCAATTGAACCACCTCAAATGGATCAGCCTCTCGAAGCTCTCCTTGTGAATGACCTCGTCACTCCTTTAGATCGTCCGGATGTGGAAGCCGCACAAATGGCCCGGCCTCTACGTGTTGCACACGAACCCGGATAATGAACACCTTTGATTGCTTGAGAATGGATCTCCAAGATCACCTCTTTTCTCTCTATTTGTGTGGATTTTCGTGGCTGATGCTTGTGTGTGATGAAAATCAGATTTTCATCTATATAAACACACCATTATTCACACCATTACACCTCTTTGTAACCTCCATCTTAATGTGCATAAAGATGCACCATTAACATGCAAAAGAGGTTACAAAGGAGGTGAAAGGCCATGCCACATACACATGCCACTATGCATTGTATGTGGTCCCACTTGCTTGTGTGGCATGCCATGTCACACTATGTGACATGCATCCATGCAAGCCATGCATCCCATGCATGTATATTAAATCCACGTAAATATTGATTCTAAATCAATATATATCAAGCATCGTACATTATCTTCGAGTCCATGTGTGACCCTGTAGGTATGATTTAAATTGATCAATATTATATTGTTCCCAACAATTTAATATTATCGAATAATCATTTAACATCCATAGACGACCTTATGACTTTATCGATTGCACACGTAGGATCGAAGGACATATCCCAACAATCTCCCACTTGGCCTTCAGAGCCAGTGTGCTGCCAACTTCCTGTTGTCACTTTATGTCTAAGTTTGAACTTGAGGCAAGACTCGAGTCATCCTCAATCGGTTCAAACCTTTCTTGGACTTTGAGACAGACTGTAAAACCAGATTTATCACTATGATACGAATCTGGACGTGGCCACGTATTTTCCACAGTCTCGACTCTCCAAGTGGCCGGTAAGACATTTATCCCATTATAAAATGGAGGACAATCCCATCTTGTCAATCCAAGCTCTCCCACTTGCTTCCTGATATACCCAATAACAAGTTTTATAACCTCCTTTTACGAAAGGCGTTTACTTGTATCAAAGTACACCATTTCACAATGGAATCACTCTGGACTACTCAGGTCAGAGGAAATTGCTCGACAGTCAATGAAATAGTATTATGACTCGAAATCTTAAATACTATTCCAGTCGGGTCTGTTCGATCATTAGCTCCCAGCTAATATCTATGTAATTGTACTTGATGTCCCACATCACTAGCCCATGAAGCGGCGCTATAGTACACATTACAATCTAGTTCTTTGTATTATCGGTTTGTCCGTACTCGATTATACGAACCAGGAACAGCTATATGATTCAAGTATATCAGTTCAACCATTGGGACATCATTATGCGGTAAGTCGACCTCATAACCCAATTGATATAACTTAATCATTTGGACAATTCATATAAATTAAACCATATTTATATGAAGAATTATGTATTATACATATGAGTGAATGTTTACCAAATCTCCAAAAGTATCTAATACAGTAATAGAAATAACAACCCATCTCTAAGATGTCTGATATCTATTGCAGTCGTGAAAGCCTCAAGCTTAAACTGCTGGAGAGGTTTAGAAAGCGGGTTTGCAACCTTACCAAAAGTTGCAACTTTATTATCTCGATGTCTCCACAAAACTATCTCCCAAATAATGTGGAACTTCCTGAGCACCAGTTTTAGACTTGTGGTGCTTCCTAGCTCATAGGCTTGCGCGATAACTCTACTATAAATAGAGAACTATCGGATGGGCCGAGCTAATTACGCCACCTAGTTCATTCAAGAACTTTCAAATCCTAACTGCCAACATTACTGCATCCAATGCAATACTGTGCTCAGCTTCTGTAGTTTAATCAGCTATATTGCATGGAACTATTCCAGCAAATATCACCTCTAACCAGACAAACGATATAACCAGATTAAAATCGGAAATTATCTTAGTCTCTTTTGAAGTTAGCATTCAAACAGCTTGTTAATATCAACTCTTTTTGTCTTCCAAAAACAACAAAATTCTTTTGTCCATCTAAGGTACATAAGAATATTCTTGGTCGCAGTCTAACGCGCCTCACCTGGATTTCCTTGAAACTGACTCGTCATGCTCAAAGCATACGATACGTCCGGTCGTGTACATATCATGGCATACATTATAGACCATATTGCCAAAGCATAAGGAATGTTTTCCATCCTCTTTTGCTCATCAAGTCCCGTAGGGCCTTGCATCTTGCTAAGAGATGTGCCATGACTCATTGGAATGAGACCCTTTTTGGCGTCTTTCATTCTGAACTTATCAAGTACCTTATCAATATAGGTCACTTGACTAAGTCCAAACATCATTTTCGATCTGTTCCGACAGATCTTGATGCCCAATATGTACTGTGCTTCTCCAAGATCCTTTACTGAAAACAATTTCCAAGCCATTCTTTAATAGAATTAAGCACAGAAACATTGTTTCCAATAAGGAGTATGTCATCGACATACAACACAATGTATACAACGTGACTCCCACTGTTCTTCTTGTAAAACAAGACTCTTACGAGTTCCTCTGAAATCCAAAACCCAATATGGATTCATTGAACTGAAGATTGCTACTCTGATATGCTTTGCCTTATTCCATAAATGGAATTATAAGATTGCATAATTTTTCAGCCTTATTAGGATCGATAAAACTCTTTGGCTGTGTCAAAACACATTCTCTTCTAGAATCCAATTCAAGAAGTTAGTTTTAACATCCAATATTACCATAACTCATTATCAAGATGAGTAGCAATGGCTAAGATGATCTGAATGATTTAATCAAAGCAACAGGTGAAAGTTTTTCCATAATCCACCTCGTGAATAAAACTTTTACCATCAACCTTGCTTTGAAAACCCTAGGTTTTCCATCTGTCTGTTTAGATCTTAAAGATCTATTAGCATTCATTGGGTCTAACCCCGTGATGCAAATATATCAAGTTCCAAACTTGATTATCAGATATTGATATCATCTCAGATTTCATGGCACCATGCCAATTTTCAGTAGCTGGACTCGTCATAGCTTGGAATTAGGTCGAAGGTTCACCGCTTTCCAAAAGCATGAATTCATATCTCTCATTGGTCAAAATATCTAAGTATTTGAATAATAGAGATAGATTTATGCCTTTCGGACCTACGAGGGCTGGTATGGCTTTCAAAACCATAAGAATACTCTCAACCCAGTCTTGAGTATTCATCATTGGTTGTTTCACTTGAACCTCGTTCAAAACAACCGAGCTCCCACTGAATTTCTAGGAAAGATAACTCTTTTCAAGAAAATCACTATCTCGAGCAACAAAATATTGTTCTCAGATAGATCGTAGAAGTTGTACCCTCGAGTTTCTTATGGATACCATAAAGAAACTTTTATCCCATTTGAGTTCAAGCTCTATAGAGATAAATCTCGTCAGAGAAGCTTTTAGAACCTCAAATTTTGATGAAAACAATTTAGGGACCCTCCCTTTCCATACCTAGTATGGTGTCTTATCAACAGCTTTTGACAGCGTCCTATTCAGTGTATAAGTTGAAGTCAAGAATTGTGTGTTCCCAAAAGAGACCAGTATTTCAATTAGACTCATCATCGATAGATCGAACTCTATCTAATAGAGTTAGTTTTCTCTTTTCCGAAACATAACCTTCATGTGCTTGTGAACTAATAGGTTCCACATACATCAGTATGGATCATCCCTAATTAATTACTCACATGTTCTCCTTTCTCCAAGAAAGATGACATTGTTATCTTTTCAATCACACATCATTCACATGTATCAAATGACTCCAAGTCAAATGATTCTAAAATTCCTTCTAAAAGAAGCTTCGTTACATGTTTAGATTTTGATTTGATCTAATCAACAATGTTTCAGTTATGTCTCATTGAGACTTATTCGATTTGGCCTTTGGTCTTAATGATATATGTGATTTTGTCAAGTTAAAGTATACATAAACCATATAATAATCGTGCCAAAACAAAGAATAATTCACAATTAAAATAGTTACCAAACTATTTAATAGTGAAAAACGAATCCATCAGTATCTAATACTGAACCAATATTCATTGTTTATTGAAGGTACGAAATTACATAGTTATAATACTAAAACAAAGCCCTAAGGCAAAACAATATCATATGATCATACGGCTAATGCAGCGACATTCGCTCCATTTATCGCCATAGATCGACATCTCTATTCACCAAACTTATACTTCTATGTAGTTCCTTCACATGCAAATGTGAGAACCACATTTGGCATCCAATACCCAAGAAGTAGAATTTGTGAAGTTTAATGTCTATAACATTAATACCTGAAGATGAAGCAACCCCGTTCTTCACATCTTCATTGAACTTTGGGCAAATTCAATTATTCTCAATAATTGAGTTTCATTCAAATTTCCCATTCAAAATTATCTCAATGTCAAAACGTAATAAATCGTAAGTGAAAAATCGAAGTTTTCTAACCAGCGATATTATCATGCAATTGAAGCCCTATCTCTCATAAAATATGAGGGAGCCAACCAGACAATCGATTCACGCCATCCCATGGCTCGAAAGTCTCTAATTTGTGTCATTGATGAACTAAGTGTTTTGGATTAAATCACTCCCCGAGGTGTAAATAATCTTAACTTTAGAATTCATCACATGAAAGACAAATCAGGCATTTGTTTTGAAATTGAATAAAATATGAAATTTTATATGTTTGCAAGTAGTGTCCAACACTTTTGCAGTAGACGCATTGAGATTCCCTAGGAACCCTAGTAGCCTTCTTGCCCATGCTCTTTTGAATACCCTATCCCATATCATAAGAATTTCCCTCTTAGGGTCCTTCTCTATCGCCGGCTCAGCAGCCTTGAGCATCCCGTGGAGCTCACGAAGCGATTTCTTCAAACCATTCATATGGAAAATTTAGCCTAAAGGCATTATAACCATCATGAGATTGAAGTATGAAATCGGTTGCCAACTAATCATCATAGGAAAAATCTAGACGGTCACTTGAAGCAAATAATCCAATCATTTGTTGCACATGTGATCCCATAGATTTCCATTTTTCCAGCCTAGCTGAAGCGATGAATCTGGTCATACCGAACCGCTCAATCATAGTCTGTTCCCCGAACATGCTATTGAGTTGTTCAATGATATCATAGGAATTGGTAGTCTAACACATTCTCTTTGTATTCGTATTTGAGGACCATCCTCAAATTACGTTGTCAATCAAGAAAATTTGTTTTGTTCAATTTTTCACAATCAAGAATTGAACCAAACTTGAATTGAGTTGATATTTGACATGATAAACTACAAAAGAAAGATAACTAAAGTATGTAAACATCCACAAAGCGGTAAACAAATAAGGTTGTCTATCAAAACTACTTATTTGTTCCATTTTGTTCAATCGATATACAATATCTATGTTCCCTTGAACAAAACGATCCCAAGACCCTCATCTTGCAAATTCTTAAGCCGACTGAGTCCGCACTTAAGAACTCCAAGATAGGTAGACATCCCATGTCAATGACATCTAATGTCACTCTCGGTCGATGAGAGTCCCATTCTCATCTCATGTCTCGATAGCCACGCCTGCAGTGGATCTATCGATGAGAAAACCAAACTCACGTGTAAGGGTCTAACCCTTACTCCCACTTATCCCAAGATAACAAGCAGTACCCCGCTGAGGCGGACCTACTAACTTATGATCGAGGGTTTCATGAGTGTGACGTTTTGGACAAGACATTATACTCATTATTATTGAGAACTTGCATGCATAGGTTTGTTTATATGTAAGTTGAACATTTATAACATAAAACAACCTATAACTAGCAAAGCATATAAATACGAAATCGAAAGGCCCCTAGAACCTCACAACTCTCAAACGAAAAGATTAAAAGCAACAAAATAGGCCTTGAACATCTTCTGGACTGGTCCTCGCCCTCCGTTTTAGTTCCGTGCTCACCGATTTTGGTCAAAACAAGTCATTACCTCAAAAACCACGAACAGCGCCCGCCGTTTTACAACCAGCGGTCGCTGAACACCACCGGCGGTCGCCGTTTCCAAAACGGCGCCCGCCGAAAAGGCAAAAAACCCATCTGCCCCAAAAAAGGCCTTTCGGCGGTCGCCGTTTCCAAAACGGCGCCCGCCGAATCAAAACGGCGCCCGCCGGAGCTCAAACGGCGACCGCCGTTTGGCTCCAGCAGCCCGGTTTGCTTCGTTTTGCTTCGTTTGGCTTCGTTCTGCTTCGTTTCTTCTCGTTTTCGCCGGAGAGCCGAGATCCTCCATCGAACCATGGACCAAGTCCATCGCTTACAAGTTTGAACAATACAAATTGAAATAGAAAACCTATCTATTACAAATGATTCCAAGGGACGCAGCCCTCCAAAACTATGGCCAATCGAAACGTAAAAAACGACAATTTCATTCACCCGACCACTAACGGTGGCCGGTCTTACATCTAATCACATAATCACAATTAAACAAATAAGTCAATTATGTTGAATTAACCTTCGTGTCCAACACAAAAGTGTGCACGAGCCCTAGTCTCTGATACCAATTGAAGGTACCGGTATACCGATCCGATCGATATACCGTGTGTGCGGAAGCGTGTAAAGCATATAAATCTATCATGCTTGGATCTTAGTGCACACTTAATGTGTATAAGAACACATATAAACATATATATATACACATCCAATATATATATATATATATATATATATATATATATATATATATATATATATATATATATATATATATATATATATATATATATATAAGGTTCAAAGATTACTTACTTTTGGTGATCGTTGACTTTGGTTAATGTCGTTGAGGTGGTGTTGAGTCAATTGAACCACCTCAAATGGATCAGCCTCTCGAAGCTCTCCTTGTGAATGACCTCGTCACTCCTTTAGATCGTCCGGATGTGGAAGCCGCACAAATGGCCCGGCCTCTACGTGTTGCACACGAACCCGGATAATGAACACCTTTGATTGCTTGAGAATGGATCTCCAAGATCACCTCTTTTCTCTCTATTTGTGTGGATTTTCGTGGTTGATGCTTGTGTGTGATGAAAATCAGATTTTCATCTATATAAACACACCATTATTCACACCATTACACCTCTTTGTAATCTCCATCTTAATGTGCATAAAGATGCACCATTAACATGCAAAAGAGGTTACAAAGGAGGTGAAAGGCCATGCCACATACACATGCCACTATGCATTGTATGTGGTCCCACTTGCTTGTGTGGCATGCCATGTCACACTATGTGACATGCATCCATGCAAGCCATGCATCCCATGCATGTATATTAAATCCACGTAAATATTGATTCTAAATCAATATATATCAAGCATCGTACATTATCTTCGAGTCCATGTGTGACCCTGTAGGTATGATTTAAATTGATCAATATTATATTGTTCCCAACAATTTAATATTATCGAATAATCATTTAACATCCATAGACGACCTTATGACTTTATCGATTGCACACGTAGGATCGAAGGACATATCCCAACAAAAGTGTATCCCGGAAGGGTTGATAATATGCCCGAGATGAGTTCATAAGGAATTATTGTGTAAACCTCATGAGTGGATTTGTTCCGCACAATAATTAAGGTTGAATGGTACTAGTCTCGGATTCAAGAGATGAATAAATTAATTAGCAATAAATTAATTTTATTCATGGATATTTAAATCTTAAATACACGGAATAAATAATACTACCGGAGAAATATTATTTGATATAATATGGTTTAATATTGGGTGCAATTAATTTATATAGTGGAAAATAAATTAATTAATATTAATGGGAGATTAATAGATTTGGGCTTGGACTCAATTTAATCATTAATATTGGAAGCCCAATATTCCACCTCCTTTAGATCCCCTACGTAGCCTATAAAAGCACTACATGGTCTTCACTTTTTAATAAGACAAGATTATCATACTTGATATTCTAGAGAGTTGAAGAGGATCCATAAGCTTGGAAGATCGTCGCCCACCCGACGTTCAAGCTAGTGCAAGGAATACGTGGGAAGATCGTAAGGTCATCATCTTGATTTCGTTTCTCCGCACAACGAATCGAAAGGTAAAATCATAAACTCCCTTGTGTGATTTTATGTGATATGATTGTGATACATACATGAACGCACGATCCGGGAAAAATGACGAACCTCGGGGACGGGGATTCGAGATCCCCGGCGAGGATCGAAGGTGGCGGTCGAACCCTAGGGTTCGGACCGCCGGGACGCGTGACGCGAGAACCCTCGGCTGGGAGCCGAGGGATCGATCGAGCCCGTAGGCTCGATCGCTGGGAGCTGCGGGAGTTACCCGCAGCGACTCGAGGCGTGCTCCGGGGCTTCTCGCAGCGGTGCGCTGGGACGAGCCCAGCGCGTTGATCGTGAGATGATCCCAGCGATCATCGTGAGATGATCGCGAGCCCCGTGCGGGGGCTCGGCTGGGCGCGCGGGTTCGCCCGTGCGGTGCTCGGTCGAGCTCCGGCTCGTGCGGTGGTTCGCGGTTGGATCTCCGGCGATCGAGGATTTCGGTCGGGTTATTATTTTCCGCAATTTTTAATGGCCCGGGATATCGATTTCCAGCAATTGGTATCAGAGCGTTTGGTTTCGTGTTCATGTATGTGTTCAATTATCGTTCTACCTTGCAGGGATTCCGACTATCATGGTTAATTAATTGTTAATTATTTATTTAATTAATTGTTATTTAATTTACCATGATTATTAAACTCTCGAACATGTCGAGATTCATTTTGTGTGGATGAATGCTTGTAATAGTAAAAATTCGGGGGTTGACCGAATTTAGATTTATTATTATTGTTCTATGTTTTTCGGAAAGTGTATAGGGTCGATTTCATGTATAGAATCGATACCGGAATTGTAAATTTATTTTATGTAATTTATTTACGTTGGATCGATGCCGAGACGACCGCCGGAGAACTCGTGTGACGAAGAAGACGAAGATGACGAAAAATCGGGGGGGTCGATCATCCCCATGATCGATCCCCATGAGGATCGATCGACCCCACGCTAAGGGGCTGCCCGCTAGGGTTTCCGGCCACGCCGGCCACCGGTGGTGGTGGCGCGTGGCTAGGGGGCGGCGGCGGTGGTGCCCGGCGATGGTGGTGGTCGACGGTGGGGGTGGTGTGGGGATCCCCAACCCATGCTACTCCTACCTAGATTCACTTTCCTAATTAATTCGGTTTTCCTATTTTGAGTATTCCTAAGTTTGGGAACTCTCATGGAGATAGGAAAAGAATTAATTGGAATTAATTTATTTCCTTATTCTATTATGGAAGTCTTCTACAATATTCCAAGTCCTACTTGGAATAGGATTCTAGAGATTTAATAGAATTAGATAGGAAAATAATTAATTAATGAATTAATTTTATTTCCTATTTGATTATTCCTATTTTATGGGAATTTTCATGGACATGGAAATTAATTAATTTTGGAAAGTAGAAGAGTCCTAATTTATTTTATTTCCTTATTCTATTATAGGAGTCTTCTAGAATATTCCAAGTTTTACTTGGATAGATTATTCTAGAGATTTAGAATTAGATAGGAAAATAAATAAATAAAAATATTAATAATATTTAATTTTATTTTTGATTTATTCGATTGACTTAATTTTCGAATTGAGTATCTTTTGGATTTAATAAAAATAAATAGATTTAAATATTGGGATTAATATTCTCGTCACATGGAGCATTCAAGAACGAAGACTGAAGACTAGAAGACGCATACGGAGATGGAATAAAGCCATGATAGTCGGAAAATAATTTTTCTAGCATTATTTTGACTATGTGATATGTGCTTTATTACTTGTATGCATGCTTATGTGTTTAATTATGCATTAGATAGCGTATCCCTTTGTTATAAAAAGCTAAGTGGGAGAGGGGATGGAAACATTCCCATGGGTCTCCATTACTGTTCTCTTGGTGACATTTATGAGCTTTCGAAGTTCATATAGACATGTCATTGGAGGATAATTCTTGTAATTCCTTTTACGAGAAACATTAATTAAGTCTATCAAACAATGCCTAATTTGTCTTTCTGAAACTGACTTCAAGTCGACTCATTCTCACCCCGGGGAGTGGAATGGAGCCAAAGCCACTTGGTCATGTGGATGACACAAATTAGAGACATTCGTACCATTCTTTTGAAGATGGATCGTTTGTCTGCTCGGCTCCCTCATCTAATGAGAGATAGGGTTGTTCGCATGGTGAATCACTGGTTAGAAACTTCGAGTTTCACTTATGGTTCTCCGCGTCTTGATTTACAAAATCGAATGCTTCAAGTAATTGGATGTCAATTGTAAAAGTCTTTTGGTGTAGTAAACGTCCACACTATCGTGGCTTGCTACATTGAATGGGATTTTGGAACGATTGATGTAGACAGTTATAGGAGGGAGTGAAGGAAACGTAAGTTAACGTAAACGTCCACACTGTCGTGGCTTGCGGTAACATGCGAATCTTAAACAATCTTCTTAGTACTGAGTAATGGTTTACACTTAGGTACGCTCTATAGTATTCTTCCCATCGAAGTAACGCTATAGTGATGTACGACCGAAGCAAATCTAATTACGAGATCATTTGGATAGGTAAACGTCCACACTATCGTGGCTTGCCATATCTGATGGGATTTTAGATGTAATTAGTAATTTAATGATATTATTTGAGGGAGATAATATCAGATATTAAATTGATTGTTTGTTTAAATGTGCTTATAGGTTTAGAGAATAGTTATGAACCCACTTTTTGTGATACTCAAGGAGCATAAACTCACTGGCCCCAATTATATTGATTGGAGGAGAAATTTAGACATTGTCCTAACTTCTGAAGAGTACAAATTTGTACTCCATGAAGTATGCCCTGCTGAGCCCACTGATGCCTCAACTAATGAGGAAAAAGAAGCATTTAGGAAGTGGAAAAAGGCTGATGAAATGGCTAGGTGTTATATTTTGGCTTCAATGTCAAATGTACTCCAAACCCAACATCAGTCGATGCACACTGCCTATGATATGTTGTTTAACCTCAAAGAAATGTTTGGGGAGCAAGATCGTGCGGAAAGGCAAGAAGCCATGAGAGTCCTCATGACAACTACTCAGTCTGAAGGAACGCCCGTAGGGGAGCACGTTCTTAAGATGATGAGTTTGTTGAATGAGCTTGAGATCCTAGGAGCTCAAATTGATGCTGAGACGCAAGTCGACATCATACTCCAGTCTCTGACCCCAAGTTTTGAGCAGTTTCGCATGAGTTATAATATGGGTAAACTATCTTATACTCTTGCGCAACTCCTGACTGAACTAAAGGCGGCAGAGGGGATCTACAAGAAGGGCAAGTCTCAAGCGCTTGTAGCTACCAAGTCCAAGGGCTCGAAGCCTATTGGAGGTAGGGGCAAGAAAAGGAAGCAAGCCTGGAAACCCAGTGGTGCCAAGAGGAGTGGACCACGAGTGGGGGCTGCAAAGCCAAGGGGCAAGTGCTTCCGATGCAATAAGTCTGGACACTGGAAGTCTGAATGTCCTCTCAAAGGTACGAATTTTTCTTTAGTCGTAAAAACATAGTCAGCGGTATTATCTACCAGAATTCTGGTGTGTAGATATGGAACCACTGACGGTATGTGCATTTCTTTAAATGCAGGGGTTCCAGAAAACCCGGCGACTTAGAGAGGAAGAGTTCGAGTCTACATGGGCAAAGTTGTAGAGGAGGCAGCTGTTGCGGTGGAAGACATTTATCTGCTTTAGTAGTTAAATAGGATTTCATTTCAAGTTTATTGCTTTATGTACCTTTTATTTTAGAAAGAACTTTGTTCTGGATTTCTATTATTTATGAATGGGATGTTTTATTTCTTTAATCATGTTGATGATTTTGATAAGAAATAATGGCATTATCTATTCTGGTACATTAGATAGCAATATATGAATGATAGATCCTAAGTCTACCACGATGCAACGAACCGTTCTATAACTTGTTTTACTTGTTAGATATATTTCTTTATTAAATCATTATACTTGTGAATTCTTATACTTGGTAATATTTATTCAAATAAGATTCGAAAGGTCGAAATTGATTTGATCAATTATAGTTGAAGGAATGGACCTTCCGACCTAAGAATCGAATTTGGAAGATAATACAACTAAGCATACCTTTCGGTAAAGGATAGAATTCGGACAAGTATTGAGAATGATCAATGGTATATGCGGACATATGTGTAATTAGAAAAGGTGTGAGTAGTTCTTTTAAATACTCGAAAAATGGATTAGGATGCTTGATATGCCATAAAAGCAAAGTGTTTTAGTCACAAAGCAATTATGGGGAACCTTCTAAGTATATCCATTGGAAGCCTGCGACTAAAATCGCGGAGGCTATCACCTATCTGAATAACACATAGCATAATCAAAAATTGAGATTAAGTCTCAAATGACTACACCATACACTTACGTGTAGAGATGGTGAGTCAATAAGAAATAGAATTCTAATAGTAAAAGAACAAGTTGTTCGGAACTACCTATGTTCTATGGATATTCCTGGAGACAACGGCATATTCAATATGGTTGTAGGATATCCTAGATGAACAAAGTATTGTGTGTTCTATAGTACTATGAACCAGAAGGACGTGTTCCGTCCGGTTCTTAGAGGAAGACTATTAGATGAACTACAAAGCCCTAACTGACGTAATACCTTGGAATGAGAAAAAGGACAAAGACTAGGAACCAGCCAAACCGAGTAGAAGTACACCACACACTGCACCTACAATTATTACTGTTTATACACCGGAATGCTATTACTGTTATACACCGGGACGCCATTGCAGTGGGAGGTTGTTGAACAACCAGAGATGTTCATAAGACTAGAAGAGTTTCGGACTCTGGATCTAGTAAAGATGAAATCGATCCTTAGCTCTGCATAAGGGCGGTACTAGATCTAAATGTGCCTGCTTGGAGAACAATAAGGATTATTGTTAAGAGGCAAGATCATTTAGAGTACAAGCTTAGTAAATCCATTTATGGATTAAAACAAAGCTATAAATCGTGGAGCTTGCGAATTGATGGGATAGTCCACTTGATGGATTCATCAAAAGGCATAGACGAAAGGTGTATTGGAGACGTAATGGAAACAAGGTGGTGTTTCTCGGAGATTTTATGTAGATAACATTTTACCATTGGCAACAATGTAAAGATGTTGTCAGACATAAGATAATGGTTGTCTAAATAAATCGGGATATAAGATTGAGTAGAAGTCAGAACATGTTCTTGAGATCTTTTGATCTAGGGATAAGAACATTGTACTTCACCTAGATATCTTATACGATTATGGTTTGTTTTAAACATGCATACTTCTGAGAAAGGTTATTGCCTTTCAGTTACAGAATATACATCTATCTAAAGGGTATGTGTTTCGAACACATGAAGGAGATAGATGAGGACAAAGCAGTTTCCTATACTTCAAGTATGGAAAGCTTTATAGATGCATTGTTGTAAAACGAGAACCTGATATCAACTATGCGGTTAGCATAGTGGGAGGATATCAAAGTAATCTGGACAAGAGATATTCGAATGCTGTAAAAGTACTGGGATGTACTAGATGAAGCAAGACGAAATCTTCTTTGATTACAAATTCTCAGATCTCAAATCAGAGAAGGACCAGTGTAAGTCGATATCAGGCTATGTGTTCACTTTTAGAAAGAGGTGGAACCATGAAATGAAAGAGTGATAAGCAGGAAGCTTCTCAGACTCTCTCATAACCGAATAGCAGCCTCAGAGGCAGCGGAAGTTTTGGTTAGGTTCCGGGATAACCTCTTGACTTGGATATGACTCTTAGTTTACCAAAGGCTATTGGATAGCGGTGCATGGTAAACTGGAAGAAGTCATAAGTCAAAAGTGATGTTAACACATAGAGCAAGTACCACCTGATACGAGTCATCGTCGAGGGAGACGACGCAGTAGTCACCAAGATAAATTCAGATCGGCAACCTAGAGTGCTCATTCACATAGTACTTCTTGGAAGTACACTTTAAGCACGTGATGAGTATGGGAGTCGGGAGTTTGGAGGAAATGACTAGACCTTAGTACAAGTGGGAGATTGTTGGAGTTGTGTACTTAATGTCTAGATTTAAGTAACGGTAAACTCCCGGTCATAGCATTTAATCTATTTAAATTAATAAACAATTGTTTGCATTTAATTATTGATAATTAAATATATGCAAATCATAGTCCTGGATTTTATACGTTGTAGTTAGTATGGTGTGTCGGGCCCCACACAGAAGATCATACTATCGGTTACTCGTATTTAATCAAACAGTTGCTCACGACCTAGATGGACACGGACCAATCCATCGGTATAGTCGTTGTGTGAGAGAGAAAATAATTTGTCTTAATTATTTTATCACACTTGTATTGAGCGGATCGCTTGAGATTTATCGATTAGGATTGCCGGCGATAATCGATTCAAGTCTCAGAGTATTTTATTCTTAATCCCCGATACTATTGCGGGTGTGTATATTTAATATATGTGACTTTGATTTTCCAAAGGAATTAACCGATTTAATTATTGGGTTAATTACCGGTTAAGTTGGGTCACTATATTTTATATATGACATGCCGTGAATACTTGACGGGAAAGTGTATCCCGGAAGGGTTGATAATATCCCCGAGATGAGTTCATAAGGAATTATTGTGTAAACCTCATGAGTGGATTTGTTCCGCACAATAATTAAGGTTGAATGGTACTAGTCTCGGATTCAAGAGATGAATAAATTAATTAGCAATAAATTAATTTTATTCATGGATATTTAAATCTTAAATACACGGAATAAATAATACTACCGGAGAAATATTATTTGATATAATATGGTTTAATATTGGGAGTGCAATTAATTTATATAGTGGAAAATAAATTAATTAATATTAATGGGAGATTAATAGATTTGGGCTTGGGCTCAATTTAATCATTAATATTGGAAGCCCAATATTCCACCTCCTTTAGATCCCCTACTTAGCCTATAAAAGCACTACATGGTCTTCACTTTTTAAAAGACAAGATTATCATACTTGATATTCTAGAGAGTTGAAGAGGATCCATAAGCTTGGAAGATCGTCGCCCACCCGACGTTCAAGCTAGTGCAAGGAATACGTGGGAAGATCGTAAGGTCATCATCTTGATTTCGTTTCTCCGCACAACGAATCGAAAGGTAAAATCATAAACTCCCTTGTGTGATTTTATGTGATATGATTGTGATACAAACATGAACGCACGATCCGGGAAAAACGACGAACCTCGGGGATGGGGATTCGAGATCCCCGGCGAGGATCGAAGGTGGCGGTCGAACCCTAGGGTTCGGACCGCCGGGACGCGTGACGCGAGAACCCTCGGCTGGGAGCCGAGGGATCGATCGAGCCCGTAGGCTCGATCGCTGGGAGCTGCGGGAGTTACCCGCAGCGACTCGAGGCGTGCTGCGGGGCTTCCCACAGCAGTGCGCTGGGACGAGCCCAGCGCGTTGAGCAGCGGGTCACGTGACCCGCTGCGGGGCTGCTCGCAGCAGCCCGGGGATCGCTACGAGCGATCCCAGCGATCATTGTGAGATGATCGCGAGCCCCGTGCGGGGGCTCGGCTGGGCGCGCGGGTTCGCCCGTGCGGTGCTCGGTCGAGCTCCGGCTCGTGCGGTGGTTCGCGGTTGGATCTCCGGCGATCGAGGATTTCGGTCGGGTTATTATTTTCTGCAATTTTTAATGGCCCGGGATATCGATTTCCAGCAACCCCTGCATTTAGAATGCACATACCGTCAGTGGTTCCATATCTACACACCAGATTTCTGGTAGATAATACTGCTGACTATGTTTTAATGACTAAAGAAGAATTTGTACCTTTGAGAGGACAATCAGACCTCCAGTTGTTGGAAATCGATATCCCAGAATTAATAAATTAATTAAAATTAATTATCTAATTAATTCCGACCGAAATCCTTCGGAGATCGAATATCCGGAGTTGTCGAATTTGCGGAAATAACAACTCCAAACGAAGTCCCGGTTGCCGGAAACCCGCCACGAACCTCCACGGGGATAGCCTAATCAAACAAACCCGCCACGGGGATAGCCCGTGGCTTGTTCGATCGAGCCACCACGCGTGGGCTCGCGGCTGTTCGCGACAGCCGTGCGGGGCTGCTCGTAGCAGCCCGCGTGAGTCCCGTGCGACGCGTACGGGAGGGGCTCGGCCAGCCCGTGAATCCACTGCGGGAAACCCCGCAGCTCACGGCCGAGCCTGTACGGGCGATCGAGCCTTGCTCGATTGAGTCCTCGGCGTCCAGCCGAGGCTCACGCCCTTCGACCCATCCGACATGAGCCGTCGAGCCGCCGGCGGTCCGGTGGTCCGTGCCCACCACCGCCCGGTTCGACCTCGTGTCGAGTCTCGTCTCTCGGATCTTGTTCATGATATTTTCACGATAATTAAACGATAAAATCATAAAGAGGGTTTTACGATTTACCTCGTTCTCGTTGTTCGGAAAAACGTAGAACTCAATTTGATGACCTTGAGATCTTCCCACGTATTCCTTGCACTAGCCCGGACGTCGTGTGGGCGACGATCTACCGAACTCCATGGATCTCCCTCTCTACTTTCTCTCTCTAGAATTGTGATCTTCAAGTTATGAGAATAGAGAAGACCATGTAGTGCTTTTATAGGCTACGTAGGGGATCTTAAGGAGGTGGAATATTGGGCTTCCAATATTAATGATTAAATTGAGCCCAAGCCCAAATCTATTAATCCCATTAATATTAATTAATTTATTTTCCACTATATAAATTAATTGCACTCCCAATATTAAACCATATTATATCAAATAATATTTCTCCGGTAGTATTATTTATTCCGTGTATTTAAGATATAAATATCCATGAATAAAATTAATTTATTGCTAATTAATTTATTCATCTCTTATATCCGAGACTAGTACCATTCAACCTTAATTATTATGCGGAACAAATCCATCTGCAGGGTTTACATAATAATTCCTTATGAACTCATCTCGGGGATATTATCAACCCTTACGGGATACACTTTCCCGTCAAGTATTCACGGCATGCCATATATAAAATATAGTGACCCAACTTAACCGGTAATTAACCCAATAATTAAATCGGTTAATTCCTTTGGTAAATCAAAGTCACTTATATTAAATATACACACCCGCAATAGTATCGGGGATTAAGAATAAAATACTCAGAGATTTAAATCGATTATCGCCGGCAATCCTAATCGATAAATCTCAAACGATCCGCTCAATACACCAAGTGTACAAGTGTGATAAAATAATCAAGACAGATTATTTTCTCTCTCACACAACGACTATACCGATGGATTGGTCCGTGTCCATCTAGGTCGTGAGCAACTGTTCGATTAAATACGAGTAACCGATAGTATGATCTTCTGTGTGACGTCGCACACCATACTAACTACAACGTATATAATCCAGGACTATTATTTGCATATATTTAATTATAAATAATTAAACGCAAATAATTGTTTATTTAATTAAATAGATTAATGGCAATGGATCGTGAGTTTCCGTTACTCAAATCTAGACATTAAGTACACAACTCCAACAATCTCCCACTTGTACTAAGGTCTAGTCATTTCCTCCAAACTCCCGACTCCCATACTCATCACGTGCTTAAGTTGTATTTCCAAGAAGCACTATGTGAATGAGCACTCTAGGTTGCCGCTCTGAAGTTATCTTGGTGACTACAACGTCGTCTCCCTCGACGATGACTCGTATCAGGTGGTACTTGCACTATGTGTTATCTTACACTTATGGACTTGTGATTTCTTACCATTTGCCATCGCACCGCTATACACATAGCCTTTTGGCAAATTAAGAATCACCTCTAAGTCCCAGAGATTATCCCGGAGTTATACCAAAACTTCCGCTGCCTCTGAGGCCGCTATTTGGTTACCCATAGAGTCCGAAAAGCATCGTGCTTATCACTCTTCCATGTTAAAACTCCTTCTCCTTTAATAGTGAAACACATAGCCTGATATCGACTTACACTGGTCCTCATTCGATTAGAAATCTAAGAGAATGTAATCCAAAGGAAAAGCTTGTTTGCTCCGTAATCCAGAACATAGTTTCTAGTACTTCGAAAGTACTTAAAATGTTCAATACAGCAGTCAAGTATTCCTTTCCAGGATTACCTTGATATCCTCCCACTATGCTAACCGCATAGCCGATATCAGGTTCTTGTTTTCAACAATGCATTTATTAAGCTTTCCACACTCAAAGTGTAGGAAACTGCTTTCATTGCTTCTATCTCCTTTTGTGTTCCAAAACACATATCCTTAGATAGATGCATTCCGTCTCTGAAAGGTAACGAACCTTTCTCGGAATCTTGCATGTTAAAACGAACCATAATCATATATGCAAGATGTCCAGGAGAAGTACAATGTTCATTCCTAGAGATCCAAGATCTCAAGAACATGTCCAACTTCTTCCTATATCTTTCATAATGATTTATCTAGACAACCACCATTTTATGTCTGACAACATCTTTACATTGTTACCAATGATAAAATGTTATCTACATAAAACCTCCGAGAAACACCACCTTGTTTTCCATCACGTTTCCAATACACACGATTCGTCTATGCTTTTGATGAATCCATAAAATGGACTATCTCATCAATTTGCAAGTACCACGAACTCAATGCTTTGATTCAATCCATAAATGGATCAACTAAGCTTGTACTCTAAATGATCTCGCCTCTTAGCAATAATCCTTATTGCTCTCCAAGAAGGCACATTTAGATCTAGTACGGCCTTTATGTAGATCCAGGGATCGATTTCATGTATACTAGGTCCAGAGTCCGAAGACTCTCCTAGTCTTATGAATATCTTCGGTTGTCCCACAACCTCCCACTACTATGGCGTTCCGGTGTATAAACAGTGATAACAGTAGGTGCAGTTAGTGGTGTGCCGCTACTCGGTTCGGCTGGTTCTAAGTCTTAATCGTTTTCTCTCTTTTCAGAAGTATCACGTCATTTTGGGCTTGTGGTTCATCTAATAGTCTTCCTCTAAGAACCGGGCGTTAGAACTTATAACGTCCTTCTGGTTCATAGTACTATCGAACACACATCTTTTGTTCTTCTAGGATATTCTACAACCACATTTGAATGTGCCGTTTTTACCAAGACATATCTATAGAACATAGGTAGTTCCGTTTAACTCATGCTTTTACTATTTCTATAAGAGTTCCATTTCTTATTTCCGACACACCAATCTTACAGAGGACTGTATGGTGTTGTCACTTGGGATCAAATCCCAATCTCTGATCAGTATGCCATGCATTCCTCAGACAGGTATTTGCCTCCGCGATCAAATCGCAGGCTACAAATGGATATACCTTGATGGTTCTCCACAATTGCTTAGTGTCCATTGACTTGTCAAAACACTTGCTTTTGTGGCACATCAGGTATTCTAATCCATTTCTCGAGTAATCATCAAATGAAGTACTCGTACCTTATTGTCTGAGTAGGCATAGGTCTGCATACATCAGAGTCAATCAATTCTTATACTTGTCCGGATCTTATATCTTATATCCATAAAGGATTGCTTAGTCGTATTATCTTCCAAATTAGATTCTTAGGTCGGAAGGTCCACTCCTTCAACTTAATTGATCAAACAATCAATTTTCAACCTTTGAACTTCTTATTTGAATAAATATGACTTAGCATAAGAATCCACAAGTATAAATGATTTAATAAAGAAATCTCTTATTAGTAAAATGAGTTATATAAAACGGTTCGTTGCATCGTGGTGGACTCAGGATTCATCATTTATATATTGCTAGCTAATGTACCTAAATAGATAATATCATTATTTCTTCTTATAACCATCAAATGATTAAAAGAAATAAAATATCCATTCATTAGAAATCCAGAACAAAGTTCTTTCTAATATGAAAGGTACATAAAAGCAATAACTCAAAATGAAATCCTTTAAAATGTCCTCCAATGCAACAGCTGCCTCCTTACAGCATTGCCCATGTAGACTTCGATCTTTTCTTTTCTAAGTCGTCGGGTTTCCTGGAACCCTTGCATTTAGAATGCACATACCGTCAGTGGTTCCATATCTACATACCAGGTTCCGGTAGATAATACCACTGACTATGTTTTATGACTAAAGAAAATTTCGTACTTCTTTTGAGAGGATAATCAGACTTCCAGTACCCAGACTGTTTGCATCGAGAACTCTTGCCTCATGGCTTTCTCGTCCCATCTCGTGGTCCAAGTAACTTTGGACCACTGGGATTCATTGCTTTCTTTTCCTTTCCCCCGATTTTGCCCTTAGGTTCAAAACCTTTGGCATTGGCTACAAGAGCTTGCGATTTCCGTCTCAACTCGTCCAAAAGGTCAATCATCTCAAAAACGTTTTTAAGCGTTTCCTCGAAGTGACTGGCCTTTATGAGTATCCTCATCGCTTCTTGTCTAGCCGCCTACGTCAATAGGCTCGGGAGGACAAAGCTCATTGAGTACAACCTTGTACTCTTCAACAGTTTGGGTAATGTCTAGATCTCTATTCCAATCATTACATTTAGGGACCAGTGAGTTTAAAATCCTTACGTATCAGAGAAAGTGGGTTCAAAGCCATTTCCTAATCTATGAGCACATATAACAACAAACAATCGATTTAATCTCCGATATTATCTCCCTCAAATAATATCATTAAACCACTAATCGCATCTAAAATCCCATCAGATATGGCAAGCCACGATAGTGTGGACGTTTACCTATCCAAATGATTTAGCAATTAGATTTGCTTCGGTCATACATCATCATTAGCGTTACTTCGATGGGAAGAATACTAAGAAGCGTACCTAAGTGTAAACCATTACTCAGTATCTAAGAAGATTGTTTGGGACACGCATATTCACCGCAAGCCACGATAGTGTGGACGTTTACGTTAACATACGCTCCTTTACTCCCTTCTATAACTGTCTACATCAATCGTTCCAAAATCCCATTCAATGTAGCAAGCCACGATAGTGTGGACGTTTACTACACCAAAAGACTTTTACAATTGACTCCCAATTACTTGATTCATTTAATCTTGTAAATCAAGACGCGGAGAATCATAAGTGAAACTCGAAGTTTCTAACCAGTGATTCACCATGCGAACGACCCTATCTCTCATAAATGAGGGAGCCGAGCAGACAATCGATCTAGTCATCAAATGACACGAAAGTCTCTAATTTGTGTCCTCGACATGACCAAGTGGCTTTGGCTCCATTCCACTCCCCGGGGTGAGAATGGGTCGACTTGAAATCAGTTTTGGAAAGACAAATTAGGCATTGTTTGATAAACTTAATCAATGTTTCTCGTAAAAGGAATTACAAGAATTCTCCTCCAATGACTTGTCTATACGAACTTCAAAAGTCCATAAAAGTCACCAAGAGAACAGCAATGGAGACCATGGATATGTTTCCATACCCTCTCCCACTTAGCTTTTTATAACAAAGGGATACGCTATCTAATGCATAATTAAATACACATAAGCATGCATACATGAAATAAAGCACATAGAATATTATCACATAATCAAAATAATACTAGAATATTATTTTCCGACTATTATGGCTTTATCGCATCCCCGTATGCGTCTTCTAGTCTTTAGTCTTCGTTCTTTGAATGCTCCATGTGACGGGAATATTAATTTCAATATTTAAATCTATTTATTTTTAATAAATCCAAAAGTTACTTAATTCGAAAATTAAGTCAATCGAATAAATCAAAAATAAAATTAAATATTATTAATATTTTTATTTATTTATTTATTTTCCTTTTCTACTTCATTAAATCTCTAGAATAATCTATCCAAGACCCACTTGGAATATTCTAGAAGACTTCTATAATGAAATAAGGAAATAAATAATTTAGGACTCCTAGTCCTTCCAAATTAATTCCTTTCCTAATCCATTAAAAATTCCATAAAGGAATAATTAAATAAGGAAAAATTAATTTAGGACTCCTAAACTTTCCAAATTAATTATTTTTCTAATCCATTAAAAATTCCATAAAGGAATAATTAAATAGGAAATAAATTAATTTAATAATTAATTATTTTCCTTTCTAATTCCATTAAATCTCTAGAATCCTATTCCAAGTAGAACTTAGAATATTCTAGAAGACTTCCATAATAGAATAAGGAAATAAATTAATTCCAATTAATTCTTTTCCTATTTCCATGAGAATTCCCAAAAAAATAGGAATACTCAAAATAGGAAAACCGAATCAATTAGGAAAGTGAATCTAGGTAGGAGAACACGAGATCACGAGGACCCCGCGTCCCCCACCATCGATCGCCGGCCGGGGAGGAGCGCCGCCGCCACCTCAGCCCACGCGCCACCACCACCGGTGGCCGGCGTGGCCGAGGGTTCCCGCGGGCAGCCCCCACGCCCCCTTTCGATCGATCCTCATGGGATCGATCATCATGATCGATCCCCGGTCCTCCCTCTCTTCGTCTCCTCCGTCACACTTTTCCGGTCGTCGTTTCGTCCTCGATCCAACGTAAATAAATTACAAATTTATTACTACGTTATCCGGTATTGATTCTCTCCATTAAATCAACCTCATACAATTTCCGGAAAAATTAAGAACAAGCATTCACCACACAAGAACAAATATCGACATCACCGAGAGTTTAATAATCAAGAGAAATATTATGACATTAATTAACAATAATTAAATCTAGCCATAATAATCGGAAACCCTGCAAGGTAGAACAATTTATCGAAAAATACCATGAACTAAAACCAACGCTCTGATACCAATTGTTGGAAATCGATATCCCGGAATTAATAAATTAATTAAAATTAATTATCTAATTAATTCCGACCGAAATCCTTCGGAGATCGAATATCCGGAGTTGTCGAATTTGCGGAAATAACAACTCCAAACGAAGTCCCGGTTGCCGGAAACCCGCCACGAACCTCCACGGGGATAGCCTAATCAAACAAACCCGCCACGGGGATAGCCCGTGGCTTGTTCGATCGAGCCACCACGCGTGGGCTCGCGGCTGTTCGCGACAGCCGTGCGGGGCTGCTCGTAGCAGCCCGCGTGAGTCCCGTGCGACGCGTACGGGAGGGGCTCGGCCAGCCCGTGAATCCACTGCGGGAAACCCCGCAGCTCACGGCCGAGCCTGTACGGGCGATCGAGCCTTGCTCGATTGAGTCCTCGGCGTCCAGCCGAGGCTCACGCCCTTCGACCCATCCGACATGAGCCGTCGAGCCGCCGGCGGTCCGGTGGTCCGTGCCCACCACCGCCCGGTTCGACCTCGTGTCGAGTCTCGTCTCTCGGATCTTGTTCATGATATTTTCACGATAATTAAACGATAAAATCATAAAGAGGGTTTTACGATTTACCTCGTTCTCGTTGTTCGGAAAAACGTAGAACTCAATTTGATGACCTTGAGATCTTCCCACGTATTCCTTGCACTAGCCCGGACGTCGTGTGGGCGACGATCTACCGAACTCCATGGATCTCCCTCTCTACTTTCTCTCTCTAGAATTGTGATCTTCAAGTTATGAGAATAGAGAAGACCATGTAGTGCTTTTATAGGCTACGTAGGGGATCTTAAGGAGGTGGAATATTGGGCTTCCAATATTAATGATTAAATTGAGCCCAAGCCCAAATCTATTAATCCCATTAATATTAATTAATTTATTTTCCACTATATAAATTAATTGCACTCCCAATATTAAACCATATTATATCAAATAATATTTCTCCGGTAGTATTATTTATTCCGTGTATTTAAGATATAAATATCCATGAATAAAATTAATTTATTGCTAATTAATTTATTCATCTCTTATATCCGAGACTAGTACCATTCAACCTTAATTATTATGCGGAACAAATCCACCTGCAGGGTTTACATAATAATTCCTTATGAACTCATCTCGGGGATATTATCAACCCTTACGGGATACACTTTCCCGTCAAGTATTCACGGCATGCCATATATAAAATATAGTGACCCAACTTAACCGGTAATTAACCCAATAATTAAATCGGTTAATTCCTTTGGTAAATCAAAGTCACTTATATTAAATATACAAACCCGCAATAGTATCGGGGATTAAGAATAAAATACTCAGAGATTTAAATCGATTATCGCCGGCAATCCTAATCGATAAATCTCAAACGATCCGCTCAATACACCAAGTGTACAAGTGTGATAAAATAATCAAGACAAATTATTTTCTCTCTCACACAACGACTATACCGATGGATTGGTCCGTGTCCATCTAGGTCGTGAGCAACTGTTCGATTAAATACGAGTAACCGATAGTATGATCTTCTGTGTGACGTCGCACACCATACTAACTACAACGTATATAATCCAGGACTATTATTTGCATATATTTAATTATAAATAATTAAACGCAAATAATTGTTTATTTAATTAAATAGATTAATGGCAATGGATCGTGAGTTTCCGTTACTCAAATCTAGACATTAAGTACACAACTCCAACACCAGTGTCCAGACTTCTTGCACCGGAAGCATTTGCCCTTAGGCTTGCTAGTCCCTTCACGCAGTGCTTGCTTCTTCCCTCTACCTCCATTAGGCTTAAAGCCTTTGGACTTAGTAGCTACAAGAGCTTGAGACTTGCCCTTCTTGTAGATCCCCTCCGCCGCTGTCAGTTCAGTCAGGAGTTCCGCTAGAGAATAAGATAGTTTACCCATATTATAGCTCATGCGGAACTGCTCAAAACCAGAGGCCAGAGATTGGAGTATGATGTCGACTTGCGTCTCTCCATCAATTTGAGCTCCTAGGATCTCCAATTCATTCAACAACTCCATCATCTTAAGAACGTGCTCCCCTACGGGCGTTCCTACAGACTGAGTAGTTGTCATAAGGACTCTCATTGCATCTTGCCTAGCCGCACGGTCTTGATGCCCAAACATCTCTTTGAGTTTAAACAGCATATCATAGGCGGAGTCCATCGACTGATGCTGGTTTTGGAGTACATTGACATGGAAGCCAAAATATAGCACCTAGCCATCTCATCAGCCTTTTCCACCTCCTATATGCCGTTCGTTCCTCATCAGTTGAGGCATTCGTGGGCTCAGCAGGGCATTGATCAGTAAGTACAAACTTGTAATCCTCGGAAGTTAGGACAATGTCCAGATTTCTCCTCCAATCAATATAATTGGGGCCAGTGTGTTTATTCTCCTTGAGTATCACAAAAAGTGGATTCACAGCTATTCTCTAAACCTATAAGCACATAAACAAATAATCAATTTAATTTCCAATATTATCTCCCTCAAATAATATCATTAAATTACTAATCACATCTAAAATCCCATCAGATAAGGCAAGCCACGTTGTGTGGACGTTTACATATCCAAACGATTTTGTAATTAGATTTACTTTGGTCGTACATCGATTATAGCGTTACTTCGTTGGGAAGGATACTATAATTCGTACATAAGTGTAAACCATTACTCAGTACTAAGGTGAATCGTTTGGAATCGCTACATTACCGCAAGCCACGTTGTGTGGACCTTTACGATAACTCACAATACTTCACAATTCCCTATAACTGTCTACATCAATTATTCCAAAATCCCATTCAGTATAGCAAGCCACGTTTTGTGGACGTTTACTACACCAAACGATTTTTATAATTGACTCCCAATTACTCGAGACATTTAATCTTGTGAATCAAGACGTAGTAAATCATAAGTGAAACTCGAAGTTTCTTACCAGTGATTCACCATGCGAGCGACCCTATCTCTCATAGAATGAGGGAGCCGAGTAGACAATCGATCCATTTCAAGAAATGGTACGAAGGTCTCTAATTTGTGTCATCCATATGACCAAGTGGCTTTGGCTCCATTCCACTCCCCGGGGTGAGAATGAGTCGACTTGAAGTCAGTTTCAGAAACACAAATTAGGCATTGTTTGATAAACTTAATCAATGTCTCTTGTAAAAGGAATTACAAGAATTCTCCTCCAATGACTTATCTATATGAACTTCAAAAGTTCATAAAAATCACCAAGAGAACAGCAATGGAGACCATGGGTATTGTTTCCAATCCCTCTCCCACTTAGCTTTTTACAATAAAGGGATACGCTATCTAATGCATAATTAAATACACATAAGCATGCATACATGAAATAAAAGCACATAAATATTATCACATAGTCAAAATAATACTAGAATATTATTTTCCGACTATTATGGCTTTATTCCATCCTTGTACGCATCTTCTAGTCTTCAGTCTTCGTTCTTGAATGCTCCATGTGACGAGAATATTAATCTCAATATTTAAATCTATTTATTTTTAATAAATCCAAAAGATACTTAATTCGAAAATTAAGTCAATCGAATAAATCAAAAATAAAATTAAATATTATTAATATTTTTATTTATTTATTTTTCTTTTCAATTCTATTAAATCTCTAGAATCCTATCCAAGTCAAACTTGGAACATTCTAGAAGACTTCCATAATAGAATAAGGAAATAAAATAAATTAGGACTCTTCTACTTTCCAAATTAATTAATTTCCATGTCCATGAATATTCCCATAAAATAGGAATAATCAATTAGGAAATAAATTAATTCCAAAATAATTATTTTCCTTATCCATGAGAGTTCCCATAAATAAGAACACTCAATAAGGAATAAATTAATTCCAATTTAATTCTTTTCCTATTCCATGAGAGTTCCTAAAAATAAGAACACTCAAAATAGGAAAATCGAATTAAATTAGGAAAGCGAATCTCAGTAGGAGTAGCACGGGGTGGGGATCCCCGTACCACCCCCACCGATCGACCGGCCAAGGGAGAGGAGCACCGCCGCCGCCACCAGCCGGCCGGCCACCACCACTGCCGGCGGCAGCCCCAGCCGAGGGGCGCGTCGCCCCCTCCCACTCGATCGATCGCATGGGGTCGATCATGGGGATGATCGGCCCCGGTCCTTCCCTCTCATCGTCTCCTTCGTCACACTTCGTTCTCCGGCGATCGTCTCAACATCGAACCAACGTAAAATTAAATTACAAATTTAAATTACAATTCCGGTATCGATTCTATACATGAAATCGACCTTATACACTTTCCGGAAAACAAGAACAATAATAATAAATCCTAAATTCGGTCAACCCCCGAATTTTTACTATTACAAGCATTCATCCACACAAAACGAATCTCGACATGTCCGAGAGTTTAATAAAAATTATGACAATAATTAATAAATAATTAACAAGTCATAATAGTCGGAATCCCTACAAGGTAGAACACAAAATCGAACATATATATGAACTAGAATCAACGCTCTGATACCAATTGTTGGAAATCGATATCTCGGGGTTAACGGAATTGCGTAAAACATAACCCCGACCGAAATCCCATCGCCGGAAAACACGCGAACCACCGTACGACGCCGGAGCTCGACCGGAGCGTCGCCATGGGCGAACCCACGGCTAACCCTAGCCGAGCCCCCGCCGGGAGGCTTGCGATCGCGCGCCAGCCGCGATCGCGTGGGGCTGCTCCGGCAGCCCCCGGCGGTGAGTCCGGCGACTCACCGTCGTCACCGGAGGAGGGAGGGGGCACCCGCCGCGGCACCAGCCCGAGGCAGCCCCCAGCGATCGACTTCACGGTTGATCGCATGCCCCGGCGTCCAGCCGGGGCTCCTTCGATGCGCACCGGCGATCGAGCCCTAGGGCTTCGATCGCCACCCCTCGGCTCCCAGCCGAGGGTGTTCTTCGATCCCCGCGGGGATGTCGACCTCGCGGTCCATCCCCATCCGCGGAGTTCGTCGTTCCCGGATCTTCGTTCATGTATATATTACGATTTATATATCACATAAAATCATAGAGGGTGTTGAACGATTTTACCTTTGATTTCGTTGTGTGGAGAAACGAGATTGATTTGAAGACCTTCGGATCTTCCTACGTATTCCTTGCACTAGCTTGAACGTCGTGTGGGCGACGATCCTCCAAGCTTATGGATCTCCTTCACAACTCTCTAAAACTATCAACTAATGATATTCTTGTCTTGTAGGTTTTTTTCTAATTCTGAAGATCATGTAGTGCTTTTATAGGCTACGTAGGTGATCTAAAGGAGGTGGAATATTGGGCTTCCAATATTAATGATTAAATTGAGCCCAAGCCCAAATCTATTAATCCATTATTATTAATTATATGATTAATTCCACTATATAAATATAATTGCACTCCCAATATTCACCATATTATATCAAATAATATTATCTCCGGTAGTATTATTTATTCCATGTGTTTAAGATATAAATATCCATGAATAAAATTAATTTATTGCTTAATTAATTTATTTATCTCTTATATCCGAGACTAGTACCATTCAACTTTAATTATTATGCGGAACAAATCCACTCATGAGGTTTACATAATAATTCCTTATGAACTCATCTCGGGGATATTATCAACCCTTTCGAGGACACATTTTCCCATCAAGAATTCACGGCATGTCATACATAAAATACTGTGACCCAACTTTACCGGTAATTGATCGGTTATTCTAATCAATCAATTCCTTTGGAAAATTAAAGTCACTAATATTAAATGCACACACCCGCAATAATATCAGGGATTAAGAATAAAATACTCAGAGATTTAAATCGATTATCCAAGGCAATCCTAATCGATAAATCTCAAGCGATCCGCTCAATACACCAAGTGTACAAGTATGATAAAATAATCAAGACCAATTATTTTCTCTCTCATACAACGACTATACCGATGGATTAGTTCTTGTCCATCTAGGTCGTGAGCTACTGTTTGATTATATACGAGTGACTGATAGTATGATCTTCCGTGTGACGACGCACACCATACTAAATACAACGTATATAATCCAGAACCATATTTGCATTTATTTAATTATAAATAATTAAAAGCAAACGATTATTCATTTAAATAGATTAAATACTATGACCGGGAGTTTACGATACTTAAATCTAGACATTAAGTATACAACTCCATCAAAAATCACTCTCCTACGCGCAATCGCTGGATGAAATCCCACCTCCCTACTCCGAGGATTTCTACAAGAAATGTTTTGAAAAACGTTTTCAAGTCATGCAAGTTATGAACATTCATCCTGACAAGAATTTCAGCAAGGACCAATTTGATAAAAATGGAATGCTCTAGGTGATCTGTGACTATTTACTGCCCCAACTTTTCCCTACACTATTCATCCTATGTCGTGCGCACTTTTTAAGCAAGATGATCCTTCCTTTTACTCGTTTGATTATTCACATGATGATCAAACAAGAATTTAAGTTCAACTCGGATCCTGCTTCTCTTGATCAACCGATTACAAAGTCTTCAACAATTTGTATTTCGCCAAGTTACCTTTATCCGACCAAGCGCTGCGTTGATATGCCATGGAAAGTGTATGTCAATGAGAAGGATGTGCCTGAGCCCAAGACTCCAGCTGTCTCGCCTACGCTCCCCGCACATAAGCGCAAAAGCACCAAGGCTGTCAGCTCCCCCGCGCTAAAGCGCCCGCGCCAACACTCTCCTGAGCCAAGTGTTTATGCGCCTTCTTTGAGTTAGCAGGCGCCTCGGTTTCCCAAACATCTCATCACGGGATCGTATTCGATTGTGGCGGCCAGCCTGCTGGATTAACTGGTTGATGATTCAAATTACTTAGCAAGCAAACACGCAGCGAACATTATCACCACAAATGTGTTGACTGAATTTTAGAATCGCTTCTTCTCGACGTAGGATCGTTATCACAAGGCAACCCACCAAGGGGGAGGAATTGGGTGTTCAAATCACGGGCCAATTGCGAAAACCTACCTATATCGCATCATGAATGATATAATGAAGGAACTGAGCTCAACGACAGGAAGTGAGGAGGTGGAGGCGCCGACAAATGATGAGGAGCAGGTGTCTAAGTCTGTAAAAAAATCAACTGTCCTTGTAGTTGAAGTTCCCACTCCGGGATTCATTAACTTCGACGACGACACTGACAACCCAAAAGCTATGTTTTTTGTAATCCTTTTGTGTTTGCAGATTTGGAGGATGATCCTTAAGAGCTTCGCTCTCCAAATTCTCAAGGAAGTGGTAAGGGACCAAATCTGAAAGGAATAATGCAGGCCCTCGAACCAAAGAAAAAGATGGACAAAGGGAAAGACGTTGTAGTTAAAGATGATGACAATGAGGATGATGGAATTTAATGATATGAAGTTGAGGAAGATGAAGGAGTGTACCAGAAAACGAGACGCACAGGTTACTAGATGAAGATGATGAAGGCGCCGCAAAGGACGGAGGCGCAACCGAGGAAGAAGGAGCCACAAATGAGGATGGCGCCAAGGATATGGAGATTGACGAGGAAGTCAATTCACCAATCATCTCACCTAGTACTTCTCCATGATTTTAATTTTTCTGCTTAACTTGTTGTACCCCATTTTCCCAGGCCCACTGGGGCCGGCCCATATACACGTCCACTAGCCCATGATTTGGAGGGCTAAGAATAGATACAAGTGGCCGATTTCGTAGCCACACCGATGTCCATCCGCCACGAGGTGTTGATAATGGTGATTGAGGAGAAATGGTGGTCTCCGGCTCGACCAAAGTCCTAAGAGGTCCTTTCTCGTGCTCTTATTCGGACACCATCGGAAAACTGTCCGTTGATCCCTATTCAAGAGGTAACATTGTTCGCACCAGAAGGCACGATCCCGCGATCAGTTTGGGAGACCCCGACGGCTGTCCGGGCAGGGAGTTGTCTTAAACCGGATAAAGAGGATCTCGCCTAGGACAACTCTCGGATCGGGGGTCCCCACCTGGTGGTATGACCGGAAATTTTAGCAAAAGATAGAGGACACAAGAGACTTTTAGCCATCAAAAAGCTCATCATAGTGAGGCCGAACTCCCTAGTTAGAAACCTTAATTCACCTACTATAAATTGTTTATCATTTTTATTCATTAAGGACATGTGCAATTCCCAAGAGAAGGACATTACATTAATACAAAGAAGTTCTCTTATCTATTACTTTCTTGTTCTCTCAATCCTCAAAATTTCTCTGGTCGGTTGGTAACCTGGTCGGATTTTCTCACCGTCAACAGAACTATCTCTGAAAATTTTACTTCACGTTTTTTCTTTGGTTTGTAATATTTGCATGCATAAACACTTCGTCACTTGCATGCATAATTTGCTTGAATCTGTTTGATTCGACTGAACTATGAACTCGGCGCCTAGGCGCACGTTTGTGGGTTTTGCTACCCTGAACTCTTTAATGATTTGATTATTCATGATCTTTATTTTAGCTAAGTTTTTACTTAGTAATTTTTTTTGTTTTTTTTATTGAGGGGAGGTTATTATACACTAAACTCTTTTAAGAATTGTGCCAAAAAAGGGAAGATTGTAAATGTATATTTTAGCGACAACTTGTTGTGTTTGTCTTTGATTCTATTTTGCAGGTATTTTGAACTTGAAGCATGACGCCGCGCCAAGCATCTACCAGTGAAAGTTGGCGTCGCGCAATAAAGTAGGCGCCAAGAATGGAGTTGGCGCCACTCACCCAAAGAGATGGCGCCACTCACCCAAAGAGATGGCGCCACTCACCCAAAGAGATGGCGCCTAGCATAGATATGGTGCCTAACATGAAATTGGCGCCGAGTAGCTGCGAGATGGTGCCTGGAACAAGTCGCGCTTTGTCAACACACTTAAATGCAATGAAGATTACGATACGCTCAACTTCAACACTTAGGATAATTTCAAGATGAAAAGAAGATGAGGCGTAGAAGTGCATTGGAGCTTTGCATCCGTTGAAGCGCGCCTAGAATCTAATTATTCAAGATTCGACATTCAAGATCCAAGATTCAAAGTACGAAGATTATGTAGTTTGACGTCAAGAATTTTAATATGACGTCAACCGAACGTGTAGCCAATGAGGATCACTCTCCTCCGGCATTCTAACGTGAGACACTCTTATAAAACCCTCAATCCCGATTTGGAAAATCACTTCTTGCATTCAGCTTTCCGAAATTAGGGTTTGTCTTAGTTTTATTTTAGGAGTTTTAGGATTCGCGTTATGCGCCATCCGAGATAGGGTTTTCGTGTAGTTGCTTTACACTTGACGCCGATTACTAGAGTTAGGTAATTTAGCTCTAGGCGCCTAAGTGTTGGATCTCTGGTTTGTGAGAGTGCTGCGTCGCTTGGACTACTACATTAGATCGTTTTGCCTACCGTTCTCTACTTTGTAATCTAGTCGTTTTATGAAATGAAATGAAATATTTTACATATACTTTACTCAAATCAGATTTGCTCCGCGTGCTCCAGGTGTGTGTTTTGTGTGATTTGAATCAAGTGTGTTGGCGCCTTCTCTGTGTTCTCTGCGCCAACCGATCAAGGCAGCAGGTTTCTAGTCGTCGACCCAGGCAGGCGCCAAGTTAGTGGTATAGCGCCAACTGGGTTGTTTTCAGAGTTTGACTCGTTAAGGTTTTTAAACTTAGACCGACTTTGCGAAAAGTTTGTATCATACGTCGAAGACGTAATTTTATTTTTCGATTGCATATTTCATGCTTATGGAGTAGTTTCATTCAATTAAAATTCTATTTTTCTGTCTTGGTTTATCATTTGATCTTTTATTTTAAATCGTGTGATTATTTATTTATTTATGTGTTAATTAGCATATATTTGGTTGATTGCTCCAACAATACCAAGTACTTACTTTTTACATTTGCAGACGAATCTATGAAAAATGATCATTAGTTGGAGATACGTACTATTTTAAATTTAATTGTGTTGTAAATTTAATAGCTCAGAACAATATAAAATATAAAGTACGCAAGAGAGTAGAAGTAGGAAGAAGGGGAATTCTTATTATCTTTAGAGTATTCAAATGTACATTCCAATGGAGCACAAAGACACCTATTTATAGGTCAACATACATGATCATGCATTACATAGAAGTAAATAGTATGAATAAATATGATCATCAAGGTGTGCTTCAATGGTGTGTCCATTTGCATGCCCACTACATGGTATACCAAGAGACATCCACATATTATTTTATAACACTCCCCCTTGGATGTCTTTTATACATAAGTATTTCTCCCCCTGATTCAAGCATCGCTTTTATTTTTCGTTTCCAATTACTAAGTAAAAACCGGAGGGAAAACCTTAGTAAACGAAAATTTATTTAATACGCTCAACAAGTTGCCTCGTTAAAAACCTTCCAAAGTAAAACCCTTTGGGAAAAAACCAAGTGAAGGAAAAGAGTGCAACGCGTATTTATTTGAGATCTTTTAACCGACAAATTCCAATATGTCTTTCCAAATTTTCAAATGTTGCAGTCAGTAATGCTTTGGTAAATAAATCTGCCAAATTATCCTTTTATCGAATTTGTAACACATCAATTTCACCTTTCTAATTCAATTCATTTTATCTCTTTTCTCATTTGAGTTGAGATGCGGTACTTCAGGACCAATGATCTCATCATCTTTATCTCGAGCTCTAAATCCTTTTTAGTATTAAGTGTTCGGCCGATCATCGAAGTAATTAAGAGATGTGCATTTTTCATGTTGAATCACTTTAATACCTTCTGGGTATAAGCTGTTTGGTGAACTTAAATTCCATCTTCTAGATGTTCGATGTGTTAACCAATGCAAATTTTCATTTTCCAAAGTCTTTAATCTCAAATTCTTTCTTCAAATATTCAATGAATTTTTTAAGCTCTTCAGGAGTTCCAATCGTGCCTTATTTCTTACAATTTCATTTTTCTCATTTCTTTTTCGCACGAATACCCATATATATCCAACGGGATTTATACCTTCTGGTGTTTGGACTACTGGTCCGAAAACTTTTCGTTTTATCAACGAATCTAATTTAGATTAAATTGCATCTTTCCATTTTTGCCAATCATTTTTATGCCGACATTAATCAACCGATTTTGGTTCATTATCCTCAATTTTTTCCATAACTTCAAGTGCTAGATTGTATGCAAAAATTGCATCAACAACAATTTCTTTTCGATTCCAACCTTTTCTGATAGTGACATAATTTATTGAAGTTTCTATAGTTTTATTTTCTTCAGAAACTTGTTCTTTTTCTTATTCTAGAGAAATCTCTTCAAGAGATAATATTTTCTCATTTTTTTTTTACTAATTCGTCACTTTTATTTAATCCTTTTTTCTTTCGAGGATTTTTATGTTTGGAACCGATAGGTCTTCCACGCTTCAAGCGTGCTTTTGATTCATTAGCACTTGTAATTTTTCCTTCGGGGACATCAATTTTAACCAGAACAATTTCTACATGAATATGTGATTTACTAACTCTTCAGGAGTCAGTAAATGCATCCGGTGATTGATTTGCAATTCTTTGCAAATGCAAATTTCTTTGAAATTCTAGTTCACATTCTTTTGTTCTTGAATTAAGGAAATCCAATTTTATTTTCCAATTGGGTTCTTTTTCGGTTGATCATTTCTCCCCCTACTGTCGGGAAAATTGATTTTCATGTGTGTTCAACACCTTTTGTTTTTTCAAGATATGGCCATGAGAACTTTCAATTATTCATCTCATCATTGTCGAGCTTGGATTTCAGGGTCGATCGATCATGTCAAATCATAAAATCTTTTGGAACAATAGACTTCTGGTCTATTAGGTGATATATTTCTATTGAATGTATTCGTATAATATAAGCCCAAAGATAATGAATACGATTTTTCTAGTACACACTTCTTTCCGGATTGATTTTTGTAATCAATAAGCATTCTTTATTTTTCTCGTTTATAGTCTCAATATGATACCCATTTTTTCGGATATCTTTAAAGCTTTATCAAATTTCTTCGAGACTTAGGAGATAGTAGTGCATTTTCAATAACAATTTTGTTTCCTTCAGGGAGAAAACTTGTTGCTCTTCCGGAGCCATCAATCAAATTTGCACTTCCGCTTATTGTATTAACATTTATTTCTCCCTCTTCAAGACGAGAGAAATATTTTTCGATTTTTCAATATTGTGTGCGTTGCAGCACTATCAATTAGGCAAATATCACCATAATTATTTCATTCCAAAGATTTGACAATTTATAATTTCTTCTTAGAAATTATTATTGATAAATGATGCAATCATTGAATTTTCTTTCATAATTCATGTCATCATCACTGACATTATTTTCATCAACATGATTTGTCTCCACATTTTTTTCGTTTCTTTTCAACGATTATTTATAAAGATCAACAAAATGATCCGATCTTCGGCATATACGAGACCAATGAACATTCTTTTGTTCATTGTTATTTTTTATTTTCTCTCTTCTGGGAGACAACTTTTTCATCATTATTATTTTTATTATATGGCTAGACCAAACATGATTACGAACATGATAGTTTTCATGTTCTCTACTTTTTCCACGACTATTACCACAACTTTGTACACGACCACGACCACCACGGCCACGTTCATAATTTTGAAGTTGAGTCGCATTTGCTTCAGGAAATGGACTGACTTGTCACTCGGGTTTCGTGTTTTTTCAACAACCAATTTAGTTAGAATATTTGGTATTTCCTTTTTGTCGATATTGCTACTGCAGGAGCACATTCGACAAATGATAAGTAGAGTATATTTTCACAAACATGTCTTCATCAGTTATAGTTTCACCACATAATTCATTGAGAAGCTACTTTCAAGATAGCTAAAATTATATGCCTCGACAGATTTCAAATCTTGTAGTCGAATGTGGAGTCAATCATACCATGTTTTTTGTAGTACGACCATCTTCAGGTGGTCGTATTTTTTTTTTCAAATCTTTCCACATAGTTAGTGGAATATTCATTTCACTAAGATCAAGAAGAGTGAAATCAACCTTGTTGATGTTAGCCATAATAATTATAAATTAAAATAATAAAATGCGTACCTTGAGAATCTTACTATTCATGCTTGCGAATCGCTATTCGCGCTTGTGAATCTTGCTATTCGTGCTGATAACGTGTTGTAAATTTAATAGCTCAAAACAATATAAAATATAAAGTACGCAAGAGAGTAGAAGTAGGAAGAAGGGGAATTCTTATTATCTTTAGAGTATTCAAATGTACATTCCAATGGAGCACAAAGACACCTATTTATAGGTCAACATACATGATCATGCATTACATAGAAGTAAATAGTATGAATAAATATGATCATCAAGGTGTGTTTCAATGGTGTGTCCATTTGCATGCCCACTACATGGTATACCAAGAGACATCCACATATTATTTTATAACAAATTGATGTATTGTTCAATTTTATGGTGCAAAATATTATTTTTGACTTTAAATTATTATGCAAAACTGACATGTGATGTTTATAAAATAAAATTGTTGCGAAGTATGTTATGTATGTAGATGCACATTTATTTCATGTTATATTCTTAATTACTATATTATTTCTTAGGTAGTGTAAATTTTATATTAACAAAATATATATCTTATAAAATTAAACTCTGCTTATTTCGTAGTAATATATATTATTAATATTATACAAAATGGACAAGTAGTTGCTTATTTACCAAAAAATAAGATCTAGTTTCTACAAAAGTTGTTCATTTATTTACTTTCTATTCTATCTATATATGTTAGTATTTCTACAAAAGTTTTGCCGATTTTTAGAATTCATTGTTAATTATTATTGTACACATATTTTTAGGAAAATGCTACAGTTACACTAGGTGTACCGGGCATCCGGTACACCGCCAATTAAAATTCGATACGTGTTATTATCATATTAATTAATTAAATAAATAATATTTTAATTATTATTCAAATACATTATTAATTAAGAAAACAAATCTTAATTTTTTTTTAAAAAGATCTGAAAATACAATTAAAATAATCTTTCCTAGTGAATAGATATTGTGATGATATTAATATGGAAGTAAAATATTTTTGTAAAATTAATAAAATTTATTATAATAGGTAAGAAATAATTAATATATCAATTACATAAAAATAATAATTAAATGAATAATTCATAAAAAATAATCAATTAATTAAAATATTTTAATTAATTTAGACGTAATATTTACTAAGTAAATAATTAATTAATTAATTAAATTACATTAAAAAATTAGTAAATTAAAAAATAATCTAAATAAAATTAATTGAATTAATTAGTTAAAATGAATTGTATTGAAAATTGCTTAATTATAAAATTTTCGTTAAAATTTAACAATTTAAGAATAAAATTATAATTTTTCAAATTTAATTCACAAATTGAATATATTATAGAAAAGACTTTTTTTTTATGTAAAATAAACTTAATTTGATGGTATTAATACTACTCAATGGTGTTTTTTTTTTTTTTTGTAATTTAACATAACATTAAAGTGATTTTTGTAGTTTATTCTTAAATATTGATCATATACATCTAGATTTATTTAAAAAAATATTACTACATATATAATAATTATATGTGCATACATAAAATTATTTTTAGAAAAATAAATGTATAAATAATCTCTATTTTAATTAAAAAAACAATATTTCTTAATATATGATTTGAAACATAACTAAATTATAAACATAACTAAATTGTGATTTTTTTTTTACTCTTATAATATAATGTGAAAAAATCATATTTAAATTATACACATTTATATAAAAAAAAGATACAATTTTACAATGAGAATTTTGTGTGACGTTCATTTAAACGAGTTACTATCACGAGTAATGAATAATGTGAATATTTTTTTTTAAACAATGCTTTTTACACATAATTAATCACTTAAAAACTTAAAAATTATGTTTGTGTAACACTGACACAATTGTCATAAAATATGAAATGCAAAAATAAACTTAACTAAAATCGTAAAATAAAAAAGCTTTTATAAAATTATTTATAATAAATATAATAAAATAAAACACTCGATTAAATTGAGCGACCCATTATTTCATTCATATTAAAATTTGAGTTTTAAATCAAATAAAAATAAATTTATTTAAACCTAATCAACTATTTTTATCTTAATTAGATATTTATTAAATTGATAAAAATATATTAATTTAAAAAAAATTATTAACATTATAATTCGTTAAATAAATTACGATTATTATTACGTTTCTATTTTATATTTACATTTATAATTTAATTAATAGAATTAATTATTTTTTAAAAATACTTCTTAAGTACAAATATATCATTCATTTTTTTTCACAATTGAATAAAAATTGTCATTCATTTTTTTCACAATTTAATAAAAATTGTTGGTTTAGATAAGTTGATTTTTTTCATTAAAACTTGATTAATTAATCCATTAATGTTAAAAAGAATCACTTAGTAAAATCAATTCTCTAACACATATTTTGAATATTTCAGTTATTTTATTTTTAATTTATTTTAATTATTAATTATGTAATATTTTGAAATTAATTCAAAAAAATAATGAATTTCTATACTAATTTAATTAATTATTTTTTACTTATTTTTAATTTATCTTAATTATTGATTATTTAATTTTTTAAATTAATAATAAAAAATTGTGAACTTCAACTAATTTAGTTAGTTATTTTTACTTTAATTTTTATTTATTATGATTATGTAATTTTTATAATTAAATTAAATAATGTATATATTAATTTTTTTTATTAATTATACTTTACAAAAAATAAAATATTTTTTTAATTTCTTATTTACGTTTTATTAATTTTATTTACGTTTTTTAACGAAGAATATTCAATATTTGGAAAGAATATTTGGAATGATTATATTGATTTTATTTAACATTTTAGAAGATTTTCGTGATTTATTTTCTTAATTAATAATTAAATTTAATAATAATTTAAATACTATTTATTTAATTAATTAATGTAATAATTTCACGTGTCGTATTTTTATTGGCGGTGTACTGGAGGGCCGGTACACCTAGTGTAACTGTATCATCTTCCTTTTTTTTTTATTGATTGATATCAAACTATACCTAATATTATAATAATTATTTTTATCCCAAAAGATATTTTTCCGTGTTTAATAAATTAATTAATTTTTTCAATTAAAGAAATTATAACGATTATCAATTTTTTGTTAAATACATAAATGAAATCCAAATAAAACTAAGAGTGTTATACGTTTTAACAGTTGTCCTGTGTAAATTTATCATTTTCCAATTTGCAAACTTAAGTAAGTGAGTTATATTTTTGTTATAATAAAACAATACTTATAAATTGTTTGTCAATAGACAAAAATTTATATCTTATATTATTGAATTTGCGAACCGCGCCGCAATATGAGCTCTGCATGATAGAAAAAATTGCATTTTTTTTCAATCGAGAATAAATTTATTTGATTCACAATAAGAAAGTTGTAAAGCAAAAATACAAGGCATACATGTAAATGGTTAACAAGTAATTTGTTGTGATATTTATTTCGCCATTATTCTTCACCTTTCAAAATAAAAATATTTTATTTGTTGATTTGCGTATACAGGCAAAAGGTAAAGGAAAATGCACCCTTATCAGTCGGACTTACGGACAAGAGAACCGACAATAATTACAGTAAGTATTGTCAAAACAAAATTATTTTCCTTTTGGTTTTCTGATGAAATATGTTTTGTAAATACGCTCTCATTAATAATATTTGTATGCTAAATGTGCAATGGTTTTGTGTTGGAGTCTTATACGAATAATGTGAGCGTGGTCAATATCAACGTTAGTAGAGGCATCATAATTTCACCCGGACTATCCGACTCGTGTAAATTTTGTTTATGTGTCTCTGATTATTATAAACAATAAATGTACTTTATAAGGAGGTATTCTAATTTTTGTAATGCATAATTATAACAAAATAGTTAAAAATGACCTCTTATCGATTTCAACATGCAACAAGTTTCAAAAATTACAATTAGTTCACTCACCAAATTTTTATTATACATATCAAAGTGTATATCTAACTATTTTTTACGTTAAACGTGACATTTAAGCAGAAAGGTTACAATCTCGAATAAAAAACTTTTTGAAAAATTCACACGTGCAGCGCACGGGCAAAGAGGACTAGTATTCGACATTTTCGAGAGAGGGTACTTGAGTAATAATAATAATAATAATAATAATAATAATAATAATAATAATAATAATAATAATAATAATAATAATAATAATAATAATAATAATAATAATAATAATAATAATAATAATAATAATAATAATAATAATAATAATAATAAAAGTAATAGTAATAGTAAAATAATATTATCTCCAACTCTTTAAAAATGCAAAACTTTTTTTTCCACGGTAATTAAGAAAAATGTTATTTTTTAACTTTTTGACCAAAAAGTCATTGGTAAAATATAAATTTAAGTTGAAAAATAAAATAATTGTGAGTAGAGGTTTATAAAGTAGGTGGATAAAGTATGAGTAAAATTGTATTTTAAAGTGAAAAATTAGGAATGTTTATTTCTTTTTACGGGTGTATCAACTATTATGGGACACTCTAAAAAGGAAAATAGTGCATCTATTTCAAGGTACAAAAACAACAGTAAACAAATTTTATAGGAAATTAAAAAGAGTAAATATTTAAAAGCATTTTATAAGCACTAAAACATGTTACTATAAAATGTAAAAATAAGTTTAAATACCTACTAAATATTAGAGAGCTCATTCAAATAGTACCAACTTACTCCATATATATTTGTACAAAAGGAGTAGTACACTCACGATATTATGTCAATGGTTGTTAGATCAGTTGGTTGAACACTTGAATTGAGAATCGTAAAGTTCAAGGTTCGAATCCGAGACATTAGTGTGTGAGTATTTAAATATCTCCAATTGACCTAAACAAAAAAAAATCACAATATTATGTCTCGTTTGAATATTTTGGTGACATATAGTATATTTATTTTGGTAAATTTAAAATATATAATTTTTAAAACGGTTGACTATAATAAAATCTAGCTAATTAAGAATTAAGTTATTTATAAATTACGGGTAGTAAACATAAGTATATACTACATTCGTACTAAAAAATTATGCACACTTCCGTTGTAATTTATATAGAAAGTGTGCACAATTTCTTGGGATTAAAATAGTATAATATTCTGACTATATATAGAAATCTCCCCAAATGCATTATGTTAAATGCATTTTATTAAATCCATAACAATCAATATTCATTATTAGGTTAATACTCCTATATAACAATGTATTAGCATTCAGAAACATACACATTCTTCAAATCAATATTATTTGATCTTACTAATTTTGTTCGTCTCCAAAATGACTTTATTCATTATTTTAGGTTTCCAGCTTCTATGTGGTTTTCTTGTGCAGGCAAATGGACAAACAAACATTTCAACTAAAGACATCGGTGGATGGGAACCTCAGAGCTTCAATAACTACTACAACTATCTATGGGGTTCAGATCATTTTTGGGTTAATCGCAAAGGATCCCTCGTCACGTTAAAATTTGATAGAACATCAGGTTAATTACGAAATGTATAATTGCATAATTTCTTGTTTTTCCATGTTAGGTTACATTTACTAATTAAATGGACGATGTTTTTTATATAGGTGCCGGGTTCAGATCGAAATCGGAGTTTGGGTATGGAATCTTCACAATGCAGATGAAGATTCCATCGGGAAAGACCGGAGGAATTGTTACCAACTTCTACGTAATGACACTACATTTATACTTTGTCTCAACTATTTATACAAAATTTTCTTTTTAAAAGAAAACAATTATTATATTTTTTTACTCTAAAATACAATTTTACCTAACTTTTTTCACTTACTTTCAAATTTTACTTAAAATTTTAAACTTAAAAATATAATTTTACCCTTTCTCTTAGTGTTGTGTTTTTTTTTTGTAATGATCGAGTTTGTGTATATATGAAAATTAATGGCAGATGACCTCAGCGCCGGATAATCAGCCTCCCGGAAATCATTTCGAGATTGACTTTGAGTTCTTGGGTACGAACGGGACATTGCAGACCAACGTCTACGACAAGGACACCGGGAGCAGAGAACAGAGCTTCGACCTTTGGTTTGATCCGAAAGCGGACCTTCACACTTACCAATTTGTCTGGAACCCTTATCATATTTTGTGAGTATATCTTTTATCTAAAAACGGGAACTTTAGAGAAATTGGACTACTTGACATATATATTCTCCAACTAGATTTGTGATCGACGGTATCATCATAAGAGAGTTCAAGAACAACAAGCAGCACGGGGTGGCTTTCCCTGACACGCCGATGCACATCGAAGCGAGTGTATGGAATGCTGACTGGGCAGGTGCTGTCGACTGGAGCCATGCTCCGTTCGTAGCTTCCTATTCGGGATTCTCTATCGATGCTTGTGTTCCGAGAAGAGGCGACATTGCGGGATGCGGCTCCGACAAGTACTTCTGGAATAGGTCGATGTACAGGTCGTTGAATACTGCGCAGAGACAAAAAATGTTATCTTACAGAAAAAGGTACATGACGTATAACTACTGCTGGAAATCGTCGACCAAAAAGAAAGAATGCTCGTTCAACGACGCACTCTTGTAATATAGTACTGCAGTGCATAGCTACTAGCAGTTTTTAATAAATTTCAAGTCCAAAACAAATTTTGGAATTGAAGGTTGTATTAATTACACAAATGCTCTGATATATGAAGAAATGTGTTATGGAAATTTGAGACTGGTGTTATAAGTTGTATTTGTTTTTGTGTGGACGCTTGTGATTAGATTGAAACTGAGTGTGAAATTTCGAGACTTTATTTACAATAACCGGAACACAGTGGACTAAAATGAAATTATAAGAATGTGAAGTCACAGTTATGAACTAATGTTTCAGTATATCTAGAATTAAGTTAAGATTTTGGAACATTGTGGAGATTTAAATAAATTTTTGTTGTGATTTTGATCTCTTTTAAAGATTCATTAAACCCAAAAAAGGGTAATCACTAGACCAAATAATTTGGTGAAAATTCATGAAAAACCAAAAAAGATAATCTCAAATCTCAATATCTCTCTACTAGGTTATACTTCTTCATTCTCACAACAATGATACCGATAATATAAATTAAAAAAATATTCTTTATTGATTTTTTACCAAAAAATTGAAAATAAAAAAATATATTTAAATTAATAAATATAGTAATTTTAAAATAAAAAATTAATTAAAAAAACTAAGGTGTAACAATTTATATATATATATATATATATATATATATATATATATAAATTAATAAATGAAGTAATTGGGAGTAATGTTTAAAATAAAAAAATAATTAAAAAAACTACAGATAATTTAATAAATGAATTAATTGGGAGTAATGTTTAAAATAAAAAAATAATTAAAAAAACTAAAGTGTAACAATTAATATATATATATATATATATATATATATATATATATATATATATATATATATATATATATATATATATATATATATATTGAGAGTTTCCTATACGGACTTATGTGTACGAACTTCTTAAATTTCTGAATATTATATTAATTTATATTTTTATTTTTTCTTTCTTTTTCTATATATATAAATTAATAAAAGATTATATTTTTTTATTTATTTAGTAAACATGAAAATTGTGAATTATTTTATTTTATTAATTAGACAAAAAAACTGAGACAAAAAAATAAAAAAATAAAAGATAAAATGAAGTAATGGAATTTTATTTTATTTTGAAAGGAAGTAATGTAATTTTTCATTAATATATAAATTTTATTAATGTATAGAGTAGAAAAACTAATAATTAATATGTAGCGTAGAGAAATAAATAATATAAATTAATATAATATTAAGAATTTATTAAATCCGTACGGACTGGTCCACATAAGAAAGGGACTATATATATATATATATATATATATATATATATATATATATATAACTCGTTTTGTAGGTATTCACGTTTCGTCCGTTTTAAAATTTTAAAAAAATCTGATGTGATTTATTAAAGTGAAATCTACATTTTTTTCTTTAAAAATTTTAAAAATCAAATTTTGGTTTTACTAAAGCGTAATCCACATTCATACGTCTTTTAAATATTTTTTTTTTTTGCTGACTGAAAAACGCAACGTTACAACATTTCCTGCTCCTTTGAACCACACAATTTCATGTCATTCTACTAACTCAATTTTTAATAAATAAAAAGTGATACCTTTGAACACCTGACTTATTGAAGTTTAATAAACAATACCATACCACTCCACCACAAACAATTTATTGCAAAATTCAATATTAATAATATAGAATGTTAAACAATAAATATTAAATATGTTAACTAAATTTAAATTATTTAAAATTAATACAATTATTTACATTAATTATATTATATTTATTTTAATTTCTAAATGAAATTTGCACTAATTTAAATTTGTAAAAACAATACTACTTCTTATTCTAATAATATATTTATTTATGTTAAAAATATAATTGAGTTCATTTATTATTGGCGCACAACCTGCACAACCCGGCCCAACCTCTTAACCCGCCAAGCCCAACTCTCCAATCGCAGATCAAGCTCCATGCAAAAACTCAACCATAAGTTTAAAGGTGAATTTATTTACACCTTCAACTATACTAAACTCATTCCTAAAATTACTTCACTCTACTTTATTTAATACTTTAATAAATAAACTCATTCCTAAAATTAATTTAATAAATAAACTCATTCCTAAAATAACTTCACCCTAAAATGAATTGTATTGAAAAATGTTTAATTATAAAATATTCGTTAAAAATTATTAATTTAAGAATAAAATTATAATTTTTCAAATTCAATTCACAAATTAAAAATATTATAGAAAAGACTTTTTTTATGTAAAATAAACTTAATTTGATGTATTAATACTACTCAATGATAATTTGTTTTTGTAATTTAACAAAAAATTAAAGTGATTTTAGTAGTTTATTCTTAAATTTTGATCATATACATCTAGATTTATTAAAAAAAATATTACTACATATATAATAATTATACGTGCATACATAAAATTATTTTTAGAAAAATAAATGTATACAAAATCTCTATTTTAATTAAAAAAAATAACATTTCTTAATATGTGGTTTGAAACATAACTAAATTATAAATATTACTAAATTGCGATTTTTTTTTTTACTTTTATAATATAATGTGAAAAAATCACATTTAAATTATACACATTTATATAAATAAGATACAATTTTACTATGAGAATTTTGTGTGACGTTAATTTAAACGAGTTACTATCACGAGTAATGAATAATGTGAATATTTTTTTTTTAAACAATGCTTTTTACACATAATTAATCACTTAAAAACTTAAAAATTATGTTTGCGTAACACTGACACAATAGTCATAAAATATGAAATGCAAAAATAAACTTAACTAAAATCGTAAAATAAAAAAGCTTTTATAAAATTATTTATAATAAATATAATAAAATAAAACACTCGATTAAATTGAGCGACGACCCATTATTTCATTCATATTAAAATTTGAGTTTTAAATCAAATAAAAATAAATTTATTTAAAACTAATCAACTATTTTTATCTTAATTAGATATTTATTAAATTGATAAAAATATATTAATTTCAAAAAAATTATTAACATTATAATTCGTTAAATAAATTACGATTATTATTACGTTTCTATTTTATATTTATATTTATAATTTAATTAATAGAATTAATTATTTTTTAAAAATACTTCTTAAGTACAAATATATCATTTATTTTTTTTCAGAATTGAATAAAAATTGTCATTCATTTTTTTCACAATTTAATAAAAAAAATTGGTTTAGATAAGTTGATTATTTTCATTAAAACTTGATTAATTAATCCATTAATGTTAAAAAGAATCACTTAGTAAAATCAATTCTCTAACACATATTTTGAATATTTCAGTTATTTTATTTTTAATTTATTTTAATTATTAATTATGTAATATTTTGAAATTAATTCAAAAAATAATGAATTTCTATACTAATTTAATTAATTATTTTTTACTTATTTTTAATTTATCTTGATTATTGATTATTTAATTTTTTAAATTAATAATAAAAAATTGTGAACTTCAACTAATTTAGTTAGTTATTTTTACTTTAATTTTTATTTATTATGATTATGTAATTTTTATAATTAAATTAAATAATGTATATATTAATTTTTTTTAATTAATTATACTTTACAAAAAATAAAATATTTTTTTAATTTCTTATTTACGTTTTATTAATTTTATTTACGTTTTTTAACGAAGAATATTCAATATTTGGAAAGAATATTTGGAATGATTATATTGATTTTATTTAACATTTTAGAAGATTTTCGTGCTTTATTTTCTTAATTAATAATTAAATTTAATAATAATTTAAATACTATTTATTTAATTAATTAATGTAATAATTTCACGTGTCATATTTTGATTGGCGGTGTACCGGAGGGCCGGTACACCTAGTGTAACTGTATCATCTTTTTTTTTTATTGATTGATATTTATGCAAACTATACCTAATATTATAATAATTATTTTTATCCCAAAAGATATTTTCCGTGTTTAATAAATTAATTAATTTTTTCAATTAAAGAAATTATAACGATTATCAAATTTTTGTTAAATACATAAATGAAATCCAAATAAAACTAAGAGTGTTATACGTTTTAACAGTTGTCCTGTGTAAATTTATCATTTTCCAATTTGCAAACTTAAGTAAGTGAGTTATATTTTTGTTATAATAAAACAATACTTATAAATTGTTTGTCAATAGACAAAAATTTATATCTTATATTATTGAATTTGCAAACCGCGCCGCAATATGAGCTCTGCATGATAGAAAAATTTGCATTTTTTTCAATCGAGAATAAATTTATTTGATTCACAATAAGAAAGTTGTCAAGCAAAAATATAAGGCATACATGTAAATGGTTAACAAGTATTTTGTTGTGACATTTATTTCGCCATTATTCTTCACCTTTCAAAATAAAAATATTTTATTTGTTGATTTGCGTATACAGGCAAAAGGTAAAGGAAAATACACCCTTATCAGTCGGACTTACGGACAAGAGAACCGACAATAATTACAGTAAGTATTGTCAAAACAAAATTATTTTCCTTTTGGTTTTCTGATGAAATATGTTTTGTAAATACGCTCTCATTAATAATATTTGTATGCTAAATGTGCAATGGTTTTGTCTAACTATTTTTTACGTTAAACGTGACATTTAAGCAGAAAGGTTACAATCTCGAATAAAAAACTTTTTGAAAAATTCACACGTGCAGCGCACGGGCAAAGAGGACTAGTATTCGACAATTTCGAGAGAGGGTACTTGAGTAATAATAATAATAATAATAATAATAATAATAATAATAATAATAATAATAATAATAATAATAATAATAATAATAATAATAATAATAATAATAATAATAATAATAATAATAATAATAATAATAATAATAATAATAAAAGTAATAGTAATAGTAAAATAATATTATCTCCAACTCTTTAAAAATGCAAAACTTTTTTTTCCACGGCAATTAAGAAAAATGTTATTTTTTAACTTTTTGACCAAAAAGTCATTGGTAAAATATAAGTTTAAGTTGAAAAATAAAAAAATTGTGAGTAGAGGTTTATAAAGTAGGTGGATAAAGTATGAGTAAAATTGTATTTTAAAGTGAAAAATTAGGAATGTTTATTTCTTTTTATGGGTGTATAAACTATTATGGGACACTCTAAAAAGGAAAATAGTGCATCTATTGTGAGAGGGAGAGAGTAATAAGTATATAAAATTTCAAGGTACAAAAACAACAGTAAACAAATTTATAGGAAATTAAAAAGAGTAAATATTTAAAAGCATTTTATAAGCACTAAAACATGTTACTATAAAATGTAAAAATAAGTTTAAATACCTACTTAAATATTAGAGAGCTCATTCAAATAGTACCAACTTACTCCATATATATTTGTACAAAAGGAGTAGTACACTCACGATATTATGTCAATGGTTGTTAGCTCAGTTGGTTGAACACTTGAATTGAGAATCGTAAAGTTCAAGGTTCGAATTCGAGACATTAGTGTGTGAGTATTTAAATATCTCCAATTGACCTAAACAAAAAAAAATCACAATATTATGTCTCGTTTGAATATTTTGGTGACATATAGTATTTTTATTTTGGTAAATTTAAAATATATAATTTTAAAAACGGTTGACTATAATAAAATCTAGCTAATTAAGAATTAAGTTATTTATAAATTACGGGTAGTAAACATAAGTATATACTACATTCGTACTAAAAAATTATGCACACTTCCGTTGTAATTTATATAGAAAGTGTGCACAATTTCTTGGGATTAAAATAGTATAATATTCTGACTATATATAGAAATCTCCCCAAATGCATTATGTTAAATGCATTTTATTAAATCCATAACAATCAATATTCATTATTAGGTTAATACTCCTATATAACAATGTATTAGCATTCAGAAACATACACATTCTTCAAATCAATATTATTTGATCTTACTAATTTTGTTCGTCTCCAAAATGACTTTATTCATTATTTTAGGTTTCCAGCTTCTATGTGGTTTTCTTGTGCAGGCAAATGGACAAACAAACATTTCAACTAAAGACATCGGTGGATGGGAACCTCAGAGCTTCAATAACTACTACAACTATCTATGGGGTTCAGATCATTTTTGGGTTAATCGCAAAGGATCCCTCGTCACGTTAAAATTTGATAGAACATCAGGTTAATTACGAAATGTATAATTGCATAATTTCTTGTTTTTCCATGTTAGGTTACATTTACTAATTAAATGGACGATGTTTTTTATATAGGTGCCGGGTTCAGATCGAAATCGGAGTTTGGGTATGGAATCTTCACAATGCAGATGAAGATTCCATCGGGAAAGACCGGAGGAATTGTTACCAACTTCTACGTAATGACACTACATTTATACTTTGTCTCAACTAAATTATTATATTTTTTTACTCTAAAATACAATTTTACCTAACTTTTTTCACTTACTTTCAAATTTTACTTAAAATTTTAAACTTAAAAATATAATTTTACCCTTTCTCTTAGTGTTGTGTTTTTTTTTTGTAATGATCGAGTTTGTGTATATATGAAAATTAATGGCAGATGACCTCAGCGCCGGATAATCAGCCTCCCGGAAATCATTTCGAGATTGACTTTGAGTTCTTGGGTACGAACGGGACATTGCAGACCAACGTCTACGACAAGGACACCGGGAGCAGAGAACAGAGCTTCGACCTTTGGTTTGATCCGAAAGCGGACCTTCACACTTACCAATTTGTCTGGAACCCTTATCATATTTTGTGAGTATATCTTTTATCTAAAAACGGGAACTTTAGAGAAATTGGACTACTTGACATATATATTCTCCAACTAGATTTGTGATCGACGGTATCATCATAAGAGAGTTCAAGAACAACAAGCAGCACGGGGTGGCTTTCCCTGACACGCCGATGCACATCGAAGCGAGTGTATGGAATGCTGACTGGGCAGGTGCTGTCGACTGGAGCCATGCTCCGTTCGTAGCTTCCTATTCGGGATTCTCTATCGATGCTTGTGTTCCGAGAAGAGGCGACATTGCGGGATGCGGCTCCGACAAGTACTTCTGGAATAGGTCGATGTACAGGTCGTTGAATACTGCGCAGAGACAAAAAATGTTATCTTACAGAAAAAGGTACATGACGTATAACTACTGCTGGAAATCGTCGACCAAAAAGAAAGAATGCTCGTTCAACGACGCACTCTTGTAATTAGTACTGCAGTGCATAGCTACTAGCATTTTTTAATAAATTTCAAGTCCAAAACAAATTTTGGAATTGAAGGTTGTATTAATTACACAAATGCTCTGATATATGAAGAAATGTGTTATGGAAATTTGAGACTGGTGTTATAAGTTGTATTTGTTTTTGTGTGGACGCTTGTGATTAGATTGAAACTGAGTGTGAAATTTCGAGACTTTATTTACAATAACCGGAACACAGTGGACTAAAATGAAATTATAAGAATGTGAAGTCACAGTTATGAACTAATGTTTCAGTATATCCAGAATTAAGTTAAGATTTTGGAACATTGTGGAGATTTAAATAAATTTTTGTTGTGATTTTGATCTCTTTTAAAGATGCATTAAACCCAAAAAAAGGTAATCACTAGACCAAATAATTTGGTGAAAATTCATGAAAAACCAAAAAAGATAATCTCAAATCTCAATATCTCTCTCCTAGGTTATACTTCTTCATTCTCACAACAATGATACCGATAATATAAATTAAAAAAATATTCTTTATTGATTTTTTACCAAAAAATTGAAAATAAAAAAATATATTTTAATTAATAAATATAGTAATTTTAAAATAAAAAATTAATTAAAAAAACTAAGGTGTAACAATTAATATATATATATATATATATATATATATATATATATATATATATATATATATATATATATATATAAATTAATAAATGAAGTAATTGGGAGTAATGTTTAAAATAAAAAAATAATTAAAAAAACTACAGATAATTTAATAAATGAAGTAATTGGGAGTAATGTTTAAAATAAAAAAATAATTAAAAAAACTACAGTGTAACAATTAATATATATATATATATATATATATATATATATATATATATATATATATATATATATATATATATATATATTGAGAGTTTCCTATACGAACCTATGTGTACAACTTCCTAAATTTCTGAATATTATATTAATTTATATTTTTACTTTTTCTTTCTTTTTCTATATATATAAATTAATAAAAGATTATATTTTTTTATTTATTTAGTAAACATGAAAATTGTGAATTATTTTATTTTATTAATTAAACAAAAAAACTGAGACAAAAAAATAAAAAAATAAAAGATAAAATGAAGTAATGGAATTTTATTTTATTTTGAAAGGAAGTAATGGAATTTTTTATTAATATATAAATTTTATTAATGTATAGAGTAGAAAAACTAATAATTAATATGTAGCGTAGAGAAATTAATAATATAAATTAATATAATATTAAGAATTTATTAAATCCGTACGGACTGGTCCGCATAAGAAAGGGACTATATATATATATATATATATATATATATATATATATATATATATATATATATATATACAACTCGTTTTGTAGGTATTCACGTTTCGTCCGTTTTAAAATTTTAAAAAAATATGATGTGATTTATTAAAGTGAAATCTACATTTTTTCTTTTAAAATTTTAAAAATCAAATTTTGGTTTTACTAGAGCTTAATCCACATTCATACGTCTTTTAAATATATTTTTTTTTTGCTGACCGAAAAACGCAACGTTACAAAATTTCCTGCTCCTTTGAACCACACAATTTCATGTCATTCTACTAACTCAATTTTTAATAAATAAAAAGTGATACCTTTGAACACCTGACTTATTGAAGTTTAATAAACAATACCATACCACTTCACCACAAACAATTTATTGCAAAATTCAATATTAATAATATAGAATGTTAAACAATAAATATTAAATATGTTAACTAAATTTAAATTATTTAAAATTAATACAATTATTTACATTAATTATATTATATTTATTTTAATTTCTAAATGAAATTTGCACTAATTTAAATTTGTAAAAACAATACTACTTCTTATTCTAATAATATATTTATTTATGTTAAAAATATAATTGAGTTCATTTATTATTGGCGCACAACCTGCACAACCCGGCCCAACCTCTTAACCCGCCAAGCCCAACTCTCCAATCGCAGACCAAGCTCCATGCAAAAACTCAACCATAAGTTTATAGGTGAATTTATTTACACCTTCAACTATACTAAACTCATTCCTAAAATTACTTCACTCTACTTTATTTAATACTTTAATAAATAAACTCATTCCTAAATTAATTTAATAAATAAACTAATTCCTAAAATAACTTCACCCTAAAATGAATTGTATTGAAAAATGTTTAATTATAAAATATTCGTTAAAATTTATTAATTTAAGAATAAAATTATAATTTTTCAAATTCAATTCACAAATTAAAAATATTATAGAAAAGACTTTTTTTATGTAAAATAAACTTAATTTGATGGTATTAATACTACTCAATGATAATTTGTTTTTGTAATTTAACAAAAAATTAAAGTGATTTTAGTAGTTTATTCTTAAATTTTGATCATATACATCTAGATTTATTAAAAAAATATTACTACATATATAATAATTATACGTGCATACATAAAATTATTTTTAGAAAAATAAATGTATACAAAATCTCTAATTTAATTTAAAAAAATAACATTTCTTAATATGTGGTTTGAAACATAACTAAATTATAAATATTACTAAATTGCGATTTTTTTTACTTTTATAATATAATGTGAAAAAATCACATTTAAATTATACACATTTATATAAATAAGATACAATTTTACTATGAGAATTTTGTGTGACGTTAATTTAAACGAGTTAGTATCAAAATTAATAAATAATGTGATATTATTTATTTTTTAAATTATGCTTTTTACACATAATTAATCACTTAAAAACTTAAACATTATGTTTGCGTAACACTGACACACTTGTCATAAAATATGTAATGCTAAAATAAACTTAACTAAAATCTTAAGATAAAATAGCTTTTTTAAAATTATTTATAAAAAATATAATAAAATAAAACACTCGATTAAATTGAACCCATTATTTCATTCATATTAAAATTTGAGTTTTAAATCAAATAAAAATAAATTAATTTAAAACTAATCAACTATTTTTATCTTAATTAGATATTTATTAAATTGATGAAAATATATTAATTTAAAAAACATTTATTAACATTATAATTTGTTAAATAAATTACGATTATTATTACGTTTCTATTTTTTATTTACATTTATAATTTAATTAATAGATAATCGTTTTAAAAAAATACTTCTTACGTATCAATATATCATTTATTTTTGTTCACAATTTAATAAAAATTGTCATTCATTTTTGTTCACAATTTAATAAAAATTATTGGTTTAAATAAGTTGATTTTTTTCATTAGAACTTGATTAATGTTAAAAAGAATTACTTAGTAAAATCAATTTATTAACACATATTTTGAATATTTTAGTTATTTTATTTTTAATTTATTTTATTTATTAATCATGTAATATTTTTAAATTAATTCAAAAAAATTATGAATTTCTATACTAATTTAATTAATTATTTTTTACTTATTTTTAATTTATCTTGATTATTAAATATGGTAATTATTTAAATTAATAATAAAAAATTGTGAACTTCAACTAATTTAATTAGTTATTTTTACTTTATTTTTTACTTATCATGATTATGTATTTTTTATAATTAAATTAAATAATGTATATATTAATTTTTTTATTAATTATACTTAAAAAAAAATAAAATATATTTTTTTAATTTCTTATTTACGTTTTATTATTTTTATTTATGTTTTTTTAACGATTTAATATATATATATATATATATATATATATATATATATATATATATATATATATATATATATATATATATATATATATATATATATATTAATTTGTCTTTATTTGTTATTTATATTATAGGGAAAAAAATCTTATAAATTGTGGAGAATATTCAATATTTGGACAGAATATTTGGAATGATTATATTGATTTAATTTAACTTTTTAGAAGATTTTCGTGCTTTATTTTCTTAATTAATAATTAAATTTAATAATAATTTAAATACTATTTATTTAATTAATTAATGTAATAATTCTACGTGTCGTATTTTGATTGACGATGTACCAGAGACCCGATACACCTAGTTAGGGGTGACTATTCGGTACGGACGGGTACCCGCACCCGAATTTTCCGGTTACCCGTATCCTAAAAAACAAAAAAACTCATCCCATAACCCGACCCTCATTAGTTAATCTGGTACCAATACCCGAGCCGGGTAATCGATTACGGTAATCGGGTACCCAAAATTATCCTAAATTATTAATTAACAAAAATTCAATAATAATATACAAATTCAATATTAGTTTATTTTTAACCAACCAACAATAAATATTACAATTTATACATTTTACACAAAATCTAAATAAATATAAAAATTCATTACATGATTTATTGTGAAAATGAATAATCATTATTAAATACAAATAAAAAAATACAAAAATAAATATAAAATAAGTATTCATTAACAAAAATTAAAATAATCATAACATAAAACATAAATCATCATTTACAAAAATATTTATTATTCATCAAAATAATATTCATTAATAATTATTCAATCATATACTATGTGTATCATACTTTGTACAAAAAAATAAGTATACATTCACAAAAATTAAAATAATCATAACATAAAACATAAATCATCATTTACAAAAATATTTATTATTCATCAAAATTATATTCATTAATAATTATTCAATCATATACTATGTGTATTATACTTTGTACGTATAGATTACGGTAGTAATTGCAAAAAAAATATCAATTAAAGTTCAAAATTGCAATAAGAAAACAATAAAAAAATATCATTTTTTATATATATAATGTTATAGATTTATAGTCAATATATTAAAATATTTATTATTTTAATTTAAATAATTAATCGAGTATTTCGGGTATACCCGAACGGGTAATTGGGTACCCTAATATCCAATATTTTAAAAACTAAATTCCATAACCCGCCCATTTACCCAAATTTATTGGGTACGGATACCCAAAAACCCAAACGAGTGCGGGTATTTCGGTACAAACCCGAATACCCGAACCCGAATAGTCACCCCTACACCTAGTGTAACTGTATCATCTTCCTTTTTTTATTGATTGATATTTCTGCAAACTATACCTAATATTATAATGATTATTTTTATCCCAAAAGATATTTTCCGTTTGTAATAAATAAATTAATTTTTTCAATTAAAGAAATTATAACGATAATCAAATTTTTGTTAAGTACATAAATGAAATCCAAATAAAACCGAGAGTGTTATACGTTTTAACAGTTGTCCTGTGTAAATTTATCATTTTCCAATTTGCAATCTTTAGAAAGTAAGTTATATTTTTGTTATAATAAAACAATACTTATAAATTGTTTGTCAATAGACAAAAATTTATATCTTATATTGTTAAATTTGCGAACCGCGCCGCAATATGAGCTCTGCGTGTTAGAAAAATTTGCATTTTTTTTCAATCGAGAATAAATTTATTTGATTCACAATAAGAAAGTCGTCAAGCAAAAATACAAGGCATACATGTAAATGGTTAACAAGTATTTTGTTGTGATATTTATTTCGCTATTATTCTTCACCTTTCAAAATAAAAATATTTTATTTGTTGATTTGCGTATACAGGCAAAAAGTAAAGGAAAATACACCCTTATCAGTCGGACTTACGGACAAGAGAACCGACAATAATTACAGTAAGTATTGTCAAAACAAAATTATTTTCCTTTTGGTTTTCTGATGAAATATGTTTTGTAAATACGCTCTCATTAATAATATTTGTATGCTAAATGTGCAATGGTTTTGTTTTGGAGTCTTATACGAATAATGTGAGTGTGGTCAATATCAACGTTAGTAGAGGCATCATAATTTCACCCGGACTATCCGACTCATGTAAATTTTGTTTATGTGTCTCTGATTATTATAAAACAATAAATGTACTTTATAAGGAGGTATTCTAAATTTTGTAATGCATAATTATAACAAAATAGTTAAAAATGACCTCTTATCGATTTCAACATGCAACAAGTTTCAAAAATTTTATTAGTTCACTCACCAAATTTTTATTATACATTATCAAAGTGTATATCTAACTATTTTTTTACGTTAAACGTGACATTTAAGCAAAAAGGTTACAATCTTGAATAAAAAAAAATTTGAAAAATTCACACGTGCAGCGCACGGGCAAAGAGGACTAGTATTCGATAATTTCGACAGAGGGTACTTGAGTAGTAATAATAATAATAATAATAATAATAATAATAATAATAATAATAATAATAATAATAATAATAATAATAATAATAATAATAATAATAATAATAATAATAAAAGTAATAGTAATAGTAAAATAATATTATCTCCAACTCTTTAAGCATGCAAAACTTTTTTTCCCACGGCAATTAAGAAAAATGTTATTTTTTAACTTTTTGACCAAAAAGTCATTGGTAAAATATAAATTTAAGTTGAAAAATAAAATAATTGTGAGTAGAGGTTTATAAAGTAGGTGTATAAAGTATGAGTAAAATTGTATTATAAAGTGAAAAATTAGGAATGTTTATTTCTTTTTACGGGTGTATCAACTATTATGGGACACCCTAAAAAGGAAAATAGTGCATCTATTGTGAGAGGGAGAGAGTAATAAGTATATAAAATTTCAAGGTACAAAAACAACAGTAAACAAATTTTATAGGAAATTAAAAACAGTAAATATTTAAAAGCATTTTATAAGCACTAAAACATGTTACTATAAAATGTAAAAATAAGTTTAAATACCTACTAAATATTAGAGAGCTCATTCAAATAGTACCAACTTACTCCATATATATTTGTACAAAAGGAGTAGTACACTCACGATATTATGTCAATAGCAGTTAGCTCAGTTGGTTGAACACTTGAATTGAGAATCGTAAAGTTTAAGGTTCGAATCCGAGACATTAGTGTGTGAGTATTTAAATATCTCCAATTGACCTAAATAAAAAAAAATCACAATATTATATCTCGTTTGAATATTTTGGTGACATATAGTATTTTTATTTTGGTAAATTTAAAATATATAATTTTAGAAACGGTTGACTATAATAAAATCTAGCTAATTAAGAATTAAATTATTTATAAATTACGGGTAGTAAACATAAGTATATAAAACATTCGTACTAAAAAATTATGCACACTTCCTTTGTAATTTATATAGAAAGTGTGCACAATTTCTTGGGATTAAAGTAGTATAATATTCTGACTATATATAGAAATCTCCCCAAATGCATTATGTTAAATGCATTTCATTAAATTCATAACAATCAATATTCATTATTAGGTTAATACTCCTATATAACAATGTATTAGCATTCAGAAACATACACATTCTTCAAATCAATATTATTTGATCTTACTAATTTTGTTCGTCTCCAAAATGACTTTATTCATTATTTTAGGTTTCCAGCTTCTATGTGGTTTTCTTGTGCAGGCAAATGGACAAACAAACATTTCAACTAAAGACATCGGTGGATGGGAACCTCAGAGCTTCAATAACTTCTACAACTATCTTTGGGGTTCAGATCATTTTTGGGTTAATCGCAAAGGATCCCTCGTCACGTTAAAATTTGATAGAACATCAGGTTAATTACGACATGTATAATTGCATAATTTCTTGTTTTTCCATGTTAGGTTACATTTACTAATTAAATGGACGATGTTTTTTATATAGGTGCCGGTTCATATCGAAATCGGAGTTTGGGTATGGAATCTTCACAATGCAGATGAAGATTCCATCGGGAAAGACCGGAGGAATTGTTACCAACTTCTACGTAATGACACTACATTTATACTTTGTCTCAACTATTTATACAAAATTTTCTTTTTAAAAGAAAACAATTATTATATTTTTTTACTCTAAAATACAATTTTACCTAACTTTTTTCGCTTACTTTCAAATTTTACTTAAAATTTTAAACTTAAAAATATAATTTTACCCCCTTTTCTCTTAGTGTTTTTTTTTTTTTTTTTTTTGTAATGATCGAGTTTGTGTATATATGAAAATTAATGGCAGATGACCTCAGCGCCGGATAATCAGCCTCCCGGAAATCATTTCGAGATTGACTTTGAGTTCTTGGGTACGAACGGGACATTGCAGACCAACGTCTACGACAAGGACACCGGGAGCAGAGAACAGAGCTTCGATCTTTGGTTTGATCCGAAAGCGGACCTTCACACTTACCAATTTGTCTGGAACCCTTATCATATTTTGTGAGTATATCTTTTATTTAAAAACTGGAACTTTAGAGAAATTGGACTACTTGACATTTATATTCTCCAACTAGATTTGTGATCGACGGTATCATCATAAGAGAGTTCAAGAACAACAAGCAGCACGGGGTGGCTTTTCCTGACACGCCGATGCACATCGAAGCGAGTGTATGGAATGCTGACTGGGCAGGTGCTGTCGACTGGAGCCATGCTCCGTTCGTAGCTTCCTATTCGGGATTCTCTATCGATGCTTGTGTTCCGAGAAGAGGCGACATTGCGGGATGCGGCTCCGACAAGTACTTCTGGAATAGGTCGTTGAATACTGCGCAGAGACAAAAAATGTTATCTTACAGAAAAAGGTACATGACGTATAACTACTGCTGGAAATCGTCGACCAAAAAGAAAGAATGCTCGTTCAACGACGCACTCTTGTAATATAGTACTGCAGTGCATAGCTACTAGCAGTTTTTAATAAATTTTGGAATTGAAGGTTGTATTAATTACACAAATGCTCTGATATATGAAGAAATGTGTTATGGAAATTTGAGACTGGTGTTATAAGTTGTATTTGTTTTTGTGTGGACGCTTGTGATGAGATTGAAACTGAGTGTGAAATTTCGAGACTTTATTTACAATAACCGGAACACAGTGGACTAAAATGAAATTCTAAGAATGTGAAGTCACAGTTATGAACTAATGTTTCAGCATATCCAGAATTAAGTTAAGATTTTGGGACATTGTGGAGATTTAAATAAATTTTTGTTGTGATTTTGATCTCTTTTAAAGATGCATTAAACCCAAAAAAAGGTAATCACTAGACCAAATAATTTGGTGAAAATTCATGAAAAATCAAAAAAGATAATCTCAAATCTCAATATCTCTCTCCTAGGTTATACTTCTTCATTCTCACAACAATGATACGATAATATAAATTAAGAAAATATTTTTTATTGATTTTTTACCAAAAAATTGAAAATAAAAATATATATTTAAATTAATAAATATAGAAATTTTAAAATAAAAAATTAATTAAAAAAACTAAGGTGTAACAATTAATATATATATATATATATATATATATATATATATATAATTAATAAATGAAGTAATTGGGAGTAATGTTTAAAATAAAAAAATAATTAAAAAATCTACAGATAATTTAATAAATGAAGTAATTGGGAGTAATGTTTAAAATAAAAAAATAATTAAAAAACTACAGTGTAACAATTTATATATATATATATATATATATTGAGAGTTTCCTATACGGACCTATGTGTACGAACTTCCTAAATTTCTGAATATTATATTAATTTATATTTTTAATTTTTCTTTCTTTTTCTATATATATAAATTAATAAAAGATTATATTTTTTATTTATTTAGTAAACATGAAAATTGTGAATTTTTTTATTTTATTAATTAGACAAAAAAACTGAGACAAAAAAATAAAAAAATAAAAGATAAAATGATATAATTAACATAAAAAAACTATTAAATTGTTATAAACTCAAAAAATTGAGAGAGAATAATCGAGAGAATAATAGAGTAAAGAAAGAGATTATGAGACTATCACTGGTGTTCGGGACCAATCATTAGTTATCGGGACCTTTTCTTCAATATCATCAATATCATTTTTGTACATATATAAAATGATGTTGTGGATATTCTGATTTTCATTTTCTTTCATTTCAGAACATCTTGTAAGAATAATATTTTGAAAGGAAGTAATGGAATTTTTTTATTAATATATAAATTTTATTAATGTATAGAGTAGAAAAATTAATAATTAATATGTAGTATAGAGAAATTAATAATATAAATTATTATAATATTAAGAATTTATTAAATCTGTACGGACTGGTCCGCATAAGAAAGGGAATATATATATATATATATATATATATATATATATATATATATATATATATATATATATATATATATATATATATATATATATAATCGTTTTGTAGGTATTCACGTTTCGTACGTTTTAAAATTTTAAAAAAATCTGATGTGATTTATTAAAGCGAAATCTACATTTTTTCCTTTAAAAATTTTAAAAAACAAATTTTGGTTTTACTAGAGCGTAATCCACATTCATACGTCTTTTAAATTTTTTTTTTTTGTCTGACCGAAAAACGCAACGTTACAACATTTCCTGCTCCTTTGAACCACACAATTTCATGTCATTCTACCAACTCAATTTTTAATAAATAAAAAGTGATACCTTTGAACACCTGACTTATTGAAGTTTAATAAACAATACCATACCACAATCAATTTATTGCAAAATTCAATATTAATAATATAGAATGTTAAACAATAAATATTAAATATTTTAACTAAATTTAAATTATTTAAAATTAATACAATTATTTACATTAATTATATTATATTTATTTTAATTTCTAAATGAAATTTGCACTAATTTAAATTTGTAAAAACAATACTACTTCTTATTCTAATAATATATTTATTTATGTTAAAAATATAATTGAGTTCATTTATTATTGGCGCACAACATGCACAACTCGGCCCAACCTCTTAACCCGCCAAGCCCAACTCTCCAACCGCAGACCAAGCTCCATGCAAAAACTCAACCATAAGTTTAAAGGTGAATTTATTTACACCTCCAACTATACTAAACTCATTCCTAAAATTACTTCACCCTACTTTATTTAATACTTTAATAAATAAACTCATTCCTAAAATTAATTTAATAAATAAACTCATTCCTAAAATAACTTCACCCTAAAATGAATTGTATTGAAAAATGTTTAATTATAAAATATTCGTTAAAATTTATTAATTTAAGAATAAAATTATAATTTTTCAAATTCAATTCACAAATTAAAAATATTATAGAAAAGACTTTTTTTATGTAAAATAAACTTAATTTGATGGTATTAATACTACTCAATGATAATTTGTTTTTGTAATTTAACAAAAAATTAAAGTGATTTTAGTAGTTTATTCTTAAATTTTGATCATATACATCTAGATTTATTAAAATAAATATTACTACATATATAATAATTATACGTGGATACATAAAATTATTTTTAGAAAAATAAATGTATACAAAATCTCTATTTTAATTAAAAAAAATAACATTTCTTAATATGTGGTTTGAAACATAACTAAATTATAAATATTACTAAATTGCGATTTTTTTTACTTTTATAATATAATGTGTAAAAATCACATTTAAATTATACACATTTATATAAATAAGATACAATTTTACTATGAGAATTTTGTGTGACCTTAATTTAAACGAGTTACTATCACGAGTAATGAATAATGTGAATTTTTTTTTTAAACAATGTTTTTTACACATAATTAATCACTTAAAAACTTAAAAATTATGTTTGCGTAACACTGACACAATAGTCATAAAATATGAAATGCAAAAATAAACTTAACTAAAATCGTAAAATAAAAAAGCTTTTATAAAATTATTTATAATAAATATAATAAAATAAAACACTCGATTAAATTGAGCGACCCATTATTTCATTCATATTAAAATTTGAGTTTTAAATCAAATAAAAATAAATTTATTTAAAACTAATCAACTATTTTTATCTTAATTAGATATTTATTAAATTGATAAAAATATATTAATTTAAAAAAAATTATTAACATTATAATTCGTTAAATAAATTACGATTATTATTACGTTTCTATTTTATATTTACATTTATAATTTAATTAATAGAATTAATTATTTTTTAAAAATACTTCTTAAGTACAAATATATCATTCATTTTTTTTCACAATTGAATAAAAATTGTCATTCATTTTTTTCACAATTTAATAAAAATTGTTGGTTTAGATAAGTTGATTTTTTTCATTAAAACTTGATTAATTAATCCATTAATGTTAAAAAGAATCACTTAGTAAAATCAATTCTCTAACACATATTTTGAATATTTCAGTTATTTTATTTTTAATTTATTTTAATTATTAATTATGTAATATTTTGAAATTAATTCAAAAAAATAATGAATTTCTATACTAATTTAATTAATTATTTTTTACTTATTTTTAATTTATCTTGATTATTGATTATATAATTTTTTAAATTAATAATAAAAAATTGTGAACTTCAACTAATTTAGTTAGTTATTTTTACTTTAATTTTTATTTATTATGATTATGTAATTTTTATAATTAAATTAAATAATGTATATATTAATTTTTTTTAATTAATTATACTTTACAAAAAATAAAATATTTTTTTAATTTCTTATTTACGTTTTATTAATTTTATTTACGTTTTTTAACGAAGAATATTCAATATTTGGAAAGAATATTTGGAATGATTATATTGATTTTATTTAACATTTTAGAAGATTTTCGTGCTTTATTTTCTTAATTAATAATTAAATTTAATAATAATTTAAATACTATTTATTTAATTAATTAATGTAATAATTTCACGTGTCGTATTTTGATTGACGGTGTACCGGAGGGCCGGTACACCTAGCGTAACTGTATCATCTTTTTTTTTTATTATTGATTGATATTTCTGCAAACTATACCTAATATTATAATAATTATTTTTATCCCAAAAGATATTTTCCGTGTTTAATAAATTAATTAAAATTTTCAATTAAAGAAATTATAACGATTATCAATTTTTTGTTAAATACATAAATGAAATCCAAATAAAACTAAGAGTGTTATACGTTTTAACAGTTGTCCTGTGTAAATTTATCATTTTCCAATTTGCAAACTTAAGTAAGTGAGTTATATTTTTGTTATAATAAAACAATACTTATAAATTGTTTGTCAATAGACAAAAATTTATATCTTATATTATTGAATTTGCGAACCGCGCCGCAATATGAGCTCTGCATGATAGAAAAATTTGCATTTTTTTCAATCGAGAATAAATTTATTTGATTCACAATAAGAAAGTTGTCAAGCAAAAATACAAGGCATACATGTAAATGGTTAACAAGTATTTTGTTGTGATATTTATTTCGCCATTATTCTTCACCTTTGAAAATAAAAATATTTTATTTGTTGATTTGCGTATACAGGCAAAAGGTAAAGGAAAATGCACCCTTATCAGTCGGACTTACGGACAAGAGAACCGACAATAATTACAGTAAGTATTGTCAAAACAAAATTATTTTCCTTTTGGTTTTCTGATGAAATATGTTTTGTAAATACGCTCTCATTAATAATATTTGTATGCTAAATGTGCAATGGTTTTGTGTTGGAGTCTTATACGAATAATGTGAGCGTGGTCAATATCAACGTTAGTAGAAGCATCATAATTTCACCCGGACTATCCGACTCATGTAAATTTTGTTTATGTGTCTCTGATTATTATAAAACAATAAATGTACTTTATAAGGAGGTATTCTAAATTTTGTAATGCATAATTATAACAAAATAGTTAAAAATGACCTCTTATCGATTTCAACATGCAACAAGTTTCAAAAATTACAATTAGTTCACTCACCAAATTTTTATTATACATTATCAAAGTGTATATCTAACTATTTTTTACGTTAAACGTGACATTTAAGCAAAAAGGTTACAATCTCGAATAAAAAAAATTTTGAAAAATTCACACGTGCAGCGCACGGGCAAAGAGGACTAGTATTCGACAATTTCGACAGAGGGTACTTGAGTAATAATAATAATAATAATAATAATAATAATAATAATAATAATAATAATAATAATAATAATAATAATAATAATAATAATAATAAAAGTAATAGTAAAATAATATTATCTCCAACTCTTTAAAAATGCAAAACTTTTTTTTCCACGGCAATTAAGAAAAATGTTATTTTTTAACTTTTTGACCAAAAAGTCATTGGTAAATATAAATTTAAGTTGAAAAATAAAATAATTGTGAGTAGAGGTTTATAAAGTAGGTGGATAAAGTATGAGTAAAATTGTATTTTAAAGTGAAAAATTAGGAATGTTTATTTCTTTTAACGGGTGTATCAACGGATGTATCAACTATTATGGGACACTCTAAAAAGGAAAATAGTGCATCTATTGTGAGAGGGAGAGAGTAATAAGTATATAAAATTTCAAGGTACAAAAACAACAGTAAACAAATTTTATAGGAAATTAAAAAGAGTAAATATTTAAAAGCATTTTATAAGCACTAAAACATGTTACTAAAAAATGTAAAAATAAGTTTAAATACCTACTAAATATTAGAGAGCTCATTCAAATAGTACCAACTTACTCCATATATATTTGTACAAAAGGAGTAGTACACTCACGATATTATATCAATGGTTGTTAGCTCAGTTGGTTGAACACTTGAATTGAGAATCGTAAAGTTCAAGGTTCGAATCCGAGACATTAGTGTGTGAGTATTTAAATATCTCCAATTGACCTAAACAAAAAAAATCACAATATTATGTCTCGTTTGAATATTTTGGTGACATATAGTATTTTTATTTTGGTAAATTTAAAATATATAATTTTAAAAACGGTTGACTATAATAAAATCTAGCTAATTAAGAATTAAGTTATTTATAAATTACGGGTAGTAAACATAAGTATATACTACATTCGTACTAAAAAATTATGCACACTTCCGTTGTAATTTATATAGAAAGTGTGCACAATTTCTTGGGATTAAAATAGTATAATATTCTGACTATATATAGAAATCTCCCCAAATGCATTATGTTAAATGCATTTTATTAAATCCATAACAATCAATATTCATTATTAGGTTAATACTCCTATATAACAATGTATTAGCATTCAGAAACATACACATTCTTCAAATCAATATTATTTGATCTTACTAATTTTGTTCGTCTCCAAAATGACTTTATTCATTATTTTAGGTTTCCAGCTTCTATGTGGTTTTCTTGTGCAGGCAAATGGACAAACAAACATTTCAACTAAAGACATCGGTGGATGGGAACCTCAGAGCTTCAATAACTACTACAACTATCTATGGGGTTCAGATCATTTTTGGGTTAATCGCAAAGGATCCCTCGTCACGTTAAAATTTGATAGAACATCAGGTTAATTACGAAATGTATAATTGCATAATTTCTTGTTTTTCCATGTTAGGTTACATTTACTAATTAAATGGACGATGTTTTTTATATAGGTGCCGGGTTCAGATCGAAATCGGAGTTTGGGTATGGAATCTTCACAATGCAGATGAAGATTCCATCGGGAAAGACTGGAGGAATTGTTACCAACTTCTACGTAATGACACTACATTTATACTTTGTCTCAACTATTTATACAAAATTTACTTTTTAAAAGAAAACAATTATTATATTTTTTTACTCTAAAATACAATTTTACCTAACTTTTTTCACTTACTTTCAAATTTTACTTAAAATTTTAAACTTAAAAATATAATTTTACCCCCTTTTCTCTTAGTGTTGTGTTTTTTGTTTTTTTTTGTAATGATCGAGTTTGTGTATATATGAAAATTAATGGCAGATGACCTCAGCGCCGGATAATCAGCCTCCCGGAAATCATTTCGAGATTGACTTTGAGTTCTTGGGTACGAACGGGACATTGCAGACCAACGTCTACGACAAGGACACCGGGAGCAGAGAACAGAGCTTCGACCTTTGGTTTGATCCGAAAGCGGACCTTCACACTTACCAATTTGTCTGGAACCCTTATCATATTTTGTGAGTATATCTTTTATCTAAAAACTGGAACTTTAGAGAAATTGGACTACTTGACATATATATTCTCCAACTAGATTTGTGATCGACGGTATCATCATAAGAGAGTTCAAGAACAACAAGCAGCACGGGGTGGCTTTCCCTGACACGCCGATGCACATCGAAGCGAGTGTATGGAATGCTGACTGGGCAGGTGCTGTCGACTGGAGCCATGCTCCGTTCGTAGCTTCCTATTCGGGATTCTCTATCGATGCTTGTGTTCCGAGAAGAGGCGACATTGCGGGATGCGGCTCCGACAAGTACTTCTGGAATAGGTCGATGTACAGGTCGTTGAATACTGCGCAGAGACAAAAAATGTTATCTTACAGAAAAAGGTACATGACGTATAACTACTGCTGGAAATCGTCGACCAAAAAGAAAGAATGCTCGTTCAACGACGCACTCTTGTAATATAGTACTGCAGTGCATAGCTACTAGCAGTTTTTAATAAATTTCAAGTCCAAAACGAATTTTGGAATTGAAGGTTGTATTAATTACACAAATGCTCTGATATATGAAGAAATGTGTTATGGAAATTTGAGACTGGTGTTATAAGTTGTATTTGTTTTTGTGTGGACGCTTGTGATTAGATTGAAACTGAGTGTGAAATTTCGAGACTTTATTTACAATAACCGGAACACAGTGGACTAAAATGAAATTATAAGAATGTGAAGTCACAAGTATGAACTAATGTTTCAGTATATCCAGAATTAAGTTAATATTTTGGAACATTGTGGAGATTTAAATAAATTTTTGTTGTGATTTTGATCTCTTTTAAAGTTGCATTAAACCCAAAAAAAGGTAATCACTAGACCAAATAATTTGGTGAAAATTCATGAAAAACCAAAAAAGATAATCTCAAATCTCAATATCTCTCTCTTAGGTTATACTTCTTCATTCTCACAACAATGATACCGATAATATAAATTAAAAAAATATTTTTATTGATTTTTTACCAAAAAATTGAAAATAAAAAAATATATTTTAATTAATAAATATAGTAATTTTAAAATAAAAAATTAATTAAAAAAACCAAGGTGTAACAATTAATATATATATATATATATATATATATATATATATATATATATATATATATATATATATATATATATAAATTAATAAATGAAGTAATTGGGAGTAATGTTTAAAATAAAAAAATAATTAAAAAAACTACAGTGTAACAATTAATATATATATATATATATATATATATATATATATATATATATATATATATATATATATATATATATATATATATATATATATATTGAGAGTTTCCTATACGGACCAATGTGTACTAACTTCCTAAATTTCTGAATATTATATTAATTTATATTTTTACTTTTTCTTTCTTTTTCTATATATATAAATTAATAAAAGATTATATTTTTTTATTTATTTAGTAAACATGAAAATTGTGAATTATTTTATTTTATTAATTAGACAAAAAAACTGAGACAAAAAAATAAAAAAATAAAAGATAAAATGAAGTAATGGAATTTTATTTTATTTTGAAAGGAAGTAATGGAATTTTTTATTAATATATAAATTTTATTAATGTATAGAGTAGAAAAACTAATAATTAATATGTAGCGTAGAGAAATTAATAATATAAATTAATATAATATTAAGAATTTATTAAATCCGTACAGACTGGTCCGCATAAGAAAGGGACTATATATATATATATATATATATATATATATATATATATATATATATATATATATATATATATATATATATATCATAGTTTTTAAAACAGGCCCGGCCCGGTGGGTTGACCCGGAACCCGCCGACCCAAATGTAAATGCGGGCTGAGTCAGTCAAACAGACCGTTGTGCAACTAACCCGATGTTAGCCCGTCGAACTCGGACGGGTTGTAGCTACCCGGGACCCGTAAAAACCAAAACACCCGTTTTGTATTAATCTTTTTTTTTTGTTTTTTTTATGAGTTTCTCTTTAATTACTCGATGCACTCCGTTCTCTATCACAAACCCTAATTACAAATTTCTGAGGTGCTTTCGTTTCGACTGTGAAAGCGCAGGTCACGTGCAACTCAAAATTTGGTAAGATTTCATGGAAAGGAGTTTATTGATTAAGTTTCTTGTTCTGACAAACCCAACAATTAAAAATCTCAAAGAGTGTATTGAGTATTGACAATAACTTATTTATAAAATTAATGAATAATAGGTGAAGTAGACAATATCAATTGTTTTTACTGTGATCTCGTATCAGTGTTCTTCATTCTTATAGCAATGTTTGATTGACGACTCCTTTAATTTATTATTAAAATATAATATCTATGATTAAGAATGTTCAATAGCATATTGAAATGGTAACTAATGTGTTAGAAACTATTTGTTTAACATCATCACTATATTATGCATTTATTAATATGTTGTGTTTTGTCTTTAGGTGGATTATCTTTTATGTCGTCTAACGATCTTATACATGAATCGCACGAGTCTGTACAAAAGGGTGCCTCAAGAGGAAAAACAGATATAGCATGGAATCATTGTAGAGCTGTTGAAGGTACTAATGGGAAGCGACACTTGATATGCTTACATTGTAATAAAACTTTCAAAGGAGGTGGGATTAATAGGGTCAAACTACACTTAGCTGGAATGAAAGGAGATGTAGAACCATGCCGAAAGGTTCCAGGTGATATTCGTTTTCAAATGGAAAAAAGTATTGAAGAGTTCTCTTTAAAGAAAAGAAAGATTCAAGAAGAGTACGAAGAAAATAATTCATATCCCAATGAGAACTTATACGTCGATGATGTTGTGGAGATTCATGGTTCTTTTGGTCAAACTTTTGTTAATAGAGGAAAAGTTAAAGAAAGTGGAAAGAAGCCTATACAATCATATTTCATGCCTAGAACAACTCATGGAGCTCAACTAACCATTAAAAGTGTTCTGCAAAGCAAAGAAGCTAAAGAACAATGTGATATTGCTATTTTGAAATGGATGTTTGATGCTGGCTTACCATTTAATGCTACAAACTCGCCTTATTATCAACCAATGATTGATGCTATTGCTAGTATGGGAGCTGGTTATAAAGGCCCTGGAGTTTCGGACATTCGAGGTTTTTTATTAAGGAAAAATGTGGACGAACTCAATGATTATGTTGAAAGCTATCGAAAGATTTGGAATGAAACTGGGTGTACAATTATGGCGGATGGATGGACTGATCAGCGTAGGAGGACTTTAATAAACTTCTTGGTTTATTGTCCTAAAGGAACAGTGTTTTTAAAATCAGTTGACGCTTCTGATGCTTCAAAGACCAGTGAAATGTTGTTCCTTCTTTTCAAAGAGGTTGTCACATATGTTCGACCTCAAAATGTTGTCCAAATTGTAACTGATAATGCTGCAAATTATCAAGCTGCCGGTAGACTATTAGAACAAGAATTTCCAACTCTTTATTGGTCTCCATGTGCTGCTCATTGTATCAATTTGATGCTGCAAGATATTGGTAAATTGAGTGAGGTGGTAGAAGTGGTTGGACATGCTGCCAAAATTACAAAATTCATTTATAATCATTGTTTTGCTTTACATTTGATGAGGCGGCATACTAATAGGAAAGAAATCATCCGCCCGACTCCAACTCGTTTCGCTACAAATTTTATTGCTTTGCAAAGTATATTGTCTCAAAAAGTTGCTTTGCAGGCCATGGTGACATCCAAAGATTGGGGGAGCTCATCACATGCTAGAGACAGTAAAGCAAAAAAATGTGTAGATCTTATATTGGATTCAAGGTTTTGGAAATCATGTGGCCACATTGTTAAGATTACTGAACCATTGATTCGTGTTTTACGGCTTGTGGATAGTGAAAATAAACCTGCAATGGGTTATTTGTTTGCAGCTTTTCATGCAGCTAGAGACGAAATCATAAAAAGATTTCAGAGAAGAAAGTTATTTGTTGAGCCTTTTTTGAGAATTCTTGATAAGCGGTGGGATAATCAATTGCGCAAAAATCTTCATGCTGCTGGGTTTTGGTTTAATCCAAGTTATCAATACGATCTCGAAGTAATGGGAAAATATAGGCTCACTATCTCAGGAGTTCTTGATGTGATTGAAAAATATGCTTATAATGATGGAGAGCTTGGGAATAAATTATCAAGCGAAATGAAATTATTTAGGCATGCTGAAGGAGATTTTGGAAGAAAACTTGCCATCAACACTCGTAACACGATGATGCCAGGTAATATAACATTTCAAAATTACGTCATTTAATTTTAAATTACATATTTATTTTATTTTTTTCATTTTTTCAAATTTATTATTAGATGAATGGTGGCAATGTTATGGCTCAAGTGCTCCAAATTTACAAAAACTTGCGATTCGAGTTTTAAGCCAAACTTGTAGTTCCTCTGGGTGTGAGAGAAATTGGAGTATATTTGAACATATACATACTAAGAAGAGAAATAGACTAGAGCATCAAAGACTTAACGATCTTGTTTATGTTCATCACAACTTGAAGTTACAAAAAAGGTATTTTTTTCATGATTTATAAAAATGATTTGTTTTTGTTATAATTGTAATACTAATTTAATGACGAGTCTTTTATAGGAAAGGGCCGAAGAAAAACTATGATCCAATAAATTTTGAATCATTTGAAGAATCTGGGGATTGGATATTGGAAGATGAACCACCAACATTGACACTTGAAGAAGTAGATGTTCTTAATCGTGAATTTGCATCTCGCACCAGTCAAAATGATGATGTTGATTGTGGTTTGTGCATGATAATTCAAATGAAACTTTTTATTTATTTCAACATAATTCTATGCTATTTTTTTTTGTTTTTTTGTAGAACTAAATTTGGATGAGATTGATGATGATGGAGATGATGATAATGGCGAGGATGCGGGTGTCGGTGCTTCTGCTGGTGATGCTATTTGTGATCATGATGAAACTGAAGAACCTTCTAATGTTAATCAAAACAGAAGATTGGTTGATAGCTGGGGTATACCTCTTACTGGAGAAACGGACAATCCTGAAGCTTGGGGTTTTTAACTCGATTAAACTTATTGATTTTTTATAAACATTTGAGATTTTGATATTTTTGTAGATACTTCATTGATCCATTGATTTTTAATATTATTTAAAGTTTTTAATATAATTATATATATATATATATATATATATATATAATATTTTGAATATGCAATCAACCCGATGACCCGCGGGTTGACCCGGTAACCCGATGACCCGAAAGCTAATCCGAGTCGGTGATCGGGTCGGGTTTAAAAACTATGATATATATATATATATATATATATATATATATATATATACATACAACTCGTTTTGTAGGTATTCACGTTTCGTCCGTCTTAAAATTTTAAAAAAATCTGATGTGATTTATTAAAGTGAAATCTACATTTTTTCCTTTAAAATTTTAAAAATCAAATTTTGGTTTTACTAGAGCGTAATCCACATTCATACGTCTTTTAAATATATATATTTTTTTTCCTGACCGAAAAACGCAACGTTACAACATTTCCTGCTCCTTTGAACCACACAATTTCATGTCATTCTACTAACTCAATTTTTAATAAATAAAAAGTGATACCTTTGAACACCTGACTTATTGAAGTTTATTTTTTTTGGGTAAATGTAAATTACATATAAATGAAAAAGTGTATGATACAGAACTGCGCATAGGAAGAAAAACTCCCTACCGCATCAACGAGCTAACAGACTAGCTCTCCTTCCAACCAACTAAACATATAGCACAAAAAACATAAAAACACAATCACCAAGCTATATGCCAAACTCTCTTCAGCGCACGTGCCTGAAGAGAATCTGGAAGTCGTAACGAGCGAATCCTCTCCTGTATGATAGAAAACGCCTGAGAAGTCACTACTCCAGAAGTCACTGTATTGAAGTTTAATAAACAATACCATACCACTTCACCACAAACAATTTATTGCAAAATTCAATATTAATAATATAGAATGTTAAACAATAAATATTAAATATGTTTGTTGTTTATGACTCGAATCGGAACGCAAAAGAGGTCAAAATCGCCGAAGGAGGTTTCGGCGGGCGCCGGAGAGGTTTCGGCGACCGCCGAAAATCAAGAATCGGGGCTGAGTATTTTTCGGGCTTTCGGCGCCCGCCGAATGGGCTTTGGCGCCCGCCAAATGTTTTCTGCGACCGCCGATTGAGAAATGGCGGTCGCCGTTTTGTTCAACGGGATTTTTCTGCGCAGTTTGCGCTGGGTCCTTTTTTGCGTGGCTTTTTGCACTGGGATTTTTGCGTGAGTTTATTTAATTATGGAATTAGAATTATATGAATTATAATTCTATTCCTTAATTATTTAGGAGTTATAAAATTAGGAAAAGGATTTATTCCTAATTCTAATTGTTACCAATTTGATAGGTGTGCTACACCTATAAATTGAGGGTCTCCGGTAGACGAAAATCAGACGTTAGACATTGTAACCTCAACGATATAGTGAATTGTTTCTTCCTTCCCGTGGTTTTTTCCCGTGTTTGGGTTTCCACGTAAATTCTGTGTTCGTTCTTTTACGCATATCTCTTTTTCTTTGTGTCATCTCGTGTTTATATTCGCGAGCGCCGTGCGCGATTTGTGCTTTAAATCGCAACAAGTGGTATCAGAGCCTGAGGTCGCGACTTGGGTTTTTTTCGTGTTTCCGGTGGTGCTCGTGAATATTTGGAGAGATGTCGGCGAAATTTGATATTCCGTTGTTAGATCGGAGCATGCGGTTCTCTACATGGCAATTCAAGGTGGAGTCGGTTCTCACCAACATGGACCTTGATGATGCGTTGCTGGGCATGGACAATATGGCAAGCACGATGAAGCCGGAAGAGAAGGCTCGGAAGGACAGAAAGGCAAGAGGTATAATTTCGGTCTACGTCTCTGGTCCTTTGCTCGAAGAGGTGATCAAGGAGAAGACGGCAGCAGAGATGTGGTCGAAGTTGGAGGATCTGTGTATGACGAAGACTTTGACCACAAAGTTGCATCTGAAGCAAAGGTTGTACGCGCATCGTATGGTGGAGGGTACAAGCCTGCAAGAGCATCTGTTTACCTTCATGGAGATCGTGTCCGATCTTGAGACCATGGAGTTAAAGTATGATACAGAGGATCTTGCTTTGATTTTGCTTTGTTCGTTGCCATCTTCATATGATTCGTTTAGGGATACTATTCTATATAGTAGTAAGACCCTAAAGCTTGGAGACTTGGTCGATGCTTTGAGATCAAAGGAGACGATGAAGAAGGTTGTAAGTGGTGAAAATCCAGGTGAAGGTCTTAATGTCCAGGGCGGGGCAAAGAAGAAGAGATTCAGGGGGATTTGTCACTACTGCAAGAAAGAAGGCCACATGAAGAGGGACTGTCAGGCCCTGAAAAATCGGAGAGAGGAATCGAACGTGGTCGATTTCGGAGAAGGAGGTTTCATCGATGGTGAACTCCTGGCTGTATCCGATTTGGGAACGAGTGAGGGGTGGATCTTGGATTCGGGATGTTCATATCACATGTGTCACAACAAGGATGAGTTTGACACATTTGATGAGAGTGTCGGTGGAACGGTGGTCATGGGTAATGACTCATTGTGTGAGATACGCGGCACGGGAACGGTGAGAATCAAGATGCTCGATGGGAATATTCGAACCCTCGGTGATGTAAGGTACGTTCCAGACCTGAGGAGGAATCTTATCTCTCTTAGCACCTTAGATCAGAAAGGATACCGGTATTTCTGTAAAGGTGGAGTGTTGAAAGTAAGTCGGGGTAGACGACTTATTTTGCGAGGCGAGAGAAAGATGGGTGGATTGTATGAGCTGTGCGGCAACACAATTACCACGAGGGCAACTGCCTCTGCCCAAGGAAGTCATTCGCTGGAAAGTGAGTCGGGATCACTTTTGGTTGGAAATTCATGCATGTGTGATGGTGTCGGGGACACCGGGAATACTAACCCGAATAGTATTCAAAAATCGGAGATCGAGCCTAGGCGTACTATGGATAGCACTGAAGCAATGGCGAATGCAGGTGGTGCTGATAGTAGCGAGAAGGCGAGACTTGAGAATGGAGATTGCGTGATGGTCACGGAGCTTGGCGGTATCCAAGGGGTGATCGGTGTAACTTCGGATTCTTGTACTAAGTTTGGGTGTGGCTCAAACTTAGTTTTCTCATGTTTTGAGTGAGCCCTACGGGGCTGAGTGGAAGGAAGAAACAATGGTGTATGATCGTTAGAGGTTGGTGCGGCTTAGAGTCGCGTGGATTCTCGTCAAGGTGGAGATTTGTTGTTTATGACTCGAATCGGAACGCAAAAGAGGTCAAAATCGCCGAAGGAGGTTTCGGCGGGCGCCGGAGAGGTTTCGGCGACCGCCGAAAATCAAGAATCGGGGCTGAGTATTTTTCGGGCTTTCGGCGCCCGCCGAATGGGCTTTGGCGCCCGCCAAATGTTTTCTGCGACCGCCGATTGAGAAATGGCGGTCGCCGTTTTGTTCAGCGGGATTTTTCTGCGCAGTTTGCGCTGGGTCCTTTTTTGCGTGGCTTTTTGCACTGGGATTTTTGCGTGAGTTTATTTAATTATGGAATTAGAATTATATGAATTATAATTCTATTCCTTAATTATTTAGGAGTTATAAAATTAGGAAAAGGATTTATTCCTAATTCTAATTGTTACCAATTTGATAGGTGTGCTACACCTATAAATTGAGGGTCTCCGGTAGACGAAAATCAGACGTTAGACATTGTAACCTCAACGATATAGTGAATTGTTTCTTCCTTCCCGTGGTTTTTTCCCGTGTTTGGGTTTCCACGTAAATTCTGTGTTCGTTCTTTTACGCATATCTCTTTTTCTTTGTGTCATCTCGTGTTTATATTCGCGAGCGCCGTGCGCGATTTGTGCTTTAAATCGCAACAATGTTAACTAAATTTAAATTATTTAAAATTAATACAATTATTTACATTAATTATATTATATTTATTTTAATTTCTAAATGAAATTTGCACTAATTTAAATTTGTAAAAACAATACTACTTCTTATTCTAATAATATATTTATTTATGTTAAAAATATAATTGAGTTCATTTATTATTTGCGCACAACCTGCACAACCCCAACCTCTTAACCCGCCAAGCCCAACTCTCCAATCGCAGACCAAGCTCCATGCAAAAACTCAACCATAAGTTTAAAGGTGAATTTATTTACACCTTCAACTATACTAAACTCATTCCTAAAATTACTTCACTCTACTTTATTTAATACTTTAATAAATAAACTCATTCCTAAAATTAATTTAATAAATAAACTCATTCCTAAAATAACTTCACCCTAAAATGAATTGTATTGAAAAATGTTTAATTATAAAATATTGGTTAAAATTTATTAATTTAAGAATAAAATTATAATTTTTCAAATTCAATTCACAAATTAAAAATATTATAGAAAAGACTTTTTTTTATGTAAAATAAACTTAATTTGATGGTATTAATACTACTCAATGATAATTTGTTTTTGTAATTTAACAAAAAATTAAAGTGATTTTAGTAGTTTATTCTTAAATTTTGATCATATACATCTAGATTTATTAAAAAAAATATTACTACATATATAATAATTATACGTGCATACATAAAATTATTTTTAGAAAAATAAATGTATACAAAATCTCTATTTTAATTAAAAAAAAATAACATTTCTTAATATGTGGTTTGAAACATAACTAAATTATAAATATTACTAAATTGCGATTTTTTTTACTTTTATAATATAATGTGAAAAAATCACATTTAAATTATACACATTTATATAAATAAGATACAATTTTACTATGAGAATTTTGTGTGACGTTAATTTAAACGAGTTAGTATCACGATTAATAAATAATGTGATATTATTTATTTTTTAAACTATGCTTTTTACACATAATTAATCACTTAAAAACTTAAACATTATGTTTGCGTAACACTGACACAATTGTCATAAAATATGTAATGCTAAAATAAACTTAACTAAAATCTTAAGATAAAATAGCTTTTTTAAAATTATTTATAAAAAATATAATAAAATAAAACACTCGATTAAATTGAACCCATTATTTCATTCATATTAAAATTTGAGTTTTAAATCAAATAAAAATAAATTAATTTAAAACTAATCAACTATTTTTATCTTAATTAAATATTTATTAAATTGATGAAAATATATTAATTTAAAAAACATTTATTAACATTATAATTTGTTAAATAAATTACGATTATTATTACGTTTCTATTTTTTATTTACATTTATAATTTAATTAATAGATAATCATTTTAAAAAAATACTTCTTACGTATCAATATATCATTCATTTTTGTTCACAATTTAATAAAAATTGTCATTCATTTTTGTTCACAATTTAATAAAAATTATTGGTTTAAATAAGTTGATTTTTTTCATTAGAACTTGATTAATTAATCCATTAATGTTAAAAAGAATTACTTAGTAAAATCAATTTATTAACACATATTTTGAATATTTCAGTTATTATATTTTTAATTTATTTTATTTATTAATCATGTAATATTTTTAAATTAATTCAAAAAAATTATGAATTTCTATACTAATTTAATTAATTATTTTTTACTTATTTTTAATTTATCTTGATTATTAAATATGGTAATTATTTAAATTAATAATAAAAAATTGTCAACTTCAACTAATTTAATTAGTTATTTTTACTTTATTTTTTACTTATCATGATTATGTATTTTTTATAATTAAATTAAATAATGTATATATTAATTTTTTTATTAATTATACTTTAAAAAAAATAAAATATATTTTTTTAATTTCTTAATTACGTTTTATTATTTTTATTTACGTTTTTTTAAGGATTTAATATATATATATATATATATATATATATATATATATATATATATTAATTTGTCTTTATTTGTTATTTATATTATAGGGAAAAAAATCTTATAAATTGTGGAGAATATTCAATATTTGGACATAATATTTGGAATGATTATATTGATTTAATTTAACTTTTTAGAAGATTTTCGTGCTTTATTTTCTTAATTAATAATTAAATTTAATAATAATTTAAATACTATTTATTTAATTAATTAATGTAATAATTCTACGTGTCGTATTTTGATTGACGATGTACCAGAGGCCCGATACACCTAGTTAGGGGTGACTATTCGGTACGGATGGGTACCCGCACCCGAATTTTCCGGTTACCCGTATCCTAAAAAACAAAAAAACTCATCCCATAACCCGACCCTCATTAGTTAATCTGGTACCAATACCCGAGCCGGGTAATCGATTACGGTAATCGGGTACCCAAAATTACCCTAAATTATTAATTAACAAAAATTCAATAATAATATACAAATTCAATATTAGTTTATTTTTAACCAACCAACAATAAAAATTACAATCTATACATTTTACACAAAATCTAAATAAATATAAAAATTCATTACATGATTTATTGTGAAAATGAATAATCATTATTAAATACAAATAAAAAAATACAAAAAAAAAAATATAAAATAAGTATTCATTAACAAAAATTAAAATAATCATAACATAAAACATAAATCATCATTTACAAAAATATTTATTATTCATCAAAATAATATTCATTAATAATTATTCAATCATATACTATGTGTATCATACTTTGTACAAAAAAATAAGTATACATTCACAAAAATTAAAATAATCATAACATAAAACATAAATCATCATTTACAAAAATATTTATTATTCATCAAAATTATATTCATTAATAATTATTCAATCATATACTATGTGTATTATACTTTGTACGTATAGATTACGGTAGTAATTGCAAAAAAAATATCAATTAAAGTTCAAAATTGCAATAAGAAAACAATAAAAAAAATATCATTTATTATATATATAATGTTATAGATTTATAGTCAATATATTAAAATATTTATTATTTTAATTTAAATAATTAATCGGGTATTTCGGGTATACCCGAACGGGTAATTGGGTACCCTAATACCCAATATTTTAAAAACTAAATTCCATAACCCGCCCATTTACCCAAATTTATTGGGTACGGATACCCAAAAACCCAAACGGGTGCGGGTATTTCGGTACAAACCCGAATACCCGAACCCGAATAGTCACCCCTACACCTAGTGTAACTGTATCATCTTCCTTTTTTTATTGATTGATATTTCTGCAAACTATACCTAATATTATAATGATTATTTTTATCCCAAAAGATATTTTCCGTTTGTAATAAATAAATTAATTTTTTCAATTAAAGAAATTATAACGATAATCAAATTTTTGTTAAGTACATAAATGAAATCCAAATAAAACCGAGAGTGTTATACGTTTTAACAGTTGTCCTGTGTAAATTTATCATTTTCCAATTTGCAATCTTTAGTAAGTAAGTTATATTTTTGTTATAATAAAACAATACTTATAAATTGTTTGTCAATAGACAAAAATTTATATCTTATATTGTTAAATTTGCGAACCGCGCCGCAATATGAGCTCTGCGTGTTAGAAAAATTTGCATTTTTTTTCAATCGAGAATAAATTTATTTGATTCACAATAAGAAAGTCGTCAAGCAAAAATACAAGGCATACATGTAAATGGTTAACAAGTATTTTGTTGTGATATTTATTTCGCTATTATTCTTCACCTTTCAAAATAAAAATATTTTATTTGTTGATTTGCGTATACAGGCAAAAAGTAAAGGAAAATGCACCCTTATCAGTCGGACTTACGGACAAGAGAACCGACAATAATTACAGTAAGTATTGTCAAAACAAAATTATTTTCCTTTTGGTTTTCTGATGAAATATGTTTTGTAAATACGCTCTCATTAATAATATTTGTATGCTAAATGTGCAATGGTTTTGTGTTGGAGTCTTATACGAATAATGTGAGTGTGGTCAATATCAACGTTAGTAGAGGCATCATAATTTCACCCGGACTATCCGACTCATGTAAATTTTGTTTATGTGTCTCTGATTATTATAAAACAATAAATGTACTTTATAAGGAGGTATTCTAAATTTTGTAATGCATAATTATAACAAAATAGTTAAAAATGACCTCTTATCGATTTCAACATGCAACAAGTTTCAAAAATTACAATTAGTTCACTCACCAAATTTTTATTATACATTATCAAAGTGTATATCTAACTATTTTTTACGTTAAACGTGACATTTAAGCAAAAAGGTTACAATCTCGAATAAAAAACTTTTTGAAAAATTCACACGTGCAGCGCACGGGCAAAGAGGACTAGTATTCGACAATTTCGAGAGAGGGTACTTGAGTAGTAATAATAATAATAATAATAATAATAATAATAATAATAATAATAATAATAATAATAATAATAATAATAATAATAATAATAATAATAATAATAATAATAATAATAAAAGTAATAGTAATAGTAAAATAATATTATCTCCAACTCTTTAAGCATGCAAAACTTTTTTTCCCACTGCAATTAAGAAAAATGTTATTTTTTAACTTTTTGACCAAAAAGTCATTGGTAAAATATAAATTTAAGTTGAAAAATAAAATAATTGTGAGTAGAGGTTTATAAAGTAGGTGTATAAAGTATGAGTAAAATTGTATTTTAAAGTGAAAAATTAGGAATGTTTATTTCTTTTTACGGGTGTATCAACTATTATGGGACACCCTAAAAAGGAAAATAGTGCATCTATTGTGAGAGGGAGAGAGTAATAAGTATATAAAATTTTAAGGTACAAAAACAACAGTAAACAAATTTTATAGGAAATTAAAAACAGTAAATATTTAAAAGCATTTTATAAGCACTAAAACATGTTACTATAAAATGTAAAAATAAGTTTAAATACCTACTAAATATTTGAGAGCTCATTCAAATAGTACCAACTTACTCCATATATATTTGTACAAAAGGAGTAGTACACTCACGATATTATGTCAATAGCAGTTAGCTCAGTTGGTTGAACACTTGAATTGAGAATCGTAAAGTTTAAGGTTCGAATCCGAGACATTAGTGTGTGAGTATTTAAAAATCTCCAATTGACCTAAATAAAAAAAAATCACAATATTATGTCTCGTTTGAATATTTTGGTGAAATATAGTATTTTTATTTTGGTAAATTTAAAATATATAATTTTAAAAACGGTTGACTATAATAAAATCTAGCTAATTAAGAATTAAATTATTTATAAATTACGGGTAGTAAACATAAGTATATAAAACATTCGTACTAAAAAATTATGCACACTTACTTTGTAATTTATATAGAAAGTGTGCACAATTTCTTGGGATTAAAGTAGTATAATATTCTGACTATATATAGAAATCTCCCCAAATGCATTATGTTAAATGCATTTCATTAAATCCATAACAATCAATATTCATTATTAGGTTAATACTCCTATATAACAATGTATTAGCATTCAGAAACATACACATTCTTCAAATCAATATTATTTGTTCTTACTAATTTTGTTCGTCTCCAAAATGACTTTATTCATTATTTTAGGTTTCCAGCTTCTATGTGGTTTTCTTGTGCAGGCAAATGGACAAACAAATACTTCAACTAAAGACATCGGTGGATGGGAACCTCAGAGCTTCAATAACTTCTACAACTATCTATGGGGTTCAGATCATTTTTGGGTTAATCGCAAAGGATCCCTCGTCACGTTAAAATTTGATAGAACATCAGGTTAATTACGACATGTATAATTGCATAATTTCTTGTTTTTCCATGTTAGGTTACATTTACTAATTAAATGGACGATATTTTTTATATAGGTGCCGGGTTCAGATCGAAATTGGAGTTTGGGTATGGAATCTTCACAATGCAGATGAAGATTCCATCGGGAAAGACCGGAGGAATTGTTACCAACTTCTACGTAATGACACTACATTTATACTTTGTCTCAACTATTTATACAAAATTTTCTTTTTAAAAGAAAACAATTATTATATTTTTTTACTCTAAAATACAATTTTACCTAACTTTTTTCACTTACTTTCAAATTTTACTTAAAATCTTTAACTTAAAAATATAATTTTACCCTTTCTCTTAGTGTTGTGTTTTTTTTGTAATGATCGAGTTTGTGTATATATGGAAATTAATGGCAGATGACCTCAGCGCCGGATAATCAGCCTCCCGGAAATCATTTCGAGATTGACTTTGAGTTCTTGGGTACGAACGGGACATTGCAGACCAACGTCTACGACAAGGACACCGGGAGCAGAGAACAGAGCTTCGACCTTTGGTTTGATCCGAAAGCGGACCTTCACACTTACCAATTTGTCTGGAACCCTTATCATATTTTGTGAGTATATCTTTTATCTAAAAACTGGAACTTTAGAGAAATTGGACTACTTGACATTTATATTCTCCAACTAGATTTGTGATCGACGGTATCATCATAAGAGAGTTCAAGAACAACAAGCAGCACGGGGTGGCTTTTCCTGACACGCCGATGCACATCGAAGCGAGTGTATGGAATGCTGACTGGGCAGGTGCTGTCGACTGGAGCCATGCTCCGTTCGTAGCTTCCTATTCGGGATTCTCTATCGATGCTTGTGTTCCGAGAAGAGGCGACATTGCGGGATGCGGCTCCGACAAGTACTTCTGGAATAGGTCGATGTACAGGTCGTTGAATACTGCGCAGAGACAAAAAATGTTATCTTACAGAAAAAGGTACATGACGTATAACTACTGCTGGAAATCGTCGACCAAAAAGAAAGAATGCTCGTTCAACGACGCACTCTTAAAATATAGTACTGCAGTGCATAGCTACTAGCAGTTTTTAATAAATTTCAAGTCCAAAACAAATTTTGGAATTGAAGGTTGTATTAATTACACAAATGCTCTGATATATGAAGAAATGTGTTATGGAAATTTGAGACTGGTGTTATAAGTTGTATTTGTTTTTGTGTGGACGCTTGTGATGAGATTGAAACTGAGTGTGAAATTTCGAGACTTTATTTACAATAACCGGAACACAGTGGACTAAAATGAAATTCTAAGAATGTGAAGTCACAGTTATGAACTAATGTTTCAGCATATCCAGAATTAAGTTAAGATTTTGGGACATTGTGGAGATTTAAATAAATTTTTGTTGTGATTTTGATCTCTTTTAAATATGCATTAAACCCAAAAAAAGGTAATCACTAGACCCAATAATTTGGTGAAAATTCATGAAAAACCAAAAAAGATAATCTCAAATCTCAATATCTCTCTCCTAGGTTATACTTCTTCATTCTCACAACAATGATACCGATAATATAAATTAAGAAAATATTCTTTATTGATTTTTTACCAAAAAATTGAAAATAAAAATATATATTTAAATTAATAAATATAGTAATTTTAAAATAAAAAATTAATTAAAAAAACTAAGGTGTAACAATTAATATATACATATATATATATATATATATATATAAATTAATAAATGAAGTAATTGAGAGTAATGTTTAAAATAAAAAAATAATTAAAAAATCTACAGATAATTTAATAAATGAAGTAATTGGGAGTAATGTTTAAAATAAAAAAATAATTAAAAAACTACAGTGTAACAATTTATATATATATATATATATATATATATATATATATATATATATATATATATATATATATATATTTATATATATATATATTGAGAGTTTCCTATACGGACCTATGTGTACGAACTTCCTAAATTTATGAATATTATATTAATTTATATTTTTAATTTTTCTTTCTTTTTCTATATATATAAATTAATAAAAGATTATATTTTTTTATTTATTTAGTAAACATGAAAATTGTGAATTTTTTTATTTTATTAATTAGACAAAAAAATGAGACAAAAAAATAAAAGATAAAATGATATAATTAACATAAAAAAACTATTAAATTGTTATAAACTCAAAAAATTGAGAGAGAATAATAGACAGAATAATAGAGTAAAGAAAGAGATTATGAAACTATCAATGGTGTTCGGGACCAATCATTAGTCATCGGGACCTTGTCTTCAGTATCATTTTTGTACATATATAAAATGATGTTGTGGATATTCTGATTTTCATTTTCTTTCATTTCAGAACATCTTGTAACAATAATATTTTGAAAGGAAGTAATGGATTTTTTTTATTAATATATAAATTTTATTAATGTATAGAGTAGAAAAATTAATAATTAATATGTAGCGTAGAGAAATTAATAATATAGCTTTTCTAAAATTATTTATAAAAAATATAATAAAATAAAACACTCGATTAAATTGAGCGACGACCCATTATTTCATTCATATTAAAATTTGAGTTTTAAATCAAATAAAAATAAATTAATTTAAAACTAATCAACTATTTTTATCTTAATTAGATATTTATTAAATTGATGAAAATATATTAATTTAAAAAACATTTATTAACATTATAATTTGTTAAATAAATTACGATTATTATTACGTTTCTATTTTTTATTTAGATTTATAATTTAATTAATAGAATTAATCATTTTAAAAAAAATATTTCTTACGTACCAATATATCATTCATTTTTGTTCACAATTTAATAAAAATTGTCATTCATTTCTGTTCACAATTTAATAAAAATTATTGGTTTAAATAAGTTGATTTTTTTCATTAGAACTTGATTAATTAATCCATTAATGTTAAAAAGAATTACTTAATAAAATCAATTTTATAAAACATATTTTGAATATTTCAGTTATTTTATTTTTAATTTATTTTATTTATTAATCATGTAATATTTTTAAATTAATTCAAAAAAATTATGAATTTCTATACTAATTTAATTAATTATTTTTTACTTATTTTTAATTTATCTTGATTATTAAATATGGTAATTATTTAAATTAATAATAAAAAATTGTGAACTTCAACTAATTTAATTAGTTATTTTTACTTTATTTTTTACTTATCATGATTATGTATTTTTTATAATTAAATTAAATAATGTATATATTAATTTTTTTATTAATTATACTTTACAAAAAATAAAATATATTTTTTTAATTTCTTATTTACGTTTTATTATTTCTATTTACGTTTTTTTAACGATTTAATATATATATATATATATATATATATATATATATATATATATAATATTAATTTGTCTTTATTTGTTATTTATATTATAGAGAAAAAAATCTTATAAATTGTGGAGAATATTCAATATTTGGACAGAATATTTGGAATGATTATATTGATTTAATTTAACTTTTTAGAAGATTTTCGTGCTTTATTTTCTTAATTATTAATTAAATTTAATAATAATTTAAATACTATTTATTCAATTAATTAATGTAATAATTCCACGTGTCGTAATTTGATTGACGGTGTACCAGAGGCCCGATACACCTAGTTAGGAGTGACTATTCGGTACGGACGGGTACCCGCACCTGAATTTTCCGGGTACCCGTATCCTAAAAAACAAAAAACGCATCCCATAACCCGACCCTCTTTAGTTAATCTGGTACCAATACCCGAGCCAGGTAATCGATTACGGTAATCGGGTACCCAAAATTACCATAAATTATTAATTAACAAAAATTCAATAATAATATACAAATTCAATATTAGTTTATTTTTAACCAACCAACAATAAAAATTACAATATATATATATACATTTTACACAAAATCTAAATAAATATAAAAATTCATTACATGATTCATTGTGAAAATGAATAATCATTATTAAATACAAATAAAAAAATACAAAAAAAATATAAAATAAGTATTCATTAACAAAAATTAAAATAATCATAACATAAAACATAAATCATCATTTACAAAAATATTTATTATTCATCAAAATAATATTCATTAATAATTATTCAATCATATACTATGTGTATCGTACTTTGTACAAAAAAATAATTATTCATTCACAAAAATTAAAATAATCATAACATAAAACATAAATCATCATTTACAAAAATATTTATTAATTATCAAAATAATATTCATTAATAATTATTCAATCATATACTATGTGTATTATACTTTGTACAAATAGATTACAGTAGTAATTGCCAAAAAAATATCAATTAAAGTTCAAAATTGCAATAAGAAAACAATAAAAAAATATCATTTATTATATATATAATGTTATAGATTTATAGTCAATATATTAAAATATTTATTATTTAATTTAAATAATTAATCGGGTATTTCGGGTATACCCGAACGGGTAATTGGGTACCCTAATACCCAATATTTTAAAAACTAAATTCAATAACCCGCCCATTTACCCAAATTTATTGGGTACGGATACCCAAAAACCCAAACGGGTGCGGGTATTTCGGTACAAACCCGAATACCCGAACCCGAATAGTCACCCCTACACCTAGTGTAACTGTATCATCTTCCTTTTTTTATTGATTGATATTTCTGCAAACTATACCTAATATTATAATGATTATTTTTATCCCAAAAGATATCATCCGTGCGTAATAAATAAATTAATTTTTTCAATTAAAGAAATTATAACGATAATCAAATTTTTGTTAAGTACATAAATGAAATCCAAATAAAACCGAGAGTGTTATACGTTTTAACAGTTGTCCTGTGTAAATTTATCATTTTCCAATTTGCAATCTTAAGTAAGTAAGTTATATTTTTGTTATAATAAAACAATACTTATAAATTGTTTGTCAATAGACAAAAATTTATATTTTATATTGTTGAATTTGCGAACCGCGCCGCAATATGAGCTCTGCGTGTTAGAAAAATTTGCATTTTTTTTCAATCGAGAATAAATTTATTTGATTCACAATAAGAAAGTCGTCAAGCAAAAATACAAGGCATATACATGTAAATGTAGGGGTGGGCGCGGGTCGAGCCGAGCCCAAAAATATCAAAACCCGGCTCAAAACCCGACCTCTGTGGTCCGAGCCGAGCCAGGTTTTTCTGAGGTTGAGGCCCGGCTCAGGACCGAGCATGACGAGCCCGAGCCGAGTTTTTGGGTTATCGATCCTAAATTTTATAGATTTTTTATTATAAATTTTATGCAATTTATAATTCAATAAAAATATTAAAACATTTGAATCACATATACTAAATTTAAAGTTTAAAAATAAAAACAAAAATTGATGTTCTTGTTATTTAAAAATGAAAATCCAAAAATAAAAATAAAAACCAAGTCTATCTTGTAATTAGTCAAAATAGAAAAAAGTAAGAGTAATAATTAATTAACATCACTAATTTAGAAATGATTTACAAAAAATATATACAAAACATTAGCACTAGAAAAATTAAGTATATTTATTGTCTTTCTCTTATTCGAGGTGTTGTTTAATTTTTTTTTTTAATTTTTTACAATGATTGCACTGTGAAGTGTTAACTCGCAACGAAAGAGATGGTAAATTGAAAAACTTGAAGTGAAAACCTTAATAGTAATAATAATCATGTACATGAAATCTTTTTTTTTACGTAATATATATATATATATATATATATATATATATACATAAATTGACGGTCCGAGCCGGGCTTTCGGTCCTAAATATTTTTGGGCTTGGGCTCGGACCACATACACACTTCACGGGTCGGTTCTATGACGGGCCGGTCCTTAAAAAAATTGAGCTCGGCTCGTGACGAGCTTTTTTGACAAGTTTTCGGTCCGAGCTCGGGTTTTCGAGCTCAAACACCCACCCCTATGTAAATGGTTAACAAGTATTTTGTTGTGATATTTATCCGCTATTATTCTTCACCTTTCAAAATAAAAATATTTTATTTGTTGATTTGCGTATACAGGCAAAAAGTAAAGGAAAATGCACCCTTATCAGTCGGACTTACGGACAAGAGAACCGACAATAATTACAGTAAATATTGTCAAAACAAAATTATTTTCCTTTTGGTTTTCTGATGAAATATGTTTTGTAAATACGCTCTCATTAATAATATTTGTATGCTAAATGTGCAATGGTTTTGTGTTGGAGTCTTATACGAATAATGTGAGTGTGGTCAATATCAACGTTAGTAGAGGCATCATAATTTCACCCGGACTATCCGACTCATGTAAATTTTGTTTATGTGTCTCTGATTATTATAAAACAATAAATGTACTTTATAAGGAGGTATTCTAAATTTTGTAATGCATAATTATAACAAAATAGTTAAAAATGACCTCTTATCGATTTCAACATGCAACAAGTTTCAAAAATTACAATTAGTTCACTCACCAAATTTTTATTATACATTATCAAAGTGTATATCTAACTATTTTTTTACGTTAAACGTGACATTTAAGCAGAGTGGTTACAATCTCGAATAAAAAACTTTTTGAAAAATTCACACGTGCAGCGCACGGGCAAAGAGGACTAGTATTCGACAATTTCGAGAGAGGGTACTTGAGTAGTAACAATAATAATAATAAGGGCTAAATACACTTTGCCACCCCAGGATATGGGGTTTTTACACTTTGCAATCTCGTCGGAAAAGTTTTACCGATCAGTACCAGAGGATAAAGCATATTACAATTTGGTACCTGCCGGCTGTCGAATCGGAATATGCCATGGAATATTCCGGGAGTTTGAATGTCACGCTCCAATTTCGCGATTGATAATAGATTTATTAAATAAGCTGAGGGTCATTCAAGTAATTACACACAAATTAATTAAAAAAGAAATAAAAAAATGTGTAATTAAATAAATAAATCAAAGAATCAATTATTTTCTCCCTCGTAAGAATTACAGATCCAAATACACATCTAGATCTAACTTTCAAATCAGATCAATCTGTTCTTAATTAATTTCTTCTTTCCTGCCATAGAAAGAACATCGAGATCGAGAGTGAAATTGAGAGAGGACGAAATCACTCAACTTATGAATGATTCCAGATCTCACGACAAATCCTCACCCATCACTCTCGTCACACCTACACCACGCTCATCCACTCCTCCGACGGCGGCGGCATACCACGCGGCGCTATTCAAACAGCGTAAGAGTATATCCATGGGTTGATAACGTCGGGCCTGTCGGAGGAAGGCCCGATCATGTTGCCGATCGAAGGCAATGCCAGAAGAACCATAGCCAGAAACAGAGATCTCGATATTATAAGCACGGCCCGCGAATCCGGAAGCTTGATTACCATAAGGGTGTGAGAGGTCAGCACGATTCCCGGCCCGGTACACACGGACCAATTTTCCCATCTCTTTTTTCTTTGAAATTTTTTTCGCCTTGGAAATTTGAGATCTTGTCTTCTAGCATGCTCGATTTCATCTCTTGCTCCCAGTCAGATGCGAAGCCGCCTCCCACAGACGACATTTGAGGAGGAAGAGAAAATATTAATTAATGGATTTAAAAAAAAAAATTAGTTTTTATTTCTGGTGAGTAGTATCAAAAATCAAAAAATGTTCATATATATATATTTTTTAATTGTTTACAGAGGAGTATTTTTTGTTTTTGTTAATAGTGAGTAATATATTTACAATTAGTAATTTATGTTGAAGTTTATTATTTGTACATAAAATTGTATGATGAATGTTTGGTTTGATGAATGTTTAAGTTTATATTGAAGTTTAATTTTTGTAAATTGAGTTTGAAGTCAGGAACAATTTGATGTTTTTTTTTTATTTATTTAATTTTTTTTTTTTAAATTTGTTGGATAATTTTTTTTTATTTATTAAATTTTTGTGAATAAGAGGGAAGGGCAATTGCGTAATCAGCCTTTTTTTTGTTTGAAATTTACTAAAAAATCATTCAAAACGGAATATTTCATGGCATATTCCGATCCGGCAGCCGGCAGGTACCAAATTGTAATATGCTTTATCCTGTGGTACTGATCGGTAAAACTTTTCCGACGAGGTGGCAAAGTGTAAAAACCCCATATCCTGGGGTGGTAAAGTGTATTTAGCCCTAATAATAATAATAATAATAATAATAATAATAATAATAATAATAATAATAATAATAATAATAATAATAATAAAAGTAATAGTAATAGTAAAATAATATTATCTCCAACTCTTTAAGCATGCAAAACTTTTTTTCTCACGGGCAATTAAGAAAAATGTTATTTTTTAACTTTTTGACTAAAAAGTCATTGGTAAAATATAAATTTAAGTTGAAAAATAAAATAATTGTGAGTAGAGGTTTATAAATTAGGTGGATAAAGTATGAGTAAAATTGTATTTTAAAGTGAAAAATTAGGAATGTTTATTTCTTTTTACGGGTGTATGAACTATTATGGGACACCCTAAAAAGGAAAATAGTGCATCTATTGTGAGAGGGAGAGAGTAATAAAGTATATAAAATTTCAAGGTACAAAAATAACAGTAAACAAATTTTATAGGAAATTAAAAAGAGTAAATATTAAAAGCATTTTATAAGCACTAAAACATGTTACTATAAAATGTAAAAATAAGTTTAAATACCTACTAAATATTAGAGAGCTCATTCAAATAGTACCAACTTACTCCATATATATTTGTACAAAAGGAGTAGTACACTCACGATATTATGTCAATGGTAGTTAGCTCAGTTGGTTGAACACTTGAATTGAGAATCGTAAAGTTCAAGGTTCGAATCCGAGACATTAGTGTGTGAGTATTTAAATATCTCCAATTTACCTAAACAAAAAAAAAATCACAATATTATGTCTCGTTTGAATAATCTAGCTAATTAAGTATTAAATTATTTATAAATTACGGGTAGTAAACATAAGTATATACAACATTCGTACTAAAAAATTATGCACACTTCCTTTGTAATTTATATAGAAAGTGTGCACAATTTCTTGGGATTAAAGTAGTATAATATTCTGACTATATATAGAAATCTCCCCAAATGCATTATGTTAAATGCATTTCATTAAATCCATAACAATCAATATTCATTATTAGGTTAATACTCCTATATAACAATGTATTAGCATTCAGAAACATACACATTCTTCAAATCAATATTATTTGTTCTTACTAATTTTGTTCGTCTCCAAAATGACTTTATTCATTATTTTAGGTTTCCAGCTTCTATGTGGTTTTCTTGTGCAGGCAAATGGACAAACAAACATTTCAACTAAAGACATCGGTGGATGGGAACCTCAGAGCTTCAATAACTACTACAACTATCTATGGGGTTCAGATCATTTTTGGGTTAATCGCAAAGGATCCCTCGTCACGTTAAAATTTGATAGAACATCAGGTTAATTACGACATGTATAATTGCATAATTTCTTGTTTTTCCATGTTAGGTTACATTTACTAATTAAATGGATGATGTTTTTTATATAGGTGCCGGGTTCAGATCGAAATCGGAGTTTGGGTATGGAATCTTCACAATGCAGATGAAGATTCCATCGGGAAAGACCGGAGGAATTGTTACCAACTTCTACGTAATGACACTACATTTATACTTTGTCTCAACTATTTATACAAAATTTTCTTTTTAAAAGAAAACAATTATAATATTTTTTTACTCTAAAATACAATTTTACCTAACTTTTTTCACTTACTTTCAAATTTTACTTAAAATTTTTAACTTAAAAATATAATTTTACCCTTTCTCTTAGTGTTGTGTTTTTTTTGTAATGATCAAGTTTGTGTATATATGGAAATTAATGGCAGATGACCTCAGCGCCGGATAATCAGCCTCCCGGAAATCATTTCGAGATTGACTTTGAGTTCTTGGGTACGAACGGGACATTGCAGACCAACGTCTACGACAAGGACACTGGGAGCAGAGAACAGAGCTTCGACCTTTGGTTTGATCCGAAAGCGGACCTTCACACTTACCAATTTGTCTGGAACCCTTATCATATTTTGTGAGTATATCTTTTATCTAAAAACTGGAACTTTAGAGAAATTGGACTACTTGACATTTATATTCTCCAACTAGATTTGTGATCGACGGTATCATCATAAGAGAGTTCAAGAACAACAAGCAGCACGGGGTGGCTTTCCCTGACACGCCGATGCACATCGAAGCGAGTGTATGGAATGCTGACTGGGCAGGTGCTGTCGATTGGAGCCATGCTCCGTTCGTAGCTTCCTATTCGGGATTCTCTATCGATGCTTGTGTTCCGAGAAGAGGCGACATTGCGGGATGCGGCTCCGACAAGTACTTCTGGAACAGGTCGATGTACAGCTCGTTGAATACTGCGCAGAGACAAAAAATGTTATCTTACAGAAAAAGGTACATGACGTATAACTACTGCTGGAAATCGTCGACCAAAAAGAAAGAATGCTCGTTCAACGACGCACTCTTGTAATATAGTACTGCAGTGCATAGCTACTAGCAGTTTTTAATAAATTTCAAGTCCAAAACAAATTTTGGAATTGAAGGTTGTATTAATTACACAAATGCTCTGATATATGAAGAAATGTGTTATGGAAATTTGAGACTGGTGTTATAAGTTGTATTTGTTTTTGTGTGGACGCTTGTGATGAGATTGAAACTGAGTGTGAAATTTCGAGACTTTATTTACAATAACCGGAACACAGTGGACTAAAATGAAATTCTAAGAATGTGAAGTCACAGTTATGAACTAATGTTTCAGCATATCCAGAATTAAGTTAAGATTTTGGGACATTGTGGAGATTTAAATAAATTTTTGTTGTGATTTTGATCTCTTTTAAAGATGCATTAAACCTAAAAAAAGGTAATCACTAGACCAAATAATTTGGTGAAAATTCATGAAAAACCAAAAAAGATAATCTCAAATCTCAATATCTCTCTCCTAGGTTATACTTCTTCATTCTCACAATGATACCGATAATATAAATTAAGAAAATATTCTTTATTGATTTTTTACCAAAAAATTGAAAATAAAAAAATATATTTAAATTAATAAATATAGTAATTTTAAAATAAAAAATTAATTAAAAAAACTAAGGTGTAACAATTAATATATATATATATATATATATATATATATATATATATATATATATATATATATATATATATATATATAAAATTAATAAATGAAGTAATTGGGAGTAATGTTTAAAATAAAAAAATAATTAAAAAATCTACAGATAATTTAATAAATGAAGTAATTGAGAGTAATGTTTAAAATAAAAAAATAATTAAAAAACTACAGTGTAACAATTAATATCTTATTGGTTGTGTTTTTCTTTAATGAATACTGAACGATAAAATAATATTTTTTATTTATTTGACAAAAACCTTAGCGAAAGAAAAATTATTAAGATCAAACACTTATTTTTTATAATTTAATTTCAATTTAGAAACATTGAATTAAATTTTATTCAATTAATTTAAAAATAAAAAAAATAAAAAAAATAAATTATTTCTTCAAATTCAAATTAAAGTTAAAACATTATTCATAATTTAAAAAAAATTAAGAATGTGAAAAAATTAATTTTTTTTTATAAAAAAATTAATTCAAGTTAGTTCTAACTTATTAAGTTCTTAAGTTGTAGTATTAAATTGATATTTAAGAATGTGTAAAAATAATTATTATTTTTATAAAAAAAATTAATTTAATTTATTTCTAACTTATTAAGTTCTTAAGCTGTAGTATTAATTTGATGGAAAAAAAAACTAAATTTAATAAATTTTTTATTCGTTTTAATTTATCAAATATTTTTATTTATTTGTATTAGTTTTTTGTCTAATTAATAAAATAAATAAATTCATAATTTTCACGTTAAAAAAAAATAGAATTATAAATGAATATAATATTCAGAAACTTAGGAAGTTTGTACGCATTAATCCGTGTAGGAAACTCTCCCTATATTTTTTCCTTTAAAAATTTTAAAAATCAAATTTTGGTTTTACTAGAGCGTAATCCACATTCATACGTCTTTTAAATATTTTTTTTTGTTTTTTTGGCTGACCGAAAAACGCAACGTTACAACATTTCCTGCTCCTTTTAACCACACAATTTCATGTCATTCTACCAACTCAATTTTTAATAAATAAAAAGTGATACCTTTGAACACCTGACTTATTGAAATTTAATAAACAATACCATACCACAAACAATTTATTGCAAAATTCAATATTAATCATATAGAATGTCAAGCAAAAATACAAGGCATACATGTAAATGGTTAACAAGTATTTTGTTGTGATATTTATTTCGCTATTATTCTTCACCTTTCAAAATAAAAATATTTTATTTGTTGATTTGTGTATACAGACAAAAGGTAAAGGAAAATGCACCCTTATCAGTCAGACTTACGGACAAGAGAACCGACAATAATTACAGTAAGTATTGTCAAAACAAAATTATTTTCCTTTTGGTTTTCTGATGAATTATATTTTGTAAATACGCTCTCATTAATAATATTTGTATGCTAAATGTGCAATGGTTTTGTGTTGGAGTCTTATACGAATAATGTGAGCGTGGTCAATATCAACGTTAGTAGAGGCATCATAATTTCACCCGGACTATCCGACTCATGTAAATTTTGTTTGTGTCTCTGATTATTATAAAACAATAAATGTACTTTATAAGAAGGTATTCTGAATTTTGTAATTTATGTATTAATGCATAATGATAACAAAATAGTTAAAAATGATGTAACATCCCATTTTTTCAAAACAATGACTAAGGAGGATTTTTCATTCTTTCCAAAATAAACTTTAAGAATTTTAAAATAACTTATCGCCAAAACACGATATTTCTCCAAACAAATAAATTTATAGTCAACATTAACAAGATCCACCCAAAATAGTGTTCATCCTCAATAGTCTCATTTAGACAAAATATCAAGAGTTGTATTTCTCAAAAGCGAAAAGCGGGTAAACATAATAAGGGTGGAATAAAATTTTGAAAATTGACGAAATCAACACTACTATCGTCGCCACCCTTGTCGTCTCGCTCCGAACTCGCCTAACCTGAAAACAATGAGGTTTTGAAAGGGGTGAGTTAACGAAAACTCAGTAGGGGTTACAGTTCATACATTATATAATACGAGGTGACCGGATAACTCTCAACAATAGACCATCATAACATAATGAACGGTGGGATATACCCAAGGACGCCTAAGCTTCCGAACGATTAAACGTTCCCGTTCTACCTGAATCTGTCATGCCACGTCATTTCATTACGGGTCACAACCATAATACCGTGAACACGTCATTACATTACGCGAACACGGCCATAAAAACCACGAACCCGTCATTACATTACGCGAACGTGGCGTCGCGCGACTACATATATGTGCACATATCATAAATAGATCGTAAAGTCCTCGATATCAACAGTGACTGCGTAACATATACTGAAATGAACTGTATTTAAAAAGGTTTTAGAAAATATCCCTACCTTGACAATGCGAAAACCTGAAAGAAACGATGTCGAATGAATGCTCGTGCAAATCCTAGTCCTCAAACTCCACAAGTCCTACGTATATAAATACTCTAACATTAATATCAACATTTTTTCTCCCATTTTGAAATCAATAATAAAAAAGAGATTTTAATAACTACAACAACCATTGCAGCATCTTTACTTCGCTTTTAACCACATAGCAATTTTACCAAATTCAAAAGAGGCTATCACATCAAACTGTGATTCAACCATTTGAAACAAGAAATACTTTTTTGCAAATTAATTAGTAATATCACAAATTCTCAAATTTAAGCTTCTAACAAAGAACAAAAATAAAATTTAATACTCCACTTGCTATTAAAGAAAACCAAATTTAATAGTCAACATCTAAAAGCTTAAGTTCATCTAGAAAAAGGGTTTTAAAGCTCTCGGCCAAAGGAGTTGAACTTGAACTCATCATCTTTATTTATAAATCAAAAGTGTAAAAGATTAAAATAAACAATTGAAAAAAAACAAAACAACAAACCTTGATGGTTTATTAGTTACAGCAAACGCACCACTTGAAGAAGAATAGCAAAATAATTCGGCGGCCAATTGAAAGGGGTAGGTGAGAATGAAAGTAAAGGATAAACTTACGGTTTAGATCTATACTTGCTAGGGTTTTTGGAAGACATTGCTTTTTGGATAGTATGCAAGATGGGCTTAATTATTTAAATGAAAGATATGGACTAGCCCAAAAGAAGTGGACTTATTTTAAAATGTATTAAGCTTGAGTTAAACCATGAAAATTATTTAGCAAGCCCATATTAAAGAAGAAATAATAACTTAGTATTATTAAGACTTTAGGATTTGAGGACACCTACATGATCATGGACACCAAATGAAATGAATTGTGAAACAAAATGCAATACATGACATGAAAATTAATTTGAACTTAAAAATCATATGAACTTATGCATAATATAGTTAATCCATATGCAAATTGTTAATTGGGCCAAAATTACTTATTTAATAACTAGAGATTTTTCGGTCGTTACAACCTACCCCTCTTATAAAAATTTCGTCCTCGAAATTCGTTACGTACCTCGAACAAAGAACTCCGGGTAGGTAAATCTCATCTCTTCCTCACGCTCCCAAGTGGCTTCTTCCTCGCTATGACATGTCCACTTTACTTTGATTAAAGACACTTCTCGGTTTCTGAGTTTGCGGATTTTACGATCCAAGATCATCTCAGGCATCTCATCGTAGGACAAATCTTTATCCACTTGTAACTCTTCGTGGTTAACGACATGACTCGGGTCGTGTACATACTTCCTCAACATCGAGACGTGAAACACATTATGCACTGAGGTCAAATTTGGCGGCAAGGCCAACTCGTAAGCCAAACTCCCAATCCTCTTAAGAATCTCAAATGGGCCAATATACCTCGGTCTCAACTTCCCTTTGTTACCAAACCTTATAACTCCTCTCACCGGAGCTACCTTAAGGAAAACGTGATCTCCAATCTCAAAATGTAAATATTTCCTCCCACGGTCGGCATACGACTTTTGTCTATCTTGCGCCTCCTTGATGCGATCTTGTATCTTGGTAATTACAAAAACTGTCTGCTCGACGATCTCAGGGCCCAAAATATTCCTCTCACCAACTTCACTCCAGTACAAAGGCGATCTACACTTCCTTCCATAGAGTGCTTCGTACGGAGCCATTCTGATAGTTGAGTGATAACTGTTATTATACGCGAACTCCACCAATGGAAAAAGATTCTCCCATTTCTCCCCATTATCAAGAACACATGTTCTCAACATGTCCTCCAAAGTTTGTATTGTTCTTTCGGACTGGCCATCTGTCTGAGGATGGTAAGCGGTACTAAACTTCAACTTTGTTCCCATGGCCTCGTGTAAACTTCTCCAAAACCTTGACGTGAACCTCGGGTCTCTATCTGAAACAATTGATGTCGGCGTACCATGCAATCTCATAATCTCACGAATGTATAGTTGTGCAAGTTGATCCATACTGAAAGTCATCTTCACCGGTAGAAAATGTGCCGACTTCGTTAATCGATCGACGATTACCCAAATGGCGTTGTTTCCTCTTGCTGATCGAGGTAAGCTTACCACAAAGTCCATAGTTACATGTTCCCATTTCCACTCCGGGACTTCCAACGGTTGAAGTAAACCTGATGGTCGTTGGTGTTCGGCCTTAACTTGCTGACACACCAAACACCTTTGCACGAACCACCCAATGTCTCTTTTCATACTTCTCCACCAGAACGACTCTCTCAAGTCGTGATACATCTTTGTACCTCCTGGATGTGCGGTATAAGGTGTACAATGTGCTTCATCCAAGATTTCTCTCCTCAAAGTCTCGTCTTTCGGCACACACAACCTCCCTTTGAACACTAAGAATCCATCTTTCGATTCAGAAAAACCGTCAATATTCCCTTCACGAACTCGGATCCTTAATTTCGATAGAAAACCATCCTTCTCTTGCGCTTCCTTAATTCTATCTACCAAGGTAGGACGAATCGTCAAAGCACATAGCATCGCCTCTATGCTGTTCGGGTGAGAAATCACTTCAATTCTCAAATTCTCAAACTCTTTCTGAAGGTGCTCTTGAGCTGTCAACATACTAGCTACATGCCCTACTGTTTTTCGACTCAAAGCATCTGCTACCACATTAGCCTTTCCAGGATGGTAATGAATCGAGCAATCATAATCTTTGACAAGTTCTAACCATCTCCTCTGTCGCATATTCAACTCCTTCTGCGCAAAGATATACTTCAAACTCTTGTGATCAGTGTATATATCGCACTTCACTCCATACAAGTAGTGTCTCCAAATCTTCAATGCATGTATCACCGCGGCTAGCTCTAAGTCGTGTGTAGGATAATTCACTTCGTGTATCTTCAACTGTCGGGAAGCATAGGCTACTACTTTTCCATGTTGCATCAACACACAACCCAATCCTTGTTTGGAGGCATCGCTATAGACCACAAAACCGTCTGTACCATTTGGAATGGTGAGAACTGGAGCTGTAGTCAACTTCCTCTTGAGTTCTTGAAAACTCTCCTCGCACTTCTCTGTCCACACAAACTTCACACCTTTCCTCGTTAACTGCGTCATCGGTTGTGCTATCTTGGAGAAACCTTCTATGAACCTCCGATAATAACCAGCCAAACCGAGAAAGCTACGAATCTCTCCTACGTTCTTCGGCGAACTCCAATCATTAACCGCTTCAATCTTAGATGGGTCAACCTCAATCCCTTGAGCAGTGACAACATGGCCGAGAAAAGCAACTCGATTGATCCAGAATTCACACTTCGAGAATTTAACATACAACTTCTCTCTCCTCAACGTCTCCAATACAGACCTCAAATCTTCCTTGTGTTGGGCTTCATCCTTCGAGTAGATCAAAATGTCATCTATGAACACAATCACGAACCGATCCAAGAAGGGTTGGAACACTCGGTTCATCAAATCCATAAACACTGCATGCGCATTCGTCAAACCAAACGGCATTACTGTGAACTCATAATGCCCATAACGTGTCCTGAAAGCTGTCTTTGATATATCAGACTTCTTGATCTTAAGCTGGTGGTAACCTGACCTTAGGTCAATCTTCGAGAACACACTTGCCCCTTTCAATTGATCAAAGAGATCGTCAATCCTAGGTAGAGGATATTTGTTCTTAATAGTGAGTCGATTCAATTCTCTGTAGTCGATGCACATCCTCAAGGAACCATCTTTCTTCTTCACAAACAACACTGGTGCTCCCCAAGGAGAGACGCTAGGCTGAATAAGTCCATTATCCAATAACTCCTGAATTTGCTCCTTCAGTATCTCCAGTTCTTTGGGTGCCATCCGATACGGTGCTTTAGATACGGGTGCCACTCCGGGCACTAAATCGATGGTGAAATCCACTTGTCTAGTAGGAGGGGGTCCCGGTAGGTCTTCCGGAAAGACATCTTCAAATTCCCATACAATAGGTACATCGGCGGGAGCTAGTTGAGTTGAACCAGTGTTCATGATATTCACTAAATACCCTTGGCAATCCTTCTTCCTCAACATCTTCATTGCTTTTAATGCCGACACTACACACGGTATCGACTTGTTCTTCGTGCCCTGCAACATAATTTCTTCCTCTCCAGGCCTTCTGATCATCACCCTTCTCTCACGACATAAGATATTAGCATGGTTATTTCTCAACCAATCCATTCCCAGTATGAAATCAAAGTCCTTCATCTCTAGCACGTGAAGATCGGCTTTCAATGCATTCTCGTTAAATTTCAGCACCACGTCTTTACAAAGGCGATTTGTTTCCAACGTTTTACCCGAAGGTATGTTAACCTCCAATGCGTCATTCACTACATCACATGCATGACTTACTCGAGCAAAGTACTTAGCAGACATGAAGGAATGTGTTGCACCACTATCAAACAAAACCAAAGCAGGCACGTCAGATATTGCAACCATACCTGTCATAGCATCTGGACCCTCATCTGGATTAGGCTCCTGTCCTCCCATGGCAAACACACGAGCTGTGCCCTTCTTGTTGTTGTCCTGAACCCTCGGACGGTTACACCTGTAGTAAGGGTGTCCTGGCTGCCCACAGTTGTAGCAAACTCTCGTCCCATGCAAGCACTCTCCTGTGTGCCCCTTGCCACACTTTGTGCATGGCGGCACTGTAGTATGACTCCCAGGTCCATGCCCGTCTGTCCTCCCTCTCTTAGCATCATGATTTCCTTTGAATCCAGAGCTTCCACCCTTGCTGCCGAAGTTCCCATTTCTGCCTCCGAAATTCCCACTCTTAGGTTGTTCCCATTTGCGCTTACCGGAGGTATTAACCGCATTCATAGCAGGCTGCACTGAAACCATGCGGGCAGATATGGCCTGAGCTCGCTCGAAAACCTCTGCATAGGTCCTAAGCATCAGACCCGCCATAATAGTCCCGATCTCAGGGCGAAGTCCTCTCTCAAATCTCCTCGCCTTTCTCTCATCGGTATCCACCAAATGAACGGCAAAGCGTGAAAGTTGGTTGAACTTTCTCTCGTACTCCTCCACAGTCAAGCTCCCTTGCTTAAGCTCAAGGAATTCAGTCTCCATAGCATCACAAAAGGACTGAGGGAAGTACATCTGCATAAGTACCTCCTTAAACTGCTTCCAAGTCATCTGCAAGAGCTGATCATCACTCAAACTAGTACGCCTGTAGGCATCCCACCAATGTGCTGCATCCCCCACCATCTGAAACACTGCACACGAGATCTTGTGCACGTCAGCACATGCAATGTGGGTGAAAATCCTCTCTAGACTCCTTATCCACTCCTCAACCACTAGTGGGCCACCACCACCATTGAAGGTAGGTGGCTGGTATTTCCGAAACTGCTCGACCACCACTGCAGTAATGCTAGTTGGATTCGGTGGTGGTGCCTGCGGTGCTGGCGCTGGCTGACGAAGCCCTTCTAGCGCGGCAACCAATGTCTGAAGTAGGGTCGCATTCGGGTCCCCTGCCGGAACCTGATTAGCACGGTTAGCATTCATCTCTGGTGGCGGATTAGCATTCTAGTCATCTGGATCAGCGTCCACCACACGATTAATACGAGGTCGTCCACGAGGCATGATCTACTTCCACAGAACAACGACATTACACTTAGCATAAATTCCATAACATGCGAAAATCATCCATGGAGAGTAGGTCAACCTTGATAATCATCTCTAGTTCTTAATGCCACAATTAACTTAACATTTGCATACAAACAATTATATAAAAACTTGAAAATCATTTAATCATGGAAATAACATTTTTCATAAACATATGCATCAATATTTTCAATAAATTGTGCACATCTTAACATAATAATCATGAACTTTACATGAACATGAACATGAACTCGAACTTTAACATAAAGTGCACAATTTAAGCAACATAAAATAGCAACTTGAAAGTATGCATTGTACTTGAGACATCATGAACTTGAATCAATCACTTTGGAAAACCATGCACTTGGAAATTATGAACATAAGACATCTTACTTGAAAATCATGAACGTGAAATGCATTTTACTTGAAACATGAGACCAAACATGCATTTTACTTGAAACTCATGAACATAAGAAGCATGCAACTTTAAAATCATGAAACTGCACATGCAACTTAAATGAGAAATCATGAATATAGAATGTACTTACTTGCGAGGTCGGCGCGAGAGGCAGAGGTGGGCGATAGTAGTCAATTTTTTTTTTCTCAAAAGAAACATTTTTGGTCCGTAAATAGAATCGTAATGCTCTGATACCAAGTTGTAACATCCCATTTTTTCAAAACAATGACTAAGGAGGATTTTTCATTCTTTCCAAAATAAACTTTAAGAATTTTAAAATAACTTATCGCCAAAACACGATATTTCTCCAAACAAATAAATTTATAGTCAACATTAACAAGATCCACCCAAAATAGTGTTCATCCTCAATAGTCTCATTTAGACAAAATATCAAGAGTTGTATTTCTCAAAAGCGAAAAGCGGGTAAACATAATAAGGGTGGAATAAAGTTTTGAAAATTGACGAAATCAACACTACTATCGTCGCCACCCTTGTCGTCTCGCTCCGAACTCGCCTAACCTGAAAACAATGAGGTTTTGAAAGGGGTGAGTTAACGAAAACTCAGTAGGGGTTACAGTTCATACATTATATAATACGAGGTGACCGGATAACTCTCAACAATAGACCATCATAACATAATGAACGGTGGGATATACCCAAGGACGCCTAAGCTTCCGAACGATTAAACGTTCCCGTTCTACCTGAATCTGTCATGCCACGTCATTTCATTACGGGTCACAACCATAATACCGTGAACACGTCATTACATTACGCGAACACGGCCATAAAAACCACGAACCCGTCATTACATTACGCGAACGTGGCGTCGCGCGACTACATATATGTGCACATATCATAAATAGATCGTAAAGTCCTCGATATCAACAGTGACTGCGTAACATATACTGAAATGAACTGTATTTAAAAAGGTTTTAGAAAATATCCCTACCTTGACAATGCGAAAACCTGAAAGAAACGATGTCGAATGAATGCTCGTGCAAATCCTAGTCCTCAAACTCCACAAGTCCTACGTATATAAATACTCTAACATTAATATCAACATTTTTTCTCCCATTTTGAAATCAATAATAAAAAAGAGATTTTAATAACTACAACAACCATTGCAGCATCTTTACTTCGCTTTTAACCACATAGCAATTTTACCAAATTCAAAAGAGGCTATCACATCAAACTGTGATTCAACCATTTGAAACAAGAAATACGTTTTTGCAAATTAATTAGTAATATCACAAATTCTCAAATTTAAGCTTCTAACAAAGAACAAAAATAAAATTTAATACTCCACTTGCTATTAAAGAAAACCAAATTTAATAGTCAACATCTAAAAGCTTAAGTTCATCTAGAAAAAGGGTTTTAAAGCTCTCGGCCAAAGGAGTTGAACTTGAACTCATCATCTTTATTTATAAATCAAAAGTGTAAAAGATTAAAATAAACAATTGAAAAAAAACAAAACAACAAACCTTGATGGTTTATTAGTTACAGCAAACGCACCACTTGAAGAAGAATAGCAAAATAATTCGGCGGCCAATTGAAAGGGGTAGGTGAGAATGAAAGTAAAGGATAAACTTACGGTTTAGATCTATACTTGCTAGGGTTTTTGGAAGACATTGCTTTTTGGATAGTATGCAAGATGGGCTTAATTATTTAAATGAAAGATATGGACTAGCCCAAAAGAAGTGGACTTATTTTAAAATGTATTAAGCTTGAGTTAAACCATGAAAATTATTTAGCAAGCCCATATTAAAGAAGAAATAATAACTTAGTATTATTAAGACTTTAGGATTTGAGGACACCTACATGATCATGGACACCAAATGAAATGAATTGTGAAACAAAATGCAATACATGACATGAAAATTAATTTAAACTTAAAAATCATATGAACTTATGCATAATATAGTTAATCCATATGCAAATTGTTAATTGGGCCAAAATTACTTATTTAATAACTAGAGATTTTTCGGTCGTTACAAATGACCTCTTATTGATTTCAACATGCAACAAGTTTCAAAAATTACAATATTAGATCATTCACCTAATTTTTATTATACATTATCAAAGTGTATATCTAACTATTTTTTACGTTAAACGTGACATTTAAGCAGAATGGTTACAATCTCGAATAAAAAACTTTTTGAAAAATTCACACGTGCAGCGCACGGGCAAAAAGGATTAGTATTCGACAATTTCGAGAGCGAGTACTTGAGTAGTAGTAATAATAATAATAATAATAATAATAATAATAATAATAATAATAATAATAATAATAATAATTATTATTATTATTATTATTATTATTATTATAAGAAGTATTTAAGAAAAAGGGTAATTTGATTTATTAATTTAGATTTCAAGCTTAATAAAATAAACATTATAATTAAAGGTAGTTTTCTTTAACTGTTTTTATTAATAGACGTAATATTAATTTTATAATTATAAGAAAAGGTACAATTAATTACTATAATATCCTTAATATAACTACCCACCATGTATAATAAACAAAGGTAATTTTGGAATATTACTCAAATTTATAATAAAAAAAAACTAATATCCTAAATTAAATACTAACATTGAAAATTACCCTTTTAAAAAAATTACCCTTATTATTATAATAATAATAATAATAAAAGTAATAGTAATAGTAATAGTAAAATAATATTATCTCCAACTCTTTAAGCATGCAATACTTTTTTTTTCCATGGAAAATAAGAAAAATGTTATTTTTAACTTTTTAACCAAAAAGTCATTGGTAAAATATAAATTTAAGTTGAAATATAAATTTAAGTTGAAAAATAAAATAAAATAAATTTATAAAGTAGGTGACTAAAGTATGGGTTAAATTGTATTTTAAAGTGAAAAAGTAGGAATGTTTATTTCCTTTTTACGGGTGTATCAAGTATTATGGGACACCTCAAAAAGGAAAATAGTGCATCTATTGTGAGAGAGAGAGAGAGAGAGTAATAAGTATATAAAATTTCAAGGTAAAAAACAACAGTAAACAAATTTTATAGGAAATTAGAAAGAGTAAATATTTAAAAGCATTTTATAAGCACTAAAACATGTTACTATAAAATGTAAAAATAAGTTTAAATACCTACTAAATATTAGAGAGCTCATTCAAATAGTACCAACTTACTCCATATATATTTGTACAAAAGGAGTAGGTACACTCCCGATATTATGTCAATGGTTGTTAGCTCAGTTGGTTGAACACTTAAAATGAGAATCGTAAAGTTCAAGGTTCGAATCCGAGACATTAGTGTGTGAGTATTTAAATATCTTCAATTGACCTAAACAAAAAAAAATCACAATATTATGTGTCGTTTGAATATTTTTGATGACATATAGTATTTTTATTTTGGTAAATTTAAAATATATAATTTTAAAAACGGTTGACTATAATAAAATCTAGCTAATTAAGAATTAAGTTATTTATAGATTACGGGTAGTAAACATAAGTATATACTACATTCATACTAAAAAATTATGCACACTTCCTTTGTAATTTATATAGAAAGTGTACACAATTTCTTGGGATTAAAGTAGTATAATATTCTGACTATACATAGAAATCTCCCCAAATGCATTATGTTAAATGCATTTTATTAAATCCATAATAATCAATATTCATTATTAGGTTAATACTCCTATATAACAATGTATTAGCATTCAGAAACATACACATTTATCAAATCAATATTATTTGTTCTTACTAATTTTGTTCGTCTCCAAAATGACTTTATTCATTATTTTAGGTTTCCAGCTTCTGTGTGGTTTTCTTGTGCAGGCCAATGGACAAACAAACATTTCAACTAAAGACATCGGTGGATGGGAACCTCAGAGCTTCAATAACTACTACAACTATCTATGGGGTTCAGATCATTTTTGGGTTAATCGCAAAGGATCCCTCGTCACGTTAAAATTTGATAGAACATCAGGTTAATTACGACATGTATAATTGCATAATTTCTTGTTTTTCCATGTTAGGTTACGTTTACTAATTAAATGGACGATGTTTTTTATATAGGTGCCGGGTTCAGATCGAAATCGGAGTTTGGGTATGGAATCTTCACAATGCAGATGAAGATTCCATCGGGAAAGACCGGAGGAATTGTTACCAACTTCTACGTAATGACACTACATTTATACTTTGTCTCAATTATTATATTTTTTTACTCTAAAATACAATTTTACCTAACTATTTTCACTTACTTTCAAATTTTACTTATAATTTTTAACTTAAAAATATAATTTTACCCTTTCTCTTAGTGTTGTGTTTTTTTTTTTGTAATGATCGAGTTTGTGTATATATGGAAATTAATGGCAGATGACCTCAGCGCCGGATAATTAGCCTCCCGGAAATCATTTCGAGATTGACTTTGAGTTCTTGGGTACGAACGGGACATTGCAGACCAACGTCTACGACAAGGACACCGGGAGCAGAGAACAGAGCTTCGACCTTTGGTTTGATCCGAAAGCGGACCTTCACACTTACAAATTTGTCTGGAACCCTTATCATATTTTGTGAGAATATCTTTTATCTAAAAACTGGAACTTTAGAGAAATTAGACTACTTGACATTTATATTCTCCAACTAGATTTGTGATCAACGGTATCATCATAAGAGAGTTCAAGAACAACAAGCAGCACGGGGTGGCTTTCCCTGACACGCCGATGCACATCGAAGCGAGTGTATGGAATGCTGACTGGGCAGGTGCTGTCGACTGGAGCCATGCTCCGTTCGTAGCTTCCTATTCGGGATTCTCTATCGATGCTTATGTTCCGAGAAGAGGCGACATTGCGGGATGCGGCTCCGACAAGTACTTCTGGAATAGGTCGATGTACAGGTCGTTGAATACTGCGCAGAGACAAAAAATGTTATCTTACAGAAAAAGGTACATGACGTATAACTACTGCTGGAAATCGTCGACCAAAAAGAAAGAATGCTCGTTCAACGACGCACTCCTGTAATATAGTACTGCAGTATAGCTACTAGCAGTTTTTAATAAATTTCAAGTCCAAAACAAATTTTGGAATTGAAGGTTGTATTAATTAAACAAATGCTCTGATATATGAAGAAATGTGTTATGGAAATTTGAGACTGGTGTTATAAGTTCTATTTGTTTTTGTGTGAATGATTGTGATGAGATTGAAACTGAGTGTAAAATTTCGAGACTTTATTTACAATAATCGGAACACAGAGGACTAAAATGAAATTCTAAGAATGTGAAGTCACAGTTATGAACTAATGTTTCAGCATATCCAGAATTAAGTTAAGATTTTGGGACATTGTGGAAATTTAAATTAATTTTTGTTGTGATTTGATCTCTTTTAAAGATGCATTAAACCGAAAAAAAAAGGTAATCACTAGACCAAATAATTTGGTGAAAATTCATGAAAAACCAAAAAAGATAATCTCAAATCTCAATATCTTTCTCCTAGGTTATACTTCTTCATTCTCACAACAATGATACCAATAATATAAATTAAGAAAATATTCTTTATTGATTTTTTACCAAAAAATAGAAAATAAAAATATATATTTAAATTAATAAATAAAGTAATTTTAAAATAAAAAATTAATTAAAAAAACTAAGGTGTAACAATTATTATTATTATTATTATTATTATTATTATTATATATATATATATATATATATATATATATATATATATATATATATACAAATAATTTTGTAGGTATTCACATTTCGTCCGTCTTAAAATTTAAAAAATAATTTTGTAGGTATTCACATTTCGTCCGTCTTAAAATTAAAAAAATCTGATGTGATTTACTAAAGCGAAATCTACATTTTTTCCTTTAAAAATTTTAAAAATCAAATTTTGGTTTTACTAAAGCGTAATCCACATTCGTACGTCCTTTAATTTTTTTTTTGTTTTTTTGGCTAAAATTGACCGAAAAACGCAACGTTACAACATTTCCTTTTCCTTTGGACCCCACAATTTCATGTCATTCTACCAACTCAATTTTTAATAAATAAAAAGTGATTCCTTTGAACACCTGACTTATTGAAATTTAACAAACAATATCATACCACTTCACCACAAACAATTTATTGCAAAACTCAATATTAATAATGTAAGGATAAATATGTTTGGACATAGCAATGCCTTAAAAGACTTAGGCAGAAGTTGTTATGTTAACATATTTATTTGTTTTTTTCTTTCTTCACAATTGAACTGTTGTAATCACTTGTTATATTGGTGATTTGATTTAGCACAATTCATTAGTTAGAACGTGCTTGGAAAAACAATCAACATGGAAGCTTTCTGTCGCAGCACAGCAAGGCAGACCTATGCTACAGCGCTGCAAGGCATGGACCAAGGTGGTGAGATAAGAGATCGAGCGAAGCATGAGCTAAGGGCAAAGGATTGCTGAACTCCAGAGAAGTATGGAAGGCAGTGCAGTGCAGCAGAGCATTCCAGAAGAACTTCAGAAGGCAGTCCTGCGGCAGTGGTCAAAACAGCCTGCCCTAGAATATCTCAACCGACCTTTGACCTAGCAAATCAAGGAAATCAGTTGGAGACTCTCACCTATAAATAGAGGACGTCCCAGCTGCATTTACTCAACACTCATACAACATCTTTTCACCTCCAGAAACACATTTTCTCTCAAGATCGATCATCATGCTTTTAGTGCCGCGACTTCACTTGTGAAGCTCGTCGAGCCGTATGTTCTCTCGTCTCTAAGAGAGTTCTTTTGTTAGGTTGATGATCGTGACATTAGAATAGGTGTTATACAGTTGCTAGGTTTCATTTGTTGTAGATTGTTAATACTTTTCAGATTCGATAAACGCTAAGGCATACATGTGTATAGCCTTGAGTAAAATCATTTGTAAATCCAAGAGTATCTATTTTGTAAAGACTCGTTTCTTTAATAAAGTTTCTGGCCGTAAGGCCGTTTCGTATATGTATAATTTAAATACACATACAAATATTTAAATTCTTGTTCATTTACTTTCCGTACGTGTGTGTGAGTTCGTTTTTAAAGTAATTTATTTTTAATTAATTCCGCTGCAACGATATACATATATAACATATATTAATCTTAAACTGAAACATTAATACACACGCTAAAATATATAAATTACGAAAAACGAACATTTTCTGTACAAGGCATAGTGCTGCGTCATACGCTGTTCTACCGCAGAACACTGCCTTGTCTAGGCAGCGCATTCCACTGCGTTTTATTGACTGCCTACGACTTTTAAATAGTATCAGAGAGGGAACTAAACTTACTTAGTGTTTAAGGTCCGTCTGATCACGCACACTTACAATGGCTGATCCATCTTACATCGTACGAACACCGGTTGTTCTTGACGGTAGTAATTATGGTTTTTGGAAAACCCGCATTGAAGCAAGAATCAAATCAATTGATCGTAATGCGTGGCTTTCCGTACTTCGAGGAAGGAAACCACCTCAGGAGGAAATCCCTGAAGGTAGTAAGCTTGAAAAAGCTCCAGAGAAGTGGTATACCGAAGAGGTTGCCGCAGGTACTGCCAACGATAGGGCAAGGTGTGCCATCCTTGAGTCCATTGATTGCAATATGTACAAAATTGTCAAACAATGTTTAACTGCCAAAGAAGTATGGGATATGCTGGCTCTTCATTGTGAAGGTAACAACACAGTGAAGAAGACCAAGGTCCGTATGCTTATGTCTCGTTTCGAGAACTTGCGTATGAACGAAGACGAGACATGCCTTCATTACTTTGGAGAACTAATGTCCATTGTTACTGAATGTGCTGACCTTGGTTCACCCATTAGCAACCCGGCAGTATGTAGTAAGATAATGCGATCGATGAGCAAGAAGTTTCTGCCGAAGGTCACTGCCATAGAAGACAGTTCCATGTCGGAGGAAGATTATGTTTCACTTATGGCCATCTTCAAGAATTATGAACTTAACCATGAAGATCGTGAAACTCACGGGAAGTCATGTTCACGAAGCGACGAGAAGAATCTTGCCTACACTGTGACAGAACCTTGTGGCAGGGAGTCAAGTTCTCAATGCAGCAGTCCTCCCACTGCATATGACTTCACCGATGAAGAAATTTACGAACTACTTGGAGCTGATGGTGGAGAAGACAAGTATGCATTCCTTTCAAAAAAATTGGATGTTGTTCTTGTCCGCTCGTTGAAGAAGCCGTACGATCCCCGACGAAGGAAGTTCCCATCAAAGCCAACGCAAAGTCAAGAGAGAAGGATCGTAGTTCGTCATCCAAGCACAGGATCAAATTCAAGCTCAACTCCAAAGGACTGGTCAAAGATCAGGTGTCACATTTGTGAAGGGATTGGATGTTGGAAATCGATATCCCGGAATTAATAAATTAATTAAAATTAATTATCTAATTAATTCCGACCGAAATCCTTTGGAGATCGAATATCCGGATTGTCTAAATTGCGGAACCGACAACCCAATCGAAATCCCGATCGCCGGAGAAACCACGAGCACCCCACGTGACCGGAGGCCCGATCGAACCCCGCCACGGGTAAACCCGCGGCTGCCAGCCGAGCCCCCACGAGGGGGGTCGCGATCGCTCCGTGCGATCGCTGGGGATGCTCGTAGCATCCCCGGGGCTGCTCGTAGCAGCCCCGCAGCGAGTCCATGACTCGCTGCCCGTGAAGGGTGGCTCGCTCACGCGAGCCGCTACGGGATTCCCCGCAGCAACGCGCGAGCGGCTGCGGGTCGAGCCCGCAGCACCCCGCGATCGAACCCTAGGTTCGATCGCATCCCCGGCTCCCAGCCGGGGCTTCTCACGTCCGCGATCCTCAACGGGGATCCTCGACCGCCGCGGTCCGGTGGTCTTCGACCACCACCGCCGGTCGACCCTCGTTCCGGGGTTCGTCCCTTGGATCTTGGTTCACGATATTTTTACGATAATTAACGATAAAATCATAAAGAGGGTTTTACGATTTACCTCGTTCTCGTTGTTCGGAAAAACGAAGAACTCAATTTGACGACCTTGAGATCTTCCCGCGTATTCCTTGCACTAGCCCGGACGTCGTGTGGGCGACGATCTACCGAACTCCATGGATCCTCCTCTCTACTTTCTCTCTCTAGAATTGTGATCTTCAAGTTATATGAGAATAGAGAAGACCATGTAGTGCTTTTATAGGCTACGTAGGGGATCTTAAGGAGGTGGAATATTGGGCTTCCAATATTAATGATTAAATTGAGCCCAAGCCCAAAACTATTAATCCATTAATATTAATTAATTCTATTTTCCACTATATAAAATTAATTGCACTCCCAATATTATTTAAACCATATTATATCAAATAATATTTCTCCGGTAGTATTATTTATTCCGTGTATTTAAGATATAAATATCCATGAATAAAATTAATTTATTGCTAATTAATTTATTCATCTCTTATATCCGAGACTAGTACCATTCAACCTTAATTATTATGCGGAACAAATCCACCTGCAGGGTTTACATAATAATTCCTTATGAACTCATCTCGGGGATATTATCAACCCTTACGGGATACACTTTCCCGTCAAGTATTCACAGCATGCCATATATAAAATATAGTGACCCAACTTAACCGGTAATTAACCCAATAATTAAATCGGTTAATTCCTTTGGAAAATCAAAGTCACTTATATTAAATATACACACCCGCAATAGTATCGGGGATTAAGAATAAAATACACTGAGACTTGAATCGATTATCGCCGGCAATCCTAATCGATAAATCTCAAACGATCCGCTCAATACACCAAGTGTACAAGTGTGATAAAATAATCAAGACATATTATTTTCTCTGTCACACAACGACTATACCGATGGATTGGTCCGTGTCCATCTAGGTCGTGAGCAACTGTTCGATTAAATACGAGTAACCGATAGTATGATCTTCTGTGTGACGTCGCACACCATACTAACTACAACGTATATAATCCAGGACTATAATTTGCATATATTTAATTATAAATAATTAAACGCAAATAATTGTTTATTTAATTAAATAGATTAATGGCAATGGATCGTGAGTTTCCGTTACTTAAATCTAGACATTAAGTACACAACTCCAACAATCTCCCACTTGTACTAAGGTCTAGTCATTTCTTCCAAACTCCCGACTCCCATACTCATCACGTGCTTAAGTTTTACTTCCAAGAAGTACTATGTGAATGAGCACTCTAGGTTGCCGCTCTGAAGTTATCTTGGTGACTACAGCGTCGTCTCCCTCGACGATGACTCATATCAGGTGGTACTTGCACTATGTGTTATCTTACACTTATGGACTTGTGATTTCTTACCATTTGCCATCGCACCGCTATACACATAGCCTTTTGGCAAATTAAGAATCACCTCTAAGTCTCAGAGATTATCCCGGAGTTATACCAAAACTTCCGCTGCCTCTGAGGCCGCTATTTGGTTACCCATGGCAGAGTCCGAAAAGCATCGTGCTTATCACTCTTCCATGTTAAAACTCCTTCTCCTTCAATAGTGAAACACATAGCCTGATATCGACTTACACCGGTCCTTCTTTGATTAGAAATCTAAGAGAATGTAATCCAAAGGAAATGCTTGTTTGCTCCGTAATCCAGAACATAGTTTCCAGTACTTCGAAAGTACTTAAAATGTTCATTACAGCAGTCAAGTATTCCTTTCCAGGATTACCTTGATATCCTCCCACTATGCTAACCGCATAGCCGATATCAGGTTCTTGTTTTCAACAATGCATTTATTAAGCTTTCCACACTCAAAGTGTAGGAAACTGCTTTCATTGCTTCTATCTCCTTTTGTGTTCCCAAAACACATTTCCTTAGATAGATGCATTCCGTATCTGAAAGGTAACGAACCTTTCTCGGAATCTTGCATGTTTAAAACGAACCATAATCATTTATGTAAGATGTCCAGGAGAAGTACAATGTTCTTTCTAGAGATCCAAGATCTCAAGAACATGTCCAACTTCTTTCTTTATCTTTCATAATGATTTATCTAGACAACCATCATTTTATGTCTGATAACATCTTTACATTGTTGCCAATGATAAGAGTGTCATCTACATAAAACCTTCGAGAAACACCACCTTGTTTTCCATCACGTTTCCAATACACACAATTCGTCTATGCTTTTGATGAATCCATAAAATGGACTATCTCATCAATTTGCAAGTACCACGAACTCAATGCTTTGTTCCAATCCATAAATGGATCAACTAAGCTTGTACTCTAAATGATCTTGCTTCTTAGCAATAATCCTTATTGCTCTCCGAGAAGGCACATTTAGATCTTGTACGGCCTTCATGTAGATCTAGGGATTGATTTCATGTATACTAGGTCCAAAGTCCGAAGACTCTCCTAGTCTTATGAATATCTCCGGTTGTCCCACAACCTCCCACTACAATGGCATTCCGGTGTATAAACAGTGATAACAGTAGGTGCAGTTAGTGGTGTACCGCTACTCGGTTCGACTGGTTCTAAGTCTTAATCTTTCTCTCTCATTTCAAAGTATTACGTCACCTTGGGCTTGTGGTTCATTATATAGTCTTTCTCTAAGAACCGGGCGTTAGAACTTATAACGTCCTTCTGGTTCATAGTACTATTGAACACACACTTTTTGTTCTTCTAGGATATTCTACAACCACATTTGAATGTGCCGTTGTTACCAAGACATATCCATAGAACATAGGTAGTTCCGTTTAACTCATGCTTTTTACTATTTCTATAAGAGTTCCATTTCTTATTTCCGACACACCAATCCTACACAACAGTGTATGGTGTAGTCATTTGGGATCAAATCCCAATCTCTGATTAGTATGCCATGTATTCCTCAGACAGGTATTTGCCTCCGCGATCAAATCGCAGGCTACAAATGGATATACCTTGATGGTTCTCCACAATTGCTTAGTGTCCATTGACTTGTCAAAACACTTGCTTTTGTGGCACATCAGGTATTCTAATCCATTTCTTGAGTAATCATCAAATGAAGTACTCGTACCTTATTGTCTGAGTAGACATAGGTCTGCATATATCAGAGTCAATCAATTCTTATATTTGTCCGGATCTTATATCTTATATCCATAAAGGATTGCTTAGTCATATTATCTTCCAAATTAGATTCTTAGGTCGGAAGGTCCATTCCTTCAACTTAATTGATCTTACAATCAATTTTCGACCTTTGAACTTCTTATTTGAATAAATATGACTCAGCATAAGAATCCACAAGTATAATTGATAAAGAAATCTCTTATTAGTAAAAACGAGTTTCATACTACGGTTCGTTGCATCGTGGTGGACTTAGGATTCATCATTTATATATTGCTAGCCAATGTACCAAAATAGATAATATCATTATTTCTTCTTATAACCATCAAATGATTAAAAGAAATAAAATATCCATTCATTAAATTTCAGAAATCCAGAACAGAGTTCCTTCTAAAATTAAAGGTACATAAAAGCAATAACTCAAAATGAAATCCTATAAAATGTCCTCCACTGCAACTGCTGCCTCCTCCACAGCATTGCCCATGTAGACTACGATTTCTTCTTTTCTAAGTCTTCGGGTTTCCTGGAACCCTTGCATTTAAAATGCACATACCGTCAGTGGTTCCATATCTACACACCAGGTTCCGGTAGATAATACCACTAACTATGTTTTATGACTAAAGAAAATTTCGTACTTTCTTTGAGAGGATAATCAGACTTCCAGTACCCAGACTGTTTGCATTGAGAACACTTGCCTATTGGCTTTCTCGTCCCATCTCGTGGTCCAAAGAGAACCACTGGGTTTCTTTGCTTTCTTGTCCTTTCCCCCGATTCATGCCTTTAGGTTCGAAACCTTTGGCATTGGCTACAAGAGCTTGCGATTTCCGTCTCAACTCGTCTAAAAGGTCAATCATCTCAAAAACGTTTTTAAGCGTTTCCTCGAATTGACTGGTCTTTATGAGCATTCTCATCGCTTCTTGTCTAGCCGCCTATGTCAATAGGCTCGGAAGGATAAAGCTTATTGAGTACAACCTTGTACTCTTCAACAGTTTGGGTAATGTCTAGATCTCTATTCCAATCAATACATTTAGGGACCAGTGAGTTTAAATTCCTCAAGTATCACATAAAGTGGGTTCAAGGCCATATCCTAATCTATGAGCACATATAACAACAAACAATCGATTTAATCTTCCGATATTATCTCCCTTAAATAATATCATTAAACCACTAATCACATCTAAAATCCCATCAGATATGGCAAGCCACGTGGTGTGGACGTTTACCAATCCAAATGATTTAGCAATTAGATTTGCTTCGGTCATACATCACTTATAGCGGAACCTCGTGGGGAGGAATACTATAATGCGTATCTAAGTGTAAACCATTACTCAGTACCAAAGTAAATCGTTTGGAATTGCTACATCACCGCAAGCCACGTGGTGTGGACGTTTACGACAACTTCACAACTCTTCACAATTTCTTACAACTGTCTACATCAATTAATCCAAAATCCGTCAGCATAGCAAGCCACGTGGTGTGGACGTTTACTACACCAAGAGACTTTTATAATTGACTCCCAATTACTTGATCCATTCAATCTTGTAAATCAAGACGCGGAGAATCATAAGTGAAACTCGAAGTTTCTTACCAGTGATTCACCATGCGAACGACCCTATCTCTCATAAAATGAGGGAGCCGAGCAGACAATCGATCTAGTCATAAAATGACACGAAAGTCTCTAATTTGTGTCCTCGACATGACCAAGTGGCTTTGGCTCCATTCCACTCCCCGGGGTGAGAATGAGTCGACTTGAAATCAGTTTTGGAAAGACAAATTAGGCATTGTTTGATAAACTTAATCAATGTTTCTCGTAAGAGGAATTACAAGAATTCTCCTCCAATGACTTGTCTATACGAACTTCAAAAGTCCATAAAAGTCACCAAGAGAACAGCAATGGAGACCATGGATATGTTTCCATACCCTCTCCCACTTAGCTTTTTACAATAAAGGGATACGCTATCTAATGCATAATTAAATACACATAAGCATGCATACATGAAATAAAGCACATAGAATATTATCACATAATCAAAATAATACTAGAATATTATTTTCCGACTATTATGGCTTTATCGCATCCCCGTACGCATTTTCTAGTCTTCAGTCTTCGTTCTTGAATGCTCCATGTGACGGGAATATTAATTCCAATATTTAAATCTATTTATTTTTAATAAATCCAAAAGATACTTAATTCGAAAATTAAGTCAATCGAATAAATCAAAAATAAAATTAAATATTGTTAATATTTTTATTTATTTTATTTTTCCTTTCTACTTCATTAAATCTCTAGAATAATCTATCCAAGACCCACTTGGAATATTCTAGAAGACTTCCATAATGAAATAAGGAAATAAACTAATTTATTTTATTTTCCCTTTCTACTTCATTAAATCTCTAGAATAATCTATCCAAGACCCACTTGGAATATTCTAGATGATTTCCATAATGAAATAAGGAAATAAAATCATTTAGGACTCCTAGTCCTTCCAAATTAATTCCTTTCCTAATCCATTAAAAATTCCATAAAGGAATAATTAAATGAGGAAAATAAATTAATTCCAAATTAATTCTTTTCCTATTCCATGAGAATTCCCAAAAAATAGGAATACTCAAAATAGGAAAACCGAACTAATTTTAGGAAAAATAATTCTTTTCCTAATCCATAAAAATTCCCATAAAATAGGAATAATTATATTAGGAAAACCGAATTATATTAGGAATAGGATCTTTACCGGGATTAACACGGAATGGGGATTTCTGGTCTATCCCCGAGCTCGGCCGAGGAGCACGCCCACCACCGCCACCACCCAACCGGCGCGCCACCACCGCCGGTGACATCGCACGGCCGAGGGTGCGGTCGAGTGCCCCCCACGCGCTCGATCCATGGTTCGGCTATGGGGATAGCCGAACCGAGCCCTAACCCTCTCTACGTCTCCTCCGTCACACTTTTTCCGGTCGTCGTTTCGGAATCGATCCAACGTAAAATAAATTACAAATTTATTACTACGCTATCCGGTATCGATTCTCTACATGAAATCGACCTCATACAATTTCCGGAAAAATAAGAACAAGCATTCACCACACAAGAACAAATATTGACATCACCGAGAGTTTAATAATCAAGAGAAATATTATGACAATAATTAACAATAATTAAATCTAACCATAATAATCGGAAACCCTGCAAGGTAGAACAATTTATCGAAAAATACCATGAACTAAAACCAACGCTCTGATACCAATTGTTGGAAATCGATATCCCGGAATTAATAAATTTAAATAAATAAATTATCTAATTAATTCCGACCGAAATCCTTCGGAGATCGAATATCCGGAGTTGTCAAATTGCGGAACGACAACTCCAATCGACTCCCGGTTGCCGGAACATCCCGCCACGAACCACCACGAATCCGGACTTAACCAAAACCTCAACCACGGGCGAACCCGGGCTATTCGGTCGAGCCCTCGCAAGGGTTCGCGGCTGTACACGGCAGCCGCCTAGGGCTGCCCTTGGCAGCCCCTTATGCACGCCCAGCTGCCCCCGGTGATCGCACGACCAGCCACGGCGAACCGTGGCTTGCGATCACCACCAGCCACCGCCGCTTGAGCGGCGGTCCAGCCGCGTGAGCGGGGCTGCTCCAGCAGCCCGCCGGAGGTGCGTGGGTGATCGAGCTCGCCCTCGATCAAGTCTCGGCGTCCAGCCGAGGCTCGCCCCTCTCGACCCTCTCTTGTTCGAGCCGTTGAGCCGCCGGCGGTCCGGTGATCTTCGATCACCACCGCCCGGTTCAACCTCGACAAAGGTCGCGTTCTCGGATCTTGGTTCACGATATTTTTACGATAATTAAACGATAAAATCATAAAGATGGTTTTACGATTTACCTCGTTCTCGTTGTTCGGAAAAACGAAGAACTCAATTTGACGACCTTGAGATCTTCCCACGTATTCCTTGCACTAGCCCGGACGTCGTGTGGGCGACGATCTACCGAACTCCATGGATCCTCCTCTCTACTTTCTCTCTCTAGAATTGTGATCTTCAAGTTATGAGAATAGAGAAGACCATGTAGTGCTTTTATAGGCTACGTAGGGGATCTTAAGGAGGTGGAATATTGGGCTTCCAATATTGAAGATTAAATTGAGCCCAATGCTCAAGTCCATTAATCCTTATCAATATTAATTAATTCTATTTTCCACTATATAAAATTAATTGCACTCCCAATATTAAACCATATTATATCAAATAATATGTCTCCGGTAGTATTATTTATTCCGTGTATTTAAGATATAAATATCCATGAATAAAATTAATTTATTGCTAATTAATTTATTCATCTCTTATATCCGAGACTAGTACCATTCATCCTTAATTATTATGTGGAACAAATCCACCTGCAGGGTTTACATAATAATTCCTTATGAACTCATCTCGGGGATATTATCAACCCTTCCGGGATACACTTTCCCGTCAAGTATTCACGGCATGCCATATATAAAATATAGTGACCCAACTTAACCGGTAATTAACCCAATAATTAAATCGGTTAATTCCTTTGGTAAATCAAAGTCACTTATATTAAATATACACACCCGCAATAGTTTCGGGGATTAAGAATAAAATACACTGAGACTCGAATCGATTATCGCCGGCAATCCTAATCGATGAATCTCAAGCAGATCCGCTCAATACACCAAGTGTACAAGTGTGATAAAATAATTAAGATAAATTATTTTCTCTCTCACACAACGACTATACCGATGGATTGGTCCGTGTCCATCTAGGTCGTGAGCAACTGTTCGATTAAATACGAGTAACCGATAGTATGATCTTCTGTGCGCCCATGCAACACCATACTAACTACAACGTATAAAATCTAGGACTATGATTTGCATATATTTAATTATAAATAATTAAACGCAAATAATTGTTTATTTAATTAAATAGATTAGTGGCAATGGATCGTGAGTTTCCTTTACTTAAATCTAGACATTAAGTACACAACTCCAACAGATTCAGCATAAGAATCCACAAGTATAATTGATAAAGAAATCTCTTATTAGTAAAACGAGTTTTACTACGGTTCGTTGCATTGTGGTGGACTCAGGATCCATCATTTTTATATTGCTAGCCAATGTACCAGAATAGATAATATCATTATTTCTTCTTATAACCATTAAATGATTAAAAGAAATAAAATATCCATTTATTAGAAATCCAGAACAAAGTTCTTTCTAATATGAAAGGTACATAAAAGCAATAACCCAAAATGAAATCCTATAAAATGTCCTCCACTGCAACTGCTGCCTCCTCTACAGCATTGCCCATGTAGACTACGATTTCTTCTTTTCCAAGTCGTCGGGTTTCCTGGAACCCTTGCATTTAAAATGCACATACCGTCAGTGGTTCCATATCTACACACCAGGTTCCGGTAGATAATACCACTGATTATGTTTTACGACTAAAGAAAATTTCGTACTTTCTTTGAGAGGATAATCAGACTTCCAGTACCCAGACTGTCTGTATCGAGAATACTTGCCTATTGGCTTTCTCGTCCCATCTCGTGGTTCATGTAACTTATGACCACTGGGTTTCTTTGCTTGCTTTTCCTTTCCCCCGATTTTGCCCTTAGGTTTAAAAACTTTGGCATTGGCTACAAGAGCTTGCGATTTCCGTTTCAACTCGTCTAAAAGGTCAATCATCTCAAAAACGTGTTTAAGCGTTTCCTCGAAGCGACTGGCCTTTATGAGTATCCTCATCGCTTCTTGTCTAGCCGCCTACGTCAATAGGCTCGGGAGGACAAAGCTCATTGAGTACAACCTTGTACTCTTCAACAGTTTGGGTAATGTCTAGATCTCTATTCCAATCATTACATTTAGGGACCAGTGAGTTTAAAATCCTTACGTATCACAGAAAGTGGGTTCAAAGCCATTTCCTAATCTATGAGCACGTATAACAACAAACAATCGATTTAATCTCCGATATTATCTCCCTCAAATAATATCATTAAACCACTAATCGCATCTAAAATCCCATCAGATATGGCAAGCCACGATAGTGTGGACGTTTACCTATCCAATTGATTTAGCAATTAGATTTGCTTCGGTCGTACATCATCATTAGCGTTACTTCGATGGGAAGAATACTAAGAAGCGTACCTAAGTGTAAACCATTACTCAGTATCTAAGAAGATTGTTTGGGACACGCATATTCACCGCAAGCCACGATAGTGTGGACGTTTACGTTAACATACGCTCCTTTACTCCCTTCTATAACTGTCTACATCAATCGTTCCAAAATCCCATTCAATGTAGCAAGCCACGATAGTGTGGACGTTTACTACACCAAAAGATTTTTACAATTGACATCCAACTACTTGAATCATTTAATCTTGTAAATCAGGACGCGGAGAATCATAAGTGAAACTCGAAGTTTCTAACCAGTGATTCACCATGCGAACGACCCTATCTCTCATAAATGAGGGAGCCGAGCAGACAATCGATCTAATCATCAAATGACACGAAAGTCTCTAATTTGTGTCCTCGACATGACCAAGTGGCTTTGGCTCCATTCCACTCCCCGGGGTGAGAATGAGTCGACTTGAAATCAGTTTTGGAAAGACAAATTAGGCATTGTTTGATAGACTTAATCAATGTTTCTCGTAAAAGGAATTACAAGAATTCTCCTCCAATGACTTGTCTATACGAACTTCAAAAGTCCATAAAAGTCACCAAGAGAACAGCAATGGAGACCATGGATATGTTTCCATACCCTCTCCCACTTAGCTTTTTATAACAAAGGGATACGCTATCTAATGCATAATTAAATACACATAAGCATGCATACATGAAATAAAGCACATAAAATATTATCATATAATCAAAATAATACTAGAATATTATTTTCCGACTATTATGGCTTTATCGCATCTCCGTACGCATCTTCTAGTCTTTATTCTTCGTTCTTGAATGCTCCATGTGACGGGAATATTAATTCCAATATTTAAATCTATTTATTTTTAATAAATCCAAAAGTTACTTAATTCGAAAATTAAGTCAATCGAATAAATCAAAAATAAAATTAAATATTATTAATATTTTTATTATTTTTATTTTCCCTTTCTACTTCGTTAAATCTCTAGAATAATCTATCCAAGACCCACTTGGAATATTCTAGAAGACTTCTATAATTAAATAAGGAAATAAAATAATTTAGGACTCCTAGTCCTTCCAAATTAATTCCTTTCCTAATCCATTAAAAATTCCATAAAAGAATAATTAAATAAGGAAAAATTAATTTAGGACTCCTAATCCTTTTCTAATTAATTCCTTTCCTTTTCTAAAAAAATTCCATAAAGGAATAATTAAATAAGGAAAAATTAATTAAGGACTTTCAAAACTTTCCAAATTAATTATTTTCCTAATCCATTAAAAATTCCATAAAGGAATAATTAAATAGGAAAAATAAATTAATTTATAAATTTATTCCTTTTCCTAATCTATGAAAACTCCCAAGAATAGGAATAATCAATAAGGAAAAATAAATTTATTCTTTTCCTATTCCATGAGAATTCCCAAAAATAGGAATACTCAAAATAGGAAAACCGAATAATTTAGGAAAGTAAATCTCGGTTAGGAGTAGCACGGAGTGGGGATCTCCGCACCACCCCCAACCGATCGACCACCACCGAGGAGGAGCACCGCCGCCGCCCCCAGCCGGCGCGCCACCACCACCGGTGGCTAGGCGTGGCCGAGAGCCTCCCGCGGCTGCCCCCTCTCTCTCGGGTCGATCCTCCATGGATCGATCATGGGGATGATCGATCCGAGTCCTCCCTCTCGTTCGTCTCCTCCGTCACACTTTTTCCGGCGGTCGTTTCGGAATTGATCCAACGTAAATAATTTTAAAAATAATTTACAATTATCCGGTATCAATTTTCTACATGAAAACAACCTCATACAATTTCCGGAAAAATTAAGAACAAGCATTCACCACACAAGAACAAATATTGACATCACCGAGAGTTTAATAAACAAGAACATTATTATGACATTAATTAACAATAATTAAATCTAGCCATAATAATCGGAAACCCTGCAAGGTAGAACAATTTATCGAAAAATACCATGAACTAAAACCAACGCTCTGATACCAATTGTTGGAAATCGATATCCCGGAATCAATAAATTAATTAAAATTAATTATCTAATTAATTCCGACCGAAATCCTTTGGAGATCGAATATCCGGATTGTCTAAATTGCGGAACCGACAACCCAATCGAAATCCTGATCGCCGGAGAAACCACGAGCACCCCACGTGACCGGAGGCCCGATCGAACCCCGCCACGGGTAAACCCGCGGCTGCCAGCCGAGCCCCCACGAGGGGGGTCGCGATCGCTCCGTGCGATCGCTGGGGATGCTCGTAGCATCCCCGGGGCTGCTCGTAGCAGCCCCGCAGCGAGTCCATGACTCGCTGCCCGTGAAGGGTGGCTCGCTCACGCGAGCCGCTACGGGATTCCCCGCAGCAACGCGCGAGCGGCTGCGGGTCGAGCCCGCAGCACCCCGCGATCGAACCCTAGGTTCGATCGCATCCCCGGCTCCCAGCCGGGGCTTCTCACGTCCGCGATCCTCAACGGGGATCCTCGACCGCCGCGGTCCGGGGGTCTTCGACCACCACCGCCGGTCGACCCTCGTTCCGGGGTTCGTCCCTTGGATCTTGGTTCACGATATTTTTACGATAATTAACGATAAAATCATAAAGAGGGTTTTACGATTTACCTCGTTCTCGTTGTTCGGAAAAATTAAGAACTCAATTTGACGACCTTGAGATCTTCCTGCGTATTCCTTGCACTAGCCCGGACGTCGTGTGGGCGACGATCTACCGAACTCCATGGATCCTCCTCTCTACTTTCTCTCTCTAGAATTGTGATCTTCAAGTTATATAAGAATAGAGAAGACCATGTAGTGCTTTTATAGACTACGTAGGGGATCTTAAGGAGGTGGAATATTGGGCTTCCAATATTAATGATTAAATTGAGCCCAAGCCCAAAACTATTAATCCATTAATATTAATTAATTCTATTTTCCACTATATAAAATTAATTGCACTCCCAATATTAAACCATATTATATCAAATAATATTTCTCCGGTAGTATTATTTATTCCGTGTATTTAAGATATAAATATCCATGAATAAAATTAATTTATTGCTAATTAATTTATTCATCTCTTATATCCGAGACTAGTACCATTCAACCTTAATTATTATGCGGAACAAATCCACCTGCAGAGTTTACATAATAATTCCTTATGAACTCATCTCGGGGATATTATCAACCCTTACGGGATACACTTTCCCGTCAAGTATTCACGGCATGCCATATATAAAATATAGTGACCCAACTTAACCGGTAATTAACCCAATAATTAAATCGGTTAATTCCTTTGGAAAATCAAAGTCACTTATATTAAATATACACACCCGCAATAGTATCGGGGATTAAGAATAAAATACACTGAGACTTGAATCGATTATCGCCGGCAATCCTAATCGATAAATCTCAAACGATCCGCTCAATACACCAAGTGTACAAGTGTGATAAAATAATCAAGACAGATTATTTTCTCTCTCACACAACGACTATACCGATGGATTGGTCCGTGTCCATCTAGGTCGTGAGCAACTGTTCGATTAAATACGAGTAACCGATAGTATGATCTTCTGTGTGACGTCGCACACCATACTAACTACAACGTATATAATCCAGGACTATAATTTGCATATATTTAATTATAAATAATTAAACGCAAATAATTGTTTATTTAATTAAATAGATTAATGGCAATGGATCGTGAGTTTTCGTTACATAAATCTAGACATTAAGTACACAACTCCAACATTGGACACTACTCAACCGAATGCCCATCAAAGGATCAAGTCATTGGAATTTTGAATTCCATGGTTGTGCAAGATGATATGGAACAATACTGCCTAGAAGACTCTACCACTGCGCTTGCTGCTCGTTTCGATAGCATTTCCCTATCTGATGCTGAAGATGACGGTCCATCCCATGCCCTTGCCCGACGGCACGTTGCGTTTTTCACCTCTGCCGCAGCAAAGTTAGAAACTCTTGCCGCAGAGAACTGCCTGTGTCTCACTGCCTCATCAATGGCTATGAATCTGAGGAGGAGACCATTTCCATTGATCTTTTCATCGAGCTCAAGGACAAATTTGACGAGCTACGCATGGACTTCGCCCGACAAACCAAGATGATGAAGATGCTCACCTCAACCAAAGTCGCACACGAAGAAAAATTGAAGAAGCTGTTGGAAATCGATATCCCGGGGTATCAAAAATTGGGGAACCGATAACCCCGACCGAAATCCCATCGCCGGAAACCGATCACGAACACCACGAAGAACCGGGCTCGACAAGAGCATCGCCGCGGGATGAACCCGCGGCTAAACCCTAGCCGAACCCCATCGCGGGGTTCGCGATCGCGCACGAGGCGATCGCTGGGGCTGCTCCGGCAGCCCCGGGCGGCGGTGAGTCCGACGACTTCACCGCCGTCGCCGCTGGGAGGGGCGGTCAGCCCAGCTGACCGCCGCGGCACAGCCGCGGCTCGCCCAGCGATCGAGCCAAGCTCGATCGCTCGCCCCGGCTCCAGCCGGGGCCTCCCCTTGCGCGCACACGATCGAACCCTCGGGTTCGATCGACTCCCTCGGCTCCCAGCCGAGGGTTCGTCTTGATCTTCGCCGGGGATCTCGAATCCCCGTCCCCGAAGTTCATACGTTTTTCCCGAATCGTGCGTTCATGTATGTATCACAATCAATTCACATAAAATCATAGAAGGGAGTTTATGATTTTACCTTTTGATTCATTGTGCGGAGAAACGAAATCAATTGATGACCTTACGATCTTCCCACGTATTCCTTGCACTAGCTTGAACGTCGGGTGGGCGACGATCTTCCAAGCTTATGGATCCTCTTCTCTCTCTCTCTCTCTACTTTCTCTCTCTAGAAGAATTATGATCTTCAAGTTATATGTTGTGTGTAGAATAGAGAAGACCATGTAGTGCTTTTATAGGCTACGTAAGGGATCTAAAGGAGGTAGAATATTGGGCTTCCAATATTAATGATTAAATTGAGCCCAAGCCCAAATCTATTAATCTCCCATTAATATTAATTAATTTATTTTCCACTATATAAATTAATTGCACTCCCAATATTAAACCATATTATATCAAATAATATTTCTCCGGTAGTATTATTTATTCCGTGTATTTAAGATTTAAATATCCATGAATAAAATTAATTTATTGCTAATTAATTTATTCATCTCTTGAATCCGAGACTAGTACCATTCAACCTTAATTATTGTGCGGAACGAATCCACTCATGAGGTTTACACAATAATTCATTATGAACTCATCTCGGGGATATTATCAACCCTTACGGGATACACTTTCCCGTCAAGTATTCACGGCATGTCATATATAAAATATAGTGACCCAACCTAACCGGTAATTAACCCAATAATTAAATCGGTTAATTCCTTTGGAAAATCAAAGTCACATATATTAAATATACACACCCGCAACAGTATCGGGGATTAAGAATAAAATACTCTGAGACTTGAATCGATTATCGCCGGCAATCCTAATCGATAAATCTCAAGCGATCCGCTCAATACACCAAGTGTACAAGTGCGATAAAATAATTAAGACAAATTATTTTCTCTCTCACACAACGACTATACCGATGGATTGGTCCGTGTCCATCTAGGTCGTGAGCAACTGTTTGATTAAATACGAGTAACTGATAGTATGATCTTCTGTGTGGGGCCCGACACACCATACTAACCTCAACGTATAGAATCCAAGACTATATTTTGCATATATTTAATTATCAATAATTAAATGCAAACAATTGTTTATTAATTTAATAGATTAAATGCTATGACCGGGAGTTTACCGTTACTTAAATCTAGACATTAAGTACACAACTCCAACAATCTCCCACTTGTACTAAGGTCTAGTCATTTCCTCCAAACTCCCGACTCCCATACTCATCACGTGCTTAAGTTGTACTTCCAAGAAGTACCATGTGAATGAGCACTCTAGGTTGCCGCTCTGAAGTTATCTTGGTGACTACTGCGTCGTCTCCCTCGACGATGACTCGTATCAGGTGGTACTTGCTCTATGTGTTATCATCACTTTTGACTTATGACTTCTTCCAGTTTACCGTGCACCGCTATGCAATAGCCTTTGGTAAACTAAGAGTCATATCCAAGTGAAGAGGTTATCCCGGAACCTAACCAAAACTTCTGCTGCCTCTGAGGCTGCTATTCGGTTATGAGAGAGTCTGAGAAGCGTCCTGCTTATCACTCTTTCATTTCATAGGTTCCACCTCTTTCTAAAAGTGAACACATAGCCTGATATCGACTTACACTGGTCCTTCTCTGATTTGAGATCTGAGAATTTGTAATCAAAGAAGATTTCGTCTTGCTTAATCTAGTACATTCAAGTACTTTTACAGCATTCGAACATCTCTTGTCCAGATTACTTTGATATCCTCCCACTATGCAAACCGCATAGTTGATATCAGGTTCTTGTTTTACAACATTGCATCTTTAAAGCTTTCCACACTTTGAAGTGTAGGAAACTGCTTTGTCTTCATCTATCTCCTTCATGTGTTCGAAACACATACCCTTTAGATAGATGTATATTATGTCTCTGAAAGGCAATAACCTTTCTCAGAATTGTGCATGTTTAAAACAAACCATAATCGTATAAGATATCTAGGAGAAGTACAATGTTCTTATCCTTAGATCGAACGATCTTAAGAACATGCTCTAACTTCTACTCAATCTTATATCTTGATTCATTTAGACAACCATTATCTTATGTCTGACAACATCTTTACACTGTTGCCAATGATAAAATGTTATCTACATAAAATCTCCGAGAAACACCACCTTGTTTCCATTACGTCTCCAATACACCTTTCGTCTATGCCTTTTGATGAATCCATCAAATGGACTATCCCATCAATTCGCAAGTTCCACGATTCATAGCTTTGTTTCAATCCATAAATGGATTTACTAAGCTTGTACTCTAAATGATCTTGCCTCTTAACAATAATCCTTATTGTTTTCTAAGCAGGCACATTTAGATCTAGTACTGCCTTTGTGCAGAGCTAGGGATCGATTTCATCTTTACTAGATCCAGAGTTCAAAACTCCTCTAGTCTTATGAACATCTCTGGTTGTTCAACAACCTCCCACTGCAATGGCGTCCCGGTGTATAAACAGTAATAACATTTAGGTGCAGTGTGTGGTGTAATACTACTCGGTTTGGCTGGTTCCTAGTCTTTTGTCCTTCTTCTCATTCCAAGTTATTACGTCAGTTCGGGCTTTGTGGTTCTTCTAATAGTCTTCCTCTAAGAACCGGGCGTTACACGTCCTTCTGGTTCATAAAACTATAGAACACATAATACTTTGTTCATCTAGGATATCCTGCAACCATATTGAATATGCCGTTGTCTCCAGGAATATCCATAGAACATAGGTAGTTCCGAACAACTTGTTCTTTTACTATTAGAATCTCATTTCTTATTACTGACATACCATCTATACACGTAAGTGTATCGTGCAGTCATTTGAGACTTAATCTCAATCTTTGATTATGCTATGTGTTATTCAGATAGGTGATAGCCTCCGCGATTTTAGTCGGGCTTCTAATGGATATACTTAGAAGGTTCCCCATAATTGCTTTGTGACTAAAACACTTTGCTTTTATGGCACATCAAGCATCCTAATCCATTTTTCGAGTATTCTTGAAAGAACTACTCGTTCCTTTCTAATTACACATATGTCTGCATATACCATTGATTATTCTCAATACTTGTCCGAATTCTATCCTTTATCCAGAAAGGTTTGCTTAGATGTATTACCTTCCAAATTCAATTCTTAGGTCGGAAGGTCCATTCCTTCAACTATAATTGATCAAATCAATTTCGACCTTTTGAATCTCATTTGAGTAAATACTACTAAGTATAAGAATTCACAAGTATAATGATTTAACAAGAAATATATCTAATAAAGTAAAACAAGTTATAGAACGGTTTGTTGCATCGTGGTAGACTTAGGATCTATCATTCATATTATTGCTATCTAATGTACCAGAATAGATAACGCCATTATTTCTTATCAAAATCATCAACATGATTAAAGAAATAAAATATCCATTCATAAATAATAGAAATCCAGAACAAAGTTCTTTCTAAAATAAAAGGTACATAAAGCAATAAACTTGAAATGAAATCCTATTTAACTAGATAAATGTCTTCCACTGCAATAGCTGCCTCCTCTACAGCTTTTTCCCGTGTAGACTCGAACTCTTCTTCTCTAAGTCGCTGGGTTTTCTGGAACCCCTGCATTCAAAATGCACATACCGTCAGTGGTTCCATATCTACACACCAGAATTCTGGTAGATAATACCGCTGACTATGCTTTTACGACTAAAGAAAAATTCGTACCTTTGAGAGGACAAGATATAGACCCCCAGTACTCAGACTGTTTTCCTTGAGGATTTTTGCCGGAAGGCTTCATTATCCCACCTCGTGGTCCAAGTCCTTTAGGACTACTGGATTTCCTTGCCTTCTTCTCCTTTCCCTTATGTAAGCCTATAGGTCCGAAACCTTTGGCCTTGGCTATAAGAGCTTGCGATTGTCTCAACTCATCCAAAAGGTCTAGCATCTCAAAAACGTGTTCAAGCGTTTCCTCGAAGCAACTGACCTTTATGAGTATCCTCATCGCCTCTTTTCTAGCCTTTACATCGTGTCTAAACATCAACTTGAGTTTGAGCATGACATCATGATTAGCGGCTAGTGCTAGAGCACTGTCCCACTTTTCAAAGTCAGCTATTTCCTCATCAGATGAGACAATAGTGGGTCTAGGAGGACAAGTTTCACTGAGTACATCTTTGTACTCTTTTACAGTCTGAGTAATGTCTAACTCTTTATTCCATCCCACACAGTATGGAACCAGTGCGTTGAATTCCTTGAGTATTAACGAAAGTGGGTTCATAGCTATTCTCTAAACCTATAAGCACATTTAAACAAACAATCAATTTAATATCCGATATTATCTCCCTCAAATAATATCATTAAATTACTAATTACATCTAAAATCCCATCAGGTAAGGCAAGCCACGTTCGTGTGGACGTTTACCCACCCAAATGATTTAGCAATTAGATTTGCTTTGGTCGTACATCATTATAGCGTTACTTCGTTGGGAAGAATACTATAAAGCGTACCTAAGTGTAAACCATTACTCAGTACTAAGGTGAATCATTTGGAATTGCTACGTCACCGCAAGCCACGTTAGTGTGGACGTTTACGATAACTCACAATCCTTCACAATTCCCTATAACTGTCTACATCAACTATTTCCAAAAATCCCATTCAGCATAGCAAGCCACGTTCGTTTGGACGTTTACTACACCAAAAGATTTTTATAGTTGACTCCCAATTACTTGATCCATTCGATTTTCGTAAATCAAGACGCGGAGAACCATAAGTGAAACTCGAAGTTTCTAACCAGTGATTCACCATGCGAACAACCCTATCTCTCATAAATGAGGGAGCCGAGCAGACAATCGATCCATCTTCAAAAGAATGGTACGAATGTCTCTAATTTGTGTCATCCACATGACCAAGTGGCTTTGGCTCCATTCCACTCCCCGGGGTGAGAATGAGTCGACTTGAAGTCAGTTTCAGAAAGACAAATTAGGCATTGTTTGATAGACTTAATCAATGTTTCTTGTAAAAGGAATTACAAGAATTCTCCTCCAATGACACATCTATATGAACTTCGAAAGCTCATAAATGTCACCAAGAGAACAGTAATGGAGACCATGGGAATGTTTCCATCCCCTCTCCCACTTAGCTTTTTATAACAAAGGGATACGCTATCTAATGCATAATTAAACACATAAGCATGCATACAAGTAATAAAGCACATATCACATAGTCAAAATAATGCTAAAAAATTATTTTCCGACTATCATGGCTTTATTCCATCTCCGTATGCGTCTTCTAGTCTTCAGTCTTCGTTCTTGAATGCTCCATGTGACGAGAATATTAATCCCAATATTTAAATCTATTTATTTTTAATAAATCCAAAAGATACTCAATTCGAAAATTAAGTCAATCGAATAAATCAAAAATAAAATTAAATATTATTAATATTTTTATTTATTTATTTTCCTATCTAATTCTATTAAATCTCTAGAATAATCTATCCAAGTAAAACTTGGAATATACTAGAAGACTTCTATAATAGAATAAGGAAATAAAATAAATTCGGACTCTTCTACTTTCCTAAATTAATTAATTTCCATGTCCATGAAAATTCCCATAAAATAGGAATAATCAAATAGGAAATAAATCAATTTATTAATTAATTATTTTCCCATCTAATTCTATTAAATCTCTAGAAGTAGAACTTGGAATATTCTAGAAGACTTCCATAATAGAATAAGGAAATAAAATAATATTAATTAATTCTTTTCCTATCTCCATGAGAGTTCCCAAACTTAGGAATACTCAAAATAGGAAAACCGAATTAATTAGGAAAGTGAATCTAGGTAGGAGTAGCACGAGATCACGAGGACCCCGCGCCCCCCCACCTTGATCGCCGGCCGGCAAGGAGCACCGCCGCCACCTCAGCCCACGCGCCACCACCACCGGTGGCCGGCGTGGCCGAGGGTTCCCGCGGGCAGCCCCCTTCGCCCCTTCGATCATTATCATGATGGGATCGATCCCATCGATCCCGAGCCCTAGTTCTCTCTCTCATCATCTCCTTCGTCACATGAGTTCTCCGGCGGTCGTCTCGACATTGATCCAACGTAAATAAATTACAAGAAATAAATTTACAATTCCGGTATCGATTCTATACATGAAATCGACCCTATACACTTTCCGGAAAACATAGAACAATAATAATAAATCTAAATTCGGTCAACCCCCGAATTTTTACTATTACAAGCATTCATCCACACAAAACGAATCTCGACATGTCCGAGAGTTTAATAATCATGGTAAAATTAAATTAACAATTAATTAAACAATTAATCAATTAATTAACCATGATAGTCGAAATACCTGCAAGGTAGAACGATAATTGAACAAATACATGAACACGAAACCAAACGCTCTGATACCATTTGTTGGAAATCGATATCCCGGGGTATCAAAAATTGCGGAACCGATAACCCCGACCGAAATCCCATCACCGGAAACCGATCACGAACACCACGAAGAACCAGGCTCGACAAGAGCATCGCCGCGGGATGAACCCGCGGCTAAACCCTAGCCGAACCCCATCGCGGGGTTCGCGATCGCGCACGAGGCGATCGCTGGGGCTGCTCCAGCAGCCCCGGGCGGCGGTGAGTCCGGCGACTTCACCGCCCTCGCCGCCGGGAGGGGCGGTTAGCCCAGCTGACCGCCGCGGCTCGCCCAGCTGACCGCCGCGGCTCGCCCAGCGATCGAGCCAAGCTCGATCGCTCGCCCCGGCTCCAGCCGGGGCCTCCCCTTGCGCGCACACGATCGAACCCTCGGGTTCGATCGACTCCCTCGGCTCCCAGCCGAGGGTTCTTCTTGATCTTCGCCGGGGATCTCGAATCCCCGTCCCCGAAGTTCATACGTTTTTCCCGGATCGTGCGTTCATGTATGTATCACAATCAATTCACATAAAATCATAGAAGGGAGTTTATGATTTTACCTTTTGATTCGTTGTGCGGAGAAACGAAATCAATTGATGACCTTACGATCTTCCCACGTATTCCTTACACTAGCTTGAACGTCGGGTGGGCGATGATCTTCCAAGCTTATGGATCCTCTTCTCTCTCTCTCTACTTTCTCTCTCTAGAAGAATTCTGATCTTCAAGTTATATGTTGTGTGTAGAATAGAGAAGACCATGTAGTGCTTTTATAGGCTACGTAGGGGATCTAAAGGAGGTGGAATATTGGGCTTCTAATATTAATGATTAAATTGAGCCCAAGCCCAAATCTATTAATCTCCCATTAATATTAATTAATTTATTTTCCACTATATAAATTAATTGCACTCCCAATATTAAACCATATTATATCAAATAATATTTCTCCGGTAGTATTATTTATTCCGTGTATTTAAGATTTAAATATCCATGAATAAAATTAATTTATTGCTAATTAATTTATTCATCTCTTGAATCCGAGACTAGTACCATTCAACCTTAATTATTGTGCGGAACGAATCCACTCACGAGGTTTACACAATAATTCCTTATGAACTCATCTCGGGGATATTATCAACCCTTACGGGATACACTTTCCCGTCAAGTATTCACGGCATGTCATATATAAAATATAGTGACCCAACTTAACCGGTAATTAACCCAATAATTAAATCGGTTAATTCCTTTGGAAAATCAAAGTCACATATATTAAATATACACACTCGCAACAGTATCGGGGATTAAGAATAAAATACTCTGAGACTTGAATCGATTATCGCCGGCAATCCTAATCGATAAATCTCAAGCGATCCGCTCAATACACCAAGTGTACAAGTGCGATAAAATAATTAAGACAAATTATTTTCTCTCTCACACAACGACTATACCGATGGATTGGTCCGTGTCCATCTAGGTCGTGAGCAACTGTTCGATTAAATACGATTAACCGATAGTATGATCTTCTGTGTGGGGCCCGACACACCATACTAACTACAACGTATAGAATCCAGGACTATATTTTGCATATATTTAATTATCAATAATTAAATGCAAACAATTGTTTATTAATTTAATAGATTAAATGCTATGACCGGGAGTTTACCGTTACTTAAATCTAGACATTAAGTACACAACTCCAACATAAGCAAGCTATGGCAATTGAACATATGCTCGTGGAAAAGAACACGTTTGAGGAACGATTAAAGAAACTCGATGTTCAACTCACAAGAAAAGACATGGAGGCTGAACAACTAAAAATTGACCTTAATCGTGTAAATGGAAAACTCGAAGTTGCTAACAATACTTTTGTAAAACTGAATACGGCAACATCAAAATTAGATGCCGTAATGAGCATTTCTCATGTTGAACGGCAAGGCCTCGGACATCAAAAGGTTGTAGATGCCGGCTTTCCAAAGAAAAATTCAACGGACATGGCGTTTGAAAAGGCATCAAGTGACGATTCAACAACTGCCGCACAACCCTCAACTCCAACAAGGGATGAACAAACAGAAGGAAAGGCCGCTGCCCCATCAAGAGACTGCCGCAGAAGGCCGAAGCAAAGGCAAGCACCATCAGGCAGGATGAAGACAAGGAAGCCCCTGCCTAAGCAACATTTTAAATCAAAGAGACGATATGTTTGCCACTACTGCCTAGTACCTGGTCATATTCGACCTTTTTGTTGGAGACGCGAAGAGGATCAAGCGAGGGGATATTATTTTCACTCCAACACTGGACCTTGGCATCCCAAATACTTCTCGCATTCTGTTTTACGCGTTTTTGTTACGTTCGTTTCGTCTATTTTTCATTACTTAGGAGTTTACGTTTTTGTCGTTTGTATATATTTTCACTTCTTTTCGTTGTTTTATTGTCCGGGCAGGTATACAAGAGAGGAGGAGTGGAAACGAGCGAAAACGGACGAAAGAGGAGCAATGAATCAACAAAATCGAAGAGCCGTGAAGAAGGGCCCCTACGCGCCGGTGGGCAGTACACCAGGGTGACAGAAACCAGAGGAATTTTACCCCTTTGGCAACGCGCCGGTGGGCGGTACACCGGCGCGATCCTGGGAGACAACGCGCGCGCGCCCCGGCCGCCGGCGCGTTGTTTGAATTTCCAACTTCCGGATTTTCCGTTGACCAGCTTTGACCCGCGTTGACTCCACCTTTGACCACTCAATTGAAGAGGTTTTTGAGGGGCATTTCGGTCTTTTCCTGTAGGGTTAGGCAAGACAAAGTGCATGTATGCACTATAAGACAATTTGTTAGGTGTGAGACTTACACACACACCATTTTTCATGCTCTTGTTTTTCAAAACTTGTTCTTGAGAGATTTTATTGTTCTTGATTTTCAAGCTTTAATATTAAAATTACTTTCAATCGATTTATTGTCTCACAAATCACCCTCTACAAACATCGACCTCCTCGACGAGCCCATCGTTTCCATCGGAGCCATTTCACCGGGTGACACGGAGAAGTCTCGGCTCGATTTCGGAACCACGAAAAGCTCTCGGCCCGCCTTCACGACACCCTTTGTGAGCCTTTATTTCGATATGAGTATTCTATATATTATGTGCTTGCTTGTTTGTGTTATCATGAGTAGCTAGGTCTCTTGTTAGGGTGTTAGAACCCTTAGCTTAGAGAATAGAGTCGAAGATGTTGTAAAGGTTTTCAAATAAACGAGGGGTCGTTCGACTCGAGACGTGGGGCTTCGTGTTGAATATCCTCCTCGAGGAACATCACTAGTGGGTCACACACTCGAGTCGAGCGGCGTTTAGGTGCGACTCAAGGTTGTCTCGTGTTGAGGGCCTCTTCGAGGCGCATCACTAGTGGACGACGCGGTCGTACCTAAACGACCTCGTTTTTATCAAAATCTCGGTTTTTAAAGATTCGACTCGGTTCTCAAAAGCGAAGGACTCTAACCCCCTAACCCTTTCTCTTTTGATATCACATTTAGTTTACTTGTCTAATTGTTTTCATTCTCGTATTTAGTTAATTAATTCTCAAAAATTGCAACCCCCCCCCCCCCCAAAAAAAAAATGGTTACTACGTGACAACTTGTTTTATTTAATTGTTTTCGATAATCAATCCAATCTTACTACACCGCCGATAGTATTATTCCTCGTGAGACGACATTCGGGTTATTAAATACGACACACTTTCAAACGAAACAATTTTTGGCGCCGTTGCCGGGGAATAATTTAGGCGTCGTGTTTTAAGTTTCGATTGCTTGTCTTTTCATTTGCTTTTTCTCTTATTTGCTTACTCTCGATTCCACTCGGTACGTGTAATCCTTTGTTGAGTGTTGTGTATGCAAGGTAGAAGAAGTTTGGGAGGAGCATTGGTGCCTTATATTGATAACGTCCACCGGACTAAGCTTCTAAGGTCTTCTACTTGGCCACCTATTGCACAACCGGAGCTAGCTCCCTTACAATTGACCTACAACAACCGAGTGAACGAGACGGAGCAAATGGGTGACCGACAACCTCATATGCCCTACATCCCACCTCTTCATGGCCCCCAAGTGCCACCTCCTACTCCAAACTCGGGGATCCGACAAGAGCAAGAGGACCACCGGGAGATACACCGAGAGGCTAATGTCCATGATTTTAGTGACGGCTCTCACCGAAGCCGACAAACTCATCACGACAATGTTAGCGAAGCTTCCCTAGGGAGCCGAAGAGTCCATTATGATGAAGACCGTGAGGTGCACCGAAGATACCAAAGAGAGTCCGATGATGATTTGCACTTTGACGAAGCAAGGTACTATTCGGATAACTATCGACACCGTGACAACTACCGGAACCGAGAGCCGTACCGGAATAGGGAACGAGAAGAGAGGGTTAACCGTGGCAACTACCAAAGGGATGAGAGGGTTAACCGTGGCAACTACCAACGAGAAGAGAGGGGTTACCATGGCAACCACCAAGAGCGTAACTACCGTGTGGAGGAGCGCCGTGATCCTCCTAGGCCTAGGATTGCCGACTTCTCTAAGCCGAGGGTGAATGCCGACACATCTTGTGTCGTTCTAAGCCCCGAGGCCCGTAACTACGAGCTTAAGCCGCATCTCCTCAATCAACTCCCTACCTACCACGGATTGCCAAGGGAAGACGTCATGGATTTTATCCGAGATTTCTACTCGACAATGAAGGACTTCCCACTCAATGGGATTTCGGAGGAGCAATTGTGGATGAAATGTTTTCCTCATTGTCTCAAGGAAAAGGCCAAGACATGGTTTAATGCGCAAACCGGGAACTCTTTGCGCACATGTGAGGACTTATTCGACAAGTTTATGGGGCGTTACTACCCACAACAAAAGACCCATGATTTGAGGGAAAAGTTGCTCGGCTTTCGACAAGAACGGGATGAGCCCTTTCACGAGACATTGGAGAGATTCAAGGGACTCAAACGAGCTTGCCCTCATCATAACTTCTCACCCGAGCTCATCAACCAATTCCTCTACAATGGAGTTGAATCGTCCTTCAAGAGGATCTTGGATCAAGCCGCGAGAGGCAACTTTTGCAAGCTCCATGCCGATGAGACGAACGAGATCCTCGAGCAAATGGCGGAGACCTCTCTCCAAGACACTTATAGTTCCCGAGCAAGACCCAACAATCAATCCCTCGAGGTGAACATGGGGATGGCCAAACAAATCTCCGATTTGACGAAGTGTGTGGACACTTTGATGGCTAGGGACGAGAGACGGGAGAAGAAGAAAGTGACATTCGAACCATGTTGCGTTTGTGGGGAAGAAGGCCACCTTGGAGATGCTTGCCCCCAAACCGGAGCCCCACCTCTAAATTTGGAGCTCGATGTTATCTATGAGGAGGAAGTGAATGCCATACAAGGAGGTCCACCGAGGAACGATCCATACTCCTCTAAGTACAACAACGGATGGAGGGACCACCCTAATTTTAGTTGGTCCAACAACAACCAACCGAGACCTCCCGGCCCATCTCAAGGTCCTCGGCCCCCTTACAACGGTTCTCAACCTCAAAGGCCTACATTGATGGAGGAGTTCCGGGCTTATGTGAACTTTACTTCGAAGAAAATGAATGAGCAAGATCAAAAGATAGACGCCCTTGAAGCCGCCGTAAAGCATCTTGAGACCCAAAATGGCCAACACTCTACAAGCCTCGGTGAGATCCACCAACAACTTCAAAAAGGCAAATTTCCGAGTCAACCGTCCCAAGTGAAAGCTATTACTATGCTTAGGAGTGGCCGAGTGGTGGACAACATGGTGAGAGACCCCACCATGGAAGATGAACCAGAAGGTGTAACGGCGGATGTACCGGAAGTAGAGGAGAGTGAGGATGCCGAAAATCAAGCCGAGGAATCAATGCCGGCCAAAGAGCAAGTCCTACATAAGACGGCTAACCCGTACCGGCCACCACTGCTGGAATTCGGTATCCCGGGGTATCAAAAATTTGCGGAACCGATAACCCCGACCGAAAACCCGTCGCCGGAAACCGATCACGAACGCCACGAAGAACCGGGCTCGACAAGAGCATCGCCGCGGGACGAACCCGCGGCTAAACCCTAGCCGAACCCCATCCGCGGGGTTCGCGATCGCCGTGCATGGCGATCGCTGGGGCTGCATGGGGCAGCCCCCGGCGGTGAGTCCGGCGACTCACCGCCACCGCCAGGAGGGGCGGTCAGCCCCCAGCTGACCACCGCGGCAACAGTCGCGGTCTTCCCCCGGCGATCGATCGCCCGATCGATCGCCCGCCTCGGCCCAGCCGAGGCGCCTCGTCACGCACGCCGCCATGGAGGCGGCGGGGATCCGCCACGGCACCAGCCCGTGGCATCCCCATCGATCGAGCCTAGGTCGATCGCATGCCCCGGCGTCCAGCCGGGGCTTCTTTGCGCGGCGCACCGGCGGTCGAACCCTAGGGTTCGGCCGCCCCTCTCGATCCCGACGGGGATCTCGAATCCCCGTATCCCGGTCTCGACGTTTTTCCCGGATCATGCGTTCATGTATGTATCACAATTAATCCACATAAAATCATAGAAGGGAGTATATGATTTTACCTTTTAATTCGTTGTGCGGAGAAACGAATCTAAGTTGATGACCTTACGATCTTCCCACGTATTCCTTGCACTAGCTTGAACGTCGGGTGGGCGACGATCCTCCAAGCTTATGGATCCTCTTTAACTCTCTAGAACTATCAAGTATTGATATTCTTGTCTTATTAAAAAGTGAAGACCATGTAGTGCTTTTATAGGCTACGTAGGGGATCTAAAGGAGGTGAAATATTGGGCTTCCAATATTAATGATTAAATTGAGCCCAAGCCCAAATCTATTAATCTCCCATTAATATTAATTAATTTATTTTCCACTATATAAATTAATTGCACTCCCAATATTAAACCATATTATATCAAATAATATTTCTCCGGTAGTATTATTTATTCCGTGTATTTAAGATTTAAATATCCATGAATAAAATTAATTTATTGCTAATTAATTTATTCATCTCTTGAATCCGAGACTAGTACCATTCAACCTTAATTATTGTGCGGAACGAATCCACTCATGAGGTTTACACAATAATTCCTTATGAACTCATCTCGGGGATATTATCAACCCTTCCGGGATACACTGTCCGGTCAATTATTCACGGCATGCCATATATAAAATATAGTGACCCAACTTAACCGGTAATTAACCCAATAATTAAATCGGTTAATTCCTTTGGTAAATCAAAGTCACTTATATTGAATATACACACCCGCAACAATATCGGGGATTAAGAATATAATACACTGAGACTCGAATCGATTATCGCCGGCAATCCTAATCGATGAATCTCAACGATCCGCTCAATACACCAAGTGTACAAGTGTGATAAAATAATTAAGACAAATTATTTTCTCTCTCACACAACGACTATACCGATGGATTGGTCCGGGTCCATCTAGGTCGTGAGCCACTGTTTGATTAAATACGAGTAACCGATAGTATGATCTTCTGTGTGGGGCCCGACACACCATACTAACTACAACGTATAAAATCCAGGACTATGATTTGCATATATTTAATTAATAATAATTAAAAGCAAACAATTGTTTATTAATTTAATAGATTAAATGCTATGATCGGGAGTTTATCGTTACTTAAATCTAGACATTAAGTACACAACTCCAACAATCTCCCACTTGTACTAAGGTCTAGTCATTTCCTCCAAACTCCCGGTTCCCATACTCATCACGTGCTTTAAAGTGTACTTCCGAGAAGTAGTATGTGAGTGAGCAATCTAGGTTGCCGCTCTGAAGTTATCTTGGTGACTACTACGTCGTCTCCCCTGACGATGACTCGTATCAGGTGGTACTTGCTCTATGTGTTAACATCACTTTTGACTCATGACCTCTTCTAGTTCACCATGCACCGCTATCCAATAGCCTTTGGTAAACTAAGAGTCATATCCAAGTCAAGAGGTTATCCCGGAACCTAACCAAAACTACCGCTGCCTCTGAGGCTGCTATTCGGTTATGAGAGAGTATGAGAAGCGTCCTGCTTATCACTCTTTTACTTCATGGTTCCACCTCTTTCTAAAAGTGAACACATAGCCTGATATCGACTTTCACTGGTCCTTCTCTGATTTTTGGATCTGAGAATCTGTAATCTAAGAAGATTTCGTCTTGCTCTGTAAGCCAGTACTATGAAATTACTCTTGCAGCATTCGAACATCCCTTATCCAGATTACTTTGATATCCTCCCACTACGCAAACCGCATAGTTGATATCAGGTTCTTGTTTTACAACATTGCATCTATAAAGCTTTCCATACTTGAAGTATAGGAAACTGCTTTGTTCTCATCTATCTCCTTCATGTGTTCGAACACATAACCTTTAGATAGATGTTTATTCTGTCCCTGAAAGGCAATAACCTTTCTCAGAAGTATGCATGTTAAAAACAAACCTTAACCGTACAAGATATCTAGGAGAAGTACAATGTTCTTATCTCTAGATCACAAGATCTTAAGAACATGTTCTAACTTCTTCTTAATCTTATATCTTGATTTATTTAGACAACCATTACTTTATGTCTGACAGCATTTTTACATTGTTGCCAATGATGAAATGTTATCTACATAAAATCTCCGAGAAACACCACCTTGTTTCCATTACGTTTTCAATACACCTTTCGTCTATGCCTTTGGATGAATCCATCAAATGGACTATCCCATCAATTCGCAAGTTCCACGATTTCTAGCCTCTTAACAATAATCCTTATTGTTTCAAGCAGGCACATTTAGATCTAGTACTGCCCTTATGCAGAGCTAGGGGTCGATTTCATCTTTACTAGATCCAGAGTCCGAACTCCTCTAGTCTTATGAATATCTCTGGTTGTCCGACAACCTCCCACTGCAATGGCGTCCCGGTGTATAACAGTAATAACAATAGGTGCAGTATGTGGTGCACTTCTACTCGGTTTGGCTGGTTCCTAGTCTTTTGTCCTTCTTCTCATTTCAAGGTATTACGTTAATTTAGGCTTTGTGGTCCATCTAATAGTCTTCCTCTATGAACCGGACGAGAGACGTCCCTCTGGTTCGTAGTACTATAGAACACACAATACTTCGTTCATCTAGGATATCCTACAACCATATTCAATATGTCGTTGTATCTAGGAATATCCATAGAACATAGGTAGTTCCGAACAACTTGTCCTTTTACCATCAGATTTCCATTTCTTTATAACGCACTATTTCTACACGTAAGTGTAAGGTGCGGCCCTTTGGGATTGAACCCAATCTTTGATTATGCTATGTGTTATTCAGATAGGTGATGGCCTCCGCGACCGAGTCGCAGGCTCCTAATGGATATACTTTGATGGTTCCCCATAATCGCTTTGTGTCCATTGACTAGTCAAAACACTTTGCTTTTATGGCACATCAAGCATTCTAATCCACCACTTGAGTATTCTTGAAAGAATCACTCGTGCCTTTCTAATATACACATATGTCTGCATATCTAATCATTTCTAATACTTGTTTGAATTCTATCCTTTTTAAGAAAGGTTTTGCTTAGATGTATTATCCTCCAAATTCAATTCTTAGGTCGGAAGGTCCATTCCTTCAACTATAATTGATCACATCAATTTCGACCATTTGAATCTCATTTGAAAATACTTCTAAGTATAAGATTTCACAAGCATAATGATAAAGAAATATCTAATAAGTAAAACAAGTTATAGAACGGTTCGTTGCAATTGGGGTAGACCTAGGATCTATCATTCATATATTGCTGTCTAATGTACCAGAATAGATAATGCCATTATTTCTTATCAAAATCATCCAATGATTAAAGAAATAAAATATCCATTCATTAATAATAGAAATCCAGAACAAAACGTTCTTTCTAAAATAAAGGGGTACATAAAGCAATAACTTTGAAATGAAATCCTATTTAACTACTAAAGCAGATAAATGTCTTCCACCGCAACCGCTGCCTCCTCTACAGCTTTGCCCGTGTAGACTCGAACTCTTCCTCTCTAAGTCGCCGGGTTTTCTGGAACCCCTGCATTCAAAATGCACATACCGTCAGTGGTTCCATATCTACACACCAGAATTCTGGTAGATAATACCGCTGACTATGTTTTTACGACTAAAGAAGAATTCGTACCTTTGAGAGGACATTCAGACTTCCAGTGTCCCATCTTGTTGCATCGGAAGCACTTACCCTTTGGCTTTGCAGCCCCCATTCGTGGTACAGTCCTCTTGACACCACTGGGTTTCCGGATTTGCTTCCTTCTCTTGCCCCTACCTCCACCAGGCTTAAAGCCTTTGGACTTGGTAGCTACAAGCGCTTGAGACTTGCCCTTCTTGTAGATCCCCTCTGCCGCCTTTAGTTCAGTCAGGAGTTGCGCAAGAGTATAAGATAGTTTACCCATATTATAGCTCATACGAAACTGCTCAAAACTAGGGGCCAGAGACTGGAGTATGATGTCGACTTGCGTCTCAGCATCAATAGAAGCTCCTAGGACCTCAAGTTCATTCAACATACTCATCATCTTAAGAACGTGCTCCCCAACGGGCGTTCCTTCAGATTGAGTAGTCGACATGAGGACTCTCATGGCTTCTTGCCTTGCCGCACGATCTTGCTCCCCAAACATCTCCTTGAGGTTAAACATCATATCATAGGCAGTGTCCATCGACTCATGTTGGGTTTGGAGTACATTTGACATGGAAGCCAAAATATAACACCTAGCCATTTCATCAGCCTTTTTCCACTTCCGATATGTCAGTTTTTCCTCATCAGTTGAGGCAGCCGTGGGCTCAGCAGGGCACACTTCATGGAGTACAAACTTGTACTCCTCCGAAGTTAGGACAATGTCTAAATTTCTCTTCCAATCAATATAGTTGGGGCCAGTGAGCTTATGCTCCTTGAGTATCATAGAAAGTGGATTCATAGCTATTCTCTAAACCTATAAGCACATTTAAACAAACAATCAATTTAATATCCGATATTATCTCCCTTTAATAATATCATTAAATTACTAATTACATCTAAAATCCCATCAGATAAGGCAAGCCACGATAGTGTGGACGTTTACCCATCCAAATGATTTAGCAATTAGATTTGCTTTGGTCATACATCACTATAGCGTTACTTCGATGGGAAGAATACTATAGAGCGTACCTAAGTGTAAACCATTACTCAGCACTAAGAAGTTTGTTTAAGATTCGCATGTTACCGCAAGCCACGATAGTGTGGACGTTTACGTTAACCTACGTTTCCTTTACTCCCTTCTATAGCTGTCTACATCAATCGTTCCAAAATCCCATTCAATGCAGCAAGCCACGATAGTGTGGACGTTTACTACACCAAAAGATTTTTACAATTGACATCCAATTACTTTGAAGCATTCGATTTTGTAAATCAAGACGCGGAGAATCATAAGTGAAACTCGAAGTTTCTAACCAGTGATTCACCATGCGAACAACCCTATCTCTCATTAGATGAGGGAGCCGAGCAGACAATCGATCCATCTTTCAAAGAATGGTACGACTGCCTCTAATTTGTGTCATCCACATGACCAAGTGGCTTTGGCTCCATTCCACTCCCCGGGGTGAGAATGAGTCGACTTGAAGTCAGTTTCAGAAAGACAAATTAGGCATTGTTTGATAAACTTAATCAATGTTTCTCGTAAGAGGAATTACAAGAATTCTCCTCCAATGACACATCTATATGAACTTCAAAAGTTCATAAGAGTCACCAAGAGAACAGTAATGGAGACCATGGGAATGTTTCCATCCCCGCTCCCACTTAGCTTTTTATAACAAAGGGATACGCTATCTAATGCATAATTAAACACATAAGCATGCATACAAGTAATAAAGCACATATCACATAGTCAAAATAAGCTAGAAAAATTATTTTCCGACTATCATGGCATTATTCCATCTCCGTATGCGTCTTCTAGTCTTCAGTCTTCGTTCTTGAATGCTCCATGTGACGAGAATATTAATCCCAATATTTAAGTCTATTTATTTTTAATAAATCCAAAAGATACTTAATTCGAAAATTAAGTCAATCGAATAAATCAAAAATAAAATTAAATATTATTAATATTTCTATTTATTTATTTTCCTTTCTAATTCTATTAAATCTCTAGAATAATCTATCCAAGTCAAACTTGGAATATTCTAGAAGACTTCTATAATAGAATAAGGAAATAAAATAAATTAGGACTCTTCTACTTTCCAAGATTAATTAATTTCCATGTCCATAAAAATTCCCATAAAATAGGAATAATCAAATAGAAATAAATTAATTTACTAATTAATTATTTTCCTATCTAATTCTATTAAATCTCTAGATTCCTATTCCAAGTAGAACTTGAAATATTCTAGAAGACTTCCATAATAGAATAAGGAAATAAATAACATTAATTCTTTTCCTATCTAATTCTATTAAATCTCTAGATTCCTATTCCAAGTAGAACTTGAAATATTCTTGAAGACTTCCATAATAGAATAAGGAAATAAATAATATTAATTAATTCTTTTCCTATCTCCATGAGAGTTCCCATTCTTAGGAATACTCAAAATAGGAAAACTTGAATCAATTAGGAAAGTGAATCTAGGTAGGAGTAGCACGAGATCACGAGGACCCCGCGCCCCCCCCCCCCCGCCCCCCCACCTTGATCGCCGGCCGGGAGCACCACCGCCGCCGTCCCCAGCCCACGCGCCACCACCACCGGCGGCCGGCGTGGCCGAGGAGCCCCGCGGGCAGCCCCTCCGATCGATCTCCATGGGATCGATCCCATCGATCCCAAGCCCTAGATTTCCCTCTCTTCATCTCCTTCGTCACATGAGTTCTCCGGCGGTCGTCTCGGCATCGATCCAACGTAAATAAATTACAAGAAATAAATTTACAATTCCGGTATCGATTCTATACATGAAATCGACCCTATACACTTTCCGGAAAACATAGAACGTAATAATAAATCCTAAATTCGGTCAACCCCCGAATTTTTACTATTACAAGCATTCATCCACACAAAACGAATCTCGACATGTCCGAGAGTTTAATAAACGAACAATCATGGTAAATTAAATAGCAATTAATTAAACGAATAATTAATAATTAATTAAACCATGATAGTCGGAATCCCTGCAAGGTAGAACGCAATTGAACACATACATGAACACGAAACCTAAACGCTCTGATACCAATTGCTGGAATTCGGTATCCCGGGGTATCAAAAATTTGCGGAACCGATAACCCCGACCGAAAACCCGTCGCCGGAAACCGATCACGAACGCCACGAAGAACCGGGCTCGACAAGAGCATCGCCGCGGGACGAACCCGCGGCTAAACCCTAGCCGAACCCCATCCGCAGGGTTCGCGATCGCCGTGCATGGCGATCGCTGGGGCTGCATGGGGCAGCCCCCGGCGGTGAGTCCGGCGACTCACCGCCACCGCCAGGAGGGGCGGTCAGCCCCCAGCTGACCACCGCGGCAACAGCCGCGGTCTTCCCCCGGCGATCGATCGCCCGATCGATTGCCCGCCTCGGCCCAGCCGAGGCGCCTCGTCGCGCACGCCGCCATGGAGGCGGCGGGGATCCGCCACGGCACCAGCCCGTGGCATCCCCAGCGATCGAGCCTAGGTCGATCGCATGCCCCGGCGTCCAGCCGGGGCTTCTTTGCGCGGCGCACCGGCGGTTGAACCCTAGGGTTCGGCCGCCCCTCTCGATCCCGACGGGGATCTCGAATCCCCGTATCCCGGTCTCGACGTTTTTCCCGGATCATGCGTTCATGTATGTATCACAATTAATCCACATAAAATCATAGAAGGGAGTATATGATTTTACCTTTTAATTCGTTGTGCGGAGAAACAAATCTAAGTTGATGACCTTACGATCTTCCCACGTATTCCTTGCACTAGCTTGAACGTCGGGTGGGCGACGATCCTCCAAGCTTATGGATCCTCTTCAACTCTCTAGAACTATCAAGTATTGATATTCTTGTCTTATTAAAAAGTGAAGACCATGTAGTGCTTTTATAGGCTACGTAGGGGATCTAAAGGAGGTGGAATATTGGGCTTCCAATATTAATGATTAAATTGAGACCAAGCCCAAATCTATTAATCTCCCATTAATATTAATTAATTTATTTTCCACTATATAAATTAATTGCACTCCCAATATTAAACCATATTATATCAAATAATATTTCTCCGGTAGTATTATTTATTCCGTGTATTTAAGATTTAAATATCCATGAATAAAATTAATTTATTGCTAATTAATTTATTCATCTCTTGAATCTGAGACTAGTACCATTCAACCTTAATTATTGTGCGGAACGAATCCACTCATGAGGTTTACACAATAATTCCTTATGAACTCATCTCGGGGATATTATCAACCCTTCCGGGATACACTGTCCGGTCAATTATTCACGGCATGCCATATATAATATATAGTGACCCAACTTAACCGGTAATTAACCCAATAATTAAATCGGTTAATTCCTTTGGTAAATCAAAGTCACTTATATTGAATATACACACCCGCAACAATATCGGGGATTAAGAATATAATACACTGAGACTCGAATCGATTATCGCCGGCAATCCTAATCGATGAATCTCAACGATCCGCTCAATACACCAAGTGTACAAGTGTGATAAAATAATTAAGACAAATTATTTTCTCTCTCACACAACGACTATACCGATGGATTGGTCCGGGTCCATCTAGGTCGTGAGCCACTGTTTGATTAAATACGAGTAACCGATAGTATGATCTTCTGTGTGGGGCCCGACACACCATACTAACTACAACGTATAAAATCCAGGACTATGATTTGCATATATTTAATTAATAATAATTAAAAGCAAACAATTGTTTATTAATTTAATAGATTAAATGCTATGATCGGGAGTTTATCGTTACTTAAATCTAGACATTAAGTACACAACTCCAACAACCACTTCCATACCCGGGCCGTCTCCGTAATGAGAAGCAAGACCGTCAATTCGAGGACATCTACAAGCTTCTTTCCAAGGTGAACATCAACCTTCCTTTACTCGATGTCATCCGGACTATCCCGGCCTATGTGAAGTTTTTCAAAGACTTGGCATCCAAGAAGAGGAGGTTCAATGAGGATGAGAAGGTTGTGGTTTCCGAAGTTGCGAGTGCTAGCTTGCAACACCAACTTCCGACTAAGCAAGGAGATCCCGGGAGCTTCAACATTAAGATTTCTCTTGGAAATGGGAGAGAGGTGTCGGGAATGTTGGATTTGGGAGCCGGAATCAACCTTATGCCGTTTTGTGTCTTTGAGCAACTCGATTTGGGTGACCTCAAACCGACGAGGATGTGTCTCCAACTAGCCGATCGGTCCATGAGGTACCCGAAGGGAGTAATAGAGGATGTTCTTTTGAAGGTTGGAGGACTTATTGTTCCGGTGGATTTCGTGATTCTTGATGTGGGAGAAGTGAAGGAGAATGGTCGAGACCATGCTATTTTGCTCGGGCGCCCATTTATGGCCACAACGAATACATTGATCGATGTGAAGAGTGGTTCTCTACAAATGACGGTGCTCGGTGAAACCGTTAACTTCTCGGCTCGGGACGGTAAAGCTATCTCTAACTCTCATCTAATGGAAGAGTGCTCTTATCTTGACTTTGTTGACCAATTGAGTGAGGAATGCTTTATTGAGGATCAAAAGCCTCTTTCTATACTTGGTCCGGATGGAGATGAAGGAGTGGATAGTGAGTATGTATTGGATGTCGGTGATGATCTTGTAGAGGATGGTATAGTGGATGTGAGTGGAGTTAATGAGAGTGTAGTGGATGTAAGTGAAGCGTGTGATGAGAAAATTGGTGAGAACTTGGAGAAATTTGAAGTAAAGGGAGGAATGAAGCCACCCGGGCTTAAGGCCGAGCTTAAGGAGCTCCCTCACCACTTGAAGTACATCTTTCTTAGTGATGACGACTCTAAGCCCGTCATTATTAGCTCGACTCTAGCACCTCTCGAAGAAATCTCCTTGAAGGAGGTGTTAAAGAAGAATGTTCGGGCCTTTGGGTGGAGTTTATCGGATCTTCGAGGCATAAATCCGGCCCAATGCATGCATCGTATTATTCTCGAGGATGGGGCCGTGCCGAAACGAGATGGGCAAAGGAGATTGAACCCGGTCTTGATGGAGGTAGTGAAGAATGAGATCGGGAGGTTATTGAAAGAGGGATTGATTTATTCTATTTCGGATAGCCGTTGGGTGAGCCCGGTTCATGTAGTGCCCAAGAAAGGAGGTATCACGGTTATATTGAATGAGAAGAATGAGTTGATTCCCACCCGGGTGACGGAGGGGTGGAGGATGTGCATCGATTATAGGAAGTTGAATGCGGCTACTAGGAAGGATCACTTTCCGTTGCCCTTTATCGATCAATTGCTTGACAAGCTCTCGGGGCACGCCTTCTTTTGCTTCTTAGATGGACTCTCTGGATATTATCAAATCATTATTGCTCCGGAAGACCAAGAGAAAACAACTTTCACTACTCCGTTCGGCACCTATGCTTGGAGGAGGATGCCCTTCGGTTTGTGTAATGCACCGGGGACCTTTCAACGGTGCATGATGGCCTTATTTGCGGATTTCGTTGGAGATTTTCTCGAGATCTTTATGGATGACTTCTCATTGTTTGGTAACTCCTTTGATGATTGCCTCTCCAAGCTCGATCGAGTTCTTAATAGGTGTATAGAGTCGAGCTTGACTCTAAATTGGGAGAAAAGCCATTTCATGGTGAAGAGTGGTGTGGTCCTTGGGCATGTCGTCTCCGAGAAGGGAATAGAGGTGGATCCGGCTAAGGTAGTCGTCATTGCTAAGTTACCACCTCCGGTGAACGTCAAGGGTATCCAAAGCTTCTTGGGACATGCCGGGTTTTATCGACGTTTTATCAAGGATTTCTCTAAAGTCTCTCAACCGTTATGCCGACTTCTAAGCCAAGATGTTGAGTTCCGTTTTGATGAAGGATGTTTGGAGGCCTTTGAGATTTTGAAGGAGAAGCTTACTACGGCACCCGTCGTGGTTGCCCCGGATTGGACTCTTCCTTTTGAGATTATGCGCGACGCCTCCAATCTAGCCGTGGGAGCGGTTTTGAGCCAAAGAGTGAACAAGCTCTCTCGCGTAATCTACTATGCAAGCTTAACGTTAACGGGTGCCCAAGTGAACTATACAACCACGGAGAAGGAGCTTCTTGCGGTTATGTTCTCGTTGGAGAAGTTTCGGTCCTACATCATTGGATCGAAGGTTATCATCTTTAGCGATCACGCGGCACTCCGGTATTTGCTTACCAAGCCACACTCCAAGCCTCGGTTGATTCGATGGATTCTCTTACTCCAAGAATTTGATCTCGAGATTCGTGACCGGAAGGGAAGTGAGAATGCGGTTGCCGACCATCTTTCCCGACTTGAGCTCGTGGGAGAGTTTTTGAATGAGAATAGTTATGAGGCAATAACCGAGACCTTCCCTTTTGAGGATGTGATGATTGCCTCACCTCTACCGTGGTATGCGGATATCGTGAATTACCTTGCGGCCGGTGTAACGAGGAAGGGGATGTCGTCTCAAGAACGGAAAAGGTTCGTGATTCAATGCCAACACTACTTTTGGGCCGATCCTTATTTGTATAAGATTGGGAAGGATGACGTTATTCGCCGTTGCCTACCCGAAAATGAGCAAAGAGACGTCTTGGTGTGTTGTCATTCGGATCCGAGTGGAGGGCATTTTGGTGGAAAGAAAACGGGATACAAAGTGCTTCAATCGGGATTATATTGGCCTACCTTGTTCAAGGATGCCCAAGCATTTTGTGCCTCTTGCGATAGGTGTCAACGATTTGGGAATATTGGGTGGAGGCAAGAGATGCCTTTGCAAATCAACCTTGTTGTGGAGGTGTTTGATGTGTGGGGGATCGACTTTATGGGTCCATTTCCGAGTTCTCGGGGCTATGAGTATATACTCCTTGCGGTGGACTATCTTTCCAAGTGGGTGGAAGCCATTCCCACCCGGAGATGTGATGCCAATACGGTGATTAATTTCATTCACGAATACATCTTCTCCCGTTTTGGATTCCCGAAGGCGATTATAAGTGATGGGGGCACTCACTTTTGCAACAAGCTTTTTGAGAAGCTCATGAAGAAGAATGGAGTGAGTCACAAGGTTGCTACGGCCTACCATCCGCAAACTTCCGGGCAAGCGGAGACAAGTAACCGTCAAATCAAGGGGATCCTCGAAAAGACCGTCAAACCATCGCGGAACGATTGGTCGGAGAGGTTGGTTGATGCTCTATGGGCCTATAGGACGGCTTATAAAACCGTTGTGGGAATGAGCCCATTTCGACTCGTGTATGGTAAGGCGTGCCACCTACCGGTTGAGATCGAGCACCGGGCGTATTGGGCTATCAAGGCAACTAATCTTGACGTCGAGAATGGAGGAAAGAATCGGTTATTGGAAATGTCGGAGTTGGAGGAACTTCGAGAGGAAGCCTACGAGAACAACAAAATCACTAAGGAGAAGGTGAAACGAGCCCCTGATAAGCACATAGTACCTAAGGAGTTGTTTGCCGGGATGCAAGTCTTGCTTTTCAATTCACGTCTACGTCTTTTTCCGGGAAAGCTCAAATCTCGTTGGAGTGGTCCGTTTGAAGTCCTTGAGGTGTTTCCGTACGGTGTCGTTAAGATCTATGATCCTAAGACGAAGACCGCGTTTCAAGTCAACGGTCACCGAGTCAAGCCTTATTTGGAAAGTGAGCCGTGCAAAGAGACGTTGGAGTCCTTTGCCTTGACCGACGTCGAGTTTACGAAGGAAGGATAGGCTCGGGTCCTAACCGAGCGCCTCGTGGGGGCAAGCCCACGAACGTCGGGCTTACCACGTAAAAAAATTAAGCGCCGCGTGGGGGCGAACCCACGAAACGTCGAGCTCAACGAAGTTAAACCAAGCGCTTTGTGGGAGGCAACCCACATTGTTTGTTTTGCTAATGCATTTTCCTTCTTGGTTGATTTTGATGTGTAGGTGTAGGTGATTCGTGTGCTCGTGTCTAGAATTGTCGCGAACTTTGAATGTTACCGGAGTCGGTGTGTCATAATAGCAGTTTGGAGGCTTCGGGGTCGAGTACGTAGTTTACGGGGTTTCGAGAGGTCTAGGAACGAAGAAATGAGGGCTAAATGTGTAGAAACCGGGACTGGAGACAACGCGCACGCGCCCCGTCCGCCGAGGTGACAAATGTCAGCGGGATTTCCACCCTTGAGGAACGCGCCAGTGGGCGGTGCACCGTCGCGTAACTGGGTATCAACGCGCGCGTCCCTTACACTGGCGCGTTGGGACCGGTTGTCCTAATTAAATAAAAGAGCCGCCCGTTTTTCTTTTCCTTCCCCACTCTCACAATTTCAAAAACACACAAAACCTAGCCTCCATTTTTTATCTTTCGTCTTCTTCAACAAATCGACCTTTTCCAACCATAAAACATGAAATTAAACCTTGAATTAATGTTCTCCACCTTCTAATACATCCGATCCCATACCAAAATTCCCTAAAACCGAACCCTAAATCGAAAACCCACTTCACCCCAAATTCGATTTCCGGCCCGAGCTCGAACCACCACCTCCTCCGACGACTATCACCACCGCCCCGGCATCCCCGCGCCGCTGTTTCGACGCCAGTCCGACGACCGCACAACCGCGCCCCTCGAGCCGCCGCGTTTCAGCCTCGCCTCCCTCCAACTTCTCTACCTCCGACAGCAACCGCCACCACCACACGCCGCCCCGTCTCCACTTCGACCCAGGTCAGCCCCGCCCGTCACAACCGACGCCCTACCGCGTCTGCCCCGGCTCCGTCTCTCTCCAGTCTCCGACCGCCCACCTCAGTCCACCCGCCTACCTCAGCCACGACCGCCGCGTCTCAGCCCGCTCGTCCGACGACTCTCCGGTTCCACGCCTTCGACCACCTCCGTAAAACACGAGACGACCTTGAGTCGCACCTAAACGCCGCTCGACTCGAGTATTTAGTTGTCTCCTCCTTTATCTCTTTTACTTGCTTATCTTGTTTGGACATGTTTTTAGACTTTGTTATTTCGTCGTTTTATGTTTTGTTGAACTATTTCGTACTCTTTGACTTTCGTGTGCTTTGGTGGATGCTCGTAAACATTGGTTTGTTTTTTTTGGGATGTTCCCTTTTGACTTGGTGGAAATTTTACCTTGCATGGTTCTTTTTATTATGGTGTTGTTTTCGTTGTTGGTATTTTGGTTATTTATTTGTTAGCTTGGTGTTATTGTGTTCTTTTGTGGTTGTTTGGTTGTCCCCGGAACTTCTTTATACGAGTAGTTCATGCCGAAATTTTTATTGAATATGTTTAGGTGTTATTCGCATGTGGACATGCTCGGGTTTTAAGTGGGGGGGGGGGGGGGGGGAGGTCTTGGAGAGTTGTACATATTTTGTCTCGTGTGTGTTATATTTTTCTAAACCATTGAACTCTCCTTGTTTTATAAAAAGTTTATGCACCTTTTAAAAATATAAATTTTGGCTATTTCAATTTTAAAACTCGTGTGGCATATTTAATTGACTTAAAGACATGAAAAATGGCTTAAATTAAAATTTCCAAAAACCTTGTGAGAATTTCGTTGCTATTTTCCTTTTCTTGGAGCGTATTTCATATAAAATCTCTCGTTGTTTCATGCCTCAAGGAATGTTTTTTGGACTTTCAATGATTTTTGTGTCAAGATTTATCAAGAAGAGCACTAGAACTTGCATGTGAAAAATTTCAAAGTCGTATGTCATAACTTGTTTGATCGATTACATGATAAGAATGATCGTTTAGGATTAACCTTCCGGCCATATTCATAAATATTACCCTTGAGCCCGTCGTGGACACCATAGTTAACCCCGTTGAGCCTACACATAAAACCGTTTCTTTGACTACCTTATACACTTATCCCGTGATGAAGAGGTGTTGGAGTTGCATGTGTCGGCCCCTCGTACTTATCGTTCGATCCTTGTGGGTGTGCTAGTAGCCACGATTGTGATATGATCCGTTCTCAAGTGACGTCTTGTGACGAGTTTGTCGTTTGATGTCGACATATACATATACACACATATATAAAATATATATATATATATATATAAATATATATATATATATATTATAGTATTCATAATAATAATATTGGTGCTTTTGTATTTGCACCTAAGTGTGTATCGATTTTCTTGACGAGAATGTGAAATTTTGTTTGAGGCGGAAAAGGTGTGATTCTATACCCAATGAGCCGAGTCGGTGTTCGTATAATACGTGATGTGGTGTTTGGAAGGAGTAAGGAGATGAGCCGTGTTGATACGAGTCCACTTATCTCAAATTTCCCGAATTCCCTATACCGAGCCCCATTACACCCTTTTAGACGATCGGTATTCTTTGATTTTCGAGAAAACTAACTTTGATAGGTGGAGTCTTTTCTTACGTGCAAGCATATGGTGGTGATGATCTGGACATGTATATTCATTACTTGAGGCATTCTTGTTTAAATCCTTTCATTCGAGCCGATTATTCTTATGCGCAAGCTTTGTTCGATTTTTGCCTTTTTCGCTTGCGTGTCAATCTTCTTGAGTGAACTTAGCTTGTGTGGAAAAAGAAGAGGGATAGCTTGTGAGGGAAATATATTTTTTAGCCGTGATTCTATACTTTAAGTCGGTGGAATGTGTTGTATCGAGTTAGAAAGTTGTCGTAGCTTGTTTTGATCGAATTGTGGTGCATAATTCTTGTCATAAATTGGGGAGTGCATTGATTTAGAGCTTCTTGTGTTGTTATTGTTTCTTTGGTGGAGTTTTGTTGCTTGAGGACAAGCAATGTCTTAAGTGTGGGGGGGTTGTTTTACGCGTTTTTGTTACGTTCGTTTCGTCTATTTTTCATTACTTAGGAGTTTACGTTTTTGTCGTTTGTATATATTTTCACTTCTTTTCGTTGTTTTATTGTCTGGGCAGGTATACAAGAGAGGAGGAGTGGAAACGAGCAAAGACGAGCAAAAACGGACGAAAGACGAGCAAGGAATCAACAAAATCGAAGAGCCGTGAAGAAGGGCCCCTACGCGCCGGTGGGCGGTACACCGGGGTGACAGAAACCAGAGGAATTTTACCCCTTTGGCAACGCGCCGGTGGGAGGTACACCGGCGCGATCCTGTGAGACAACGCGCGCGCGCCCCGGCCGCCGGCGCGTTGTTTGAATTTCCAACTTCCGGATTTTCCGTTGACCATCTTTGACCCGCGTTGACTCCACCTTTGACCACTCAATTGAAGAGGTTTTTGAGGGGCATTTCGGTCTTTTCCTGTAGGGTTTAGGCAAGAGAAAGTGCATGTATGCACTATAAGACAATTTGTTAGGTGTGAGACTTACACACACACCATTTTTCATGCTCTTGTTTTTCAAAACTTGTTCTTGAGAGATTTTATTGTTCTTGATTTTCAAGCTTTAATATTAAAATTACTTTCAATCGATTTATTGTCTCACAAATCACCCTCTACAAACATCGACCTCCTCGACGAGCCCATCGTTTCCATCGGAGCCATTTCACCGGGTGACATAGAGAAGTCTCGGCTCGATTTCGGAACCACGAAAAGCTCTCGGCCCGCCTTCACGACACCCTTTGTGAGCCTTTATTTCGATATGAGTATTCTATATATTATGTGCTTGCTTGTTTGTGTTATCATGAGTAGCTAGGTCTCTTGTTAGGGTCTTAGAACCCTTAGCTTAGAGAATAGAGTCGAAGATGTTGTAAAGGTTTTCAAATAAACGAGGGCTCATTCGACTCGAGACGTGGGGCTTCGTGTTGAATATCCTCCTCGAGGAACATTACTAGTGGGTCACACACTCGAGTCGAGCGGCGTTTAGGTGCGACTCAAGGTCGTCTCGTGTTGAGGGCCTCTTCGAGGCGCATCACTAGTGGACGACGCGGTCGTACCTAAACGACCTCGTTTTTATCAAAATCTCGGTTTTTAAAGATTCGACTCGGTTCTCAAAAGCGAAGGACTCTAACCCCCTAACCCTTTCTCTTTTGATATCACATTTCGTTTACTTGTCTAATTGTTTTCATTCTCGTATTTAGTTAATTAATTCTCAAAAATTGCAACCCCCCCCCCCCCCCAAAATGGTTACTACGTGACAACTTGTTTTATTTAATTGTTTTCGATAATCAATCCAATCTTACTATACCGCCGATAGTATTATTCCTCGTGAGACGACATTCGGGTTATTAAATACGACACTCTTTCAAACGAAACACATTCTCTGCCTTCACGACACCTTATCAAAAAGAAGGCATCAACTATACGCAAATGGGTGCCCAAAACTAAAATCTCTACTAATGCTTGTTTTACAGATCCTTCCAAAGACTCCTCTGTCGCATCCAATGCCATCCAAAATGCTGAAACGTGCAATGTCATCTTCACTGTTCTCAAAGCTACCAAAGGTGATAAATGGTATTTCGATAGTGGATGCTCACGGCACATGACCGGAAATAGTGATCACCTCATCGACTACAAAGTCTTTCAAGGAGGAGAAGTCACTTTCGGAGGAGGTTCCAATGGATCAATTGTCGGCTGAGGCACATTGAATGTGCAAGGGTTGCTTAAGTTGCAGCACGTGCTTCATGTTGAAGGCATTATTACGAATCTTATAAGCATAAGTCAACTATGCGAAGAAGGCATGAATGAAAAATTTACTCACGAATTATGTGAAGTGTTTGATCATGCAGGGAACCCACTGATCCAGGGGGAGCGTTCCAAGTCAAACAATTGCTACTCCATTGGAGAGATTGTTGGAGTTGTGTACTTAATGTCTAGATTTAAGTATCGGTAAACTCCCGGTCATAGCATTTAACCTATTTAATTAATAAACAATTATTTGCATTTAATTATTATTAATTAATTATGCAAAATATAGTCCTGGATTTTATACGTTGTAGTTAGTATGGTGTTGCATGGGCACACAGAAGATCATACTATCGGTTACTCGTATATAATCAAACGGTTGCTCACGACCTAGATGGACATGGACCAATCCATCGGTATAGTCGTTGTGTGAGGGAGAAAATAATTTATCTTAATTATTTTATCACACTTGTACACTTGGTGTATTGGGCGGATCGCTTGAGATTTATTGATTAGGATTGCCTTGGATAATCAATTTAAATCTCAGAGTATTTTATTCTTAATCCCCGATACTATTGCGGGTGTATATATTTAATATTAGAGACTTTGATTTTCCAAAGGAATTAACCGATTTAATTATTGGGTTAATTACTGGTTAAGTTGGGTCGCTATATTTTATATATGACATGCCGTGAATACTTGACGGGAAAGTGTATCCCGGAAGGGTTGATAATATCCCCGAGATGACTTCATAAGGAATTATTGTGTAAACCTCATGAGTGGATTTGTTCCGCACAATAATTAAGGTTGAATGGTACTAGTCTCAGATACAAGAGATGAATATAATTTATTGAGCAATAAATAAATTTATTCATGGATATTTAAATCTTAAATACACGGAATAAATAATACTACCGGAGAAATATTATTTGATATAATATGGTTTAATATTGGGAGTGCAATTAATTTATATAGTGGAAAATAAATTAATTAATATTGATAAGGATTAATGGACTTGAGCATTGGGCTCAATTTAATCTTCAATATTAGAAGCCCAATATTCCACCTCCTTATGATCCCCTACGTAGCCTATAAAAGCACTACATGGCCTTCATAATTCATAACTTGAATAAGACAAGAATATCAATAGTTGATAGTTCTAGAGAGTTGAAGGAGATCCATAGGAGTTCGATAGATCGTCGCCCACACGACGTTCGAACGAGGTGCAAGGAATACGTAGGAAGATCGCAAGGTCATCAACGTTTAATTCGTTTCTCCGCACAACGAATTGAGGTAACATAATCTAAAACCCCCTCTTTGATTATGTGTTCGTTAATCGTGATATATACATGAACAAGACGATCCGGGAAATCGTCGAGACCTAGATACGGGGATCGTTGCATCCCCGTGGGGATCGAACGAGGGGCGGTCGAACCCTAGGGTTTCGACCGCCGGTACCGCGACGTAGGGAGCCCCGGCTGGACGCCGGGGCAAGCGATCGACGGCAGTCGATCGCTAGGGATGCCACGGGCTGGTGCCGTGGCGGATCCCCACCCCTCGACGGCGGCATGCGCGCGGGGAAGAGCTCCGGCCGAAGCCGGAGCGGGCGATCGACCGAAGTCGATCGCGGAGGGTAGTCGCGGGCTGGTGCCGCGACTGGAAGCCCTCCACCCCGTAGGGTGGTGGCGGTGAGTCGCCGGACTCACCGCCGGCGGGTGCTGGCGGAACAGCCCCGCGGGGATGCGCCAATCATCCCCGGCGATCACCAAGCATGGTGATCGCGAGCCCCGGCGTGGGCATGGCTAGGGTTTAGCCGCGGGTTCGCCCGTGGCGACGCCTCGGTCATGCTCTAGCTCGTTCGGTGTTCGCGATCGGTTTCCGGCGATAGGGTTTCGGTCGGGTTATCGATTCCGCATAATTTTTGATAGCCCGGGACATCGAATCCCAGCAGAAACATGCCTCTCTGCACAAGTCAAAGATGACATAGACTTATGGCATAAAAAACTTGGACACACAAGTCTTGGGAATTTAGAGCGTCTAATCAAGCTCGATGCTGTTCGTGGACTTCCATCCCTCCCAAAAATCCAGAAGACAACATGTGGACATTGCAAACACGGAAAAATGACCCGTGCAAGTCATCCAGCAATACCTGCCGCAGGACAGACTAATGCCTCTGCCGCAGAACCTGCCAACTCCAAGGAAGGACTGTATCAAAAGCAAACCAAATGCTTTGATCTCCTCCACATGGATTTAATGGGACCAATCGAGAAAAGAAGCCACTCTGGAAAACGCTACGTACTCGTCGTAGTTGATGACTTCTCAAGATACACTTGGGTGCGCTTTCTCCAAGACAAAAGTGAGACGTTTGATGAAGTATCCAAGCTCATTAGGTGGATAAAGACCAACCATGAAGCAAACGTGAAGAGAATACGGAGTGACCATGGCACCGAGTTCGAAAACCAATGGCTTTCCCACTTTTGTGATGGGCATGGCATTGCCCAAGAGTTTTCTGCCCCCATAACACCACAACAAAACGGTGTGGCTGAAAGGAAGAACCAAAATCTCAAAGAAATGGCGTGTACAATGCTGATCGCCAAAGGCCTAAGCAAGAAATTCTGGGCAGAAGCATTCAATGCCGCATGCCACATCCTAAACCGCATCAGCATTCGATCAGGAACATCAAAGACGGCTTATGAAATTTTGAACATTAAGAAGCCAAATTTAAAATACTTTCATGTTTTTGGCTCTGTTTGCTATGTTTTAAATGATAGGGAACCTAAATCAAATCTTGATCTAAAGTCACTTAAAGGACTTTTTGTTGGATATTCTAGGAATAGTCATGCCTACCGTATTTTTATCATACAAACTAGAACCATTATTGAATCTGTGAATGTTGATTTTGATGATTTTAGTCGACTCAGGAAACCCAAAGAAGAAGATGTAAAAGGTTTACTCGAGCCTGCCGCAGTAGCAGAAATTGAAGGCAGTTTTACACCGGCGCAGCCTACTGTCGCACCCACTGGCTCGAATGATGATGCCCAACCGTCTACAGTGTCTCCTGAGTACTCAAACGATGATAACACTCCTGAACAAACAGATTCATCAGATGTTGAAGAGACGCCAAACCAACGACGAAGGGATCCCCCAATGCATGTTATCCGAAATCACCCATCGAGTCAAATTCTGTCCAGACGCATGAGAGTTCATTCGTACATCGACTACCGCAACATGACCAAGAATGTGAGCATGTCTGCCACATGTATTGAGATAGGCATTGTCTCGTATCTCTCAACGATCGAACCAAAGAATTTCAAAGAAGCATTGACCGACGAATTTTGGATAATGACAATGCAAGAAGAGATGAACGAGTTTGAAAGAAATAACGTTTGGAAGCTCATTCCTCGTCCCCAAAACAATCATGTCATCGGGGCAAAGTGGATTTTCAATTACAAGTCGAATGAGCATGGGCATGTTGTGCCTAACAAGTCAAGGCTCGTGCCACAAGGCTACACTCAAATCGAAGGCATTGACTATGATGATACCTTTGCCCCAGTAGCACGCATGGAGTCCATACGCTTACTCATTGCTATTGCATGCCACCTCAACATCACCTTACATCAAATGGACGTGAAGGCAACCTTCCTCAACAGCATACTTGAAGAGGAGGCATACGTTGCACGACCTAAAGGCTTCGAAGATCCGAAATATCCTGACCATGTGTATCAACTACACAAGGCCTTGTACGGCCTAAAACAAGCTCCTAGAGCTTGGTATGGCTGCCTTACTGATTTTCTACTCAGTTTCGGATTCACTCGAGGCACTGCCGATAAAACACTGTTTGTCAAATTCAATTCTTCCAAAATTTTAATAGCTCAAATTTATGTAGATGATATTGTCTTTGGATCCACATGTGAGAATATGCTTAAGGCATTCACCTCTGCCATGGCATCAAAATTTGAGATGAGCATGGTAGGAGAACTAACTCATTTTTTAGGGCTCCACATCAAGCAATCATCAACTGGAACTTTTATCTCACAAGACACATATGCTAAGAATCTCATCAAAAGATTCCAACTTGAAGGATCCAAGCCCATGAGAACACCTATGGGCTCAACGGACAAAATCTCCCGAGGCACTGATACTGCCGCAGTGGATCAGGCCCTATACCGATCCATGATAGGGAGTTTACTTTATCTTACGGCAACTAGACCTGATATTATGTATGTGCCAGGTCTCAAGCTGATCCAAGGGAAGAACACTTGAAGGTAGTCAAACACATCATTCGCTATGTTGCCGCATCAGTCGAGTTAGGCATATGGTACACCAAAGACACCAACACTAATTTAGTTGGATTTTCCGATGCCGATTGGGCATGATACATGGATGATCGCAAGAGTACAAGCGGTAGATGTTGTTTTCTTGGAAATAACATCATTTCATGGCATAGCCACAAGCAACACTGCATTTCTCTATCCACTGCCGAATAAAATATTTGCCGCAGGGAGCTGCTGTACCCAACTCATTTGGTTGAAAAACATGCTTGATGACTACCACCTGGATAGCAATGTTCTTACACTATACTGCGACAATACGAGTGCCATAAATATCAGTCACAATCCAGTACAACACTCAAGAACAAAGCACATCAGCATTAGGCATCATTTCATACGAGATTTGGTGGATAAACGTCTATTGAGGATTGATCACATCCCAACGGAGAAGCAAATTGCTGACATTTTCACCAAACCATTGAACTCAGAACGCTTCATTGCTCTACGAAATTCTTTGTGCATGTGCACCATGCCTTAGATGCTGATCTGCATCATGCTGCCGCATTGTCATGCCTATTGAATCTCTGCCAAAGCATTCTGCCTTAGTCATTTTGTGAGTTTAAAATTTTCCGAAGGAAGAGAAAATACCCAAATCACTTTAGGCAACATGGTCAAACCCATATACATGTAATTAATACTCAATGAGTTGAGATACTATGTACTAGGTGACATAAGTATTTAATAATCTCATTGTTGACATGGTATTATGCCTAAGTAGAGTATAAGTACTTATGATGCAGCATGATATTTTGTAAGCTTTGATTTTTCACACCACCAAAAATATTTTACTTATTTTTATTCAAAAAAAAATAGAGAAAGAAAATATTATGAAAAACAGAAAAAGAAATAAAAAATTAAAAACAGAAAAATAGATAAAAAAATTAAAAAATTAAAAAAAAGGATGAATTTTTAATTTTCAGTTTTGGCAACAACTTGCCGCAGTGCAATGCCCCAGTTGACCGTTGGGTAGCACTTGAGTATGCGGCAGGCGACGTTTCATCTTCTAAAATGTAACCGTTGCCTACTTGCACATCCCATCAACTGCCATCCGAGTTTTACTCCACATAAAACTCTCTCAAAGTTTTTATTGTCTTTTTACCGAAATTCACTATCCTAATCCTCTCCAACTCTATCTTCTCCAACAAATCCGATCAAGAGTTTGAATCAATTTGAATTTCGAATCCCTAAATTTTCTCAACGCAAAAAGCATAAATTCAAAATCCTTCGTGCGCTGAATTTTTGTGCTCTGTTTTTTCATTTCGAATCCTAATTTCTTTTTCTCCAAAAACTTCAACAATCAATGGCTGGTGCATCTCCAATCCCTAATCCGTTCGCCCGCTACTTTGAAGACCCACGATTTCTGGAAATCATCAGGAAGGTTCGCCTCGAGGCCACGTTGGCAGTCATTCAGGTGACAGAATAGATGGAGGCCATCTACCGCATCCGCGCCGCCGACAACATGCCTACGCCGCCGCAGACCATTGGGAGCTCACCGCCGTTCATTCACCCGATTTGCTGCCTCAACAAAAGGCAAGAGGCTGCCACCCACTTCTTCGGCCAATCCAATTGATTTGGAAGCCACTGCAAAGAAGGGCCGCAAAGGGAAGGAAGCTGCAGCATAAAAAACAGACAACTCTCACAGTGGAGATGCCGCAGTACCTCCATCAGCCAAAAAGGAGAAGGGTAATTTCACTGCTGCCGCAGTCCATGCGCCTAAGTAGGATTCTGAATCGACATGGAGGCGACAAAGGCTTACTCAAAGAGGATTTGATATGGGATATTTATGCCAAAATGCGCCAGTGCTTTGGTAATGATGGCTCTCAAGACTACGGCAAAGTGTATCTCCAGAAAAAAAAAGATTTTCACTTTCAGCCCTGCCGCAATTAATGATTTCCTTAACCGCTCGGATATTGAATATACTGCCGCAGTCACTGAACCCAGCACTACCGCAATTGCTCACCGCCTGATTGGCTAAACACTAGACACTGCTTACATTCCTGCCTCCAAACGAACCATGGGCAGCACATTTTTTTTACAAAATGGCTACGCAGGCTGAAGTTCCATCACAGACGTAGAGCCTTGCATTCCCCTCTTTTATCTGGGAGATGATGAAGGCACAAGGGTTGTCATACAAAGATGCTGATATTGAGACACTACTGCCTACAACTTACAAGTTGAGCATCCACGATCCAAATGATCTTCCATGGTGAAGTTTTCATGGCACTGCCGCAGTCCCAACTCCAAAGAAAGCTCCAAAAGCGCGGACTGATGTCCTCCGTTCCTCAGCTCCGTAGACGAGTATTCATGCTCGATCTCAAGCATTTGCCAAACAATGTGCTGCAAATCATATTGTCGTCATGCAGGATTACATGACCAAGGAAACTGTTGATGGTATTGCCTGATTTCTTGAAGAAGAGGGCTTTCCTCCACAAAAAGGGGGAGTACCAGCAACAACGCAGCAACAAAGCTCAAAGAGGCAAAGAGACAACTGTTGAATCAATTGAAGGAGAACATCAAGGAAGTTGATGCTGAAGAAGCTGCCGTAGAGAAGGAGGCTGCCGCAGCAGAGAAAGTTGCTGCAGAGATTGCCGCAGAGCTGGATAGAGAGGATCGTGATTCGTCGCGCGAGCCCGAAGTTAGATGATTTCAAGGATTGCAGTTCTGAAGACCCGAAGAAAAATTATTTCTTCTTTTGTTTTTTAGTTTTTATTTGCTCTAAACAATTTAATTTCTGTTTATTGTTTTTTGAACAATTTGATTTTTAAATTTATTTTGGTTGAACAATATTCTATTTAAGTAGTTATTTACTTTTGAAAAAAAATTTGGTGTGTTACATTTAAGGCTTACTTAGTTTAACTTGTTTTTCTTTACTAGTTAGATAGTTGTTCAATAATTTTTGTTCTACTTAGAAAGTATTAACTAAGGGGGAGTTTTATGCCTTAGTTGTTTTTCAAAGTAAATCGCATATACTTCTAAGTTTGATGTATTTCATTGAGGGGGAGTGCTCTTATGCGCTGCTGCTTCATGGTTTTGTGAAGAAAGATAAAAAGGGGGAGTTTGTAAGGTTAAATATGTTTGGGCATAGCAATGCCTTAAAAGACTTAGACAGAAGTTGTTATGTTAACATATTTATTTGTTTTCTTCTTTCTTCACAATTGAACTGTTGTAATCACTTGTTATATTGGTGATTTGATTTAGCACGATTCATTAGTAAGAACGTGCTTGGAAAAACAATCAACATGGAAGCTTTCTGCCGCAGCACAGCAAGGCAGACCTATGCCGCAAAGCTGCAAGGCATGGACCAAGGTGCTGAGATAAGAGATCGAGCGAAGCATAAGCTAAGGGAAAAGGATTGCTGAAGTCCAGAGAAGTATGGAAGGCAGTGCAGTGCAGCAGAGCATTCCAGAAGAACTTCAGAAGGCAGTCCTGCGGCAGTGGTCAAAACAGTCTGCCCTAGAATATCTCAACCGACCTTTGACCTAGCAAATCAAGGAAATCAGTTGGAGACTCTCACCTATAAATAGAGGACGTCCCAGCTGCATTTACTCAACACTCATACAACATCTTTACACCTCCAGAAACACATTTTCTCTCAAGATCGATCATCATGCTTTTAGTGCCGCGACTTCACTTGTGAAGCTCGTCGAGCCGTATGTTCTCTCGTCTCTAAGAGAGTTCTTTTGTTAGGCTGATGATCGTGAAATTAGAATAGGTGTTATACAGTTGCTAGGTTTCATTTGTTGTTGATTATTAATACTCTTCGGATTCGATAAACGCTAAGGCATACATGTGTATTGCCTTGAGTAAAATTATTTGTAAATCCAAGAGTATCTCTTTTGTAAAGACTCGTTTCTTTAATAAAGTTTCTGGCCGTAAGGCCGTTTCGTATGTGTATAATTTAAATACACATACAAAGATTTAAATTCTTGTTCATTTACTTTCCGTACGTCTGTGTGAGTTCGTTTTTAAAGTAATTTATTTTTAATTAATTCCGCTGCAACAATATACATATATAACATATATTAATCTTAAAATGAAACATTAATACACACGCTAAAATATATAAATTATAAAAAACGAACATTTTCTGTACAAGGCATAGTGCTGCGGCATACGATGTTCTGCCGCAGAACACTGCTTTGTCTAGGCAGCGCATTCCACTGCGTTTTATTGACTGCCTACGAACTTTCAAATAATATAGAATGTTAAACAATAAATATTAAATATGTTAACTAAATTTAAATTATTTAAAATTAATACAGTTATTTTCATTAATTATATTATATTTATTTTAATTTCTAAATGAAATTTGCACTAATTTAAATTTGTAAAAATAATATTACTTCTTATTCTAATAATATATTTATTTATGTACAAATATAATTGAGTTCATTTATTATTGGCACGCAACCTGCACAACCCGGCCCAACATCTTAACCCGTCCAGCCCAACTCTCCAACCGCAGGCCTAGCTCCATGCAAAAACTCAACCATAAATTTAAAGGTGAATTTATTTACACCTCCAACTATACTAAACTCATTCCTAAAATTACTTCACCCTACTTTATTTAATACTTTAATAATTACACCCTCCTTGCAATACCAATTTGTAGGTACCGGTATACCGATCCAATCGATATACCGTGTGTGCGGAAGCGTGTAAAGCAATAGATCTACTATGCCATGATCTTAGTGCACACTTAATGTGTATAAGAACACATATAAACATATATATATACACATCCAATATATATATATATATAAGGTTCAACGATTACTTACTTATGGTGACGAAGTGATTTGTTGATGTCGTTGAGGTGGTGTTGAGTCGATTGAACCACCTCAAATGGATCAGCCTCTTGAAGCTCTCCTTGTGAATGACCTCGTCACTCCTCTTGTCTAGATCGCCCGGATGTTGAAGCCGCACAAATGGCCCGGCCTCTACGTGTTGCACACGAACCCGGAATTGAACTTGCTTGCTTGTTCTTGAGTGATTCTCTCACTCTTTTCTCTCTTGTTGTATGGAATTTCGTGGCTGATCATTAAGTGATATGAAAACCATGTTTTCATCACTTTATTCACCACAATTAACCTCTCCTTGTAACCCCCCCCCCCCCCCCCCCATTATGTGCATCATAATGCACCAATAATGGTGGTTAATGGGGAGGTAAAGGGTCATTTCCACATCACCATGCCAATTGGCATGGATGTGGTCCCCTTGCTTGTGTGGCATGCCATGTCACACCATGTGACATGCATCCATGCAAGACATGCATCTCATGCATGCCATGCATGCCATGCATGTGAAAATCCATACGTATTGATTCTAAATCAATATAACAAGCAACGTAATTCCGACTCGTGTGTGACCCTGTAGGTATGATTTACTGATCAATATTATATTGTTCCCAACAATTAATATTATCGAATAATCATTTAACATCCATAGACGACCTTATGACTTTATTGATTACACACGTAGGATCGAAGGACATATCCCAACAATCTCCCACTTGGCCTTCAGAGCCAGTGTGCTGCCAACTTCCTGTTGTCACTTTATGTCTAAGTTTGAACTTGAGGCAAGAATCGAGTCATCCTCAATCGGTTCAAACCTTTCTTGGACTTTGAGACAGACTGTAAAACTAGATTTATCACTATGATACGAATCTGGACGTGGCCACGTATTTTCCACAGTCTCGACTCTCCAAGTGGCCTGTAAGACATGTATCCCATTATAAAATGGAGGACAATCCCATCTTGTCAATCCAAGCTCTCCCACTTGCTTCCTGATATACCCAATAACAAGTTTTATAACCTCCTTTTACGAAAGGCGTTTACTTGTATCAAAGTACACCATTTCACAATGGAATCACTCTGGACTACTCAAGTCAGAGGAAATTGCTCGACAGTCAATGAAATAGTATTATGACTCGAAATCTTAAATACTATTCCAGTCGGGTCTGTTCGATCATTAGCTCCCAGCTAATATCTATGTAATTGTACTCGATGTCCCACATCACTAGCCCATGAAGCGGCGCTATAGTACACATTACAATCTAGTTCTTTGTATTATCGGTTTGTCCGTACTCGATTATACGAACTAGGAACAAGCATATGATTCAAGTATATCAGTTCAACCATTGGGACTTCATTATGCGGTAAGTCGACCTCATAACCCAATCGATATTACTTAATCATTTGGACAATTCATATAAATTAAACCATATTTATATGAAGAAATATGTATTATACATATGAGTGAATGTCTACCAAATCTCCAAAAGTATCTAATACAGTAATAGAAATCACAACCCATCTCTAAGATGTCTGATCTCTATTGCAGTCGTGAAAGCCTCAAGCTTAAACTGCTGGAGAGGTTTAGAAAGCGGGTTTGCAACCTTACCAAAAGTTGCAACTTTATTATCTCGATGTCTCCACAAAACTATCTCCCAGATAATGTGGAACTTCCTGAGCACCAGTTTTAGACTTGTGGTGCTTCCTAAGCACCAGTTTTAGACTTGTGGTGCTTCCTAGCTCATTGGCTTGCGCGATAACTCTACTATAAATAGAGAACTATCGGATGGGCTGAGCTAGTTACGCCACCTAGTTCATTCAAGAACTTTCAAATCCTAACTGCCAACATTACTGCATCCAATGCAATACTGTGCTCAGCTTCTGTAGTTTAATCAGCTATATTGCATTGCTTGGAACTATTCCAGCAAATATCACCTCTAACCAGACAAAAGATATAACCAGATTAAAATCGGAAATTATCTTAGTCTGTTTTGAAGTTAGCATTCAAACAACTTGTTAATATTAACTCTTTTTGTCCAAAGACAACAAAATATTCTTTAGTTCATCTAAGGTACATAAGAATATTCTTGGTCGCAGTCTAACGCGCCTCACCTGGGTTTCCTTGAAACTGACTCATCATGCTCAAAGCATACGATACGTCCGGTCGTGTAAATATCATGGCGTACATTATAGACCCTATTGCCGAAGCATAAGGAATGTTTTACATCCTCTTTTGCTCATCAAGTCCCATAGGGCCTTGCATCTTGCTAAGAGATGTGCCATGACTCATTGGAATGAGACCCTTTTTGGCGTCTTTCATTCTGAACTTATCAAGTACCTTATCAATATAGGTCACTTGACTAAGTCCAAACATCATTTTCGATTTTGTTCCGACAGATCTTGATGCCCAATATGTACTGTGCTTCTCCAAGATCCTTCATTGAAAACAATTTCCAAGCCATTCTTTAATAGAATTAAGCATAGAAACATTGTTTCCAATAAGGAGTATGTCACCGACATACAACACAATTAATACAACGTAACTCCCACTGATCTTCTTGTAAAAAAAGACTCTTCCGAGTTCCTCTGAAATCCAAATCCCAGTATGGATTCATTGAACTGAAGATTGCTACTCCGATATGCATTCTTTATTCCATAAATGGAACTATAAGCTTGCATAATTTCTCAGCCTTGTTAAGATCGATAAAACTCTTTGGCTGTGTTAAAACACATTCTCTTCTAGAATCCAATTCAAGAAGTTAGTTTTAACATCCAATATTACCATAACTCATTATCAAGATGAGTCACAATGGCTAAGTTAATCCGAATGAATAAATCACAAAAACTGGTGAAAAAGATTGATCATAATCCACCTCGTGAATATAAAACTTTTACCACCAAAATTGCTTTGAAAACCCTAGGTTTTCCATTCATGTCTTTATTGATTTTGAAGATCTATTTGCACTCAATAGGTTTAGCCTCTTAATGTAAATCTATCAAGTTCCAAACTTGATTACCAGACATTGAAATCATCTCAAATTATATGGCACCATGCCAATTTTTAGTAGCTGCACTCGTCATAGTTTGGATATAGTTCAAAGGTGTTGGAGTTGTGTACTTAATGTCTAGATTTAAGTAGCGGTAAACTCCCGATCATAGCATTTAATCTATTTAATTAATAAACAATTATTTGCATTTAATTATATGCAAATCATGGTTCTGGATTTTATACGTTGTAGTTAGTATGGTGCTGCATGGGCGCACAGAAGATCATACTATCGGTTACTCGTATTTAATCGAACAGTTGCTCACGACCTAGATGGACACGAACTAATCCATCGGTATAGTCGTTGTGTGAGAGAGAAAATAATTTATCTTAATTATTTTATCACACTTGTACACTTGGTGTATTGGGCGGATCAATTGAGACTCATCAATTAGGATTGCTCGGCGATAATTGATTTGAGACTCGGAGTATTTTATTCTTAATCCCTGAAACAATTGCGGGTGTGTATATTTAATATAAGTGACTTTGATTTACCAAAGGAATTAACCGATTTAATTATTGGGTTAATTACCGGTTAAGTTGGGTCACTATATTTTATATATGGCATGCCGTGAATTCTTGAAGGAGCAGTGTATCCCGGAAGGGTTGATAATATCCCCGAGATGAGTTCATAAGGAATTATTGTGTAAACCTCATGAGTGGATTCGTTCCGCACAATAATTAAGGTTGAATGGTACTAGTCTCGGATTCAAGAGATGAATATAATTTATTGAGCAATAAATAAATTTATTCATGGATATTTAAATCTTAAATACACGGAATAAATAATACTAAGATGGAGAAATATTATTTGATATAATATGGAATAATATTGGGAGTGCAATTTTATTTATATAGTGGAAAATAAATAAAATTAATATTGATAAGAATTAATAGATTTGGGTTGGACCCAATTTAATTTTCAATATTGAAGCCCAATATTTATTCTCCTTATGATCCCCTACGTAGCCTATATAAGCACTACATGGTCTTCACTTTTAACAACCTACGTTACGCCAATCATAAAGTTCTGAGAGTGAGGAAGATCCATAGGAATCCGATAGATCGTCGCCCACACGACGTTCGGACGAGGTGCAAGGAATACGTAGGAAGATCGCAAGGTCGTCAACCGAATTCGTTTCTCCATACAACGATTCGAGGTAATAATCGAGAACCCCCTTCTATGATTATGTGCGTTGAATAATTGTGATGTATACATGAACGACGCGATCCGGGAAAACGACGATCATCGCGGACGGGGATTCGAGATCCCCGGCGAAGATCGAAGGGGGCGGTCGAAACCCTAGGGTTCGACCGCCGTGCGCGCGCGACGAGGGGCGAGCCCCGGCTGGATGCCGGGGCATGCGATCGACTTCAGTCGATCGCTGGGGTGCCACGGGCTGGTGCCGTGGCGGACCCCAGCCGCCCTCGACGGCGGCGTGCGCTCGAAGGGGGCCCCGGCTGAAGCCGGGGCGAGCGATCGACTCGGAAGTCGATCGCTAGGGCAGCCGCGGCTAGGCCGCGGCGGGTCAGCTGGGCTGACCGCCCTCCCCTCGATGGCGACGGCGGTGAAGTCGCCGGACTCACCGCCACCCGGGGGCTGCCGGAGCAGCCCCAGCGATCGCCATGCACGGCGATCGCGAACCCCGCGGATGGGGTTCGGCTAGGGTTTAGCCGCGGGTTCATCCCGCGGCGACGCTCTTGTCGAGCCCGGTTCTTCGCGTGTGGTTCGCGTTCGTAGATCCGACTCGTGGGATAAAATCGGCTGGGGGCGGGCTGCGTGTCTTCGGGCGCGTAGTCTCCAAAGGTCGGACTCCTGCGGATGAGTTGGCGTTCGTGCGGTCTCCGGCGAGAGGGTTTTTGATCGGGTTATCGGTTCCGCAATTTTGATAGCCCGGGACATCGAATCCCATCAAATGGTATCAGAGCGTTTGGTTTCGTGTTCATGTATATGTTCGATTATTGTTCTACCTTGCAGGATTTCCGGCTATCATGGTTGGATTTAATTAATTATCATGATTATTAAACTCTCGGACATGTCGAGATTCGTTTTGTGTGGTTGAATGTTTGTAATAGTAAAAATTCGGGGGTTGACCGAATTTAGGATTTATTATTACGCACTTTTTTTTCCGGAAAATGTATAGGGTCGATTTCATGTATAGAATCGATACCGGAATTGTAATTTAAATTTTGTAATTTTAATTACGTTGGTTCGATGATGAGACGATCGCCGGAAGACGAAGAAGTGACGAGAAGACAAGGTCTTGGGATCGATCACATGATGGTGATCGACCCATAGCCTAGTCGGCGATGGCTAGGCGGCGGCGGCGCTCCTCCCGAGTGGCCGGCCGATCCATCAAGGTGGGGATGGTGTGGGGTCTCCCAATCCCATGCTATTCCTACAAAAATCTACTTTCCCAATTAATTCGGATTTTTCCTATTTGAGTACTTTCCTTTTTGGAAACTCTCATGGATTAGGAAAAGAATTAATTTAAATTAATTTTATTTTCTATTGATTTATTTCCTTCATGGAAATATTCATAGATTAGAAATTTAATTAATTTAGTACTAAATTTATTTTTCCTATTTGATTATTCCTACTCATGGGAATATTCATGGATTAGGAATAAAAATAAATTTTGAAAAGTAGTAGTCCTAATTTATTTATTTTATTTCCTTGTTCTATTATAGATATCTTCTAGAATATTCCAAGTTTTAATTGGATAGATTATTCTAGAGATTTAATAGAACTAGATAGGAAAATAAATAAATAAAAATATTAATGATATTTAATTTTATTTTTGATATATTCAATTGACTTAATTTTCGAATTAAGTATCTTTTAGATTAATTGAAAATAAATAGATTTAAATATTAGAGATTAATATTCTCGTCACATGGAGCATTCAAGAAACGAAGACTGAAGACTAGAAGATGCATATGAAGATAAAGCCATGATAGTCGGGGAAAAATAATTTCTCTAGCATTATTTTTGACTATGTGCTATGTTCTTTATTGCTTTCATGCATGCTTATGTGTTTAATTATGCATTAGATAGCGTATCCCTTTATTATAAAAAGCTAAGTGGGAGAGGGGATGGAAACATTCCCATGGTCTCCATTACTGTTCTCTTGGTGACTCTTATGGACTTTTGAAGTTCGTATAGATGTGTCATTGGAGGAGAATTCTTGTAATTCCTCTTACAAGAAACATTGATCAAGTTTATCAAACAATGCCTAATTTGTCTTTCTGAAACTGACTTCAAGTCGACTCATTCTCACCCCGGGGAGTGGAATGGAGCCAGAGCCACTTGGTCATGTAGAGGACACAAATTAGAGACTTCCGTGCCATTCTTTGATAGATGGGTCGCTTGTCTGCTCGGCTCCCTCATTTATGAGAGATAGGGTTGTTCGCATGGTGAATCACTGGTTAGAAACTTCGAGTTTCACTTATGATTCTCCACGTATTGATTTACGAGATTAAATGGATCAAGTAATTGGGAGTCAATTATAAAAGTCTCTTAGTGAAGTAAACGTCCACACCACGTGGCTTGCTGCACTGACGGATTTTGGATTAATTGATGTAGACAGTTGTAAGGAATTGTGAAGAATTGTGAAGTTGTCGTAAACGTCCACACCACGTGGCTTGCGGTAATGTAGCAATTCCAAGCGATTCACTTTGGTGCTGAGTAATGGTTTACACTTAGATACGCCTTGTAGTATTCCTCCCCACGAGGTTCCGCTATAAGCGATGTATGACCAAAGAAAATCTAATTGCTAAATCATTTGGGTGGGTAAACGTCCACACCACGTGGCTTGCCTTACCTGATGGGATTTTAGATGTGATTAGTAATTTAATGATATTATTTAAGGGAGATAATATCGGATATTAAATTAATTGTTTGTTTAAATGTGCTTATAGGTTTAGAGAATAGCTATGAACCCACTTTCTATGATACTCAAGGAGCATAAGCTCACTGGCACCAACTATATTGATTGGAAGAGAAATTTAGACATTGTCCTAACTTCGGAAGAGTACAAGTATGTACTCCATGAAGTGTGCCCTGCCGAGCCCACGGCTGCCTCAACTGATGAGGAGAAACTGGCATATCGGAAGTGGAAAAAGGCTGATGAAATGGCTAGGTGTTATATTTTGGCTTCCATGTCAAATGTACTCCAAACCCAACATGAGCCAATGGACACTGCCTATGATATGATGTTTAACCTCAAGGAGATGTTTGGGGAGCAAGATCGTGCGGCTAGGCAAGAAGCCATGAGAGTCCTTATGTCGACTACTCAATCTGAAGGAACGCCCGTAGGGGAGCACGTTCTTAAGATGATGAGTTTGTTGAATGAACTTGAGGTCCTAGGAGCTTCTATTGATGCTGAGACGCAAGTCGACATCATACTCCAGTCTCTGGCCCCTAGTTTTGAGCAGTTTCGTATGAGCTATAATATGGGTAAACTATCTTATACTCTTGCGCAACTCCTGACTGAACTAAAGGCGGCAGAGGGGATCTACAAGAAGGGCAAGTCTCAAGCGCTTGTAGCTACCAAGTCCAAAGGCTTTAAGCCTGGTGGAGGTAGGGGCAAGAAAAGGAAGCAAGCCTGGAAACCCAGTGGTGTCAAGAGGACTGCACCACAAGTGGGGGCTGCAAAGCCAAAGGGTAAGTGCTTCCGATGCAACAAGATGGGACACTGGAAGTCTGAATGTCCTCTCAGAGGTACGAATCTTTCTTTAGTCGTAAAAACATAGTCAGCGGTATTATCTACCAGAATTCTGGTGTGTAGATATGGAACCACTGACGGTATGTGCATTTTTGAATGCAGGGGTTCCAGAAAACCCGGCGACTTAGAGAAGAAGAATTCGAGTCTACATGGGCGAAGCTGTTGGGGTAGCAGCGGTTGCAGTGGAAGACATTTATCTGTTTTAAGTTTTCATTTCAGTTATTGCTTATGTACCCCTTTTTTATTTTGAAAAAGAACTTCGTTCTGTTTTTCTTTATTAATGGATATTTTATTTCTTTAATCATTGGATGGTTTGGATAAGAAATAATGGTGATATTCATTATGGTACATTAGATAGCAATATGTGAATGATGAATCCTTAGTCTACCACGATGCAACAAACCGTTATATATAACTTGTTTTACTTATTAGATATTTCTTTATCATTATACTTATGAAATCTTATACTTAGTAGTATTTTCAAATAAAATTCATATGGTCGAAATTGATTTAATCAATTATAGTTGAAGGAATGGACCTTCCGACCTTAGGATTGAATTTGAAGGATAATACGTCTAAGCAAACCTTTCTGGAAAAAGGATAGAATTCAGAAGAGTATTGGAAATGATTAGATATGCAGACATATGTGTATATTAGAGAGGTATGAGTAATTCTTTCAAAGAATACTCAGTGATGGATTAGAATGCTTGATGTGCCATAAAAGCAAAGTGTTTTGACTCGTCAATGGACACAAAGCTATTATGGGGAACCATCAAAGTATATCCATTAGAAGCCTGCGACTCGGTCGCGGAGGCCATCACCTATCTAGATAACACATAGCATAATCAAAGATTGGGAGACGCGCCGTGCACTTACGTGTAGAGATGGTGCGTTGTAAAGAAGTAGAAATCTAATAGTAAAAGAACAAGTTTGTTCGGAACTACCTATGTTCTATGGATATTTCTGGACGCAACGGCACATTCTATGTGGTTGTAGAATATCCTAGAAGAACAAGTAATTGTATGTTCAATAGTACTACGAACCAGAAGGGTGTTCTCGCCCGGTTCATAGAGGAAAAACTATTAGATGAACTACAATGCCCTAATTGACAAAGTACTTTAAAATGAGGAAAGGGAAAGACTGAGAACCAGCCTGACCGAGTAGTAGTACACCACTAACTGCACCTAATGTTGTTACTGTTATACACCGGAACGCCATTGCAGTGGGAGGTTGTTAAGCAACCAGAGATGTTCATAAGACTGGAGGAGTTTTTGAACTCTGGATCCAGTATACATGAAATCGATCCCTAGGTCTGCATAGGAATTAGCGAAGAAGGTGTGTTAGAGACGTGACGGAAACAAAGGTGGTGTTTCTCGGAGATTTTATGTAGATAACATTTTATCATTGGCGACAATGTAAAAGTGTTGTCAGACATAAAATGGAGGTTGTCTAAATAAATCGAGATATAAGATTGAGAAGAAGTTAGAGCATGTTCTTAAGATCTTATGATCTAGAGATAAGAACATTGTACTTCTCCTAGACATCTTATACGATTAAGGTTTGTTTTAAACATGCATACTTCTGAGAAAGGTTATTGCCTTTCGAGAACAAAATTCATCTATCTAAGGTATGTGTCTTGAACACATGAAGGAGATAGATATAGACAAAGAAGTTCCCTACACTTCGAGTGTAAAGGGCTTTGTAGATGCAATGTTGTAAAACAAGAACCTGATATCAACTATGCGGTTTGCGTAGTGGGAGGATATCTAGGTAATCTGGATAAGGGATGTTCGAATGCTGCAAGAGTACTTTCATAGTACTGGCTTGAGCAAGACGAAATCTTCTTAGATTACAGATTCTCAGATCCAAAAATCAGAGAAGGATCAGTGAAAGTCGATATCAGGCTATGTGTTCACTTTTAGAAAGAGGTGGAACCATGAAATGAAAGAGTGATAAGCAGGATGCTTCTCAGACTCTCTCATGACCGAATGACAGCCTCAGAGGCAGCGGAAGTTTTGGTTAGGTTCCGGGATAACCTCTTGACTTGGATATGACTCTTAGTTTACCAAAGGCTATTAGATAGCGGTGCACGGTGAACTAGAAGAGGTCATAAGTCAAAAGTGATGTTAACACATAGAGCAAGTACCACCTGATACGAGTCATCGTCAGGGAGACGACGTAGTAGTCACCAAGATAACTTCAGAGCGGCAACCTAGATTGCTCACTCACATAGTACTTCTCGGAAGTACACTTTAAGGCACGTGATGAGTATGGGAACCGGGAGTTTGGAGGAAATGACTAGACCTTAGTACAAGTGGGAGATTGTTGGAGTTGTGTACTTAATGTCTAGATTTAAGTAGCGGTAAACTCCCGATCATAGCATTTAATCTATTTAATTAATAAACAATTATTTGCATTTAATTATATGCAAATCATGGTTCTGGATTTTATACGTTGTAGTTAGTATGGTGCTGCATGGGCGCACAGAAGATCATACTATCGGTTACTCGTATTTAATCGAACAGTTGCTCACGACCTAGATGGACACGAACTAATCCATCGGTATAGTCGTTGTGTGAGAGAGAAAATAATTTATCTTAATTATTTTATCACACTTGTACACTTGGTGTATTGGGCGGATCAATTGAGACTCATCAATTAGGATTGCTCGGCGATAATTGATTTGAGACTCGGAGTATTTTATTCTTAATCCCTGAAACAATTGCGGGTGTGTATATTTAATATAAGTGACTTTGATTTACCAAAGGAATTAACCGATTTAATTATTGGGTTAATTACCGGTTAAGTTGGGTCACTATATTTTATATATGGCATGCCGTGAATTCTTGAAGGAGCAGTGTATCCCGGAAGGGTTGATAATATCCCCGAGATGAGTTCATAAGGAATTATTGTGTAAACCTCATGAGTGGATTCGTTCCGCACAATAATTAAGGTTGAATGGTACTAGTCTCGGATTCAAGAGATGAATATAATTTATTGAGCAATAAATAAATTTATTCATGGATATTTAAATCTTAAATACACGGAATAAATAATACTAAGATGGAGAAATATTATTTGATATAATATGGAATAATATTGGGAGTGCAATTTTATTTATATAGTGGAAAATAAATAAAATTAATATTGATAAGAATTAATAGATTTGGGTTGGACCCAATTTAATTTTCAATATTGAAGCCCAATATTTATTCTCCTTATGATCCCCTACGTAGCCTATATAAGCACTACATGGTCTTCACTTTTAACAACCTACGTTACGCCAATCATAAAGTTCTGAGAGTGAGGAAGATCCATAGGAATCCGATAGATCGTCGCCCACACGACGTTCGGACGAGGTGCAAGGAATACGTAGGAAGATCGCAAGGTCGTCAACCGAATTCGTTTCTCCGTACAACGATTCGAGGTAATAATCGAGAACCCCCTTCTATGATTATGTGCGTTGAATAATTGTGATGTATACATGAACGACGCGATCCGGGAAAACGACGATCATCGCGGACGGGGATTCGAGATCCCCGGCGAAGATCGAAGGGGGCGGTCGAAACCCTAGGGTTCGACCGCCGTGCGCGCGCGACGAGGGGCGAGCCCCGGCTGGATGCCGGGGCATGCGATCGACTTCAGTCGATCGCTGGGGTGCCACGGGCTGGTGCCGTGGCGGACCCCAGCCGCCCTCGACGGCGGCGTGCGCTCGAAGGGGGCCCCGGCTGAAGCCGGGGCGAGCGATCGACTCGGAAGTCGATCGCTAGGGCAGCCGCGGCTAGGCCGCGGCGGGTCAGCTGGGCTGACCGCCCTCCCCTCGATGGCGACGGCGGTGAAGTCGCCGGACTCACCGCCACCCGGGGGCTGCCGGAGCAGCCCCAGCGATCGCCATGCACGGCGATCGCGAACCCCGCGGATGGGGTTCGGCTAGGGTTTAGCCGCGGGTTCATCCCGCGGCGACGCTCTTGTCGAGCCCGGTTCTTCGCGTGTGGTTCGCGTTCGTAGATCCGACTCGTGGGAGAAAATCGGCTGGGGGCGGGCTGCGTGTCTTCGGGCGCGTAGTCTCCAAAGGTCGGACTCCTGCGGATGAGTTGGCGTTCGTGCGGTCTCCGGCGAGAGGGTTTTTGATCGGGTTATCGGTTCCGCAATTTTGATAGCCCGGGACATCGAATCCCATCAAAAGGTTCATCGCTTTCCAAAAGCATGACTTCATATCTCTCATTGATCACAATACCTAAGTATCTGACTAAAAGAGATATATGCCTTCTGGACCTACAAGGGCTGGTATGGTTTCCAAAACCATAGGAATACTCTCAACCCAGTCTTGAGTATTCATCATTGGTTGTTCCACTTGAACCTAGTTCAAGATAACCGAGCTCCTACTGACTTTCTAGGAAAGATATCTCTTTTCAAGAAAATCACCATCTCGAGCAACAAAATATTGTTCTCAGATAGATCGTAGAATTTGTACCCTCGAGTTTCATATGGACATACCATAAGGAAACTTTTATCCCATTTGAGTTCAAGCCCTGTAGAGATAAATCTCTTCATAGAAGCTATAGAACCTCAAATCTTGATGTAAGACAATTTAGGAACCCTTCCTTCTCATACCTAGTATGGTGTCTTATCAACAACTTTTGACAGTGTCCTATTCAGTGTATAGGTTGAAGTCAAGAATATTGTGTTCCCATAAGAGTTCAGTAGTTCAATTAGACCCATCATCGATAGATCAACCTCTATCTAATAGAGTTACTTTTCTCTTTTCCGAAACATAACCTTCATGTGCTTGTGAACTAATAGGTTCCACATACATCAGTATGGATCATCCCTAATTACTCACATGTTCTCCTTTCTCAAGAAAGATGACATTGTTATCTTTTCAATCACACATCATTCACATGTATCAAATGACTCCAAATCAAATGATTCTAAAATTCCTTCTAAAAGAAGCTTCGTTACATGTTTAGATTTTGATTTGATCTAATCAACAATGTTTCAGTTATGTCTCATTGATACTTATTCGATTTGGCCTTTGGTCTTAATGATATATGTGATTTTGTCAAGTTAAAGTATACATAAACAATATAATAATCGTACCAAAACAAAGAATAATTCACAATTAAAATAGTTACCAAACTATTTAATAGTGAAAAAATAATCCATCAGTATCTAATACTGAACCAATATTCATTTTTTATTGAAGGTACGAAATTACATAGTTATAATACTAAAACAGGGCCCTAAGGCAAAACAACATCATATGATCATACGGCTAATGCAGCGACCTTCGCTCCATTTCTTGCCCGTAGATCGACATCTCTATTCACCAAACTTATACTTCTATGTAGTTCCTCCACATAAAATGTGAGAACCACATTTGGCATCCAATACCCAAGAAGTAGAATTTGTGAAGTTTAATGTCTATATCATTAATACTTGAAGATGAATCAACCCCGTTCTTCACATCTTCTTTGAACTTTGGGCAAATTCAATTATTCCCAATAATTGAATCTCATTCAAATTTCCATTCAAAATTATCTCAATGTCAAAACGTGATAAATCGTAAGTGAAAAATTGAAGTTTTCTAACCAGCGATATTATCATGCAATTGAAGTCCTATCTCTCATAAAATATGAGGGAGCCAACCAGACAATCGATTCACGCCATCCAATGGCTCGAAAGTCTCTAATTTGTGTCATTGATGAACTTAAGTGTTTTGGATTAAATCACTCCCCGAGGTGTAAATAATCATAACCTTATAATCCATCAAATGAAAGACAAATTAGGCATTTGTTTAAAAATTGAATAAAATATGAACTTTTATATGTTTGCAAGTAGTGTCCAACACTTTTGCAGTAGATGCATTGAGATTCCCTAGGAACCCTAGTAGCCTTCTTGCCCATGCTCTTTTGAATACCCTATCCCATATCATAAGAATTTCCCTCTTAGGGTCCTTCTCTATCGCCGTCTCAGGAGCCTTGAGCATCCCGTGGAGCTCACGAAGCGATTTCTTCAAACCATTCATATGGAAATTTTAGCCTAAAGGCATTATAACCATCATGAAATTGAAGTATGAAATCGGTTGCCAAATAATCATCATAGGAAAAATCTAGGCGGACACTTGAAGCAAATAATCCAATCATTTGTTGCACACGTGATTCCATAGATTTCCATTTTTCCAGCCTAGCTGAAGCAATGACCCTGGTCATACCGAACCGCTCAATCTTAGCATATTCCCCGAACATGCTATTGAGTTGTTCAATGATATCTTAGGATGTGGTTATCTAACACATTTTCATTGTCTTCGTATTTGAGGACCATCCGCGAATTACGTTGTGAATCAAGAAAATTTATGTTGTTCAATTTTTCATAATCAAGAATTGAACCAAACTTGAATCGAGTTGAAATTAACATGATAAACTACAAAAGAAAGATAAATAAAGTATGTAAACATTCACAAAGCGGTAAACAAATAAGGTTGTCTGACAAGCTACTTATTTATTCTATTTTGTTCAATCGATATCTAATATCTTTGTTCCCTTGAACAAAACAATCCCAAGACCCTCATCTTGCAAATTCTTAAGCCGACTGAGTCCGCACTTAAGAAGTCCAAGATAGGTAGACATCACATGTCAATGACATCTAATGTCACTCTCGGTCGATGAGAATCTAATTCTCATCTCATGTCTCGATAGCCACGCCTGCAGTGGATCTATCGATGAGAAAACCAAACTCACGTGTAAAGGTCTAACCTTTACTCCCACTTATCCCAAGATAACAAGTAGTACCCCGCTGAGGCGGACCTACCAACTTATGATCGAGGGCTTCATGAGTGTGATGTTTTTGGACAAGACATTATACTCATTATTTTGGGAACTTGCATGCATAGGTGTTTATATGTAAGTTGAACATTTATAACATAAAACATCCTATAATTAGCAAAGCATATAAATATGCATTGAAAGGCCCCTAGAACCTCACAACACTCAAATGAAAAATGATATAAAACTATCGAAACGTCTTGAAATCACCCCGACTTGATCCGGCTGAACTTGGCTGCACATGGTCAGGTCCACGACCCCTACCTCCAAGGCAGAGACCTTTGCTTTGGTCCTCTCACATATGCCCTCAAAAAACCCGGAACAGCGGTCGCTGTTATGCAAACAGCGCCCGCTGAAATGAAACAGCGGTCGCCGTTTTGCATTCGGCGCCCGCCGAAAGCAGCAAAAGAGGGCAGAATGTCTGGACCTGAGTTTTGCATGAACAGCGGTCGCTGTTGCCACAACAGCGCCCGCTGAACCCCTAACAGCGACCGCTGTTGCTACAACAGCGGGCGCTGTTTGTCTCCAGCAGCCCCGGCTTCGTTCGTTTCGCTCCGTTTTGCTTCGTTTCTTCTCGTTTTCGCTTGGGCTTCGAAATCCAATTATGTTGATTTAAACTTCGTGTCCAACACAAATGTGTGCACGAGCCCTAGGCTCTGATACCAATTGTAGGTACCGGTATACCGATCCAATCGATATACCGTGTGTGCGGAAGCGTGTAAAGCAATAGATCTACTATGCCATGATCTTAGTGCACACTTAATGTGTATAAGAACACATATAAACATATATATATACACATCCAATATATATATATATATATATATATATATATATATATATATATATATAAGGTTCAACGATTACTTACTTATGGTGACGAAGTGATTCGTTGATGTCGTTGAGGTGGTGTTGAGTCGATTGAACCACCTCAAATGGATCAGCCTCTTGAAGCTCTCCTTGTGAATGACCTCGTCACTCCTCTTGTCTAGATCGCCCGGATGTTGAAGCCGCACAAATGGCCCGGCCTCTACGTGTTGCACACGAACCCGGAATTGAACTTGCTTGCTTGTTCTTGAGTGATTCTCTCACTCTTTTCTCTCTTGTTGTTTGGAATTTCGTGGCTGATCATTAAGTGATATGAAAACCATGTTTTCATCACTTTATTCACCACAATTAACCTCTCCTTGTAACCCCCCCATTATGTGCATCATAATGCACCAATAATGGTGGTTAATGGGGAGGTAAAGGGTCATTTCCACATCACCATGCCAATTGGCATGGATGTGGTCCCCTTGCTTGTGTGGCATGCCATGTCACACCATGTGACATGCATCCATGCAAGCCATGCATCTCATGCATGTGAAAATCCATACGTATTGATTCTAAATCAATATAACAAGCAACGTAATTCCGACTCGTGTGTGACTCTGTAGGTATGATTTATTGATCAATATTATATTGTTCCCAACAATTAATATTATCGAATAATCATTTAACATCCATAGACGACCTTATGACTTTATCGATTACACACGTAGGATCGAAGGACATATCCCAACACAATTCTACCCTCGTTAAATAACAAAGAAAGTTACTTAGCAATCCTTAATTCTTCGATTCCAATTAAACCTACATTAATGGAGTTTTCTATTGATTAGGGATGAAGACGCAAACATGTACTGTAAAACCAAGAATTACTCTCATATATACTTTGATAGCACGAGATTAGGACGACATCGTCCGTAAAGTAATTATTTTTCTTATATTACAATGAACAAGCATACATTGTTTATATAGTATTACAGTGAGTATAATCTCTATAATTCAGCTGTGATACTCTCTTTAATTAGAGAGATTGAGTAGCTGTCTAATGCTAAATAATTACTAAATCACATAATTGTAGGAATTGATAAATAAGAATAATAATAAGGCTTGATTATCTCCAATATTCCCGCGCAAGATGGATGGTCGTTGTCGAAGTCCGATCTTGGATACAAACTGATGGAGTAGTATAATTAATGTCTAGACTTAAGTGATCTGAACTCTTTGTACACTTTCATTTATATAATTAATAAATAAACATTCATTTGCTTTTATTAATTAATTGCAAATTATAGTCCTAGATTATACACGTTGTAGTTAGTATGGTGTGCGACGTCACATGGAAGATCATACTATCGGTTACTCGTATATAATCGAACAGTTGCTCACGACTGACGACGCCCGTAAGCTTGTCGTTAGAGCAAACGCGCTGTCAAAATGATATTTATATTTAGCCAGTACTCATATCACTACAAAACGTAGATAATGGTAAGTACGTGGGGTCGGTCCCACAAGGAGGCAATTACAGTAGGTGATCTCGGCTTTGCCCAAGGGGTTGTCACAAAAAGGTTTTGGTTTGGGGTGCTGTGGGCACAGCGATTTTGCAATCGTTCCAACACTTTGATCTAACTACGGCTAACCAAACTAACATGCAAATAAAATAAAACTAAAAGGTAACAAGCAAACACTCAGATCTAACAGATTACTAAAAGGCAAACTTAAATCAAATGATTAACAAGGCATCCGAGCAGATGGCTTCACTCAGGATCATTAGGGCAAACTACCGGTCATAGGCACTAAGGATTTCTACCAGCGGTTTGTCAGCAGTTATAGGGTGCTTTAAAAAGACAACAGTGGTCCTATTGCGTCACGCCCAACAATTGCCCCACCCCTTATCTATCCTTACAGTTTAAAGAAAAGGCAAGCTAACGTTATGCCTAAACCCCTAGATCTGGACAATTCGATAACCTATGCGACCAAACATGGATCTAGTTTGCCCAAACCCGCATTACCCTCTAGACAGACCCGCTCGGCCAATAGCATGCCCGGAACTCCGAGTCATACGACCGCAATATCCAGCAAGTTCTAGTGCTATGCCCGCAACAATACTACAAGGTACATTTATGCGGTTTGCCAATCACCAGTATCCCAGATTGTAAAGGTTCACTAGTGGTCGTCCTAGTTTGCCCAAACTCCCCAGAAATAATCCTCAACCAACTTTGCTTCGGGAACAAACCCCCAACCGGCTACTCTAGCCCCATCGACCTCGCGGCTTAACTAAACCCTAATTCTCCATCGATCTGCCCCTGCCCGAATGCACAAACAACTTAGCCAATCATACAGAAATTAAAAGGCAAAATAAATAAGGAAAAGAGAACTATATTATTCATGCCTTCAAATCGTAAACGTTTTTGAAGGAAATCGAAATCGGAATTGAAACTTAAAAACAAAACATAAAAGTAAATTGTTTCTCAGCCCGAAGGCTGGATCTACTCAAAACAAACAAAGAGACTCCAGGGATTCTGGTACGCTGACGCCTTGCCCACAGCGAATCTCCTGTCAACAGCCGCTTTCTGCCCAAACTGAAATCCGCAGGTATTTCTTCTCCTCCACAGATGGTCGGACCAGGCACGGTACTTGGTAAGAATTCTGGGTCTTCTGCTTCGTGACTTTACCCATTTGCCCGATGTGGTCAAACTGTTGCATGTCACTACCACTCCAGAATCTGCTTTGCCCAAAGAAGGGGATTTCCTTGCCTCTTTTGCCCAGTGCGCCACCTGTTACCTGCATCCATACACACTCTGCCCAAACACCTAATTGTGCCCTCCCAGACACGTAACTGACTCAAACTGACTCAATAAAGGGTGTAAAAATGCTCTAAGATGAGCAAATAAAATGGCTCATCAGAACCGCACACACTTGGATACGCTTGTCCCCAAGCGTGGACTCTGATTTGCCTGACTCAAGACCAAAGTGAAAACAGAAATGAAAGAAGTAGGGAGAAATAAAGCAAAGGACTTTAGCATGATCAGTACAGGGCATAGTACATACAGATAACACAAAATTCAAGTAAAGACAAAAATAAGTCAAGAGTCTGTTCTAGGTCTTTGGGTTCACTCCCTCACAGTGTTTCTCTCTTTTTAGTGTATGGGTTCAATGAAACTCATTTTCTGCTGTGATTCCACTTTGCCTAAATTTGCCGTATTGCTAACCTGAGTTTGTTTTAACTAAGTAAGGGATTATCAGAGGGACTTTTATTGGGTTGTAGTGTTGGGCTCATATGGGTAGATTTTGAGGAGTAGGCTCTATGGGCAGAGGGCTTTTTGATGTTAGCCTTTTCTCTGCCACTTTGCCCCTTTCTTACGGGCCTTAGCACGACAACTTTTATTCTATATATTTTTTTTTTCTTTTTTTTTTTAACACTATGCCCTAACTCCCTCTTATCTCTCTGGCTGCCTATGTAATGTGGGCATAATACCAGATGGGTTCACAAAGAATATTCAATCAGGCTCAAAGGGGCTAGCAAGGGACAGTGTTATTTATTCAAGCAAAATGAAACAAGAAAAACGCCCTAATCATTTAATAACCCTACTCAGTCAAACTACTCAATTCAGCAAACAGGCAAAGGCAGGCATTGTTAAAATTCACTGCAGACTCTCAAAGAAAGAAATCATATCATCAATGTTGGCTCAATTCTCACAGTTTGCCTAGAACAGTTCCATCATCCCTATTTCATGCATCTTAACTATGAAGTTTGAGTTACTGTATGTACGTTTGCCCAAGGTGATCACATAATCATGCTGACTCGATTAGAAACAGGGGTTTGCCCTTTCCCTTTCCCCCCTCACACACTTTGCCTGGGCAAAGTGTGCAAAAGTAATAAGATTGGTAGGGGCTACCCACGACCAGACTGTGACTCAAAAAATTTGGCGCACCTGCCCCCTCACACACTTTGCCTGAGCAAAGTGTGTCAGCAGGGAGATCAACCTAGTCCCCCCCGAACCAAAGTGACTCGGGGGTGACCTTAACAGAAATAAAATAAAATAAAAAACAAAAAAAACAAAAAAATAAAAACTAACAACTACTAAAACAAGGGAGGGTACAAATTAGGAGGTGGAAGCAGGTGCGTACCTGAATCCACAGTAGTCAAAGTATGCGATCATCATCGCCTTCACATCCTCGAACGCCTTCTCAATCTTGTCCAACCGAGCCTCGATGGCTCCTTGCCTCTCTGCAATCTCCTCTTTGGCCTTAGCCTCAGCAATCGGATCTCTCGCCTCGCCCTTCACCACAACTGCTTTCTCCTACAGGAACTTCACACTACCATCACTCAGGGGCACAATGTCCTGCATGCGCTTGAAACACTGGATGTCAAACTTGCCCTCCACCATCATGTCCAGCTTTGTGCCCTTCTTGATCAGGTTCATCTTAGCCGCATACACCATCGGGAAATGGGCCAGTGAGAAGCGCTGGAGGGGATGAGTATTGAGCCACTTCATCTGGGCACAGAGGCATGAACTGAAATGCAGCCTGGTCTTTTGGGTCATGCACCACAGTATGCCCAACTCGATCTGGGAAACCGCACTGCTGCTGTCGATCTTGCCAAAGAAGTTGATAGCCAGGATCCGGTGGCAAACTCTGAGGGCATGGCTCTTGAACTGGATGGACTTGGTGGTTTGCCCAATGAACTCCCCTCCTTTGCCCAACTCTTTCCAGATCTTCTGCAGCTCCCTCTTTGTGTACTCCGGGAAAGTCCTCAGTGCTTCCTGATAGGCCTTTGACTTCAGATCCGAAATACCTGCCATATCCAAACATAAATCTAATTCATTACCACCAATAGAAACAGCTCGATCAAACAACTCAAACTGAATCCCTATCACTCCCTCATCCTTGGTCTCTTTGATACCCAGAGACCCAAAGAACTCTCTCACGACGCCTTCATTAATCTGCCCAGACCACTCAAGAAACGGCTCCCACCCAATAGCCTTGAAATAGCCCCGAACCTCCTTCTCCACGCCCATCAGTTTGAGCGATTCGAAGCACACCGTTTTGGGGGCCGCGATCTCGCGCGCCGAAGTGTCAACTGCCTTCCTCTTCTTTGTGGATGCGCGGGTCCGGCTTTTGGGGGTTTTGTAGGTCACCTCCTCCACCTCGTCCTCCTCCATCGGAGTCTTGCCGGCGGCCGTCGATTCCTCCTTCTCTTTCTCGTCGGAGGTGGATCCGGCAGTGGGGGTAGGAGAAACCTTCTTCTTGCCTTTGCCCGCCGCCTTCTTCTGCTTCTTCTGCCAAAAAAAGGTAATCACTAGACCAAATAATTTGGTGAAAATTCATGAAAAACCAAAAAAGATAATCTCAAATCTCAATATCTCTCTCCTAGGTTATACTTCTTCATTCTCACAATAATGATACCGATAATATAAATTAAGAAAATATTCTTTATTGATTTTTTACCAAAAAATTGATATAAATTGAAAATATATATATTGAAAACAAAAAATTAATATATATAAATTGAAAACAAAAAATTAATATTCTTTATTAATATAAATTGAAAATATATATATATATATATATATATATATATATATATATATTTACAAATCGTTTTGTAGGTATTCACGTTTCGTCCGTTTTAAAATTTTTAAAATCTGATGTTATTAATATAAAGCGAAATCTACATTTTTTCCTTTAAATATAATATAAAGGAGAGAAAAATAAAAATTTTTTATTGATTGATAATTGAATTGGATGAATAATTGAGTAATCAAGCATGCTTTATATAAGCATACACAAACCCACAAAATAAGGTAAAGAATAAAATATGGAAATAAACTAAATAAGACAATGTATGAAAATAGGACTTTATTCCTTGTGCGCATGTCGTTTTCCTTGTGCGCATATGAGTCCTTTCATGCGTGTATGTTGTATTCCTTGTGCGCATAGGACTCCTTCCATGCGCGTGATATATTTCTACCAATATACTTCTATAGGGATGAAGACGCAAACATGTACGGTAAAACCAAGAATTACTCTCATATATACTTTGATAGCACAAGATTAGGACGACATCGTCCATAAAGTAATTATTTTTCTTATATTACAATGAACAAGCATACATGGTTTATATAGTATTACAGTGAGTATAATCTCTATAATTCAGCTGTGATACTCTCTTTAATTAGAGAGATTGAGTAGCTGTTAAATAATGCTAAATAATTACTAAATCACATAATTGTAGGAATTGATACATAAGAATAATAATAAGGCTTGATTATCTCCAATATTCCCGCGCAAGATGGACGGTCGTTGTCGAAGTCCGATCTTGGATACAAGCTAATGGAAACGCTGTTTGTGAAGAGGTTTTGTAAGTGCGTCCGCGAGTTGGTCGGTTCCATTGATGTGTTAGATTCGAATTGCACCGTTGTTCACTTGTTCTTTGATAATAAGGAATGCGAGAGCTAAGTGCTTAGGATTCAATTAGTTAGAAATATTTTTGAGTCTAGATTTCTTGTGATCATTTAAATTATGTGATTCTTGGGTAATTTATGATTTTGGAGTTAATGATCGGTAATGATGTTGAATATATGAATATATGTATTATGGTTTGATAAATCACCTACCAGTTTGGTTGTTAAAGAATTAGTACTAACATCTTTAATTTATACCGATTAGATTTCCACTTGTAGTACATGTAAATGGATATAAAATAGTAAAGGGATAAAATAGGTAAAGGGATCGATGATACTATTTGAAGCCAACACCAAGTCTATAATTAGAGCTACATGTTGGTGTCGATGGCTTGATGATGTTGTTAGTAGTGTATATTGTAATTGAGTATGTATATTATATGTATCTAGTGATATGTATGTATGAAAGGATGTTGCTTTATGCAACAGCAGATAACGTATGTATATAATATTATATGTAAATAATGTTACTGTATATATAGTTGGCAGTCTCTTGTGAGATTATACTACGCAACAACCTTAAATTATACTCCATATAAACATAGTAGTATATAATATGTTCATGTATATATCACATCCTTATTGCTTTATCATGTATCAATCTGTATGAACTTCAGATAAGGTATGTAATAACTATTATATGTAAATAATGTTACTGTATATATGGGTGGAAGTCTCTTGTGAGATTATACTGTGAGAGTTGAAGTTTGGGAGAATTAATTGAGTTGTTATTACTTACAATAGAGCAAATAAATACACGATGTTACAACAAACTATGCGAACCCTAAGCTATAGATAAGTATACACATTCTAAATATTTATCTAGAATTATTATTCCGTAACACCCCGTCAAGCGGTGCGTGGGATGTAAAGAAACGCAGAGCTTGGATCGTAGGAGCTCAAATGCTGGGCGCGGAAGGCTTTTGGTAAATATATCGGCGAGTTGGAGATGAGTGGGAACGAATTGAGTTCGAAGCTTGCCGGAGGAGACGAGTTCTCTGACGAAATGACAATCGAGGTCGATATGTTTAGCGCGTTTGTGAGCGAATGGATTTTGACTAAGAAATATCGCGCTTTTGTTGTCACATAAGAGGAGGGGGCATGTCCGAGGGAGCTGACGGAGTTCGCGGAGAAGGTTGGTGAGCCAGATAGTTTCTGAAGCGGTGTTAGCTAAGGCGTGATACTCGGATTCACAGCTAGAGCGAGCAACGGTGGGCTGCTTCTTAGCACTCCAAGAGACCAGATTGTTGCCGGGGAATACGGAGTAACCGTACGTGGAACGACGGGTGTCGGGGCAACGGGCCCAATCTGCATCAGAGTAGCTGACGATGGAAGGATTAGGAGTATGAGTGTAGGTCAGACCGTAGTGAAGAGTACCCTTGACATATCGAAGGATGCGCTTGACGGAGGAGAAATGATCATTAGTTGGCGCATGGAGAAACTGACTGACGGTATTCACGGCCTACGACAAGTCGGGGCGAGTAATAGTGAGGTAATGGAGAGCACCGACCAGTGAGCGATAGAGTGTCGAGTCTTGGAAAGCGATGCCAGCACTAACCAACGAGGCGCCGGGTACGAGGGGCGTGGCAATCGGCTGACAATCCAAGAGCTTGGCACGATCGAGAATGTCATAGGCATATTTCGCTTGACCGACGAAGATCCCATTTGTCGTGTAGGAGATTTCTAGTCCCAGAAAGTAGTTTAGCCGTCCGAGGTCTTTAATGGCAAATTCGGAGTGAGTACGACCAATGAATAGTCGAAGAAGGACAGGGTCGTTGCCAGTAAGGATAATATCATCTACATACAAAGTAAGTAGAGTATAGAGGACCCTCGAAAAAGGTAGAATAGGGAAGAGTCGGATTGGGACTGTCGAAACCCCAAAGAGAGAAGATAGGAACTAAAACGTTGAAACCAAGCCAAGGGGGCCTGACGAAGACCGTAAATGGCTTTGTTAAGATGACAAACATGTGTTGGACGAGTAGGGTCGACAAATCCGGGAGGTTGTTCCATAAAGACAGGTTGAGAGAGGACACCGTTTAAGAAGGCGTTCTTTACGTCCAACTGATGAAGCGGCCACTTGTGTTGTACCGAGAGAGCTAAAATGGTGCGGACAGTGGTCGCCTTGACGACGGGACTGAAGGTGTAATGAAAGTCGGCACCGGGAACCTAAGTGAATCCCTGGGCGACGAGACGAGCCTTATAGCGTTCGATGGAGCCGTCAGAGAGATACTTGGTAGGAAATACCCATTTCGAACCCACAATGTTTGTGTTTGGGGGTGGAGGAACCAAATCCCATGTGGCGTTAGTGTTAAGTGCATGTATTTCTTCCTGCATGTCGCGTACCCAGTGGGGAAACTTAGAAGCAGATTTAAAACCTTTTGGTACGGTTGTGGTAGTTAGTGAGGCGAGAAGAGCTGTAGAAGCAAGGTTAACCGGATACTTAGGTTTAAAAATACCGGCACGAGAGCGATTCGTCATGGGATGGAGTGACGAGACGGAGGAGGAGCTGGTAGCAGCCGCAGGCTGAGGCATGGTGGCTGGAGGCGATAAGACCGCGGGCTGTGGTGACTGTGGTGTTGGCGACGGGATAGGCGCGGGCTGTGAGGGCAGCGGTGCGATCGGTGGGACCAGCGTGTTTGGCAGCGGAGAAGTGGAGCATTCTGGCTCGGGATGAAGGAAAGTCGGCGATGGTCGGTTAGGCGGAGTCTAGGTGACAATGGCCGAAGGAACCGACGGGGAACTAGAATCCAGAAAAGTGGAGTGAGATAGCGTAGATGGCAATGAAATAGGACTTCCTGTGAAAGGAAATGCAAGCTCATCAAATTGAGCATGGCGTGTCAAAAATACTTTGGCAGAAGAAGGATCGTAACATCGAAAACCCTTGTAAGCACTACTGTAGCCCAAGAAAATGCAGGCACTGTTGGAGTTGTGTACTTAATGTCTAGATTTAAGTAACGATAAACTCCCGGTCATAGCATTTAATCTATTAAATTAATAAACAATTATTTGCTTTTAATTATTATTAAATATATGCAAATCATAGTCCTAGATTCTATACGTTGTAGTTAGTATGGTGTGCGACGTCACACAGAAGATCATACTATCGGTTACTCGTATTTAATCAAACAGTGGCTCACGACCTAGATGGACCCGGACCAATCCATCGGTATAGTCGTTGTGTGAGAGAGAAAATAATTTGTCTTAATTATTTTATCACACTTGTACACTTGGTGTATTGAGCGGATCGTTGAGATTCATCGATTAGGATTGTCGGCGATAATCGATTCGAGTCTCAGTGTATTATATTCTTAATCCCCGATATTATTGCGGGTGTGTATATTTAATATAAGTGACTTTGATTTACCAAAGGAATTAACCGATTTAATTATTGGGTTAATTACCGGTTAAGTTGGGTCACTATATTTTATATATGGCATGCCGTGAATGATTGACCGGACAGTGTATCCCGGAAGGGTTGATAATATCCCCGAGATGAGTTCATAAGGAATTATTGTGTAAACCTCATGAGTGGATTCGTTCCGCACAATAATTAAGGTTGAATGGTACTAGTCTCGGATTCAAGAGATGAATAAATTAATTAGCAATAAATTAATTTTATTCATGGATATTTAAATCTTAAATACACGGAATAAATAATACTACCGGAGAAATATTATTTGATATAATATGGTTTAATATTGGGAGTGCAATTAATTTATATAGTGGAAAATAAATTAATTAATATTAATGGGAGATTAATAGATTTGGGCTTGGGCTCAATTTAATCATTAATATTGGAAGCCCAATATTCCACCTCCTTTAGATCCCCTACGTAGCCTATAAAAGCACTACATGGTCTTCACTTTTTCATAAGACAAGAATATCAATACTTGATAGTTCTAGAGAGTTGAAGAGGATCCATAAGCTTGGAGGATCGTCGCCCACCCGACGTTCAAGCTAGTGCAAGGAATACGTGGGAAGATCGTAAGGTCATCAACTTAGATACGTTTCTCCGCACAACGAATTAAAAGGTAAAATCCTATACTCCCTTCTATGATTTTATGTGGATTAATTGTGATACATACATGAACGCATGATCCGGGAAAAACGTCGAGACCGGGATACGGGGATTCGAGATCCCCGTCGGGATCGAGAGGGGCGGCCGAACCCCAGGGTTCGACCGCCGGTTGCGCGCGGACGAGGGAGCCCCGGCTGGACCGCCGGGGCATGCGATCGACGTGAAGTCGATCGCGGGGAGGTTCGCCGTGGGCTGGTGCCACGGCGGGTGAACCCCCCCAGCCGCCTCGCCCGGCGGCGTGCAAAGGAGGAGCCCCGGCTGAAGCCGGGGCGGGCGATCGATCGCCGGGGGAAGACCGCGGCTGTTGCCGCGGTGGTCAGCTGGGGGCTGACCGCCCCTCCTGGCGGTGGCGGTGAGTCGCCGGACTCACCGCCGGGGGCTGCCCCATGCAGCCCCAGCGATCGCCATGCACGGCGATCGCGAACCCCGCGGATGGGGTTCGGCTAGGGTTTAGCCGCGGGTTCGTCCCGCGGCGATGCTCTTGTCGAGCCCGGTTCTTCGTGGCGTTCGTGATCGGTTTCCGGCGACGGGTTTTCGGTCGGGGTTATCGGTTCCGCAAATTTTTGATACCCCGGGATACCGAATTCCAGCAATTGGTATCAGAGCGTTTAGGTTTCGTGTTCATGTATGTGTTCAATTGCGTTCTACCTTGCAGGGATTCCGACTATCATGGTTTAATTAATTGTTAATTATTCGTTTAATTAATTGCTATTTAATTTACCATGATTGTTCGTTTATTAAACTCTCGGACATGTCGAGATTCGTTTTGTGTGGATGAATGCTTGTAATAGTAAAAATTCGGGGGTTGACCGAATTTAGGATTTATTATTACGTTCTATGTTTTTCCGGAAAGTGTATAGGGTCGATTTCATGTATAGAATCGATACCGGAATTGTAAATTTATTTCTTGTAATTTATTTACGTTGGATCGATGCCGAGACGACCGCCGGAGAACTCATGTGGCGAAGGAGATGAAGAGAGGGAAATCTAGGGCTTGGGATCGATGGGATCGATCCCATGGAGATCGACCGGAGGGGCTGCCCGCGGGGCTCCTCGGCCACGCCGGCCGCCGGTGGTGGTGGCGCGTGGGCTGGGGACGGCGGCGGTGGTGCTCCCGGCCGGCGATGAAGGTGGGGGGGCGCGGGGTCCTCGTGATCTCGTGCTACTCCTACCTAGATTCACTTTCCTAATTGATTCAAGTTTTCCTATTTTGAGTATTCCTAAGTATGGGAACTCTCATGGAGATAGGAAAAGAATTAATTAATATTATTTATTTCCTTATTCTATTATGGAAGTCTTCTAGAATATTTCAAGTTCTACTTGGAATAGGAATCTAGAGATTTAATAGAATTAGATAGGAAAAGAATTAATATTATTTATTTCCTTATTCTATTATGGAAGTCTTCTAGAATATTTCAAGTTCTACTTGGAATAGGAATCTAGAGATTTAATAGAATTAGATAGGAAAAGAATTAATATTATTTATTTCCTTATTCTATTATGGAAGTCTTCTAGAATATTTCAAGTTCTACTTGGAATAGGAATCTAGAGATTTAATAGTATTAGATAGGAAAATAATTAATTAGTAAATTAATTTATTTCTATTTGATTATTCCTATTTTATGGGAATTTTCATGGACATGGAAATTAATTAATCTTGGAAAATAGAAGAGTCCTAATTTATTTTATTTCCTTATTCTATTATAGAAGTCTTCTAGAATATTCCAAGTTTGACTTGGATAGATTATTCTAGAGATTTAATAGAATTAGATAGGAAAATAAATAAATAAAAATATTAATAATATTTAATTTTATTTTTAATTTATTCGATTGACTTAATTTTCGAATTAAGTATCTTTTGGATTTATTAAAAATAAATAGATTTAAATATTAGGATTAATATTCTCGTCACATGGAGCATTCAAGAACGAAGACTGAAGACTAGAAGACGCATACGGAGATGGAATAAAGCCATGATAGTCGGAAAATAATTTTCTAGCTTATTTTGACTATGTGATATGTGCTTTATTACTTGTATGCATGCTTATGTGTTTAATTATGCATTAGATAGCGTATCCCTTTGTTATAAAAAGATAAGTGGGAGCGGGGATGGAAACATTCCCATGGTCTCCATTACTGTTCTCTTGGTGACTCTTATGAATTTTTGAAGTTCATATAGATGTGTCATTGGAGGAGAATTCTTGTAATTCCTCTTACGAGAAACATTGATTAAGTTTATCAAACAATGCCTAATTTGTCTTTCTGAAACTGACTTCAAGTCGACTCATTCTCACCCCGGGGAGTGGAATGGAGCCAAAGCCACTTGGTCATGTGGATGACACAAATTAGAGGCAGTCGTACCATTCTTTGAAAGATGGATCGATTGTCTGCTCGGCTCCCTCATCTAATGAGAGATAGGGTTGTTCGCATGGTGAATCACTGGTTAGAAACTTCGAGTTTCACTTATGATTCTCCGCGTCTTGATTTACAAAATCGAATGCTTCAAAGTAATTGGATGTCAATTGTAAAAATCTTTTGGTGTAGTAAACGTCCACACTATCGTGGCTTGTGCATTGAATGGGATTTTGGAACGATTGATGTAGACAGTTATAGAAGGGAGTAAAGGAAACGTAGGTTAACGTAAACGTCCACACTATCGTGGCTTGCGGTAACATGCGAATCTTAAACAAACTTCTTAGTGCTGAGTAATGGTTTACACTTAGGTACGCTCTATAGTATTCTTCCCATCGAAGTAACGCTATAGTGATGTACGACCAAAGCAAATCTAATTGCTAAATCATTTGGATGGGTAAACGTCCACACTATCGTGGCTTGCCTAATCTGATGGGATTTTAGATGTAATTAGTAATTTAATGATATTATTAAAGGGAGATAATATCGGATATTAAATTGATTGTTTGTTTAAATGTGCTTATAGGTTTAGAGAATAGCTATGAATCCACTTTCTATGATACTCAAGGAGCATAAGCTCACTGGCCCCAACTATATTGATTGGAAGAGAAATTTAGACATTGTCCTAACTTCGGAGGAGTACAAGTTTGTACTCCATGAAGTGTGCCCTGCTGAGCCCACGGCTGCCTCAACTGATGAGGAAAAACTGACATATCGGAAGTGGAAAAAGGCTGATGAAATGGCTAGGTGTTATATTTTGGCTTCCATGTCAAATGTACTCCAAACCCAACATGAGTCGATGGACACTGCCTATGATATGATGTTTAACCTCAAGGAGATGTTTGGGGAGCAAGATCGTGCGGCAAGGCAAGAAGCCATGAGAGTCCTCATGTCGACTACTCAATCTGAAGGAACGCCCGTTGGGGAGCACGTTCTTAAGATGATGAGTTTGTTGAATGAACTTGAGGTCCTAGGAGCTTCTATTGATGCTGAGACGCAAGTCGACATCATACTCCAGTCTCTGGCCCCTAGTTTTGAGCAGTTTCGTATGAGCTATAATATGGGTAAACTATCTTATACTCTTGCGCAACTCCTGACTGAACTAAAGGCGGCGGAGGGGATCTACAAGAAGGGCAAGTCTCAAGCGCTTGTAGCTACCAAGTCCAAAGGCTTTAAGCCTGGTGGAGGTAGGGGCAAGAGAAGGAAGCAAGCCCGGAAACCCAGTGGTGTCAAGAGGACTGTACCACGAATGGGGGCTGCAAAGCCAAAGGGTAAGTGCTTCCGATGCAACAAGATGGGACACTGGAAGTCTGAATGTCCTCTCAAAGGTACGAATTCTTCTTTAGTCGTAAAAACATAGTCAGCGGTATTATCTACCAGAATTCTGGTGTGTAGATATGGAACCACTGACAGTATGTGCATTTTGAATGCAGGGGTTCCAGAAAACCCGGCGACTTAGAGAGGAAGAGTTCGAGTCTACACGGGCAAAGCTGTAGAGGAGGCAGCGGTTGCGGTGGAAGACATTTATCTGCTTTAGTAGTTAAATAGGATTTCATTTCAAAGTTATTGCTTTATGTACCCCTTTATTTTAGAAAGAACGTTTTGTTCTGGATTTCTATTATTAATGAATGGATATTTTATTTCTTTAATCATTGGATGATTTTGATAAGAAATAATGGCATTATCTATTCTGGTACATTAGACAGCAATATATGAATGATAGATCCTAAGTCTACCCCAATTGCAACGAACCGTTCTATAACTTGTTTTACTTATTAGATATTTCTTTATCATTATACTTGTGAAATCTTATACTTAGAAGTATTTTCAAGTGAGATTCAAATGGTCGAAATTGATGTGATCAATTATAGTTGAAGGAATGGACCTTCCGACCTAAGAATTGAATTTGGAGGATAATACGTCTAAGCAAAACCTTTCTTAAAAAGGATAGAATTCAAACAAGTATTAGAAATGATTAGATATGCAGACATATGTGTATATTAGAAAGGCACGAGTGATTCTTTCAAGAATACTCAATTAGTGGATTAGAATGCTTGATGTGCCATAAAAGCAAAGTGTTTTGACTAGTCAATGGACACAAAGCGATTATGGGGAACCATCAAAGTATATCCATTAGGAGCCTGCGACTCGGTCGCGGAGGCCATCACCTATCTGAATAACACATAGCATAATCAAAGATTGGGTTCAATCCCAAAGGGCCGCACCTTACACTTACGTGTAGAAATAGTGCGTTATAAAGAAATGGAAATCTGATGGTAAAAGGACAAGTTGTTCGGAACTACCTATGTTCTATGGATATTCCTAGATACAACGACATATTGAATATGGTTGTAGGATATCCTAGATGAACGAAGTATTGTGTGTTCTATAGTACTACGAAACAGAGGGACGTCTCTCGTCCGGTTCATAGAGGAAGACTATTAGATGGACCACAAAGCCTAAATTAACGTAATACCTTGAAATGAGAAGAAGGACAAAAGACTAGGAACCAGCCAAACCGAGTAGAAGTGCACCACATACTGCACCTATTGTTATTACTGTTATACACCGGGACGCCATTGCAGTGGGAGGTTGTCGGACAACCAGAGATATTCATAAGACTAGAGGAGTTCGGACTCTGGATCTAGTAAAGATGAAATCGACCCCTAGCTCTGCATAAGGGCAGTACTAGATCTAAATGTTCCTGCTTGAAACAATAAGGATTATTGTTAAGAGGCTAGAAATCGTGGAACTTGCGAATTGATGGGATAGTCCATTTGATGGATTCATCAAAAGGCATAGACGAAAGGTGTATTGAAAACGTAATGGAAACAAGGTGGTGTTTCTCGGAGATTTTATGTAGATAACATTTCATCATTGGCAACAATGTAAAAATGCTGTCAGACATAAAGTAATGGTTGTCTAAATAAATCAAGATATAAGATTAAGAAGAAGTTAGAACATGTTCTTAAGATCTTGTGATCTAGAGATAAGAACATTGTACTTCTCCTAGATATCTTGTACGATTAAGGTTTGTTTTTAACATGCATACTTCTGAGAAAGGTTATTGCCTTTCAGGGACAGAATAAACATCTATCTAAAGGTTATGTGTTCGAACACATGAAGGAGATAGATGAGAACAAAGCAGTTTCCTATACTTCAAGTATGGAAAGCTTTATAGATGCAATGTTGTAAAACAAGAACCTGATATCAACTATGCGGTTTGCGTAGTGGGAGGATATCAAAGTAATCTGGATAAGGGATGTTCGAATGCTGCAAGAGTACTTTCATAGTACTGGCTTACAGAGCAAGACGAAATCTTCTTAGATTACAGATTCTCAGATCCAAAAATCAGAGAAGGACCAGTGAAAGTCGATATCAGGCTATGTGTTCACTTTTAGAAAGAGGTGGAACCATGAAGTAAAAGAGTGATAAGCAGGACGCTTCTCATACTCTCTCATAACCGAATAGCAGCCTCAGAGGCAGCGGTAGTTTTGGTTAGGTTCCGGGATAACCTCTTGACTTGGATATGACTCTTAGTTTACCAAAGGCTATTGGATAGCGGTGCACGGTGAACTAGAAGAGGTCATAAGTCAAAAAGTGATGTTAACACATAGAGAAAGTACCACCTGATACGAGTCATCGTCAGGGGAGACGACGTAGTAGTCACCAAGATAACTTCAGAGCGGCAACCTAGATTGCTCACTCACATAGTACTTCTCGGAAGTACACTTTAAAGCACGTGATGAGTATGGGAACCGGGAGTTTGGAGGAAATGACTAGACCTTAGTACAAGTGGGAGATTGTTGGAGTTGTGTACTTAATGTCTAGATTTAAGTAACGATAAACTCCCGGTCATAGCATTTAATCTATTAAATTAATAAACAATTATTTGCTTTTAATTATTATTAAATATATGCAAATCATAGTCCTAGATTCTATACGTTGTAGTTAGTATGGTGTGCGACGTCACACAGAAGATCATACTATCGGTTACTCGTATTTAATCAAACAGTGGCTCACGACCTAGATGGACCCGGACCAATCCATCGGTATAGTCGTTGTGTGAGAGAGAAAATAATTTGTCTTAATTATTTTATCACACTTGTACACTTGGTGTATTGAGCGGATCGTTGAGATTCATCGATTAGGATTGCCGGCGATAATCGATTCGAGTCTCAGTGTATTATATTCTTAATCCCCGATATTATTGCGGGTGTGTATATTTAATATAAGTGACTTTGATTTACCAAAGGAATTAACCGATTTAATTATTGGGTTAATTACCGGTTAAGTTGGGTCACTATATTTTATATATGGCATGCCGTGAATGATTGACCGGACAGTGTATCCCGGAAGGGTTGATAATATCCCCGAGATGAGTTCATAAGGAATTATTGTGTAAACCTCATGAGTGGATTCGTTCCGCACAATAATTAAGGTTGAATGGTACTAGTCTCGGATTCAAGAGATGAATAAATTAATTAGCAATAAATTAATTTTATTCATGGATATTTAAATCTTAAATACACGGAATAAATAATACTACCGGAGAAATATTATTTGATATAATATGGTTTAATATTGGGAGTGCATTTAATTTATATAGTGGAAAATAAATTAATTAATATTAATGGGAGATTAATAGATTTGGGCTTGGGCTCAATTTAATCATTAATATTGGAAGCCCAATATTCCACCTCCTTTAGATCCCCTACGTAGCCTATAAAAGCACTACATGGTCTTCACTTTTTCATAAGACAAGAATATCAATACTTGATAGTTCTAGAGAGTTGAAGAGGATCCATAAGCTTGGAGGATCGTCGCCCACCCGACGTTCAAGCTAGTGCAAGGAATACGTGGGAAGATCGTAAGGTCATCAACTTAGATTCGTTTCTCCGCACAACGAATTAAAAGGTAAAATCCTATACTCCCTTCTATGATTTTATGTGGATTAATTGTGATACATACATGAACGCATGATCCGGGAAAAACGTCGAGACCGGGATACGGGGATTCGAGATCCCCGTCGGGATCGAGAGGGGCGGCCGAACCCCAGGGTTCGACCGCCGGTTGCGCGCGGACGAGGGAGCCCCGGCTGGACCGCCGGGGCATGCGATCGACGTGAAGTCGATCGCGGGGAGGTTCGCCGTGGGCTGGTGCCACGGCGGGTGAACCCCCCCAGCCGCCTCGCCCGGCGGCGTGCAAAGGAGGAGCCCCGGCTGAAGCCGGGGCGGGCGATCGATCGCCGGGGGAAGACCGCGGCTGTTGCCGCGGTGGTCAGCTGGGGGCTGACCGCCCCTCCTGGCGGTGGCGGTGAGTCGCCGGACTCACCGCCAGGGGCTGCCCCATGCAGCCCCAGCGATCGCCATGCACGGCAATCGCGAACCCCGCGGATGGGGTTCGGCTAGGGTTTAGCCGCGGGTTCGTCCCGCGGCGATGCTCTTTTCGAGCCCGGTTCTTCGTGGCGTTCGTGATCGGTTTCCGGCGACGGGTTTTCGGTCGGGGTTATCGGTTCCGCAAATTTTTGATACCCCGGGATACCGAATTCCAGCAGGCACGACTCCGAGGTGATAATTTGTGCAGCGCATAGTCTCGTAAATAAGGAAAGACACGACAACCAAAGGGTTTGAAGATGGCGTAGTTAGGTACAGTGTGAAAAAGCAGCTCGTACGGGGATTTGTTGGCGAGTACAGATGACGGAAGACGATTAATGACGAAGACGGCTGTGGCGAAAGCATCGAACCAATAGGAAGCCGGGGCAGATGCATGAAATAACATAGAGACTCCAGTTTCAGTGATGTGACGATGTTTGCGTTCAGCTCGTCCATTTTGTTGTGGTGTTTAGGGGCAGGAGATGCGATGTAGGATGCCGTGCTTAAGGATGAACTCAGTCATTCGTTTATTGACGAACTCAGTACCCCCGTCTGACTGAAAAACTTTTAGCTTCCTTGAAAATTGAGTGCAGACAAAGTTGTAAAATCGGACGAATATGTCATAAAATTCACAATTTGTATGCATGGGATAAATCCAAGAAAACCGAGAAAAATCATCAATAAATACAGCATAATAGCGATAACCAGCCGTGGAGGAGACCGGAGCAGGTCCCCATAAATCACAGTGCACTAAATCAAGTACACATGAAGCACGTTTGTCGTTTAAAGGAAAAGATAATTTGCGACTTTTAGCTAATTGACACGAGGAACAAATAGCCGTAGTCTGTAGTACTGATGATATAGACAAATGTCCCAATTTATTAAGCAATGACAGAACATCATAAGAAATGTGGCCAAGCCGTAAATACCAAAGGGAAGAACTAGCTTTCAAATCCGTAACTTTGAGCGCAGCAACGAGGGCAGGAGTACAACGCTCTAGGATATATAGGCCGTTCTCACAGCGGTCGTGGGCTAGCGGAGCTTTTGTCATCCGATTCTGAACGACAAAGTTTTGTCAGAAAAAACAACATCAACTGCATAATCAGATGTCAACTTGCTAATCAATAAGAGATTTTTAGTAATTTGAGGAACGACCAAGACGTCCAATAAATTAATATTAGAAGCAATGCGACGAGAACCAATATGTGAAATAGATAGAGTGTTGCCATTACCAACGACGACCGAACTATTACCAGTGTAAGAAGAGAAAGAATCCAGATGATTAGGTTGGGATGTCATGTGAGTGGAGGCCCCTGAGTCGACAAACCAATCAGAACGTGAGGGTTGCTCGCTGACCGAACAAGAGGTTTGAAGGGCCTCGGCTAAATTTGTTGTTGGGGCAGGTGATGTGCCAAGAGAGGCGCTGTTGGCACGTTGCTGAAGCTGCAAAAAGGAAGGACATTTATCAGCGTAGTGCTCACCTCGACAGAGTTTGCATCGCGGGATATAAGGGCGACGAGGCGCAACACTAGGAGGATCACGCCCCTGGACCGAAGTGGATGCACGGGAGGCAGAGGTGTTTGAACGCGGGCTGCGATAGCGCTGATCGGAGCCACCAGTTGGACGCTGATCAGACCTCTCAGTAGCAACGAAGGCAGCGGGGGAGGGAGACGAAGGTTCCATGGCAGCCGTAATAAGCTCGAATTGAATAGCCTGATGGAGGAGGTCGCGAAGCGGCGGGATCGGTGTCATGGCCATGCGAGTGTCGGCGAAATTTGCAAATTTAATACCAAGTCCACGGAGAAACCAATGACTTTTGTCGCTTTCATCGACGGGTTTGCCAATTGCAGAGAGTTGAGCACAAAGGGCCTTAAAGTTCTTACCATATTCAGCGACCGGGAGAGAGTCTCGGCGGAGTGAGAGCAGGGCCTCGCGGAGGTGATTAACACGGGAGGTTGACGCATTGGCGAAGATAGACTCGAGGGTGATCCAGGCGGATCGAGAGGTAGTGCAGTCGAGGACCTCGGCCATGGCTTCGGGTTCGAGGGTTGCAAAGAGAACCCCAAGGAGTTTCTGATCTCGAAGATGCCAAGAGATATAAGCGGGATTAGGAATGGTGCTTCCAGTGTCAGCGGCGATGGTGGGCGACGGCGTGGGAGACTCGCCGGTGAGGAGATCAAGCATCTCAAATGTTGCAGCCATGGACATAAACTGACGCTTCTACATGATAAACGTGCCTGACGACAATTTGATTTGGACCAAATTAATCATGGAGGTGGTTGAGAGAGAGGCAGGAGTAGTGGCAGCCATGAGGGCAATGGATCGAAGGGGACCAGTTCGACCGTAGAGAGTACGAGGGGGACCAGCTCGTAGGGGAAGAGAAAAAAATAGGGTTTTTACGATGGTAAGCCTGATACCATGTGAGAGTTGAAGTTTGGGAGAATTAATTGAGTTGTTATTACTTACAGTAGAGCAAATAAATACACGATAGTTACAACAAACTATGCGAACCCTAAGCTATAGATAAGTATACACATTCTAAATATTTATCTAGAATTATTATTCCGTAACATATACTACGCAACAATCTTAAATTATACTCCATATAAACAGTAATATATAATATGTTCATGTATATATCACATCCTTATTGCTTTAAGTCATGTATCAATCTGTATGAACTTGAGAGTTTAGTTAGATGTTTTAAATGTTATTTGTTGTGATATATAATTGTTTGTGAGTGTTGTATCTTGTGATTTTATGTCGAGCGTATATTTCTTATGCTTATTTACATTCATTGAAATGCTTATTTACTTATGATGTGAGTTTGTGCATATCGATCATTAGTTCATGCATACACGTAAGGGTGCATTTGCATTAGAAGTTCATGTCAGGGTCAAGATACTAAAGAAATATATGAAATATGTAAAGTAAGAAATGTCGGCCATCGTAATGACTACCTTAAGCAGGGTGGCACTAACAATAAATGGCCTCAATGGCTAGAGTGTGAAATGGCCTTTAGACAGGGTGTGCAACTAACTTTGATGGTCTCAATGGCTAGAGTGCGAAAGGGCCTCTAGACAGGGTGTGCAACTAACGAACGAATGGCCTCAAAGGACTGGGATAGCCCTTACGGTGTCAAGTAAGCTTACGTCTAAATGTTAAAGATATGAACGGATATTAATGTTAAAGAAAAGTTAAAACGTTTCAAGTTAAAGTTTACGTTCTAAGTCTAAGATAAGTACGTCGTTGCATTGCATTAAAGGTTCAACGTCTAAAATACAAACTAAGAAGACAAGTGGAAAGATTAAAGCATATAGATTGCATGCCTACTTGCCAGTCAGTGGACTGACCCTTGTTAATATAAATATTTTCAGGTGATACTATTTAATAAACTGGAGTAGTCGAGGATGATGCGTCTTGATTCGTACAATGTTTAATGAGTGAAACTATTTTTAATATTTAACGCACGTGTTTTACAACTTAACTATTTCCGCTGCAATTATTATTATTAAAATATTTTTTTACCGTTGAAATTTTAAATGTCCACGTGGAGTTCAAAGCTTTTAAATTTTCCGACCTTGCTTTCTTTACAAAATTAATACTATCATTCACTTATTTAATATAATAAAACGAGGCGTGACACAAATTGTTAGGATATAGGTATTACAATACTAAAAATATTTTCACTCATTAAATATTGTACGAATCACGACGAATCATCCTCAACTACTCTTTATCAAATAGTATCACCTGAAAATATTTATATTAATATTTTGTTATATATTTTTGCAATTGAACTATTTTCTCTGCAATTACTATTATTTAAATCTTTTTTTACTGTTGAAATTTTAAATGTAGACGTGGAGTTAAAAGCATTTAAATTTTCCGACATTGGCTTTTTTACAAAATTAATATTATTATTTACTTATTTAATATAATAAAACGGGGCGTGACACAAATTGTTAGACCAACTCCAATGGGTGGCAAATTTAAATTTGTCTCTAACTCAAATCTCTATTCAAAATCTATTCATGCATTTTTAATTATTTTAGATTTATAAATTATTAAAATTTAATTAATTTAACATTGAAATATTTCTTAAAATGTATATAAAATATTATTCTTGTATAATTTTTAAATTTATGATTATTTTGTAAATTTTAACTATATTTCTAAAATTGATAAAAAAATTTAAATTGTATTTTTGTACTCAAGCTTATACTAACCTACGTATTTTATATTGTTTAATTTTAGTTTTGGGAGAATAATTTAGTTTAAGGTATAAATTGAAGTAAAAAATTTAATAATAAGCAATACATACAACACTAGCACGATCTTAGAATTGTAACCCGACCGGGAGCGATCCTCTAAGTGAATTAAAAGTTATTTTAACGCGTGAAGTAACCTGACCGGGAGCTTGACTTTCGTGTGTAAAACGTATTGATTGAATATTGAGTTTGTGAAATTATCTTTTAGTTTTGATTATTATTATCCAAGTGCTTTTCTTACTTGTTATTTGCTTAATTTGTTAACTTTGCATGTCGAACAAAATGAACCTAGGATTTAGCGTATTGATTTATGCAACTAACACTTTTCTTTCACTTAAATAATTCTCTTTCGTTTACTTGGATTGATACCGAGTCAAACTACAATCGACCTCGGATTTTGACGAGAGACGCGCACAAAAACGTCTAATCAGTAAGAAACTTCGAGTTTCACTTATGATTCTCCGCGTCTTGATTTGCAAGATTGAATGAATCAGTAATTGGATGTCAATTATAAAAATCTTTTGGTGTAGTAAACGTCCACACAACGTAACTTGCTATACTGAATGGGATTTTGGATTAATTGATATAGACAGTTATAGGGAGTTGTGAAGGATTGTGAGTTATCGTAAACGTCCACACAACGTGGCTTGCGGTGACGTAGCGATTCCGAACGATTCACCTTAGTACTGAGTAATGGTTTACACTTAGGTACGCTTTATAGTATTCTTCCCAACGAAGTAAAGCTATAATGATGTATGACCGAAGCAAATCTAATTGCAAAATCATTTGGGTAAGTAAACGTCCACACAACGTGGCATGCCATATCTGATGGGATTTTAGATGTGATTAGTAATTTAGTGATATTATTTGAGGGAGATAATATCGGAGATTAAATTGATTGTTTGTTTAAATGTGCTTATAGGTTTAGATAATAGCTATGAATCCACTTTCTGTGATACTCAAGGAATTCAACACACTAGTTCCATATTGTGTTGATTGGAATAGAGAACTGGACATTGCCCAAACTGTTAAAGATTACAAGGTTGTGCTCAGTAAGCTTTGTCCTCCCGAGCCTACCAATGTCTCAACTGATGAGGAGAGGACTGATTTTAAGAAGTGGGAAAATGCTTATGCAATAACCACTGATTATGATATCATGTTCAAACTCAAGCAGATGTTTAAACATGACGTAGTAGCTAGACAAGAAGCGATGAGGATACTCATAAAGGCCAGTTGCTTCGAGAAAACGCTTGAACACATTTTCGAGATGATGGACCTTTTGGATGAGTTGAGACAGAAATCGCAAGCTCTTGTAGCCAAGGCCAAAGGTTTCGAACCTAATGGCAGAAACCGGGGGGTGGAAAAACAAGCAAATAAACCTAGTAATCCTAAAATACTTGGACCGCGAGATGGGACGAGAAAGCCAACAGGAAAGCATTCTCGATGCAAACAGTCTGGGTACTGGAAGTCTGTTTTTTCTCTCAAAGAAGGTACAAAACTTTCTTTAGTCATTTAAAACATAGTCAGCGGTATTATTTACCAGTAACTTGGTGTGTAGATATGGAACCACTGACGGTATGTGCATTTTAAATGTAGGGGTTCCAGGAAACCCGACGACTTGGAAAAGAAAATATCGTGGTGTATGTGGGCAATGCTGTGGAAGCAATAGTTGTTGCAGTGGAGGACATATTCTTTCATAGTTATAGGATTTCATTTCAAGTTATTGCTTTATGTACCCTTTTATTTTAGAAAGAACTATGTTCTGGTTTTCTAATTTCAATGAATGGGTATTTATTTCTTTTAATCATTTGATTGTTATTGAGAAGAAATGATGGTATTATCTATTTTGGTACATTAGTTAGCAATATGTGAATGATGAATCCTAAGTCTGCCACAATGCAACTAACCGTAGAATATAACTTGTTTTACTTATTAGAGATATTTCTTTAAATCATTATATACTTGTGGATTCTTATGCTAAGTCGCATTTATTCAAATAAAATTCAAGGGTCGAAAATTGATTTGATCAATTAAGTTGAAGGGGTGGACCTTCCGACCTAAGAATTGAATTTGGAAGATAATACGACTAAGCAATCCTTTCTGGAAAAAGGATATCCGGACAAGTATTAGAATTGATTAACACTGATGTATGCAGACTTATGTCTACTCAGACGAAGAAGGTACGAGTACTTTATTTGATGAATACTCGAAATATGGATTAGAATACTTGATATGTCACAAGAGCAAGTGTTTTGACAAGTCAATGGACACAACACTATTGTGGAGAACATTCAAGATATATCCATTAAAAGTCTGCGATCTAATCGCAAGGGCTAGTACCTGTCTGAGGAAAGCATGGCATAATCAGAAATTGGGATAAGATCCCAGATGACTACACCATACGCTTTGAGTGTAGATATGGTGTATCAGAAATGAGAAATGGAACTCTAATGGAATAAGTAAAAGGATGAGTTGATTGAAACTTCCTGTGTTCTATGGATATTTCTGAAAGGCAACAGCGCATTAAATGAGGTTGTAGAATATCCTAGAAGAACAAAATTTGTGTGTTCAATAGTACTATGAACCAGAAGGACGTTATGTTCTAACGCCCGGTTCTTAGAGGAATACTATTAGATGAAACACAAAGCCCAAAGTGATGTAATACTTTGGAATGAGAGAAAAAGGATAAAGGCTAGGAACCAGCCGAACCGAATAGCGGTACACCACTAACTGCACCTACTGTCATTACTGTTTGTACACCGGAATGCCGTTGTAGTGGGAGGTTGTGGATCAACCAAAGATATTCATAAGACTAGAAGAGTTTCGAACTCTGGATCTGGTATACAAGAAATTAATCCTTGGATCTACATGAGGGCAATACTAGATCTAAATGAGTCTTCTTAGAAAGCAATAAAGATTATTGATAAGAGGCGAGATCATTTAGAGTACAAGCTTAGTTGATCCATTTATGGATTGTAACAAAGCTAGAGTTCGTGGAACTTGCGAGTTGATGAGATACTCCATTTGATGGATTCATCAAAAGGCATAGACGAATCATGTGTATTGAAGAACGTAATGGATAAAGGGTGGTGTTTCTCGGAGGTTTTAGGTAGATAGCATTTTATCATTGGTAACAATGTAGAAATGTTGTCGGACATAAAATGATGGTTGTCTGGATAAATCGATATGTAAGATAAAGAAGAAGTTCGGACATGTTCTTAAGATCTAGGATATCAAGAAAAAGAACATTGTACTTCTTCTAGATATCTTATACGATTATGGTTCATTTTAACATGCATAATTCCGAGAAGGGTGTGTTACCTTTCAGACACATAATGCATCTATCTAAGGGTATGTGTTTTAGAACACATAAAGGAAATAGAAGCAGTGAAAGCAGTTTTCTACACTTTGAGTGTGGAAAGCTTAATAAATGCGATGTTGAAAAACGAGAACCTGATATCGGCTATGCAGTTAGCATAGTGGGAGGATATCAAGGTAATCCTGGAAAGGAATATTCGACTGCTGAAAAGTACTTTCGAAGTACTGTTCTAGATTACAAAGCAGACGAGTTTCTCCTTGGATTACATGCTCTCAGATCTCTAATCAAATCAGGATGAGTGTAAGTCGATATCAGGCTATGTGTTCACTTGTAAAAGGGGTGGAGCTTTAAAATGGATGAGTGATAAGCACAATGCTTTTCAGACTCTACCATGGGTAACCGAATGGCGGCCTCAAAGGCAGCAGAAGTTTTGGTAGGGCTCCGGGATAACCTCTGGACTTAGAAATGATTCTTGGTTTACCAAAGGCTATGTAAATAGCGGTGCAATGGCAAACTGAAAGAAATCATAAGTCCATAGTGAAGATAACACAAAGAGCGCAAGTACCACCTGATACGAGTCATCGTCAAGGAAGACGACGATGTAGTCTCCAAGATAACTTCGGAGACGGCAACCTAGAATGCTCATTCACGAGGCACTTCTCTGGAAGTGCAGATCAAGCACGTGATGGGTATGGGAGTCGGGAGTTTGGAGGAAATGACTAGACCTTAGTATAAGTGGGAGATTGATGGAGTTGTATACTTAATGTCTAGATTTAAGTAACGTAAACTCCCGGTACATAGCATTTAATCTATTTAAATAAACAAACAATTGTTTGCTTTTAATTATTTATAATTAAATAAATGCAAATTATAGTCCTGGATTATATACGTTGTAGTTAGTATGGTGTGCGACGTCACACGGAAGATCATACTATCGATCACTCGTATATTGATCAAACAGTAGCTCACGACCTAGATGGACAGAAATCAATCCATCGGTATAGTCGTTGTATGAGAGAGAAAATAATTGGTCTTAATTATTTTATCATACTTGTACACTTGGTGTATTGAGCGGATCGCTTGAGATTTATCGATTAGGATTGTCTTAGATAATCGATTTAAGTCTCAGTGTATTTTATTCTTAATCCCTAATATTATTACGGGTGTGTGCATTTAATATTAGTGACTTTGATTTTCCAAAGAAATTGACCGATTAGAATAACCGATCAATTATCGGCAAAGTTGGGTCACGGTATTTTATGTATGACATGTCGTGAATTCTTGACGGGAAAATGTGTCCTCGAAAGGGTTGATAATGTCACCGAGATGAGTTCATAAGGAATTATTATGTAAACCTCATGAGTGGATTTGTTCCGCATAATAATTAAAGTTGAATGGTACTATTCTCGGATTATAAGAGATGAATAAATTAATTAGCAATAAATTTAATTTATTCATGGACATTTATATCTTAAACACATGGAATAAATAATACTACCGGAGATAATATTATTTGATATAATATGGTACAATATTGGGAGTGCAATTATATTTATATAGTGGAAAATAAATATAATTAATATTAATGGACTAATAGATTTGGGCTTGGGCTTAATTTAATCATTAATATTGGGAGCCCAATATTCCACCTCCTTTAGATCCCCTACGTAGCCTATAAAAGCACTACATGGTCTTCACAATTCAAGACACAATAATAAGTCAAGAATATCATACTTCTAGAGAGTTCGTGAAGGAGATCCATAGCGTTCGGAGGATCGTCGTCCACATGACGTTCGAACGAGCTGCATGGAATACGCGGGAAGGTCTAGAGGTCTTCAACTAAAGATCTCGTTTCTCCGTATAACGAGAACAAAGGTATAAATCATAAACCCCCTTATGATTTTACTTTAATTATCGTGGTATGCACATGAACGAAGGTCCGAGAAACGAACGAGACCGGGGACGGGGATAGACCGGGCGGTGGTGGTCGAAGACCACCAGACCGCCGGCAGTCTAGGGATCCCCGCCGGGATCACGTGGCGAGGAACCCTCGGCTGGAGCCGAGGGGTGCGATCGAACCTAGGGTTCGATCGCTGGTGGCTGCGGGGTTACCCGCAGCGTACCCGTACGTGCTGCGGGAGTTCCCCCAGCGGCTCGTACGGGGTTCACCCCCCGCTGGCAGCGGGTCCGTGTACCCGCTGCGGGGCTGCTACAAGCAGCCCCGGGGATGCCTCGTGCATCCCCAACGATCCCCACGAGAGTGATCGCGAGCCCCGTGCGGGGGCTCGGGTGGGCAGCCGCGGTTCATCCGCGGCGGTGGGTTCGGCCGGGCTCCGGCTCGTGCGGTGGTTCGCGGTTGGTTCTCCGACGATCGAGGATTTCAGTCGAGTTGTCGGTTTCCGCAATTTTTGATTGCCCGGGATATCGATTTCCAACAGCAACTTCATTTGTTTTCATCCTCGCTTCATTTTCTTTCATGAGCTGTTGAGTCGTCTGTATAAAATCTCTAAAAGTGTCATCCAATGATGGCTTGTATGGTTGCTCTTGTTGCATTGAATATGGTGGGGTATGCCAAATTTGCTTCAACATTTTTTGCCATCGCCACTTCATTCGCTTTGATCGCAGCTTCATTTGATTTCATTATCTGTTGGCTCGTCTGCATGAAATCCTGAAAAACTTCATCCAAAGAGGGCTTGTATGGCGGCTCTGGTTGCATTGAATATTGTGGAGGGTACATCATGTTCTGAGGAGGCCATTGTTGTGGAGCCCATTGTTGCTGAGGCGGATCAACATAATAACTCGGATGAGAATGCCACTCCGGATTGTATGCTTCAGACTGAGAACCAAACATTGGTGTCGTGCCATATTGGGAAGGCCCATAGTATGTCCCCGTCTGAGGGCACGTGAACTCCCACATATAATTATGGTGTGTATTCATTCCTGCGTACACAACACTTGACAAAACATTACATGCACTAGTGTGATAATAATAATAAAAATAAATAAATTAAAAAAATGTTGCAAACACACAAACACTAATACTAGTGTCTAAAGTGTTCCCCGGCAACGGCGCCAAATTGATAAGTCGTTTTTTATAGCGGCGAAATCAATTAAATTTGTAGCCGAACTAATTGCCGAAACAACTCGCCTGAGTCGATCTCGAGGAACACTACTATCGGCGTTGTAAGAGTGTTTATTTATTTGCAACAGAGAAGAGAAAATGAAATAGCACAATGCGTGTTGTTGGTTGGTTTTTGTTTATTTAAACTACGTTTTAAAGTGACAAATAAAAGCATGCAAACAAAAATGAATGACAATGAATAAAAGAGGTTTTCAAATAATAAAGAAAGTACTAGGGGTCGGGATCCTTGGTTTTCTAACTTAGGGCTTAAATCAAGTTTGCCAAAAATCTCACGAAAATGCCCGTTGCCGGTTGGTTTAAATGAGGGTTGATTAATTACGAGCACATTATCGCTTAACGACCTCAAACACATTATCGCTTAACGACCTCAAACGTGGTTTGAAAATAGAGCAGTCATTTAATCAAACACTTAGTGAGCAAATCCCAATTCAAGTCCAAGCTTCGAAAAACAATTTGAAAATAGAGCAGTCATTTAATCAAACACTTAGTGAGCAAATCCCAATTCAAGTCCAAGCTTCGAAAAACAATTCACCGTAGCCCTAGTATATAGATTTAGCTACTCATGACGATTATCGTAAACAAGAATGTAAAGATCGAATAATTAATACTACAAAAAGCAAAATAAAAAATAGGTCTAAATAACAAGAACACTAAAGCGAAAAGGAATAATCTTACTAATTAACCAAGCGTTTAAGAAATAAAAACAATCGGAAGTTAACCCCGATTTCCGTCCACGAATCAAAGGCGAGAAAAACAAAATTCGAAATCTTCCTAGGGAACCGAGTGTAAAGTCTGGAAAACGCGGCCAACATCTTCATAAAACGGGGACCAAGCGACCGATTGGGGGGTCAAGCGGTCGCTTGTGTCAAGCGGCCGCTTACTCGACGTTCCAAGAAGCTCTGCAGAGGCCCCCAAGCGGCTGCTTTGGGGGTCAAGCGGCCTCCTGCCTGGGTGGTCAGCTTCGTCCTTCACGCCTTGCCCACTCGTCGCCTCATTTCGCTCCAAAATGCCTCCAACTTCGCCAAAAACGCCAACGTGACCTTCACACTACACAAACACGTGAAATGCTCCAAAACCAAGAGGAAAACATATGACACGACACAAAATAATACGAGACGACACAAATGACACACGAAAAAGCACACAAAAACTAGTACATCATACTTGATAATAGTATTAGTTTATACCCATTAGCTTGTGATTATGTTGATGCTCAAGTCTCGTAAGGATCTAAATTGTGTGTTTTTTTAATGATTTTGTTGCTAAAACACGAGAGATATTAGTATTTGTAATTTGAAACTTTATTCTAAGAATAAAACCAGCAAAAAGCTAGGAACAAAACTAACAAATAACCAGTAATTGTATTATACAAGCGAAAGTAGAAAAAAACACTCTTGCCAAATGTCGAACCAGTCCCACCTTAAAAAGATAGTAAAATAGTTTACAACTAAATTCTCAAGGTACAATACTAAGTAAATGGACAAAAAAACACATTATTCAATACCAACCGTTCTTATTTGAGCTGAAAGAGAAAATAATTGGTTTGGCCAACAACCAAATAATTTCCACTTCGCTAAAGAGCATTAATTTGTTTATTCTCCTTTCTATTGATTTTCCTATTAAACTAAAAGAAGTATAAACCTTGCAGAGAGTGTCCATGTATGTTTCTCGCTCAATTGGACAAATTGGACAGCCCTTCGGAAATTGATCGAATGTCCACGAGACTGCAAAACAAATCTCGCATATATATAATTGATGTTAGCCACAAGCCACGAATCATTCACCGGATGAAGGGTTCTATAGTGAAAGAACAATCCAAGAATCGTCATTCGGAGAATAATGGTCATTCTGTATCTTCATTGAAGGAATTTGTATCTTCCTGGAAAGTGATTGACTGCATTCGTCCATCCTGTAAATAATGATACAAAACAATTGGTACATTTTACACAATTAACAATGGTTAAATACTATCTACTTTTCTATTTGAGAAAAAAATCCAGTCGATCGATACACTCTATACAACAAATCACAAATAATTCTTTTTCTAAAAAGAACAATTAATATAGAAAAAAAATTAGCATACTTGGGTAAGTCCGGATCATCTAACTCATCTCCAAGTTTATGTCTAACCACCTGAAGTTTTTCATTTTGCTTTCTTTTCCACTACTCCATTCTTTCCTCCCAAGAAAGAGTCTCATACCCATACTCGGCTAAATCTTTCTTTGGATCCATCGACCTTGGCGGCACTAGAATACAATTTATAATGTCGATTAACTAAGAAGTTCCAATAAAAAATAGTAAACTAATCCAAAACTCACATATCAGTACATTGATTTTGACCATCTGAAAAACTATATGCAAAACAAGTTGAACATTTAAACATTGCTAACATAGCAATAAATAGTTGTTACAAATTGCAAAAACATTGTAACATGGTTGACGACAATTTATTTCACGCATACCTTCAATACCCAGAACACTAAATAGGAAGCTAATCACAGTAACTTAAATCAATAAATACTCATTTATTGGAACAGTCACATAAACACCAATTTCAACACAGAAATGAAATAAAATTTGCAATATCATCCACCTCTCCCATTGTTTTAAAAATTCAAAAGCTCTTTTTTTTTTAAAAAAAAAAATTGCTAGAAAATGAACTGAATATATCTCAGTTGGAACCTTTTTAGAAACTAAATTCATCTCAAACTACATTTCTATATATATATACTAGATTCCAAAACTAAATTCATTGGAAAATAGTTTGTAAATACATATTTGTACATTGGTAAAATTATCAAAAACAGTTTCAAATCATTATAAAAACATTGATGAAGTGCAATTGGCACTATAACTGTTTGTGGAACTATATAACTCTCAGCCCCTTTCGTTACTTAAAAGTGATTAATCAAAACTCAATGAATTATACCCAAAAAAACTAATTGAACTACCAAAAAAAATAGAGAACTACTACACATTAATATAAGTTTGGAGTATTGTTTTCAAGAATCATACTTGGAACTAAATATACAGGAAAGAAACAGTTAATAAAATAATGTATTAATAGTGACACAAGAACTCTTTTTGGAACTATATACTTAAAGCTCACTGTAATTGGAACTTTTTTAAAAACTAAATTCATCTCAGACTACATTTCAGTGTGTATGAATTCTACAAAAAAACAAACAAATTGAACTACCAAAAAAAATACAAAACAGAGAACTACTACACATTAATATAAGTTTGGAGTACCGTTTTCAAGAATCATACCTTGAACTCAATATACAAGATAGAAACAGTTAATGAAACAATGTATTAATATTGACACAAGAACTATTTTGGGAACTATATACTAAAACTGACCCTGATCAACTGATAATATACACATTTAGGTAACTAATTGGATGCACATTGTTGAAAACATAATCCTTTATCAAAGTACACCACAAAAAACAGTTAGTGAAGCAACTAGAAATCCAAACCGGGAACTGACACTAACACGCTATTAATTGATGAAAATCGTTACTTGATAAATTTTATTCTTATTTTAAAAAATTATATAGCAATCCATGGGTATAAAACTAACCTAGTCAGTTCCTCTAACTACAAAATTGTATATGCATCTCCTACAATACAATTTAATCTTCCCTAAAACACGCATTAGAACTAAAATCATAATGAAACTTTTCATAAGTTTAATAAACTAACCTTAAAAGCAACTGGAACTAAACAATTTATATACATGACAGGATCTAACACCATAATACTTTAATTTAATCTTTTCATTAAACATGCCCTGGAACTAACATATAACTAAACAGGTCATATATGTATTAAATTAACCTAAACATGAACTGGAACTATCGAATTTATACAAAACTCAGGATCTAAGGTTTAATATTTACTAACACATGCACTCGAACTAACATAAAAAATCATTTTTCCAAAGAAGGCATGCAACTTCTGTTTCCCTAATATCACAAAAATTACTTCCAAAGCACACTGATCAGAAAACAACATACCAGAACAAATTAATCCAACCAACAAGAAAATCCCTTCTTAAATACATTACAACATAAATAACTTCCCCATCTAATAGGGTTATGAACAAATTCAGGTTAGATAAATACAAAAAAAAGAAGTGAAAACCTCTAACAATCCTCCAAAAAATTTTATTTCAAAATTCTCATGTCTGCAACTTCGTGAAATTAGACACAGATCCAATATATTGTGCAAAGAGTAGTTCAAGAAAACGCACTAGACGACAAACTTACAAGTTAGTTGGTTAACCGAGCCGCGCTGGGGATCTCCTTCAAGCCGGTGATTCCAGGGATTCGTGCTTTGGAGGTGATTCAATTCTTCTCAAGCCCTCGCAGATTCAGTAAATTCCAAGTGCTTTGGAGGTGATTCAGTTCTTCTCAAGCCCTCGCAGATTCAGTAAATTCCAATCGAAGAAACTTCTGATAGGGTTTCGATTTTGTAGGTAGAATAGAGAAACTAATTTAGGAGAGGATACAACAATTAATGTCGTGTATTTTTTAGACCACCACAATTGAGGAGATATTCACGTACAACACTAGGACATAATTGGAATGAGTATCTTTCCATCCATTTTACAAAGAATCATGTGGGTGCTCACATGAATAATGAAGATTTACTTTTTGGATAATTAAATAATACGTGTCAATTTCTTATTGGATATCTATATTTCGTTTATCTTATCTTTTAAATGAGATTTTTAAATATAATTAAAAATAATTTTTCATTTTTTTTACATCAATATTTTTAATTTTTCATGATATATAAATAGAGACCAAGTTTGTTTGATTTGGATACTAATTTGTTTTTACAATTTTCTTCACTTTTATTTGTATAATTTGTGTTTTTGATTTGTGTTCACAAAATCCAAATCAAACTCCTCATTATTCTTCACGTAAATCAAACGTATTTAAAATCCGACTTCACGTAAAAAGGCTATTCGGGTTTGTAAAAGGGCTATTCGGGTTTGTAAAAGGGCTATTCGGGTTTGTAAAAGGGTCTATTCAGGTTTTAAAGAAAAACGTTCAACTATTCGCGATTCCGTAAGAACACATTTCGGTGTTTTTAAAACACATATTTTCACAGGTTGTGTGTTTTGAACACGAAACACAACACAAAAGAACATCTCTTATATTTTACACTATTTTTCCACTAATGGACGACTTCAATTTATGTATGTTTTTTTTTTTCTACTTGAATAATTTATGTATGTTTTTTTTTCTTTTCGTTTTTTTAATAATATAATTTATTTTGATATTTTTCTAATTTAATTATTTTTATATCAATTATTATTTAACAAATATTATTATTAATTAAAATTTTATAAAACATGCAATTAAAAATAAAAAAAGTAATATATAGTGGGGTATAGCATAATAATGATGTGTAGGAAAGAAAAAATGAAATATCTTTTGAAATATTTTCTATTGTAGAGTATGAGATATTTGAAGGATAATTGAAGATATTTGATGAGGTGTAAAGTGGAATAAGCTGATGTGGCAAAGAATATTTAGGAGTTGAAATATTTGCTGCTTGGAGATGGTTTAAGAGCATCTCCAGTGGTGAGTGCAAGTTTTGGGTGATAAGTAGGTCACGTGTGCGTCAACTCATATTTAGTCTATTTCTACCAAAAAAAACTTCTACCCCATCCAACCGTTCTACCCAAAACATAAATTTTATAGGTTCCACCACTTACTTAGTTTATACTTTTTATTTATTATTTATATTTAAATACTAATAATAATAATAATAATAATAATAATAATAAACGTTAAAAAAATGATTTTTATATGAAATAAAATAAATATTTTATATTTTATATAATTCATGATTAAAATAAAAATATTACAAAACATAAATTTAAAATAAAAATAAATACTATTTTTTTATTTTAAATTTTTAGCGTTAGAAATTTAATTTTAATTAATTTTTATATAAAATAAAAATTATTTTTAATTAATTTATATATAAAAAAAATATAAATAATCCTTTTAACTATTTAAATTTTTTTAATTTTAATTAATTTTTATATAAAATAAAAATAAAAATAATCTGAGTTAAAAATTTAATTAGTTCAAAATTCTTATTTTTTATTTAAAATATAACGTTAAAATATAAAATAATTTTTAACCTGAATTAATAATAATAATAAAAAAATAATATTATTTTTCATATCTACCCGGTTAGAAGTTTTTCTGCCCAGAAATTTTAGGAACTTCTAATCTCACCACGTTCAGCGCAGCTCCAATGATTTCTACTTTGTTTTTGGGTGAGAGATAGAAGTACACAACATTGGAGATGCTATTATATGTTAATACTAATATTTAAGTCTAATTGTAAAACATTAAAGCTTTCGAAACTACCCTTCTCTCTGTGTTTGACGTAATCTCTGCTATTTTCTTAGAGCATCTTCAATGGCGAGTGCAAGTTTTGGGTGATGAGTAGGTCACGTGTGCGATAACTCATATTTTTTCTACTTCTACCCAAAAAAACTTCTACCCCATACAACCGTTCTACCCAAAACATAAATTTTATAGGTCTCGCCACTTAATTACTTTATACTTTTTATTTATTATTTATATTTAAATACTAATAATAATAATAATAATAATAATAAACGTTAAAAAAATGATTTTTATATGAAATAAAATAAATATTTAATATTTTATATAATTCATGATTAAAATAAAAATATTACAAAACATAAATTTAAAATAAAAATAAATACTATTTTTTTATTTTAAATTTTTAGCGTTAGAAATTTAATTTTAATTAATTTTTATATAAAATAAAAACTATTTTTAATTAATTTTTATATAAAATAAAAATGTAAATAATCTGAGTTAAAAAATTAATTAGTTCAAAATTCTTATTTTTTTATTAATTTTTATTTAAAATATAACGTTAAAATATAAAATAATTTTTACAATTAATTTTTATATAAAATAAAAATATAAATAATCTTTAATTAATTTTTATATAAAACAAAAATATAATAATCTAAGTTAAAATTTTAATTAATTCAAAATTATTATTTTTTATTAATTTTTATTTAAAATATAACGTTAAAATATAAAATAATTTTTAACGCAAATTAATAATAATAATAATAAAATAATATTATTTTTCATCTCTACCCGGGTAGAAGTACCCCAGAAGTTTTAGGAACTTCTAATCCCCAACATGTCATCGCACCTTCTACCCCAGAAGTTTTAGGAAATTCTAATCCCAACACGTCAGCGCAGCTCCAATAATTTTTACCTCGTTTTTGGGTGAGAGGTAGAAGTACACATAGACTTCTACCTCATGCTCTTAGAGCATCTCCAGTGATGAGTGCAAGTTTTGGGTGATGAGTAGGCCACGTGTGCGCCAACTTATATTTTTTCTACTTTTACCCAAAAAAACTTCTACCCCATCTAACCGTTTTACCCAAAACATAAATTTTATAGGTCCCACACTTACTTACTTTATAGTTTTTATTTATTATTTATATTTAAATACTAATAATAATAATAATAATAATAATAAACATTAAAAAAATGATTTTTATATAAAATAAAATAAATATTTTATATTTTATATAATTCATGATTAAAATAAAAATATTACAAAACATAAATTTAAAATAAAAATAAATACTATTTTTTTATTTAAAATTTTTAGCGTTAGAAAATTAATTTTAATTAATTTTTATATAAAATAAAAATTATTTTTAATTAATTTTTATATTAAATAAAAATATAAATAATCCGTTAACGTTAAAATTTTAACTATTTAAATTTTTTTAATTTTAATTAATTTTTATATAAAATAAAAATGTAAATAATCTGAGTTACAAATTTAATTATTTCAAAATTCTTATTTTTTATTAATTTTTATTTAAAATATAACGTTAAAATATAAAATAATTTTTAACATTAATTTTTATATAAAATAAAAATATAAATAATCCTTGAAATTTTAACTATTTTAAAATTTTTAATTTTAATTAATTTTTATATAAAATAAAAATGTAAATAATCTGAGTTAAAAATTTAATTAGTTCAAAATTCTTATTTTTTATTAATTTTTATTTTAAAATATAACGTTAAAATATAAAATAATTTTTAACGCTAAATTAATAATAATAATAATAATAATAATAATAAAATAATATTATTTTTTATCTCTACCGGGTAGAAGTTCTTCTACCTCAGAAGTTTTAGGAACTTCTAATCTCAACACGTGAGCGCACCTTCAATGATTTCTACCTCGTCTCAACACGTCAGCGCACCTTCAATGATTTCTACCTCGTTTTAGGTAAAAGTACAGATAGACTTCTACCTCACTGGAGATGCTCTTAGACTTTAATAAAACACTAGATAATTACTCTTTTCATCAAACCCCTAAATTAAATTAAATTAAAACGATTTTAATTGAACTGAAATTAAGTCAAAAAATGACACATACTTTAATCTTATTAAAGTATGATGACATGGACCACACACGGACCACACACGTGATTGCTAGATAGCTCAACCGTTGACGACTCAGTCTTGGCTTGAATGTGGACTTGGTCCTTGACAAATTAAAAATATACTACAAGAAAATTAACATCTTTGAAGTAAGTAAATCGAGCTAATATTCATTTTTGTTTTCTTATTATACTTGCTGCCTCCTTTGTCCAATGATCGTATATAGATTAAAATATAAAATAAAACTGTTTCAGGAAAGAGTAAATTTAATTATTTTCACTTTACAATGTGATCATTAATTTTAACGAACCAATTTTTTTTTATCATGCATCATTTCATACTTGACTAGAGAGTACTAGAGAGTATTTCTTCTCTACGAGATCACGCACATTCTTTTTTGGTTTCTTAAAATTAATAAACACTTTATTTAAGAAAATAATTAATTTTTTTGTTTAATTTAAAAGATAATTTTAACCTTGTTTTTTAATTTTTATTTTAATTTGTTAAAATTAATAAACACTTTATTTAAGAAAATAATTTTAACCTTATTTTTACTTTATTAAATTTAAAATATATTTATACTCAAAAATTTTAATAAAAATTAATAAATTGTTATAATATATATATATATATATATATATATATATATATATATATATATATATATATATATATATATATATTATAGTGAATGACTAAGTTAGAAACCCTAGATTGTATCGTATATAAAGGGTCTCCCCTCATTAATAAATTCATACAATTCTCTCTCAATTCTCTCAACTCTCTTTATTTTATAACACGTTATCAGCACGAGAAGCTCTACCACGTTCTTCATCCAAGTTCTACCCATCCAAGATCCGAAGTACAAGGCAAGAATTTATATTTTGTTTATATTTATTAAATAATTATAAATATATCTACTTCTTCTCCCTTCTTCACACAAAAGTAATATGTTCCCGAAGAACATATAATTTGATATTCCTGAAGTAATATAATATGTTGCTGAAGAACATTATAATTTGATATTCCTGAAGTAATATCAAATTAATTATCCTAAATAAATCAATTAAAATTTTAATGTTCCTGAAGAACATTATGATATGATATTCCTGAAGAGATATCAAATCTAAAAATTAAATGTTCTTGAAGAATATCATGTCATGATATGATATTCCTGCAGAAATATCAATATCGAATTGATTATATACTAATTATCTCGAATAACATCTTTGAAAATCGAGATCTGATGTATCTTATTTTGTAGATACTCATGGCAAACATCGCGAAACTAGATTCCGTTGAACTGGATATATCTGGGAAGAATTATTTATCGTGGAACCTTGATGCTGAGATTCATTTGATCTCCAAGGGTTTGGGTGAGAAATCAAAGAGGCAAACACGTCATCCCCGCAGGATCGTGCAAAATCACTCATATTCCTTCGTCATCATATTCATGAAGGGTTGAAAGTTGAGTATCTCACTGTCAAAGATCCCCACGTCTTATGGAAAAATTTGGCTGATAGATTTGATCACCAAAAGACCATTGTCCTCCCTAAAGCACGCTACGAGTGGATGCATCCCCGCTTACAAGATTTCAAAACTGTTAGCGAGTACAATTCTGAACTATTCAGAATAACGTCAAAATTAACCTTGTGCGGAGAAAAGATCAATGAAGAGGATATGATGGAAAAGACGTTCTCCACATTTCATGCATCAAATGTGCTCCTGCAGCAGCAATACCGTCTGCGTGGCTTCAAAAAGTATTCTGAGCTCATATCATGTCTGTTAGTGGCAGAACAGAACAATGAGCTACTGATGAAAAATCATGAGAAACGACCTACTGGATCCACACCATTGCCTGAAGCAAATATTAATGAACGTGGACGTAGTCGTGGTCATGGGCGAGGACGTGGACGTGGATACCAACAAGGACGTGGCCGTGGGGGGTCTCATGGGCGAAATAATTGGCAAAATAATCAGCAAGGTAGTAGCTTCAAAAGGCATAAGCCAAACTAGAACAAGGTGCGCGAAGAAAAATGCTATAGATGTGGAATTGTGGGGCATTGGAGTTGTGCCTGTCGCACGGCTAAACACCTTGTTGAGCTCTACCAGAATTCTATCAAAGGAAAAGGCAAAGTAGAGACCAATCTTGCTGATTACAATGACTCAATCTTTGAGGATTATGATGGCCCAGTTGACATCACAAAATTGGAGACCTCTGACTTCTTTGAGGACCCGAATGGCAATATCGATAATTTGATTGGCAATGGCGTATAGGAAAACATGGAAAACATTGATTAGTTTATTTTCAAAGCACTTTCGTTATGATCAAAATGTTTAGATCATTTTAATAATTTATCGTACTTTGTTTATCTTTTCAAAATAAATTTTAAAAACTATTTTATTTTTATAGATGGATTACCAAGATGAATGTCTTGCCGATAGCGCCACCACCCACACAATACTTCGAGATAAAAAGTATTTTATAAACTTGAAATTTGCAAAGAACAATGTCATTACAATTTCTGGTGCATCCAGTATTATTGAAGGCTCCGAAAGAGCTAGTGTTATCTTGCCAAATAACACCATACTAGACCTAAAAGATGCATTGTATTCTAGCAAATCGCGAATGAATTTGCTAAGTTTTAAAGATATTCGTTGTAATGGATATCACATAGAAACAATGCATGCAAATCATATTGAATATCTTTGCATAACTTCTTTTGATTCTGGAAGAAAACAGATAAAAGAAAAACTGCAATCACTTCCATCTGGCATGTATGGAACCGTGATAAAATCAGTTGAAGCAAATAATGTAATGAACCAGAAGTTCACTAATTCACAAGCTTTAATGCTTTGGCATGATCGACTTGGGCATCCTGGGACAACTATGATGCGTCGAATCATTGGTAATTCAAATGGGCACCAACTAAAGGATAAGATGATCCTTTTAGCGAATGAATATCCATGTAGTGCGTGTTCGCAAGGCAAGTTAATTATTAGACCTTCTGTTACGAAGGTTAATGCAGAATGTACAACATTCTTAGAAAGAATCCAAGGAGATATTTGTGGACCAATACATCCACCATGTGGACCATTTCGTTATTTCATGGTGTTGATTGATGCTTCCACACGATGGTCGCATGTTTGCTTGCTCTCTACAAGAAACGCAGCATTCGCTAAAATACTTGCTCAAATGATAAAATTACGAGCACAATTCCCTGACTACTCAATCAAGAAAATTCGTCTTGACAATGCTGCCGAATTCAAGTCGGAAGCATTCGATAACTATTGTATGTCAATTGGAATTGAAGTTGAACATTCGGTAGCTCATGTTCACACACAAAATGGTTTAGTTGAATCGTTTATAAAACGTCTCCAGTTAATTGCTAGACCATTACTTATGAAAACAAAGCTCCCACAATCTGTTTGGGGACATGCCATACTGCATGCTGCTTCACTGATTCGTATAAGGCCTACACATTATCATCAGTATTTGCCTTTACAACTTGCAGTTGGTCAAGAACCTAATATATCACACCTAAAGATCTTTGGTTGTGCGGTCCAAGTTCCGATTTCACCCCCACAACGTACAAAGATGGGTCCCCAACGGAGGCTTGGAATTTATGTTGGGTTTGACTCACCATCAATAATTAGGTATCTTGAACCATTAATAGGGGATTTGTTTACTGCAAGATTTGCAGATTGTCATTTTGATGAAATGACTTTTCCCACTTTGGGTGGAACAAAATTGAATATTGAGAATCCTCGTATTATCTCTTGGAATGAAAAAATATTGTCACACTTTGATCCTCGAAATAAGTTGTGTGAGGAGGAAGTTGTAAAGATCATTAATTTGCAAAGAATCGCAAATCAACTTCCCGATGCGTTTGTTGATACAACAAAAGTGACAAAGTCACATATACCAGCAGTAAATACTCCTTCGAAAATTGATGTCCCTGAAGAGCAAATTAACATAGCAAATGAGTCTCAAATACGCCAAAAGCGTGGTCGACCACCCGGTGCAAAAGATATTATACCGAGAAAGAGAAAAGTACATGTACAAGAGAAAACTCATACTCAAGCTATGGATAAGATAGTGATTGATCAATCAAATGAAAATGAATTCGTTCCTGAAGAACCGTTAGTGCCCGAAAATAATGAGATCGCAATTAATTATTTATCATCTCATAAATTATGGGAGCGAACTAATGTTGTCATGGATAACATATTCGCCTTTAATATGGCACTTGAAATAATGCAAAATGAGGATCCTGAACCACAATCTATGAAAGATTGTCAAGTTAGAAGTGATTGGCCAAAATTGAAAGAAGCCATACAAGCAGAGTTAAATTCATTGGAAAAACGAAAAGTTTTTGGACCTGCAGTCCGAACTCCTAAAAATGTAACCCCTGTAGGGTACAAATGGGTTTTTGTAAGAAAAAGAAATGAAGATAATAAAATTACAAGATACAAAGCTCGACTTGTAGCCCAAGGCTTCTCACAAAGGCCAGGAATTGATTACGAGGAAACATATTCTCCAGTAATGGACACTATAACATTCAGATTTTTAATAAGTCTGACCGTGTCACAAAAGCTCGATATACGCCTTATGGACGTAGTAACTGCGTATTTGTATGGTTCACTCGATAGTGACATTTACATGAAAGTTCCCGAAGGACTTAAAATACCACAAGCAAATGATACATGCCCTAGAACTATGTTCTCAATCAAGTTGCAAAGATCCCTGTATGGATTAAAACAATCCGGGCAAATGTGGTACAATCGTCTTAGTGAATACTTGTTGAAAGAGGGATATAAAAATGACGACCTATGCCCTTGCGTTTTCATAAAGAAAACAAATGTTGGATTTGCAATCATTGCAGTTTATGTTGATGATTTAAATTTGATAGGAACTCCTGAAGAGCTCAACAAAACTGCAAATTACTTGAAAAATGAATTTGAGATGAAAGATTTAGGAAAAACTAAGTTTTGTCTGGGTTTGCAAATTGAGCATATCAAAGATGGATTATTTGTTCATCAATCGTCGTATACAGAAAAATTGCTAAAACGATTTAATATGGATCAAGCATACCCATTGGATTCACCAATGGTTGTTCGTTCACTTGATGTGAAAAAGGATCCATTTCGTCCACTTGAAGATGGGGAAACAATTCTTGGTCCTGAAGTACCATACTTAAGTGCAATTGGTGCATTAACTTATCTTGCTAATTGCACTCGGCCTGATATAGCATTTTCTGTTAATCTCCTCGCGAGATATAGCTCTGCACCCACTAAAAGACATTGGAATGGTGTTAAGCACATACTGCGATACCTAAAGGGTACCATTGACTTAGGTTTATTCTATTCACAAAATTTGGGATCTTCTTTAGTTGGATATGCAGATGCAGATTATCTTTCAGACGCACATAAAGCAAAATCACAAACGGGATACGTTTTTACTCGTGGAGGAACTGCCATATCATGGAGATCCGTGAAACAAACATTGACGGCAACATCTTCAAATCATTCTGAAATTATTGCAATTCACGAAGCGAGTCGAGAGTGCGTATGGCTAAGGAATATGACTCACTACATCCAATCATCATGTGACCTTGGCTCTACAAAGGATGGTCCAACAATACTATACGAAGACAATGCCGCTTGCATAACACAACTCAAAGGAGGCTACATCAAAGGAGACAGAACAAAGCACATCTCTCCAAAGTTCTTCTACACACACGAGCTTCAGAAGAATGGCGAAATTGAAGTTCAAAAAGTACGATCAATTGACAACTTAGCCGACCTATTCACGAAGTCATTACCCATTTTCAAGAAACTAGTCAATGGAATTGGTATGCGTCGACTCAAGGATGTTCAGTAATCTAAATCAGGGAGAGCAAGCTGTACTCTTTTTTCTTCGTTCAGGTTTTGTCTCACTGGGTTTTTCTGACAAGGTTTTAACGAGCCAGCAATCTTATAAACAGTCATTCAAGGGGGAGTGTTATAAATATATATATATATATATATATATATATATATATATATATATATATATATATTATAGTGAATGACTTGTTGGCTAAGTCAGAAACCCTAGATTGTATCCTATATAAAGAGGTCTCCCCTCATTAATAAATTTATTCAATTCTCTCTCAATTCTCTCAACTCTCTTTATTTTACTCCCTCCGGCCATTAATAGATGTCATACTTTGCTGGACACGGAGTTTAAGAAAATTGTTATTTTTGTATTTTTTAATTGAAAAGTAAAAGGTAAAAATATATTTTAAAAGTAAAAAGTAAAGTAGTTGTGAGTAAAGTTTAAAAAGTAGGTGAGGTAAAGTAGAATAAAATTGTATATTAAAATGAAAAAGTTAGAATAATTATTTCTTTTTTTGGAGTGTGTCAACTATTGTTGGACACCCCAAAAAAGAAAGTGTGACAACTGTCTTTGGATGGAGGGAGTATAACATAAATTAAATTGTACCTTGGTTTGTCACATGTACTCCCTATGCCAAAGCTATAGAAAAATGTAGTTATTTTTTTATAATTTTTGTATATTGTTTATTAAAAATAATTATTTTTTTATAATTTTTGTATATTGTTTATTAAATTTTATTTTAGTTATTTTTTCATGATTTTTGTATATTGTTTATCATGTGTATTTGACGAAAAAAAAAGTTCAATGATCGCCTTTGGTATAGCTATGGAAGAGTATATACTTAAATTAAAAGTGTGTAAACCGATAGATAGAGTTACATTTATGACGACACGAAATGAAAAGGAGTATAATAAATGAAAAGTTAGCGAGTGACGTAGTGCACAACGAGCGTCCACAACAGCACTCCTTTTATTGTTACTTCCGTATGTGGTTGCGAGCCTACAACGTCGTCGACTTTTTGTTTCTACACACCCTCTGCTCTGCCATCAAATATTATACGTCACTCTCTCTCTCTGTATATATATTTATATATTTATAGATTTATATATGTCGTCTCCACTTTCCCTCCATTAAAACCCCCCAATTTACAAACCCCAAACTCAAAACCAAAGCTCCGAAATTCCTCAATCACTCCATCTCCAAACCAAATACGCAAAGAGATCAAACGAAGATCGAGCCGTGTTGCAGTAACTTAATGTTTAGAAGCAACAATGTTGCGGCCCGGTTATTCGAGCGCCAGGTTTCAAGCCCGGCTCCGAGCACCTCAGTGAGTTCACTTCTTCTCTGCGTTTCTTCATTTTCCGATTTTCTGTATGTCTTGCTCGGTTAATTCCATAGAAAAAAAAATATGACTAATTAGAAGTGGGATTTCGATTAGGGATCGTGGGCTTGTACTGGAACTGCTTTTTGTTTTTAATCTGGGATTTGGGGTGACTTTACCACTGTAAATTTCTTTCTTGAAAAAAAATTACCATGTTAAACTTTGGTATGAGGGAGGTTCTTTGAGTATTTGATTAATTGCCCGTGTGTTAATTCTGGCCGCCATTGTTGGACAAATCAAGAAAAATTTGGGGAAAATTTTGGGTTAGAAATTCCATAATTACTCGGTTCATCCCGCAGGTCCACACGGCGCGGCGATTTTACGAGAACATTGTCCCGGGACACACGGTGTTCGACGTGAAATGCCCGGACATTCTTTTCCGTAAGTTCAGTGATGATGGACAGTACCTTATAACCTTCAGCAGGAACCATCAAGATCTCATTGTTTACCGGCCAACTTGGCTCTCCTTTTCCTGCAGAGACCCGGACTGCCATGATCACGACCTTCCCTCTAAAGCCAACAAATTCGAAAGTTTCTTTACCCAATTGTACAGCGTCACCCTTGCCTCACCCGGCGAGCTGATATGCAAGGAGTTCTTCCTTTACGAGGAGAAAAATCAGTTCGGGTTATTCGCAACCTCGACTATGCAAATTCAGGATGTGCCTCCCACTGGAGGCGCGATTCCCGGAATCCTGTCTTTCGAGAAAATAACATTTCACCTTGTCAGGTTTGTGGCTTTGACCTTGTGATGTGGTTTTGATACTTTTTTGGCTATGCAATTATCTCTTCATACTTCTTCAATAATGTTGTTTCTTATTTTTGTATTAAATTAGTTTGAAGGATGGAGTTATTCTCGACAAGAGGGTTTTCTACAATGATTTTATTAATTTGGCGAATAGTATGGGTGTTTATTTGTATGATGATTTGGTGGCTATAGTCTCGCTTCGCTATCAGAGAATACACATTCTTCAGATTAGAGACTCGGGCAACCTTGTTGATGTGCGGTCCATTGGTCAATATTGCCACGAAGATGATGAGCTTTTCTTGAATTCCAATTCTCAGGCAAGTGTTTCTCACTCAAGCTATTGCTGAAACCATTCACGCAATTCTTCCCAAGATTATAAAACTTTTACTTTAAGGTTTAAAATGCATGAAGCTATGTTGTCTTTTTTTAGGAGATTCGGTTCATAGATTTTCTTCTGATAGGAAATTTAAATAGAGAAATAGAATGATTTAACATTACGAGTGGTTTTGATCATAATCAGCAATATCCAGAAGCTCCTTTACTGGGTGGTTTAAAGCAGCGGTTGCTTTCTTTCATATTTCGAGGGATGTGGAATGAAGAAGGGGATCCAATATTGGTAAGTAATATCATTATTTAAGTGTTGATTAAACAGTCGTATAAATTTTGAACTCCATTTTAATTTTTTTTTGTAACCATGACAGTTGGAATTGTTTTATTTGGGAACCCCCCAAGTTGTACCCAAATACGTAGTATTTTGGCCTTCGGATAGTTGTTAGAGATGAGTAATATCCATTATCAGCTTATTTGCTGGTCTTTTAATGTTTTGATCAGTTACTAATCTTAATCTCTTATTCTCTTTATCTCACCCGTCTTTTTTTTATTATTATTTCTGCTACAGAGAATGCAATGCCTGAAGAAAAAATTCTATTTCCATTTTCAAGATTATGCTAATTTGCTTTTATGGAAGGTGATAATCTTTTATGGAGTATATCTTATTGTTTGTTCTCAATTATATTAAAAAGTGATTATACATATATATATTTACGATGGTTGATTATATTGTACAGGTTCAATTCTTAGATCGCAATCATCTATTGATCAAGTTTGGTAGTGCTGATGGTGGGGTGAGTCCTTTCGTGCTTATTACTTCAATGTACTATCGTCGATCATTAAATCTTTGAGATAGACTTATGGACGCATATATGCTTGTTAATTTACGAAATCGGGCTCATATTTTTCAGTTAACCATTTCAAGATATTGAGTGAAACACTTAACAATTTATATATACACACATTTTATGTTTCATCATTTAATCCCCCTCTTTATGTATGTGATATAGTTCTAATTTTTTCATGGAAGCTCATTGCGATTTTCCTGTGCTTTAGGTGGCAAGAAATACGGACAATAACCATGCATTCTTTGCTGTATATAATATGGAGACAACAGAAATTATTTCATTTTATCAGGTGTTTGTAATCAGTAATCACTCTGCTTGTGTTCCATTATTTTTCGGTTTGTATTTGATGATAAGTTCTGTTTTTTTTTTTTTTTGGTTTTCTTGTAGAGCTCGGCTGATGAGCTTTATACGTTGTTTGAGCTCTTCTGTGACCACTTCCATTCATCGTCCAATAATTCATTTTACATGAATTTTTTGTCTTCTCATTCAAACAACATCCATGCCCTGGACCAGTTAAGAAGTAATAAAACCAATTCTAGCAGCTTGCCTCAGGTATTTATTTATAAAATGCTTATTTACATATTTTACCCTTAAATTTAGTCATAACTATGAAAAGGCCCAATTATCTTTTAAAATTACAAATATCCCCTGAAAATTGTCTCTTTGAAAGTGACTGTAGTATTCATAATTGGATGAAATCTTGGGGGTATTTGTAAATTTCCCTTCATATACTAAATATTATAAATATACTTGTGTTCCAGTTTGTGAGAAAGATGTTATCCACTTTGCCCATCAATTGTCAGTCGCAGAGTCCTTCGGCCTATTTCGACCAATCTCTGTTTCGATTTGATGAAAAGGTACACTTCACTTCTCCTGTCCACATTTCATATTACTTTCCAAAGTCCATAAAGGATTGCTTTATTACACTATCATCTTTAGTCTGTATCACATCTCGCGTTAATCTTTTAAGCAACTTTTGCAGTTGATTTCAGCAACGGACCTACACAGACTGTCTACTGATCACCCCATCAAATTTATTTCAAGAAGGCAACCTAATACTCTAAAATTCAAGATCAAACCAGGTAACTGTTGTGTTGTTGTTTTTGTTGTTAATGTTGTAGTTTGTTGTTTATATATACATTATATATACTCTCGAGGTTTGACCTAATTACATATTAAAACCAACCAACTTTCAAAGTTACAAAAGACACCCCTCATATTTTATTTTGTCTTACATTTACTTGTAACGAATTTACTTGTATTTGAAAATCAAATTATTTTTGGAAGCCTTCAGCTTTATAACGAATTACAGTTGATCACTTAATCGTAACTTAGAATCAATCTTTTACTTGTAAATCCTTAAAATGTCTTTTTTTTTTTTTTCTTTCTAATTTCTTATAATTGGAAACTATACTGCTTCTTAAAGTAGCTGTTTCTTAAATCTTTAGAATTTGACAATCATTTCTATAAATTTTGAAGGGCTTGAATCCGACACCACTGATACCCGTATGAAAAAGATCTCTTCGTTTCTGTTCCATCCGATTTTGCCTCTAGCGATTTCTGTACAACAGACCTTGTTCTTGCAGCCAGCAGTTGTAAATATTCACTTCCGTAGATGATTGTAGTTTTATAATCTCGTTTTCGATATGTTTACAATTAGTAGCACAGTAAATGATGCTTAGTTTCACAGAGGTGCACCAAGTATTTATTTGTATATTTCCATGTATCAGTACGATAATGAATGATCTTCTAAATGTATTACAAATACAACAATTTTGAGTTGAAAGTGAGATATGATATATTTCATAAGGTTAATGAATTCGAGTTGAAGAGTATACTATACATAAATCCTTGTATAAGAATGAAAGACAAAAAGTGTGGCCAACTGTAATTCCTTTAGTAGTATGGAATGGGAAGTGGAGGTGGAGATTCATAGGAAATTCCTGTTATAATTGGAGGCAGTGGTATGTTTATGTGAGGAGATGGAGATTGTGGTAAATATTTGTGTGATGGCGGAGAAGCTGGTGGGGGAGAACATTCAGAAGGTAGAGGCAATGAATGTGGAGAGGATGTTGAAGGTGGGGTAGGTGATGGTGATGGTGAAGGTGGTGGTGGTAATGAATATGTGTAAGTCGGTGAAGGTGATGGTGAAGGTGGAGGCGGTGATGAATAAACATATGGCGGTGGTGGAGGTGATTGTGAAGGTGAGGGTGGAGGTGAGTCAGGTGATGGAGGAGGTGGGGGCTTAGAATGAGTTGTGGGGGAGGACTTGTATAGAGGTGGTGGTGGAGAATAATGATAATTTCCATTCTTCGGTGGCGAGGCTGATGATAGTGGTGGTGGAGATAGAGTAGTTGGAGGTGATGGGGGTGGAGATGGAGGAGTTGGAGGTGTTGGAAGGCGACTTCCCGAAGAGACTTTTTGAGTAGGCGGTGATATTGGTGGTGGTGGAGATGGAAAGCGACTTCTCGAAGATACTTTCTGAGTGGGCGGCCGCTCTTTGCGAGACTTTGTTTGTGGCTTAGGAGGAGGTGGAGAGCGTGAACTAGGTCTAGCTGTCGGCAAAGACTTGAACAACACTCCACACTTCGACTTCTTACAATCAAACGGCTTTGCTTCATCTGAAGAACACTCCCTCGCCGCCCTCTGATCTCTCCTATCCGGAATACAGTTCTCCCGACCACCGCCACCAAACTTACCGCACTTCCCCGACTCCTTCACCAAGTAATTGTCAGAATAACTAAAATTCTGCAGCCGGGGCAGCCCACATATTCCGGCAACCACCTCCCCGGTGAAACGGTTGTGCCCCACATTCAGCCGCTCTAAGCTCCTCATCTGCCCGATTTCAACGGGCAGCGAACCCTCCAGACTGTTGAAGCTCACGTCAAACACCGTCACCTTTTTCAGCATCCTGATTTCCGGGGGCAGGCATCCGGTCAGGTTGTCATTCATCAGAATCACCTCGTTCAGAGTCTTCCCCATTCTCCCGATACTGCCTGGAATGCACCCTCCGAGCTCATTGTTACCCAAAACAAGAACGGAAACCGGAGAGTTCCCCAGATTCTCCGGAATCCCGAAACGAAACCGGTTGTCGTTCAAAAAAAGCGCATCCAACGTCAAATCGAAAACCCCGTTCGGCACGCTTCCTTCGAACTCGTTAAACCGGAGATCCAGGAACTTCAAGGAAGGCAAAGAGAGGACGGCTTTAGGGAACCCCCCGACGAAACGGTTGTTACTCAAGTCGAGCTCGAAGAGTAGCTTGAGCTTCCGGAATGTTCTAGGGACTAACCCGCAGAACCTGTTGGAGTTGACGTGGAAGAGAGCTAGGTCGGTGAGGAGGCCGAGCTCGTCGGGTAGGTAGCCGGCGATGTCGGCGTGGTTGAGGTCGACTCCGGCGACCACCCTGGCGGAGGCATTTGCCGGAGAGGCGGTGCAGAAGATGCCGTTGTAGGAGCATACGGCGGGGCCCGCCCAGTTGGCGGTGAAGTTGAGTGGGTCCGAGAAGATTGCGTGTTGTTTCCAGGCTTGCAAGGCGATGTAGGCTTGGCGGAGGGTCGGGTTTTCGAAGGTGAAGGTGTTGGCGACTCTTGTGATGATGTTGATATCGGGTTTGTTATCCTGTGCGGAGGTTATGGAGATTTGGGATGATGATAGTATTAGTAGGGTGAGAAGCAGGGATGCGAGGAGGGAGTTGGTGGTGAAGGAGGGAGTCATGACAGGGTATTTGGAAGAGTACATCAAGGGGGATTTGAGTAATAAATAGCAGCTGCTGGTACTGTTATGTATTCCCTCCAAGATTCAGAATAGAAAACTAAGTTAGGGGAGGCCATGAAGTGGAAATTATGGGATTAATTTTATAAGCAGATTTTCTTTCAATATTATGGAATTAGTGTGAATGAATATTGGAAGTTGACATTGTAATGAGTTGTAGGCAGCACGTTGGTGAAGATGATTTTTGAGTAGTGTCAGTTGTACATATTTTAATGCGGAGTTAATTACTTGAATGCAGTGGAGATGGTTACTGAAAATGGTGGATTCAGTGATACTGAAATTGTAACAGAGTACATAAAAATAACTGAGAAAAATTGTCTAATCCCATAGACGAGCTCCAAGATTCAATGGCAAAAGGAGCGTTGCCAAAACAGGCGGGGGAGGATGAAACGATCGGCACTTTTAAAGGCATGGTTAAAACCCATGTTTCTGACCCTGAGACATCTCTGATTGACCATGTCTGATTCAAGGTGTCAGGAGATACTCCAATGAGTCCTGATAACAAATTAACGTGCTTATTCTTATATTGATTTCTTTTGAAGGTTTGTTGGCCTGTCTTCTTATTCTTATTCTTATGTTAATATTATGTGATTAATATTATACATACATGCTGCTAATCTATTTGAATTTTTCCACATCATCCAGCTCATCCAAACCAGTTGACTCAAGTCTCAAAATTAATTGATTACTTATAGCAAATGGAGATTATTTAAATTTTATTTTCTGGAATTTTCATAGCTAATAATATTACATTGTTGATACATGAACCATCTTGTAGCATTAATATACACAGAAACCAAATCTCAATTCTCAGAGTTAAACTCCTTCTGCCATATCTTTAATTTGTTGCTTCAAAACTTCATTCCATCTTTAATTTGTTGTTACAAATGACAACAGCAATTGCAGGATTCGTGGCATCTCATGTGGGAACAGCTCTCACTTATATCTGCTGCTTAAGAACCAACGTCCACGATCTAACTGATGCGGCTAAAGAGCTGGAGGACGTGCAAGCCGATCTCCAGGTGAAAGTCGATGAGGCCAACAGGAGCGGAGAACAAATCTTGAATCAAGTCGAGGCTTGGATAGAAAAGGTTGCAAGCGCTCAAGTCAATGCACAAGATATATTTGTGAATCAGAACCCGGGGATTTTTAATCTCAAGTCACGTTACATTATGAGCAAAAGAGCTAAAGAGACAGCTGAATCCATGAACAAGCTTCGAGATGCTTGCAGTTTTGTTCGTGTATCAAGTCGCGCACTGCCAGCATCGATGGGACAGCTGACTCCTCCACTGAGGCAAACTAAAGGGATTGAGTCTAGAAAGAAGACTGAGGAGGACATCATGATGGCCCTGAGAGACGAGAAAGTATACGTGATAGGGATCTGGGGTATGGGAGGCGTTGGGAAAACGACTATAGCCAAGAAAATCATGCACAGAGCCAAGGAAGATGAACATCTCTTCGACGAAGTTCTCTTGGTGCCTGTCGGTCAGAAAGGGGACTTGATGAAGATTCAGCATGATATTGCTGATTGGTTGGACTTCAAATTGGAAGCGAAAACACTAGGCAAAGGAGCTACTCGGTTACGAGCTAGGCTAGAGGGTGGAAATAGAAAGCTCATAATTATCGATGATGTTTGGGAAAGAGTCAATTTGGAGGAGTTAGGAATACCTTGTCAAAGTGGATCATGCACCACCCTTTTAACATCTCGAGACAAAAGTATTCTTAATGCTCATACAGTTTTCACAATACAAATTTTATCTGATGAAGAAGCATGGCTTATGTTCAAAGAGAATGTGGGGGCTTGCTTGGATGATCCCAAATTGCTTCCCATCGCAAAGGAGGTTGCAAAAGAGTGTAAGGGTTTGCCACTTGCCCTTGTAGTCGTTTCCCAGGCACTAAAAGGTCAAGTAAAAGTACCTATTTGGTTAGATGCTTTGAAGCAATTGAAAAGCAGTAACCCGATAGATATCCTGTATGTTATTAAGGATGTTTATAATCCCATAAGGTTGAGTTACGATTTCTTGGAGAATCAACAAGCAAAATCATTGTTGTGTCTATGCGCTTCTTTCCCCGATGATCATGAAATCAGCCTCGAGTACTTGGCGTTGTATGGCTTTGGATTATGCATCCTTGGAGACGATATTGATAATTTGGAAGACACAAGAAACAGAATAGCTGGGTTGGTCGATACACTCAAAAAACGATTTCTGATATTAGATGGTAAGGAAGAACATTATGTCAAAATGCATGATGTGGTCCGCGACGTGGCCATATTCATTGCTTCAAAGGATAACAAGGCTATTCTCGAATTCACCTCACTGGACAGGTTAAAACAAAATCCTCACTGCAATATGCTTTTGGTGATTCAAAAACTATCTGAATTTGATGTTTTTTCTACCGGATTAACTTTCCCGAAGCTTACCTTTTTGTTGTGGATGAATGAGTCAGGATTTGGATATCATCCAATGACTGATAATTTTTTCAGAAGTATGCTGCAACTCAGAGTGTTGTCTATATCCTATTTTTCATTTGCAATAACTCAACAAAATATGATATTGCTGAAAAATCTTCGCACATTGCATCTTTACTCTTGTATTCTGGAGACATTGTCTGCTGTTGGTGAGTTATCGAGTCTTGAAATTCTTTATTTTCATTCTTGTCCCTTTGTTACGGAGTTGCCGGAAGAGATTGGGAGATTACACTGCCTTAGGCTTTTAGAAGTCACAAATTGTAGTGGACTCAAAAAAATAGTGCCAGGTGTGATATCGAGGTTGGGTCAACTTGAGGAGTTGAAAATGGTCGATAGCTTTAAGGGATGGGAGTTAGATGGTATAGAAAATGAAAGAAGCAATGCGTCGCTAGCCGAGCTTCAATCCTTGTCGAAGTTGACATGTTTGGAGATTGAAATAGAGGTTTGGCCTTTAGATGCACGAGTGTTGCAATTTTCTTCAAAGTTAGTAAAATACAACATTCAAGTGGGTGAAAAGTCAAAGAGGGAACCAAGTAGTGCTAATCATGAGAAGAAATTGTACGTCAATTTGCCAATGTGTAAAACTCTAATAAATTGGATTGACATGTTTTCAAGGACTGCCGAATATCTATGCTTGGAAGGATTTGATTCTAACGGTTTCGATTTCTCAGGCCTTCAAAACATTAGATGTTTGGTGTTTGAAAATTGTCGGACGGTGGTGAAACTCGTGAGTTTTGTTTCAACTTATTGGGGATTAGATGTTTTCCCTGTCTTGGAGGAGTTGTATTTACATTGTCTCCCCATGTTAGAAGAAATATGCGACGACTTAATTCAAGATGGATCCAATTCTTTTGCGGAACTAAAAAAATTAAGTCTCACAAATTTGGATAGACTATTGCAGGTGTGGAGGAGCAAAATTGAACTCAGAAATCTGTGCACCTTACGTGTTTGGAGTTGTAGAAAGCTACGTAGAGTGTTTTCGTCGTCGGTGGTAGTAAGGAGTCTTTCACAGCTTGAGACCCTTGAAGTAGAATATTGTGAGTCGGTGGAAGAGGTGTTCTGGATTGAATTTGAAGAGAAAGATGATGGGAATACTTCTTCTTCATGCATCACATTTCCAAAATTGAAGAGGTTAACTCTTAACCAGCTGGGAAGCCTGATGTGTTTCTGCAAAGGAATTGACATCATTGAGTTCCCTCAGCTTGACTACTTGAAAATAAATAACTGCCCAAAGCTCACAAGCTTTAGTAATGCTTCTTCTGATCATCAACATCATGTAAAGATGTGGGGCCGTGATTCTGTTCATATATTTTGCAACACAAAGGTACATATATATGTTTAGATTAATTGATTATAGGGGTGCATTCAGATTGAAAATATATCTACACTTCATTCAACACGTACAGGTGATCCTGTATGGATAAATTATTACTACAAAAGGTAATGGCATCAATGTTCATTCATCTTCGAACGATTTATTTGCAGATTACATTCGGCAGCTTGAAGAGACTAAGCCTCAGAGGATTCAACAATATCAGCTATTTATGGTGTCGCCATATTCCAAACAATTTCTTTGGTGAACTCGAGAACTTAGACGTATACAACATTGACGATATTGAAAACTTATTTTCATGCTCTATAGTTGCAAATCTTGTCAATCTCAAACACCTAACCATCAATGGATGCGGTGAGATGACATACGTGGTTGCAGATGATGACGGTAATGCAAAAACATCTTGGAAAAAGCCACTAATAATGTTCCCTAAATTGGAGAGTTTGGAGTTGCGTAGTCTGAAAAGACTCAGGTCTTTCTGCGAAGGAATTCATGACATCAATATTGAGTTTCATCGGCTTGTGGCATTGATTATTGAAAGCTGCCCAAAGCTCACAAGGGTTAATAATAATAATCATTCTGATCATGTCAATTCTTCTCCCACACATCATCATCAACTCATTTGCTACACAAAGGTACGTACATTATATATTTATTCCTTAGTTTTTATTGGGACGGAGCCACGGAGGTTGTAGTATATTTTATTTTGTAAAATAAGTTTGATTAGTTGTAATTATTTAATATTATATAATGTTTAAATAACTAAAAAATGAAATGTAGTTCGTTCGTTTTCTCCAATCTTACCTAGTTGGCAAGCAATCCCAATGCGGGACAGAGATAGTAATACATAACTTTAATTTCTTGCGGTTGATCGAGTGAAGAGAGAGTTCACCGTGGTTTTGGATTTTTCACAATTGGTGATCGAAATTGAGCTTCAATTTTTGTAATGTTGGTACCCAGTTACACGAACCAATTATACAACTACTCGAGTCAGGTATTAGATATCCGAATTAAAAGGCGATACATGATCAAAATATTTTGTAATTGGGTACGAGTACTCTGTAAATATTTTACAATATTTTTTTTTGGATATTTATTTTATTTTACGATTTTTAGTTGAATTTTTTCACATTAGTCGTAACATAATAACTTATTGATACATTAACTTCTAATCATTATCATATGATGAGTTATTGTATTTGCAGAGTACATTCGAGAGCTTGCATCCTTTCTTGGGCGACCTTGAGGTGTTAGACATAAATCAGTGTAATATTAACCACTTATTTTCATACGCAATAGCGGTAAATCTTGTCAATCTCAAAAAACTAAGCATCAGTGCATGCAAGGAGCTGGCATACCTTGTTGCAGAGGATGACCCGGAACCATCTGAAACAAAGTCACCTGTATTAATATTCCATAAATTGAATGAACTTCATCTCAGATATCTGCCCATGCTGAAGAATTTTTGTGATGGAAGATGGGATCTTAAATTACCATCGCTGAAACGACTGAATATTGACGAGTGTCCAGTGATGGAAAATCTTACAAGAGGATCAATAAGCACACCAAACTTGATGTATTTTTCAGCCCAAGATTCTAACCATTGGTTTTGCAACACAAAGGTAGGTATACAAACCAAAGCTTGATATTTATAAGGCATTTTGTGATTCTAAATACATCAATGAATGTCTTTCTAACTTGGCTATATAATATTTAGTTTTTTTTTTTTTTTTTGAAAAATCAATAGTTGAATTTTAATTTGTCTTATTTGACATATTTTAGTTGAATTTTGCATGTTTATCGTACATGAATCTTACATGACAACTTTTTATATTGTGTTTTTTAGTTTGACACATATTTAGCTGAATAACTGTCACACAAATTTGAATAAATTAAATATATATCTTTCGTTCTTTAGCTTGACACCAACTCACAAAGTTCTATTAAAAATCATCAAGTAAGACGAGTATTGATTTTCCTAAAATTTTAAAACTAAATGTGAAATTAGATATAGTCAATCTTATGTAGATAGTTTTGTAATACTATTTATCATCTTTACACTTTGCTTCATTACAGATTTCCTTACTTTTTCTAACAACTCAACAACTTTCATAATAATGTTTCATAGAATAAAATTAGAATGATCATTTTTATTAAAATGCTGTAAAAGATTTCCCAAATATTAATAGGAGATGGACTAGAGTGTCAAATACTCTTCATTCAATAGACCTCACATAACTTGGATTAATAATTCAATATTCTTAGCATTATATATGTGTATGGATTAGTGTATATGTATATGATGATTTATTTATTTTCAGCAGACATTTCACAACTTGAAGGATGTAATGATCGAAGGATGCGAGAATGCCTGTGCTGATCATATTAAGCACTTGTTTTCGTACTCAATGGCTGGGAATCTTGTCAATCTGGAAACACTAAGCATCTACAGTTGCAGTGAGATGGTATATGTGATTGCAGACGATGACGATAATCCACAAACATCTGGAAAAAAGCCACAAATTATATTCCATAAATTGCATCGGGTGGACTTTAGCTACCTGCCCAAGTTGAAGAATTTATGCGATTGGGGATGGGATGTTCAATTCCCATTGCTGGGAGTATTGAATATTGATGAGTGCCCTGGTATGGAAGGCGTTACACTAGAATCGGTAAGAAAACAAAACATGGAAGCTGTTCAAAGTAGACTGACAAGAGAAAGACCTGAAGGAGGAGTTGATTATTAAGGTGCGGACTTTTTCGATTCGGTTTTTTCGGGCTAGACATATTCGATCATATTCTTAAAAAACAAAATCGGTTTGGCTAGAGTCAGCCATCCGTTTCGGATTGGATCGAAATCCCTTCGAATAACAGACAAATATATCTTTGCCCCGCGCGAATAATTACCCTGCTTTATTTCACATGCTCTGCCACTTTTTTTTCGAATAATTATGCCCTTTTTCTTATATACTGTATGCCATTTTTCTTTTTCATTTAAAGTTGGTGGTGGGCTCTACCAAATAATGTGTTGTATACACAATCATACATGCTGCTAATCTATATCAAAAACAAAAACACGCTCTAGGCTTTCATAAACATTGAAACCAATTCTCAGATTTAATTAATCTTTGTTGTTAGAAATGGCAGCAGCAGCAATTCTAGGAGTCGTGGCTTCTCTCGTCGGACCGGCTATCGAACTCGGAAAATGTTTTCAGAAGCAGCTCAATTATCTCTGCTGCTTTCAAACAAACATCAATGCTCTGGATTATGCCGCTAAAGATCTGGCAGATGCGGAGGCCGACCTCCAGGCGCGAGTCGATGAGGCGAAGAGGAACGGGGAACAAATCTTGAATCAAGTCGAGACTTGGTTAGCAAAGGCTGGGGAGACTCGACTCAACAATACACTTGGAATTGGGACGCCGCTGCCGAGGATTTTCAATCTCAGGTCACGTTATTCCCTCAGCAGGAAAGCTATAAAGACAGCTCAATCCATGAACCTGCTTCGAGATACTTGCAATTTTGATCCCGTATCAATTCCCACTCTTCCAGCATCAATGCATCATGAAGAACGTCCTCAGTCTCCTCCAGATGGGATTGACACCAGAAAGAAGATCGAGGATGACATCATCATCGCCATGAGAGAAAGGAATGCTTACGTCATTGGGGTGTGTGGTATGGGAGGTGTTGGGAAGACCACTATGGCCAAGCAAATCATGAACAGAGCCATGGAATTAGATGAAGGTCTCTTCGACGAAGTCCTCCTGGTACCTGTCGGTCAACGAGTGGACATGTTGCAGATTCAGCATGGTATTCTTGATTGGTTGGGCTTGAAACTGAAAGAGGAAACCCTCGCACCAAGAGCTATTCGATTGCGCGATAGGCTACTCGGTGGAAACAGAAAGCTCATAGTTATCGATGATGTTTGGGAAAGAATCAATTTGGAAGAGTTAGGAATACCCTGTAAAAGTGATTCATGTACAATCCTTTTAACATCTCGAGACAGTCGTGTTCTTCGTCAAATGAATGCTCAGAGAGTTTTTACCTTAGAAAATTTATCTGAGGAAGAAGCATGGTCTATGTTTCAAGAAAATGTAGGGGCGTGCTTGGATGATGATCCGAACTTGCTTCCTACCGCAAGGGATATTGTGAAAGAGTGCAAGGGTTTGCCGCTCGCACTTGTAGCCGTTTCCAGAGCACTAAAAGATATAGCAAGCAAAGGTATTTGGTCAGATACTTTGAAGCAATTGCAAAGCAGTAACCCAATAGATATCCCACGTGTTATTGAGGATGTTTATAATCCAATTAGGTTGAGTTTTGATTTCTTGGAGAGTTCGCATGCAAAATCATTGTTATTTTTGTGCTCTTCTTTCCCCGATGATCATGAAATCAGCCTCGAGCATTTGGCGTTGTATGGATTTGGATTATGCATCCTTGGAGATATTGATAATTTGGAAGAAGCGAGAAACAGAATAACTAGGTTGGTCAATATGCTCAAAAGCCGATTTCTGATATTAGATGGCAAGGATGAACACTGTGTAAAAATGCATGATGTGGTCCGCGACGTGGCCATTTTCATTGCTTCAAAGGAAGACAAGGCTATTCTCAATTTCACCTCACCTGGCTCACTAGACAAGTATCCTCACATTAATGAATGCAATATGCTTTCGGTGATTCAAAAACAAAATCAATTTGATTTTCCTACGGGATTGATTTTCCCGAACCTTATCTTCTTGTGGATGTATAACCCAGGATTATTTGGACTTTCTTCAATGAGTGGTAATTTTTTCGAAGGTATGCAACAACTTAAAGTGTTGTGTATAAACCATTTGCCATTTGAATTTACACCACAAAACATGATATTGTTGAAACATCTTCGCACGCTGCATCTTTGTGGTTGCAATCTAAAGACCATATCTGCTGTTGGTGAGTTATCGAGTCTTGAAATTCTTTTTTGCGATTATTGTTACGTCATTACGGAGTTGCCGGTGGAGATTGGGAGATTACACCGCCTTAGGCTTTTAAGAGTCTCACATTGTTATAGACTCAAAACAATAAGGCCAGGTGTGATATCGAGGTTGGGTCAACTTGAGGAGTTGAAGGTTTTCGATGGCTTCAAGGGATGGGAATCAGAGGAAATAGAAAACGAAAGAAGCAATGCGTCGCTATCCGAGCTTCAATCCTTGTCGAAGCTGACATGTTTAGAGATTGAAATAGAGGATTGGTCTTTAGACGCACAAGTTTTGCAACTTTCTTCCAAGATAGTGAAATACAACATACAAGTGGGTGAAAGGTCACGGAGGGTATCACTGTGGGAACCAACTAGTACTTGTACTACTCATGAGAAGAAATTGTCAGTAAGTTTGCGAATGAGTACAAGTTTAAGAAATTGGATTGACGTGTTTGCAAGGACTGCCGAATATCTATGCTTGGATGGAGTTGATTCTAATGGTTTTGATTTTCCAGGCAATCAGAACACGAGATGTTTGGTGGTTAGAAATTGTCAGACGGTGGTGAAACTGGTGTGTTCTTCTTCAACTAAATGCAGATTCGGTGTTTTCCCTGTCTTGGAGGAGATGTATTTTAGTTCTCTTCCCATGTTTGAAGAGATATGTGACGGCCCAATTCCAGATGGATCTAATTCTTTTGTGAAACTAAAAACAATATGTCTGTCAAAATTGGATAGACTAATGCATGTGTGGAGGAGCAAAAACCAAGATGTTTTACTCGCCAATCTTAGCACCTTAATTATTTGGAGATGTGGAAATCTACGTAGAGTGTTTTCGTCGTCGGTAGTAATAAGGAGTCTCTCCCAACTTCGGATACTTGAAATAGAAAATTGTGAGTCCATGGAAGAGGTGTTCTGGATTGAAAAAGAAGAGAAAGATGATGGGAATAGTCCTTCATGCATCACATTTCCAAAATTGGAGACGTTAAGTCTTAGACTTCTGGGAAGGCTGACATATTTCTGCAAAGGGATTGACATCATTGAGTTCCCTCAGCTTGTTAGTTTGGAAATAGTAGACTGTCCAAAGCTCACAAGCTGTATTAATACTTGTGATCAAAATCATGTGAGTTCTTCGGGCAGCCATGATTCTATTCATATATTTTGCAACACAAAGGTACATACATAACCTTTTGATTTGTGATTTTTTGGGTTTTGGAAATACATATACTTCACTCAACATGACACCTATATTCTCTCATCATCTCATTATTTATTTGCAGTTTGGCAGCTTGAAGACACTCTGCATCGGAGGATACGAGCATATCAGCTATTTATGGTGTCACCACATTCCACATATTTTCTTTCGTCAACTTGAGGAGTTAAGTGTGTACAACATTGGCAATATTAACAGCTTATTTTCATACTCAATAGCTACAAATCTTGTCAATCTCAAAACACTAATCATCGCTGGATGCGATGATATGACATACCTGATTGCAGCAGATGACAGTATTGCAACAACATCTGGGAAAATAATATTTCCTAAATTGGAATGGTTGGCGTTGCGTTGTCTCACAAGCCTAAAGGCGTTCTGCAAAGGAATTCATGAGATCAATATTGAGTTCCATCTATTGGTTCATTTTAGAATTGAAGTCTGTCCAAATCTCACAAGCCTTAGTAATATGCATTCTGATCAAAATGATCCTCTGATCAATTATTTTTCCACACATCATCCGTCTTTTGATCTTGAAACAAAGGTACGTACATTTTATATACATTCTAATTATTTAATACTATTTTTCGTACACGTGTCCCAACACCAGACATTAAAAAAAGTTGTTTTAATTTCATTTTTTTAACAAAAAATGAAAATAAAAATGTATTTTTAAATTAATAAAATAAATATTTGTGAGTAAAGTTTTAAAAAGTAATTTAAGAAGTAATTTTGTCTAATGAAGGTGTACAAGCGTGGAGCTGTTGGAAGGTCTATCGACATTATGCGTTACTCGGGCTACGATGAACTGAAGCAGGATCTGGCCCGTAGATTTGGTATAGAAGGGCAACTTGAGGGCCATCAGAGAATTGGATGGAAACTCGTCTACGTGGATAATGAAAACGATATTCTCTTAGTTGGCGACGATCCTTGGGAGTACGTCTTTTTCTCCCTTTTCAAAATAGTGTTTCACAAGTGTGTTTTTTTCTCTAGTATGTTACTCTATGTTGATTCAAGAAACAAATGGTGCATTTTTCAGGGAGTTTGTGAGCTGCGTTCGTTGCATCAAAATCCTTCCCCTGCAGGAGGTCCAACAACTGAATTTATTGGACGAGGATTTGGGGACCAGTGTCCATCCGAATCAAGCTTCTAGTAGTTCTGATAACGGCGTGTTCGGCTAGTTAGGAAAAATGGGATTTGCTTTTGTAAATTTCTTCCACAAAATCCCATCAAGCTTTGTAGCTTTGTAATCCATCTATTGCGGTACTTATATGAATGAATATAAATAAATATTATTAAAAAATTACTTAACTAAATACAATTAATTATATTTCTGTTATTAAACAAGGCTTTAAAAAAATTAACAAAATAAATTATTTTTTAAATAAGTATAATTCTAAAAAAAGAAAATTATCATTTTATTAAATAAATTAATGATAAAAATATTCAAAATTAATTAAATATTAATAAACATAAATAATTTATATAAATACTAATCCATTATAGTATTAATTATTACTAATTTTCTATGTAATTATTTAATAATTTCATGTTTAATAATAAATCAATTATTAAATACATTTAGATGATTAGTTTATTTTGGTACTCATTTTATTAATTAACTAAATATTAAATAAAAATGATAAAATTTGGTAATTGATTTTATTAAAGTCTAATTTAACAATAAATTTAGTTAATTAATTATGTATTAACATAATGTAAAAATATAAAAAAAATTTAATTATAATCATATATATTCAGTTTGAGTCCTTAATACTTCAAATAATTTTGCATGTATATTTTCTTTGTATCTCTAATTTTTTTTATAATTTTGTTAGTTAATTATATTTTTCATAATGTATTTGAAAAAAATTATAACAAGAATTGAAATATTACCACCTCTCGGAACTCTCTGTTAATTTCTTTTGTAAATAACAAAAGAAACTGAGAAACAGTTCCTGATGTTAGGAAATTCGCGTCCGAATTCCTTTCCTGAAAAGCAATACGAACAAACAAGAACGAAAATTACGCGAAATAAAGGAGACACGAGATTATAGTGGTTCACCCGTTAACGAGGGCTACGTCCACTTCTTGCCGCTGCAATAATTCACTAGAACGATTATAGGACTTGATTACACGACTTTGTAATGCTATAATTCGACTCTAAACTTTCTGGAGGTGTTAACCCTATTTTACACGCATAGGGTTCTTATATAGGGGAAGAAGCTCCCAGGGTCCCTCATCTGAGATCCCTGGGGAAGAGAAAAAAAAACCCGCTTCTGTGTAAAAGCCCCCCAAATGTCGGCCGACGCCATAATCAGTGCAATCCACTGTCGGCCGACATTGGACTGGCGACCGCCAGACACAAAACGGCGCCCGCCGAAATTGTTCTGCGATCGCCGGAGGTGGTTTGGCGCCCGCCGAAAGGGCCCAAAACCCTGCAGATGTTCTGACTCGTTTCTCCCGGTTTCGACGCCCGCCGAAACCCATTTGGCGCCCGCCAAACTTGGCCCGCGATCGCCGGAACTCCTCCGGCGACCGCCGTTTCTCCCGTCGTCGTTTTCTCGTCTTCTCGGCGTGAATCGGCCTCCACACTCAACAATCTCCCACTTGGAGCTGATTCACGATCCCTATCTTCTCTTCCCATTGCAGCGGCGTCCCGGTCCTAATCCCAGAAGACCAACCGAGGTTGAACACAACCTCAACTTGTCGCACGACACCACCTTCGTAAACATGTCGGCCGGATTCTTACTCCCAAGAATCTTCTCCAACACCAAGATGCCTTCCTCCAAGGCCGATCGAATGAAGTAATATCTCAGCTGGATATGCTTCGTTCGAGCATGGTACACCGGATTCTTCGCCAAGTGAATGGCGCTCTGACTGTCGGAATACAAGACACTCCCCGAGTGTTCTTGCCTCAGCTCTAGCAGAAATGCCTGTAGCCACATCATTTCCTTCGCGGCTTCCGTCACAGCGACGTACTCCGCCTCACAACTCGATAGTGCTACTATCTTCTGCAACCTCGACACTCAGCTAATCGCGGTACCCCCGAAAGGGTACACGTACCCAGTAGTGCTCTTCCTACTATCCACATCTCCTCCGTTGTCTGCGTCCACGAACCCAAGTAACCCCAAATCTGATTTTTGGAACCTCAAAACAAAACCGGAAGTCCCTCTCAAGTATCGAAAGATCCACTTGACGGCTTCCCAGTGTTGCTTCCCCGGATTACTCATAAACCGGCTGACCACTCCCACTGCATGGGCAATGTCAGGCCTCGTGCACACCATTGCATACATAAGGCTCCCAATCGCAGAGGCGTAAGGGACCTTATCCATATGGTCCATCTCCTTCTCGCTCGTCGGCGAGTCCTCCTTTGACAGACGGAAGTGACTAGCCAAAGGAGTGCTCACGGGTTTCGCACCCTCCATGCTAAACCGTGCTAGTACCTTCTTCAGGTACTCCTCTTGAGACAACTCAAGACCATCCTTGCTCCTCGTGATTCTCATCCCCAGGATTTGTTTGGCAGCACCCAAATCCTTCATAGAGAACTCCCTCGATAGACTCTTCTTAAGCTTGTCGATCTCCGCCAAGCTTGCCCCGACTATCAGCATATCATCTACATAAAGGAGCAATATTATGTAGGTACCTCTTCCAAGACTCTTGAAATAGCAGCAGTGGTCCGCCTCGCACCGCGTGAACTCGACCCGCTTCATGAACATGTCGAACTTCTTGTACCACTGCCTCGGAGTTTGCTTCAACCCATACAAGCTCTTCTGAAGCTTACACACCAGCTTCTCCTTGCCTCGGACTTCGAAACCCTCCGGTTGCTTCATATAGATTTCTTCATCTAGGTCCCCATGAAGAAATGCGGTCTTTACATCCATTTGCTGAAGATGTAAATTCTCCTGTGCCACCAAGTTAAGCACCACCCGGATGGTTACCATCTTGACTACCGGAGCGAAGATCTCCGTGTAGTCGATCCCTTCCTTCTGCTGGAAGACTTTCACCACTAATCTTGCCTTGTACCGAACGCTTCCATCGTGTTCTTCCTTTGCCCGGAAGACCCATTTATTGTGCAAGGCCTTGTTCTCCTTCGGAAGCTCGGCTAGTTCCCAAGTCTGATTCGACATCAATGAGCTCATCTCCTCTTTCATGGAAGACTCCCACTTGATCGAATCCCTCGCTTGTATAGCCTCGGTGTAGCTCTCCGGCTCACCCCTATCAGTCAGCAAAATATAGTTAAGAGAAGGTGAAAATTTATGGGGAGGTCTTCTTACCCTAGTCGACCTCCACGGTTTCGGTGTAACTGGATCGATGTTGGGATGAGCGTTCTCATCTTGCTCATCCTCGCTGCTCGTGTAGCTCTCCTCGATCTTCTCGGTCTCCGTGACCTTCACCGGAACCTCCTCCGTGTCTTTCACGGGATCAATAATTTCTTCAACATTTTCGTCTTTACCCTTGTACAAGACCGCCTCGTTGAAGATCACATTCTTGCTTCGGATCACCTTATGATTTTCGGCATCCCAAAATCGGTACCCGAACTCCGTGCCGCCATATCCAAGGAAGAAGCACTTCTTAGATTTAGGATCAAGCTTGCTACGAGCAGCTTCGTCGATATGGACATACGCCAGACACCTGAACACCCTCAAGTAGGACAGATTCAACTTCTTCCCACTCCAAACCTCCTCAGGAATCCGATATTCCAGAGGAACCGACGGTGCTCTGTTGATTAAATGAGCTGCCATGTCGATGGCATATGCCCAAAACATCTTAGGCATCCCCGAATGTAATCGCATACTCCGGGCCTTCTCATTTAGCGTCCTGTTCATTCGCTCCGCTATTCCGTTCTGTTGTGGGGTCCCCGGAATAGTCTTCACCATCTTGATCCCACTCTCGACACAAAACTGTTTGAAGTCGGCGTCAACGTACTCACCACCGTTGTCGGACCTCTAACACTTCACCTTGAGATTTGTTTCATTCTCAACCTCGGCTTTCCATTTCCTGAAAACAGAGAACACGTCACTCTTATTTTTCATGAAGTACACCCATACCTTCCTTGTGGAGTCATCGATGAAGGTAACATAGTAGAGTGATCCTCCGAGTGAGGCGACGAGAGATGGTCCCCAAACATCCGTGTGTACTAGTTCCAGCTTCTCCGCCTTGGGCTCCCTTCCATCTTTGGATAAACTCACTCGTTTCTGCTTTCCAAGAATGCAGCTCTCGCACACGTGAGACTCAATCGCCTTGAGTTCGGGCAGCAGCCCATTCTTTGCCATGATCTTCATCCCCTTCTCACTCATGTGCCCCAGCCTGCAATGCCACAATTCGGTCTTCTTGGTGTTATCAACAACACCAGCCAAGTCCCTCACGCTCGTCGTCATGTAAAGTGTGCCCGTCTTATGACCTCGAGCTATGGTCATGGCGTTCCTCGAAACTTTCCACGAACCATCTCCAAATGACACCCGGTGACCATCACTGTCAAGCTGGCCCACCGAAATCAGGTTCCTCTTCAACCCCGGCACATGTCTGACCTTGGAAATCTTCCAAGTTTGCCCATTTGACATCTTTAGGTTGATATCTCCCATCCCGACTACATCGAGTTGCTCGTCATCTGCAAGAAAAACCTTTCCATAGTCACCCGAGACATAATTCAGCATTACCTCTCGCTGTGCAGTAGTATGGAAAGAAGCCCCTGAGTCAAGCACTCAGGAATCGATCGGTGAGTCAACCGATAAGAGAAGGACGTCCCCATCGTCGTCATCCTCTTGTGTTACCGCATTGGCGGTTCCCTTCTTCTTGTTATCGCTCTTCCCCCGAGAGCGACAATCCCTCTTGAAGTGCCCTGTCTTCCCACAATTCCAACACTCATTATCCTCGGACCTCGAACTATCTCTACCATTCCTAGACTTGGATCTCCCTCTGTTCCTGTTAGCGTTCCTGCCCGAGTTTCTTCCCCGGTTCTCCACACTCAAGGCCGAACTAGGAAACTTTCCCTTGAAATCCTTTCTCCGGATTTCCTCGGCTAGGATTTTATCTCTAACTTCGGAGAACTGCAGATTCTCCTTCCCCATAGAGTTGCTAACAGCTGCCCGCATGAGCTCCCAACTATCCGGTAGAGATGCAAGTAGGATCAAAGCGTAAATTTCATCATCGAAATTCACCCCGACTCCCTTCAACTTGTCCAAGATGGAATTCAGCTCGTTTATGTGGTTGGCTGCGTTTGCATTGTCCGACATCTTTAGATTGAACAACTTCTTCATGAGATACACTTTGTTGTTCGCTGAAGGTTGCTCGTACATGTTTGATAGGGCAGCCATCAAATCCTTGGTAGTGGTAATCGAGCGCACGTTGAATGACACGTTTGAAGCTAGAGACAAATGTATCAATCCCAACACCTGCCTGTCGAGGTTTTCTCATTCCTCGTCATGCTTGATCTTCTCCGGTCTACCTTTCAAAGGAATTCCGAGCTTCTTCCCATAAAGGTAGTCCTCGATCTGCATCTTCCAGTGTCCATAGTTATTCCCGTCAAATTACGTGACCCCGAACGAGGTGGTGGTGTCCGTCATCGCTTTTCCCCGATCGCTATAACCCTAGCGCTCTGATACCAGTTGTTAGGAAATTCGCGTCCGAATTCCCTTCCTGAAAAGCAATACGAACAAACAAGAACGAAAATTACGCGAAATAAAGGAGACACGAGATTATAGTGGTTCACCCGTTAACGAGGGCTACGTTCACTTCTTGCCGCTGCAATAATTCACTAGAACGATTATAGGACTTGATTACACGACTTTGTAATGCTATAATTCGACTCTAGACTTTCTGGAGGTGTTAACCCTATTTTACACGCATAGGGTTCTTATATAGGGGAAGAAAAAACGAAACTGGGAGAAAAAAAAACCCGCTTCTGTGTAAAAGCCCCCCAAATGTCGGCCGACGCCATAATCAGTGCAATCCAATGTCGGCCGACATTGGACTGGCGACCGCCAGACACAAAACGGCGCCCGCCGAAATTGTTCTGCGATCGCCGGGGGTGGTTTGGCGCCCGCCGAAAGGGCCCAAAACCCTGCAGATGTTCTGACTCGTTTCTCCCGGTTTCGGCGCCCGCCGAAACCCATTTGGCGCCCGCCAAACTTGGCCCGCGATCGCCAGAACTCCTTCGGCGACCGCCGTTTCTCCCGTCGTCGTTTTCTCGTCTTCTCGGCGTGAATCGGCCTCCACACTCAACACCTGAACAGAAGAAAAGTATGATTTTTTTTATTATTTCAAATGAAAAATATTGAAATATATATTTAAAAAATTAAATATACTACGTCCTAAAACATTTATTAAAAATAATGTTTAATAATTTTTTTAATTATATAAAGTAGCCACTTAGAGCACTCCAATTGGTGGAGAGGCAAAAATGCCACTTTCTCAAAATTTGCCACAAAATTTGTCACAAACAGTTAAATCATCTTTAATCATAAAACTCAAATTTTAACTCAAAAAGAATATTCTTTGGAAATATTCCTAATTTTATCAAGCAATAATTTTATTTAAATTACATTTGTATATAATCAAATTTATAATATGATACGTATGATTAGAAATTTGAAAATAAATAAATTAAAATAAATAAATTAAAATTCCTAGTATTAAAGTTTAATTTGTATTTGTATATTTTTAATTTACATTTGTCTTAATTAAATTTTAATTTTATTTTCTTTAAAATAATAATAAATATAAAATTGTGACCTAAAAAAATAATATGTCAAATTACTTTTAAATTAACAACATAAAAATCAAATGAAAATAAGATAAATATAATATATATTATAACTAAAAAAATGAAAAATGGTTTGCCACCATGAACAGTGGGTAGGTAAATTTGCCGCCCGCTGTTCACCAACTCTATTTTGCCACCATTTTAAAGACCCACATTGGGGCTGCTACAGTGGTGGTGGGAGGCAAATTTTGCCATTGCCTCCCCCATTGGGAGTGCTCTTAAGAAGGTAGAAGATTGTTCCTGAAAAAGCCGGGTGTAAATTTAATATAAGTTAAGTTTTATTTTTTATTGAATTACTTAAAATTTCTGACTTGGCAGGCTGTGACGATAATTATGCCATGTAAATGGAAAGTTTCGATTTTTACGCCGAAAATAGATGAAAATGACGACTAGAAAAAAAAAACAAGTAAGGGATCATTAAATAAATGAGAAGTGTCAAGGCGAAAAATCATTCTATCCCCACTAGAAATTTCTAGTTTCAATGAGATGGTATACCTGATTGCATATCAGGAAGATATTGCAAAATCATTTGAAAAAAAAAGGCACAAATCATATTCCGTAAATTAGAACCGGTGGAGCTCAAGTAAGACTAATTATTTATTTTTCTGGAACATTCATTTAAAGCAAAGTGATCATAGAATTATATTTCCTCTTTCCCAAGATAGATGTCATATGTTATTTGTAAGTTAAAAAAAAGACAAATCTAAATATTTTTGTCATATGTTATGAATATTATTAATTAGTAAATGACTAGTTTACCCTTTCTTGGTGAACAACACAGACACCCTACTTTGTATCCTATATAAAGGGGTCTCCCCATATGAATGAGATAACAATTCATAACAATACTATTCTCCTCTCATATTGTTTCTCTTACTACTTTATTATTCTCTCTCAATTCTCTTGAGTTTATAACACGTTCTCAGCACGAAAGTTCAACCGCGTTCGAAGTTCTACTCATCCAAGATCCGAACTCCAAGGCAAGAATTTATATGTTTGTTTATATTCATTAATAATTATAAATATATCTACTTCTCCTCCCTTCTTCTTAAATCCATATGTTCCCGAAGAACATTATAATCTAATATTTCTGAAGTAATATCATATGTTCCCGACGAACATTATAATCTGATATTTCTGAAGTAATATCATATGTTCCTGAAGAACGTTATAATATGATATTCTTGAAGTAATATCAAATTAATTATCCTGAGTAAATCAATTAAATTTTTAATGTTCCTGAAGAACATGATATGATATTCCCGAAGAAATATCAAGATTAAATGTTCCAGAAGAACATCGTGATGTGATATTCCTGCAGAAATAGCAATATCAAATTGATTATGATTATATACTAATAATGTCAAATAATATCTTTGAAAATTGAACGTGAAAGATCCTATGGGTTTTGGAAAGATTTAAAAGAAATATACGATCACCCGAAGTTGGTCGTACTACCAAAACGTGGTATGATTGACTCCACATTAGATTACAAGATCAAAACGTAGTATGATTGACTCCACATTAGATTACAAGATTTTAAATATGTTGAAGCATATAATAAAGCTATCATGAAAAACATTATAATTTGATATTTCTGAAGTAATATCAAATCAATTATTTTTAATATATCAATTAAAATGAATGTTCCCGAAGAACATATACTCCGATTTAAATATTATATTGATTGTTCTGGAAGAACATCATGATTTGATATTATTCGATAAATATCAAATTAAATTGCTCTCGTAGTAGCAATAAGTTTGGAAATATCAAATTAAATTGCTCCTGTAGTAGCAATAAGTTTTAAATTTTAAAAACATTATGATTTGATATTCATGAATAAATATTGATATTCATAAGAAATAATGCAAAATATTCTTGAAAGAATATTAAATTGCTCCCGAAGAAGCAAAGTATAAACATTAAATGTTTTTTTAATAAAGTTACATCATGACACTCATAATGAAACACCATTGACGTGTTATTCCTGAAGAATACACAATTGATTTATTAAATTTGATAAATATTCTTGAAGAATATTTGATTCAATTATTCGTCAGTAGAGTTTGAAAGACACAAATATTTTGATCTCCGAATGATCATTGGTAAATGTATTGTATCCCCGAAGGATCATTGGTAAAGATACTGTATCCCCGAAGGATTATTGGTAAAAATATTGTTATGTGACATATTAAAAGTGGGCTCCGGAAGAGCTGTACTAATTATCTCCACGAGTACTACAATTGTACTTAAACATGAAAATGATGCATATCATGATGCGTAGAAATTGTTATTTCCCATCTGCGAATTAATTTGAAATATGCAACTTATATTCATATCACCATTGAAGTGTATTTTTATTAACGGGTATAATATCTCGAGCCCACGATCCAGAAGATCGGTTTATAACAATTACGCTGATTTGCATATTTAACAAAGATCATTTCCCGGCATTAGGGGGAGATAAGAATATAAAAGATATAAATGCCGAGAAATTTCATTGAATGAAAACGATCTTTAATTCTAGATTCACGCATCAATGAATTGAACCCGAAGTTCATGAAAATAAGTGACTTGCAATATTCAGCAAGTAATCTGCCGAATTCATTTACATATTAATGAAGGTGTGACAAAATCACATATATTTGTGATAAAATGAACTATAAGAGTTCAAATAAACAAAGAGATCAACCCAAATGTTGATTCTAATATACGCCTGAAGCGTAGTAGATCGATCTCAAGATAAAAAATAAATCCGCGGAAAAACAACGAAATTTAGTCACCCTCAAAATCTCCTGAAGAGAGTTAGATGAAAATCCCCATTGAAAAAACATGTGCACGTGATAATAGAAAATCGTGGGATTGCGGAACAACCAAATTAAATATTTTGGGAAATGATGAAAGATTTGGTTGATAGAATGAATTGTCATCAACATGGAAAAAGTCGTCAACGACATATTTGCCTCAAGAGTTTCTCTAGAAAAATTGGATCCAAAACTTAAATCAATGATAGTGTGCCAGCAGCACTCGAAAAATAAGAAACGAGCAATTGAGGCTGAGCATGGCTCGCTAAATAATGATATTTTTTTACTCTATAGTACACACCTCAAAATATTATCCCAGGAGGATATACGTAGGTGTTCGTAAGAAAAACGAGTAATGATGTAGTGAGATATAAAAGCGAGATTAGTTGCTCAAGAGTTTTTCGCAGAAACTCGATGTTAATCAAATATTTTGAAGGATGACATTAAGTTCCGCTACCCAATATTTATGGCAGCAACAACGATAAATATATGCATCGAATGATACATGAAAATCCTGGATGGATTTTAAGATTCCTGAAATGAAAGGAAATGAAAATCAGAACATGTATAGAGTATCATATTACATGTCATTATGGACAAAATTGATATTGAGACAAGGTCCCGAAGACCAGTGATTGCACTCTTTTTCCCTCTACTAAGTTTTTCCCACAGGGTTTTCTTAGTTAAAGGTTTTTAATGAGACAATCACCACAATATAAATGTGAATGTCATGTACTCTTTTCCTCGAGTATGTTTTCCTACAAGGTTTTATAACGAGTTTTTTTAACAAGACATGTATCACTCGATAATAATTAATGAGGACATTAGAATGTTCTATATGAGTTTGTTTTCGAGATAAATTGAGATATTGAACCTGAAGTTCAAATGATTGCGAATTGAAGTTCACGTTATTGTTCATTTGTGAAGAAATGTATATTGAACACTAGACGCATCTAAAATACTCCAGCAGAGTTACCGGCCGATTATAGCAATTGCGAATGCTCTAGTCAATATAGATGTCTGGTAAAGGCATGTTCCAGAAGGACGAAAAATATAAAATAATACAAATGGATGTGAAACTCGACAATTCGAAGGTTGTGTCCTGAAGACAAAAATGCATATTTGAATAACTAAGTTTTTCCTATATGGTTTTATTAGTTACAAGTTTTAATGAGAAAGATTGATCACCAATAATTATTTTCAAGAAGTCAAAGATCTTCGGTGATTACAATCAGGGGAGCAATCTGCACTCTTTTTCCTTCGCTAAGGTTTTGTCCCACTGGGTTTTCCTAGCAAGGTTTTAACGAGGCAGCAATCCTGTAAATAATCATTCAAGGGGGAGTGTTATGAATATTATTAATTAGTAAATGACTAGTTTACCCTTTCTTTTTGAACAAGACAGAAACCCTACTTTGTATCCTATATAAAGGGGTCTCCCCATATGAATGAGATAACAATTCATAACAATACTATTCTACTCTCATATTGTTTCTCTTACTACTTTATTATTCTCTCTCAATTCTCTTGAGTTTATAAAATGTCATATGTTTTTTTGTAAGTTAAAAAAAAAAGACACATCTAAATATTTTTGCATCCTCCGCCAATGTAGGAAAAATCTATCAACCATTTGGGTTAAAATACTATTTAATTAATATTTACACATTTAATATTTAATTTGTACCTTTTCTTAAGTACAAATTAATTAACCATCACAAAAATAATGCAATTAATTCTCTCCAATTTTAAATAAATTAACGTTAACATCACAAAAATACTGCAATTAATTCTCTCCAATTTTAAATAAATTAATGTTAATTTTGGAAGTTGTTTGAGTGAGGATAAATCAAACTCAATTTTTTATATTATTTATTTATTAATATTGTAATGATTGTCTGATTTATAAAAGTAATTTGGGTAAATTGCTCTTTTTTTACAATTAAATGAAACAATAAAAGATATTTATAATATTGCACTTGGTTGTTAAATCCCTTTTATTTTATTTTAAGTGTAAGCCATTAATATTTTTATTCCTCAAGGTCAAAAAAGTTAATCCACTTCTTTTGAAAATTAAAAAACAAATGTCAGTTTCTATAATCTACTTCTTTTGATCTAATTCCCATTATTATCAACAAAATTTCCAATAACCATAAACGCATCCCATTGTTGGTACACAAGAGGGAAGCAAAGCCCAAGTAAAAGTAACATTCCTCCTTACAATTTTCATATGTCAAAGCTCTGTTCTCATCATCTTTGTGAAGACGTTCTCTTTTGCGCTTGAAGGAAACCCCAACGAATCGAGATATAGTATACATCGATGTTAGTTGATCTTCGGCTTTTGTCTCCTTGGTTTAAGTGCAAACCACAAAACAAGTATAAGAACCAAAAAAGCAGGAATTGTAGTCATGTCAAACTCGACCTCAACTTTTCTCTGCCTAGTGCAGTGAATTGGATGTAGACTTGTTACAGTTACATTGGCATAATCAGCAAATCTAAAGAAAAATAAAAAATTGGTTAGCACAAGAAAAAAAAACTGAAGACTGTGAGTTTACGTAAATGCAAGAGAAAAAGAAGTGAGTCGAATAAAACAAAGCTAACCCTTTTGATGCATCCTCTAAAGTGTTGAGAAGTTTCAATGCATCAGCATATCGTAATTCACCAGTAACCGTTGAAATCTGAAAGACAATCGCAGAATGTTAATAACAAATATTTTTGCATAAACTGAATGTAATCGGGACTATGTATAATGTGATGTATAATGCAGTGTTAACTATTAATTGCACCTACCCTTCTCCAGAGACTAACAACATAGTTATACTTGTTCATCAACTCACGCTCATGTGACTGGAAGACCTTGAAACTCTGGTCCGCTGCTTCCCATTTAGTGTCAACAAAGGAAATATTTGTTCCAATTAAAATATCTTCACGCAGACGTATAAAACCTAAGAGTTCTAAATCTCCATAAAAATACAAACTTTTCAGGTCTTTGCAGATTAATCACACTAGCATTTAATATTTGCAATTCCATTCATACTCTTCTAATTTTTATTTGCAATTCGATGCGTGTGGTGTAACATTGTGCATCGAATTGCAACATTATAAAAATACATGAATGTCATTTCAAAAAATAAAAAGTGTGATTAAAAATTGAAAAAACTTCAAAAGTCGCCATCTTTTTTGCATTGAAACCTAAAAACATTGAATCTGATTCAGTAATTTAGAACCACGAGGAACGCCCAACTTGGATCCCAATGGTAAAATTAAAAGCACGGACCCTCTAACTGATAACACAAACTGACAAACACATTTGAGTCAATATAAAGGATACATGTACGCTCGGTAACAAGCAGATGAATTGCTGAATTGACAAGTTGAATTGATTCCTCAATAGTCGTAAGTATGTAGCTCCTAGCAATGGTATCAGTCTGGAACTGGGAGATATGCCAACCTTGAGAAGTCATAGACAATGGGTTACAGCCCACTGACCATATCCAATCCTGTTGCACATTTATAGGTATTAGATACATATTATTACCAAAGCTAAGTAAATTCAATCTCTATTCGCATATTTCCAGAAGTTGAAAATTTTGTGCTTATAAACCAATCTCTATTCAATCTCTTCTGGGTTCCAAAGCGAAACTAGAAGCATAGTCAACTGTGGAACTACCTACTGATTCTCAATATATACCAATTATCACATTGAAAAAATGGTTTCGAATATGGTTCCCCGAAATGAGGAATCGTTAACCGGAGATTACAGAACCGTGGTCAGAGGCAGGCATGCATACCACGCCAAAATATATTTACACCATACTAAGACAAATGAGATCTAAAGGAACTAACTGCTTTTGGGCCCTTTTACTAAAACAAACTCTAATATATATTTTATTATACACATTAAGTTTGGGGTACAAATTAGTGAATTACAATTGTTACAACTGAATCTTTTGTAGCCAATTTAAAATCCCATTGGTTTATATAACATTTTGAAGAGGTAAAATTTCCCCTTGGTTCCAACTCAATATAATTGTGTTCCTAAATTGTTTCACATACATACAATTCATAATTATTCCATAATTAAAGAAAAAACCTACTACTTAGAAAACAAATTAATTAAATTAAAAAGGAAAAGGAAAAACTAAAAGCAAACAAATGGTAGTAAAATAAATTGCTACAAGTCTAGGTTCTACTGCTATAGCTTTTCCTCTATATATGGATGTGTTCTGATTACTAACAATATTTCAAGTAAAATTCATGCTCCAGATGCCAAATTTATAATAAAATCATCAAATGAAATACAATCATACATACTGTCATATCGTATTCATTTGACAGGAGTAACAATATACTTTGCTTCATATGGAGCTTGCTGAATAGACCAGATAATGAAAAGTAAACTATGCATTATTATCTCAGTCTTCACAAAAAATGCTCAGTTTAACAAATTATCATAACGATAATGTTATATCTTCAACAGCGAAAACAAGGTTTACATTAGAACACAAGTAGCAAGTTCTAAAAAGCCGTGAGAAGAATAAATTAGGTTAAAGTGCAATAAACATGTTATAACCTCAATGGCAGTTTTATGGGCTTGACTGTAAACAAGATGAAGAGGAAGCAAGCCAGCTATATGTTCAGAGACGGCACCTACAGCAGCTTTTATAGGCCTCCTGTGTAACAATGAATATAGCTTGTAATGCTTTAATACAGGCTCCTTTACAGCAGATACAAATCATAAGTTCATACAACAGTTCGGATCTATTTGCGAGAAATTTTTATTGCATAGCCACAAAATTAAGAAAAACACTGAGCATATTATTATCTGATTATATGGATTCTTAGTGTATGCAAGAAAACAAGAAGGGGAAAAATCCTTTGTTGCAAACTCAACACAGCCTCAATAAAAGAAAACTCTCGCAAGACTCTAGAAATATAAAGGTCAAGTTACTGTTAGAGGCAAAGGGATGAACACACTAAATAGAATTTTATTAAGAGAAATAAAGAAACCTACGGAAGCACTCTTCCGTCCAAGTCAAAAGACTCCTAATTCCAGTGTTCCAAAAAATGACTTAGAGCGTGTTTGGTAGAGCTTATAAGCTCCTTAAAACAGCTTATAAGTTGTTCAAGAGCTTGTAAGCTTTTAAAATTTGTTTGATAAATTTTAAAAAGAGATTTTATAAGACTTAAAAATAAGTTTTTTAACAGCTTATAAGTTGTTTAAAAAAAAGTAAAGAGAGATGTACATTTTTTAACAGCTTATAAGCTCTTGTAACTTAAACAATAAAAGACTAAAATACCACTAAAATTATACTCCCTCCCCTCCAGACTAATAGTCACGCTTCCTTCACAAAATACAAAAAAGGTGTGACTACTAGGACCCGTTCTTTTGGACTGAAATCGGCTGAACTGAACTGAACTTAAGCGGATCTGAACTGAGCTGAATTGATTTTTTTATAAAAATAATAATAATTTTTATAAATTATTAAATATTTTTTTAAAAATATTAATAATATTATGAAAGTAACTATATTGTATATTTAAAATTATAGATTGAAATTATATTTTATTTATTTTATTTTAATTTTTTTGAAACGAACTTAATTAGAGTTGAACTGAAGCGATCTGAACTGAATCGATCTGAACTAAACTGGACTGAAATTAAGTCCAAAAGAACAGATCCTTAGTCTGGTTTGGAGGGAGTACATTTTATATATATATATATATACAAAAAATTTAATTTATTATTTTGTTTATCCAATTATGTTTTAATTATTTTTTCCTATATAACACGTCTTTTTCGGTAATTTTATTTATATAATTTTATTTATATAAGATCTTAAATTAACAAACAAATTAAAATTTTATAAATTTACATATATATTTTATCCAAACAGTTTAACAACTTATTTGAATAAGACATAACATCTTATCAACTCTTAAAACAACTTATTAGACATAAATAAGCTCTTTTTAATAAACTCATCCAAACGAGCTCTTACCTAAAAACTAAAGACGTACTTATAATAATTAAAAGCTTAATTAAATCCAACAAACCCATAATACCCAAAAGCCCAAATAATAACCTAATTAAAAATAAGAATTAAACTTAATAAATTATTGCCATCACATCAACTCCCTCCCCTAAAAGAATGTCTTGTCCTCACTCAAGGCGGGAATATAATCGAGTAGCCAAGAATTTCCTTCCCATGCATAATGTCATGTAGAGATCCCATGGTTGCCTTGTCCTTAATGCCTTCTTCACAGTAACCAAAACACATCAACATAATTTGCATGCTACAGTTTTGATACCATGGAAACCTGGCTTAAAAACTCATTATTGGATCAAGCCATGTTGATACATCAAGCTTCTTGACATCAACCTCACTTCCATCGTTCAACTGTGCAAAGTATACTCTTCCGGAGACCCTTCACCAATTAATGCCTTTGATACAAATTGTCGATGGAAGTGAGGTTGATGTCATCAAGCTTCTAAGGTTTCAGTTTGAAGGTGCTGTCTTTTGGACTTCATGATTCACTGGACATGATGCCTTCAAACTTCTATGGTGTCCACTTAAACATGGTGGCTCTTGCTGGTTGAACTCCCTATCGGTATTACACGGTCTTGACGGCTGATTGAATTTTGGCGAGCACCTTCAGGTTTAGACCCCGACGAGTCCTTTGCTTCTATTCTTTTTTCTCGCAGCAATTTCCTGAGCATGACTTGCACTTCGTTTATTCCTGCTTGGAGGGTATCAAAACGGACGTAAGTTTTCCATCCCTTTCTCTAATTGAATTTTGGTGAGCACCTTCAGGTTTAGACCCGACGAGTCCTTTGAGTCTATTCTTTTTTCTCGCAGCAATTTCCTGAGCATGATTTGCACTTCGTTTATTCTGCTTGGAGGGTATCAAAACGGACTTAAGTTTTCTATCCCTTTCTCTAACTTCGATATGTTAGAATCCCCAACGACAACTCGAGTATCGCTTCCAAGAATGGCATATCCGGCAGGTCGAACCAATTTGTTAGAGACAAAGGGATGAACACACGAAATAGAATTTTATTAAGAAAAATAAAGTAAACCTACGAAGGGTGCTTCCGTCCAAGTCAAAAGACTCCTAATTCAAATTATTCGTCCAAGTCAAAAGACTCCTAATTCAAATTATTCAAAAGATAACTTAAACCTAGAAACTAAAGACGTACTTATAATAATTAAAATCCTAATTAAATCCCACAAGCTCTCATAATATTCAAAAGCTCAAATAATAACCTAATTAAAAATAAGAAATAAATTTAATAAATTATCGGGCATCACATCAGTTACGCAGCAAATGCAGGCACAAATATCTAATAAAAGAAAAGTACCGATATGCATAACTATATAAAATGCACGAAATAGTTAACTAAAGGCATCTTATAATGGATAGGCCACTCTGAATTCCACATAGCCATCAAAAGTTGAATCTACACACCAGAGCTTAATGTGTAAGTTATAGATTAGAAACTAAAAATGTTTAAAACACTGAATCATAACAAGTCGAATAACATGACATGCACCTATTAATCATATCAAATTTCAACATAAAAGAAACATTAATATACCTCAGGTCCAATAAAAGAGACTGTCCATTGCATTGGAGATGGCTTTCCCAGGATGATGGCTCCGACTGAACAACAATAACCATATCAGTGAGTGATTTGGCCTGATAATGCTTGTCGACTAACAAAGCATCACCATGAATGAACCAGAATATAGGGATTTCCAGTGTAGTTCTACTTTGTGCATGTGAGCCTACAGCAAACAAAATTAATTACTTTAAGATAAAAATAATTATATGTTACATATGATGTCAAATCTTTCAGAGAGCTGAAATGATAGAACAATTTTATTGTTGACAATAAAGATCTTGTAAAAGTATAAACTGAAGTCTGAGTATCAACAGAAAGATGTTTGGGAATCTATCAATTGATTCACCAGGTCACATAGGAGACATTATTTTTTAGGATTATATGATAGTAATCCTACAAAAATAACAAAGTCAACAATTTGAAGCAATTCAGAATCTGTGAAGCAAACATGCACTTAATGTGAAACTCAAAATACAAATGATACCGAGACTTTGAGAAACAAAAAAAATAAAAAAATGTTCAGTAGTAACAAAATATGAACAAATAACACATCTAGGTAATCAAACCTTTCAAAGAAGCATGGTCATGTAACCTCTGCAACTGATGCTGAAGAATAGAAGAATCAAGATATGAACGAACAGTTTTTCGGTATGTTCCATTCACAAGCAACAAAGGTACGGTAGCTGCTCTACGAGCCACCGAAAACGCCATTGCCAAAGCTGGATCCTCAGACAGAGGTAACCTATAGAATAAGTAAATCCAGTTAAATATAGCGACAAAAAAATGGTCATCGTAATCACAGATTCACAAATCAAAGAACAAATATCCAAACATATATCAATGATTCATTAACTAAGTAGTGTAGCTGTTTTAGCAAAGCAATGAAACTTCAACAATTTCTCTGACTTCAGAAGAAATGTAGGTGAAGGTTTTGTGGAGTCAAACATAGGAATTAAGATACAGTTAAAGTATACAATACAATGATCCTTACTGAAAATTGACACCTTAAATCAATACCTCCCTTCTCCCTTCATCCTCTTTTAATTTGTCTCGACTAAGGTTAAAATTTTAAGCATACTTCAAAATAAGTGAATCCAATAGATTTTGCAGGTCAATATTTAAAAATGTAAGAAAGCAATAGAAATTGTTGCGACCTCATCAACAACCATATCTACTTCCATACAATTCTTTATTATATAAACTTGTTTCCAGGGATTGTTGACTTTTAAATGTTTTGTGCCAATAATTGACAAACAACAATATTGGATACTTTAACATAAATGTGAGAAACGCATCTAAAACAGCTAGATTGCAATTTCAGTAATACATATATGAAGATGAGAACATTTGAAAGAAAACATTGTCAGACCTAGGTACCAAAGCTTTTGGGTAAATTATGACTTTCGAAATAGAAAATAGCATGATTATCATATACAGTTATACACTGATTGAGAACTACATACAATGATGTACAATGGAAAGAGACGTGAGTTCTTAAATTATTCAGGACAAAGATGGAAATCCAAAATTACTTAAAAATGTACATGGACAACCAACAAAGGACATACATGTGTGTACTAAATTGGGGTTTCTGTGAATGTAACACCAGAGAGGAAAGCCCATCCATGAGACTCTTCAGATCAACAGGTAACTGCCTAATATGTCTATATTTCTGCATAAGATAGTTAAATGAAATAAGTTTCAAAGGATAGCCTCCAAATGCCCAGAATACTTTTGAAGTATCAATGTGTTTTACCTCTTGTGTGATGAAAAACAACTGAAAGGAAACTTTCTCATAATAGTGAAATGCACCATCTGCAAGGGAAGGAGAAACTACGTGTCTCAACGAACCCCATAGTGTTGCTCCAAGATGAGAAAGGAAAGTATCACGTGCAACAGTGTAATTTTGGAAGTCCTGCGTGGCCAAAAGGACAGTCAGCACGATAGATTGACATCAATTGGAGGGCAGTAGAGGCTTTTGAAAGCAAGACACCGCTATGAAAAGATACTGAAATATGCCTAAAATAAAAGACTAGGAATAGCAAACCTCGTGGGTGTCACTGAACAAATTCCAGTTTTCCATACGTTTCAGTGCATCTATTGCTTTTTGCTTATGACTTTCTTCATACTCCTCACCCTCAACAGACTGGAGCTCCTTTTTCAAGTCTTCCATGCGCCCATCAAGTTCTGGATGTCAAGGGAGTAAGTATCTGACATTAATAACTTCTAGAATGCAAACTAAGACTGGTCAATAACTGAGTGTCTAGTCTACGGCCACAAACAAAATGGGAAACATGCAGCACGATAACAACGAACCAAAACAACTAATGGAGAACTTCATTAGCGAACAAAAGAAAGAGAGATCTGTCGAGAAATAATCCATTACCTTCACAAAGTGCAAGTTTAACCTTCCTTCCCTTGCAATGCTTGAAAGCAAAGAGCTCATATATGTCTATCTCAGCTAGAAGGGTATCAACTTCATTATGATCATTCTGTGACATAATAAACACAATATGTGTCAAATTTCCAATAAAACATGAAATTCTCATAAGATACTGTAATATATAAAGAGTCACATTAGAAACTATCACATGTCATTTTATCCCAAATCCCATTAAATTATTACATATAAGCGCCTGAGTAAACTCGAATCCTGACTCCTACACTGCACAAAATGCGGGATTTTGAACTATTGAAAAGTATTTCTATATGGTTCCTCAAATCAATCTTGTATGTAGAACCTATAAACTGCATTAATAACAATACACAGCCACTAAAACGAAAAAGAAAAGGAAATAATATGAATGAGGTAGTAAAACTCTATATTGAAAGTACTTGTAACCATATAGAACAGAAGCAATAATGTACCTATTTCGCATTAATCATATTTAAAAATTACAAATTGTTCGCTACACCATTCAATAGTTTAAGAAAAAATCAAATAAAGGCATACATCACCAAACACAGCAAACTTCTCCTGAATCGCCTCCTGTAAGTGAGCTTCTGCTTCATCTTCTGAAGTTTCTGGATGCATCCATCATAAACATAGTAAAAATAAATCAATTAACACAAATCAACATCCAGACATTTCCAATATTCATTATAATCCGTACACTAATTAATAGGAGGGACAACTAGAAGAGGAAAAGACTTCAAAGCACATACTTTGCAGGCAGCCTTAAATAGCTATCATTGGCATATTTATCACATGCAAGAAAGGGATGAAAATGTGGAATATATCAATATGGGCATCAGACTAACTAATACCTGCAACTGCACCAATTGTTCTCTCAACATTTGGTAGGCTCTGTTCTGTACGTACACCTTCTCCGCCTACAGAAGGTCCCCATGAGAAAGGGCCAGCAGTCAAGTCGAAAAAAGCCCACCTGATATAAACCAGTCATTGTAAATTAAGAATTGAAGTCCCATGGAAATGAAGAGAGTAAATGAGAGAGAAGAGAGATACCCAACCTATTGTTTCCAATAAATGTATCTGTGAGGCAGTCAGCATGATAGCCGCTGAAGTCCCCAGACTTCAAGTCTTTCTCAAACAAAAGGTTCAAATTATCATTTTTCCCTTTCAAAAGCTGCACTTAATTTATGAGATAACATTGGTAGACTTCACTCAAATAATGGCTATAAAAAATTCAAAACTATTAACATTTTTAAGAATTTGATATTATTTAAATATTTTAATTACCATAGGTCCATAACAGAATAAGCAATGAATATACCTGCAAAACTTTGCTCTGTATTATATCAGCCGTATCTTTCCCTTGATATAGCTTATCAACATTGTCCAATACATCTTGGCTTCTTTTATACCACTCTATCTGAATTTTTTTAGATGAAAACCATTACTCAGAAAGCTTCAGTTTTTTACTAAAGAAAAGAACTGAGGGATGGAATAAAGCAAGTGATGATGATCCTTTGCGTATTCCTAACATTTTGCTTTATCAGTTTATCTGATGCTGAAAGAAACAGATTCATAGAAAGTTTAATATAATGATAATAGTCTTGTTGGTTGCCAAAGTTCCTGCCAACTTTTATATTTAAATAAAGATGAAAAGTTACATTATTGAGTGTGTCAGCTAAATACTTCACTAGTTTTACATTTCATGGCCAAGCTAATTCAGAAAAATAATTATCAAATTCAATCCAGGAAGTCCACAAGTCTTGTGGCAAATTTATTTACGTAAAGTTACAAGTTAATATTTCTCCACTATAAAAAAATCAGGCAGGAGTACAACTCACCGTGTCAGTCTCCTCTGTCAAAGTCCAGGAAAACTTTGCCATTGGATGCTTTCCATATAAAGGTTTTTTGATTTTATCAAGAGCTAAAAGAATTAGGAAATGCATAATTAGCAACTCCAAGTCTCTCATCTTGCTAATTAGGAAAAGTATTAAATTGGAAGGAAACTGACCAAGAACACTCTCCGGAATATTTCCGGACTGAAGAATTCTTGCTTGCAATGACGTATTCTGCAGAAATCAGCAAATGGATATATATGATTGTAATGAACTGAGATTTTGGAGTGCAATTGCAAATCCCTAGCGCGTGTGATGAATATCCTTAACGAAAAACTGAATGCAAATGGCGCTAATAATCATAAAATATACCTTCTTTAGAAAGTTTATTTCTGTCTCAGATAAGCCTCTCCTGTGATACAAAATCATAGTTAATATACACATCCAGAGTGAGGAACTAAATATAAAAGCAATGGGATTTCTTTCAGGCATATTGACTAACTAAAAGAGAGAAACTAAAAACAACTTACTGGAAAATTAAAATTATAGTGCAAATACAAGCCAAATGTAGCCTCAAATTGAACAATATGCTGCCTATCACATAAAATAAATTAGAGATCCTATCTTGTTTCTACAGCTAACATAAACATAAAGTAAAACAAGTTAAAAATTGGAAAAAAGGGCAGCATCTTAATTATTCTCCCTCGTTGAAAACAATAGCTATAGCTTATAATCCACGCTTCAGGTTGTAACTTGTAACAAAATTTGTAACAAAATTTGAACTTCGAATCATATTTTGAAAATTTGTAATCAAGAGGTTCTGGATTTCTTAAACCCAAAATCCGTTCATCAGTGCTCAAATATAAAACTGAACAACACAAATAAATGCAAGATCTTCATTTATGCCCAGTCTAATAAGTGTGCATATGTAAAATCAGAAGAAACTAACCGATAGCCATATTTAGCTCTTTTTGTGTCGTTCTTTGTGTTCAAAATAAAGATATTATATGCATCTTCCATTTGTAAATACTCCACAAGGCTGGTGAAGACAACACTCATCATATCAACATCAACTTGCCAGACACCTAGTCCATCATCCCTTTGAAGAGAAGAAAATGAATTACAACAAATTAACACAGACCAGTTATGCCAAAAAAAATGTGTTTGAACTTCAATTCATCTAATTCCCGAACACAAAAATACCTGGAATTTGATATATCATCAGGGCGACCAAATACATTAATAGCACGCTCGAATATTGATGTGACTTTTTCACTCATTTGGATGGCATGAACAGAAAAGCTACAGGTGAATTTCAAAAAATAGATATAACCAAACAATTTACAATAACCAATAACAATGAAAATAATAATACTAATTATAGAAATAAGAACTACTGAAATAAGTTCCACAAGGAAATTGGCAGAATATAATTTCCCATTTTGGACATACAAGCAAAAATAAATGAGAAACTTATCAAAATTAGCAATACTTGTAATTTATATGACTGGTCAGTGGTAGATGATGCTGTTGTTCTCGATCGATACTAGTCTTGTAAAATGGAGTAAGAATTTCTCCAATTTTCGGAATTCTCGTGTGTTCAAATATGTGATCAATTTTTGTGAACCAGCGCTCTAATTCTTCAGCGTTTAGCTTAAATTCTGAAGAAGAAAAAGAGTACAGTTATACAAAAAAATCCAATGGGTCTGAAAAATGGCAACCCATTTAAGCGAGAAGGTACAAATGTATTGAGTAGAATCTCAATATACCTCTGTTCCCACTCCCTTCAAATCCGATAAAAACAAAGTTTACAGGCACTGGAAGATACATCGACTCAATTTCCAAAAGCTTCAAATAATTTGCAATATTTCCTGAGATTCAAATGATATACACACTAAATTCAGCTTCAATCAATAGTGGAGAAGGCATGACAAAAAGAAGGTTTCAGTGTAGATGAGATGAATCCTGGTCACTGTCAGAAGAGATGTATCGACACGCGGGACAAGTACCTGCCTTAGTGTAGTTGATGGCATCGTATTTGCCCAGTTTAGATAATTCCAAGTCATCGAATCCTGTGCTCACAATAGATGGCAATTCCAAAAGAAATAAACAACGCTATGCACAGAATGAAATTGCACAACTTTCTACAGACCAAAGGAAATAAAAAATATAAAACCATACCGCTGCGTACAACTGATTCGCTCCAGAACCGACTTTTCTCCTTGAGGTTAAACAAAGAAAACACGGACGATGCTTTCCCGCTTTTACGATTTCCAAATGGAGCCCCATTTGACCTATCCCCTAATATCTGGCACAACAAATTACATCAACAATCCAGCAGAATACAAAATTCCAGTCGTACGTACGCAATACCCCGTCTACTTTTCGGCTTCTCTACCAAATTTAAAGTCATCTGAATCACAATGGTTTACTGAACGTATACTTACATTCAAACACACAGTTATAGCTATACACCACCAAGCAAAACAGCGAAAGATCATTTACCTCCAGAATATAGATGATATTGAAAGCAGAAGAAAAAACAATACATAACAATTACTCACCAAGATGAAAATCAGGATTCCGGAGAAGAAGCGAGGAATGCAATGATCGAACATCGACGCTGATCTCCACATTCGATCTTGGATTACCTTTTGCTGATTCTGTGAATAAGAGAAACTGGTAATTTGAACTGAAGAATAAAGAGATACAGAGATAGAACTCAGAGCTCCATTCGAGCAGCGATGGATCGGGGAATTTTTGGTGGATCGATCAGAGAGGGTTCAATGACTCGGGAAGACTAGAGTGACCAAACGACACGGTAAAATAGCTTCTATCAGGTGTCACTTGCTTCCAATTATCGATGTTTGATTATTGAGAATGTTGAGTCAAATATTTGACTTTTTTTAATTACATTATTAATTACTTGGTAAAAAAATCAGTAACAATTACTCTTTATTTAAAGAGAAAATATTATGGTTAAAAAGAATATAATTATTTTGATTTTAAAATAAAAACTTATTTTACCATTTTAAAAAAGACATAAAACATTTTGACATTTTACTAAAATTACAAATAATCCCCTTTCAGAGTCTAATTCACAAATAGTCTTTTATTTCTGTTTTTTCCACAAATATTAATTTTTATATTTTCAAAAAAAAAAAAAGGAAGAAATAGTTTTTTTTGTCTTGAAGCATACCACCCCACCCGTTCAAAGGCTCAAAAGACTATTTGTAGAAAAAACAGAAATAAAAGACTACTTGTAAATTCAAACTATGAGACAAGACTATTTTTTATTTTTTCTCCAAGACACGATTTCAACACAAGATGATTGAGAGAGACAAAACACCAGTAACAATTTATTTAAAGAAAAAGTATTATGGTTAAAAAAAATATAATTATTTTGATTTTAAAATAAAATTTTATTTTACCATTTTAAAAAAGATATTAGACATTTTGACATTTTATTAAAATTATAAATAATCCCCTTTAGTCTAATTCACAAACTTTCTTATATTTTATTTTCAAAAATAATCATATTTCATTTGTTCTAAAAAAAGGGAAGAAATATTTTTTTTTTGTCTTGAAACATACCACCCGCTCAAAGGCTCAAAGGACTATTTGTAAAAAAAACAGAAATAAAAGATTACTTGTAAATTCAAACAACTAGTAACACCTGCCCGCGCAGAAGCGCGGATATATAAACTCTAAGAAAAAAGTATAACATTATTTGTATAACAATCTTAAATAATCAATATGTTTATTTAGATTTTTTTAGATTCAATTCAAAAATCGTGTTCATATGGTTAAGATTGTAATATAAAAAAATTTATTGTTCGATTTTATAACATTATTATTGACACGTGACATACTTCTAAAATTTTATCTGTTTTAGATAATTACAATTCTATAAAATTAAATTTTATTTATTTTGAAACGAACTTAATTGAGCTAAAGAGGAATTATTTAAATTAATTATTTATGAGTGTTACTCTTAAAATCAAATATAAATTAAAATAGATTTTTTTAAAATATATTTAACAAATAGATTCTTCATTATATTTTAGTTAAATAATAATATTTAATAATATATTTTATTGCATATTAATAAAAGATGATTATTTTAATCAATTTTTTTAATCATCATTATAGATTAAAAAAAGACTTAATAAAGACTATTCATTAATATTTTCATTAATGTATTCAAAATTTATTATGATATACATAACCGTATATGAAAAATTACAATTTTAAATTGAATCAACAAATTATACGTGTTCAATAAATTTTCTTAGATAATAATAATTAATATACTTCCTTTTCTAAAGTTCATCACCATTACAAAGGTTCAACACTCAATATTTCTTTATAGTACTTCTCCACTACATAAAAAACACAAAAAGATAGGAATATCATAAATTACCATAAAAAAACATAGACAAACTACAAATGTCGAAATAAATAAATTGATAGTTGAAAAAATAAAATAAAAATTAGATGAATTCGATGAATAAAAACAGAACATACGAATTTCTAAAAAATTATTCGATTGCTCTTGTAAAAAAAAATAGAAACCATTTTAAGTCGTCATAGCATCATTAGAAGTTTCGAAACATACATTTATAGAGATTGGATATCATCCAGATATTGAAATTGAAATTAATAAACAAATATATTTATTAAATTATAAACAATTATTAAAAGATATATATTAAAAACTTATATTATCGCTGCAAAAAATACAAAAAATACAAACATTAGACAATTATTTAATTATGAATTGAAACAAAAATATAAACAATAAATAAAAAAATATATTAAACTTACCGTGATCATGCAAAAAAATGTTGGAGTTGTGTACTTAATGTCTAGATTTAGGTAACATAAACTCACGATCCATTGCCACTAATCTATTTAATTAAATAAATAATTATTTGCGTTTAATTATTTATAATTAAATATATGCAAATTATAGTCCTGGATTTTATACGTTGTAGTTAGTATGGTGTGTATGGACACACAGAAGATCATACTATCGGTTACTCGTATTTAATCGAACAGATGCTCACGACCTAGATGGACACGGACCAATCCATCGGTATAGTCGTTGTGTGAGAGAGGAAATAATATGTCTTGATTATTTTATCACACTTGTACACTTGGTGTATTGAGCGGATCTGCTTGAGATTTATCGATTAGGATTGCCGGCGATAATCGATTTAAATCTCTGAGTATTTTATTCTTAATCCCCGATACTATTGCGGGTGTGTATATTTAATATAAGTGACTTTGATTTACCAAAGGAATTAACCGATTTAATTATTGGGTTAATTACCGGTTAAGTTGGGTCACTATATTTTATATATGGCATGCTGTGAATACTTGACGGGAAAGTGTATCCCGTAAGGTTGATAATATCCCCGAGATGAGTTCATAAGGAATTATTATGTAAACCCTGCAGGTGGATTCGTTCCGCATAATAATTAAGGTTGAATGGTACTAGTCTCGGATATAAAAGATGAATAAATTAATTAGCAATAAATTAATATTATTCATGGATATTTATATCTTAAATACACGGAATAAATAATACTACCGGAGAAATATTATTTGATATAATATGGTTTAATATTGGGAGTGCAATTAATTTTATATAGTGGAAAATAGAATTAATTAATATTAATGGGATTAATAGATTTGGGCTTGGGCTCAATTTAATCATTAATATTGGAAGCCCAATATTCCACATCCCCTACGTAGCCTATAAAAGCACTACATGGTCTTCACAATTAGACAAGACAAGATAATCATACTCGATTAGTCTAGAGAGTTCGTGAAGGAGATCCATGGAGTTCGGTAGATCGTCACCCACACGACGTCCGAGCTAGTGCAAGGAATACGTCGGAAGATCTCAAGGTCGTCAAATTGAGTTTTACGTTTTTCCGAACAACGAGAACGAGGTAAATCGTAAAACCCTCTCTATGATTTTATCGTTTAATTATCGTAAAAATATCTTGAACCAAGATCCGAGGAACGGACCCACGAGACGAGGTCGAACCGGGCGGTGGTGGTCGGACCACCGGATCGCCGGCGGCTCGACGACTCGGCTGGAAAGAGATCGCGCGAGGTGGATCGAGCCTAGGGCTCGATCACGCGGATCGGCTGCGGGTTTTCCCGTAGCGATCTGCTGCCAGCTACGGGTTTTCCCGCAGCGACTCGTAGCGCCCAGCAGCAGCGAGTCAGGCGACTCGCTGCGGGTTGCTGTGGGCTGCTACGGGGAATTCGCTGGGTGCTGTGGGATTTCCCGCAGCTGACCCGCAGCGATCCAGCAGGGTCCCAGCAGCAGCGAGTCAGGCGACTCGCTGCGGGTTGCTGCGGGCTGCTGCGAGCAACCCCGCGTGGCTGCTGCGGGTTTCGCGGGTTCACGCGAGTTCTCTCGTGTTTTTCCCGCGTAACTTTTTCGTATGGTCATGTACGTATTCCGGGAGTCGATTGGAGTTGTCGGTTCCGCAATTTTGACAATTCCGGATATTCGATCTCCGTAGGATTTCGGTCGGAATTAATTAGATAATTTATTTATTTAAATTTATTAATTCTGGGATATCGATTTCCAACAATTGGTATCAGAGCGTTGGTTTTAGTTCATGGTATTTTTCGATAAATTGTTCTACCTTGCAGGGTTTTCGATTATTATGGCTAGATTTAATTTTTTGTTAATTAATGTCATAATAATGTTCTTAATTATTAAACTCTCGGTGATGTCAAGATTCGTTCTTGTGTGGTGAATGTTTGTTCTTAATTTTTCCGGAAATTGTTTGAAATCGTTTTGTAGAGAATCGATGCCGGATAGCGTAGTAATAAATTTGTAATTTATTTTACGTTGGATCGAGGACGAAACGACGACCGGAAAATTGTGACGGAGGAGATGAACGAGAGGGAGGACTCGGATCGATCATCCCCATGATCGATCCATGGAGGATCGACCCGAGAGAGAGGGGGCAGCCGCGGGAGGCTCTCGGCCACGCCTAGCCACCGGTGGTGGTGGCGCGCCGGCTGGGGGCGGCGGCGGTACTCCTCCTCGGTGGTGGTCAATCGGTTGGGGGTGGTGCGGAGATCCCCACTCCGTGCTACTCCTAACCGAGATTTACTTTCCTAAATTATTCGGTTTTCCTATTTTGAGTATTCCTATTTTTGGGAATTCTCATGGAATAGGAAAAGAATAAATTTAGAATAAATTTATTTTTCCTTATTGATTATTCCTATTCTTGGGAATTTTCATGGAATAGGAAAAGGAATAAATTTAGAATTAATTTATTTTTCCTATTTAATTATTCCTTTATGGATTTTTTAATGGATTAGGAAAATAATTAATTTGGAAAGTTTTAAGAGTCCTTAATTAATTTTTCCTTATTTAATTATTCCTTTATGGAAATTTTAATAGAAAAGAAAAGGAATTAATTTGGAAGGATTAGGAGTCCTAAATTATTTTATTTCCTTATTTCATTATGGATATCTTCTAGAATATTCCAAGTGGGTCTTGGATAGGATTCTAGAGATTTAATGGAATTAGAAAGGAAAATAAAAATAAATAAAAATATTAATAATATTTAATTTTATTTTTGATTTATTCGATTGACTTAATTTTCGAATTAAGTAACTTTTGGATTTATTAAAAATAAATAGATTTAAATATTGGAATTAATATTCCCGTCACATGGAGCATTCAAAGAACGAAGACAAAAGACTAGAAGATGCATACGGGGATGCGATAAAGCCATAATAGTCGGAAAATAATATTCTAGTATTATTTTGATTATGTGATAATATTCTATGTGCTTTATTTCATGTATGCATGCTTATGTGTATTTAATTATGCATTAGATAGCGTATCCCTTTGTTATAAAAAGCTAAGTGGGAGAGGGATTGGAAACAATGCCATGGTCTCCATTGCTGTTCTCTTGGTGACTTTTATGGACTTTTGAAGTTCGTATAGACAAGTCATTGGAGGAGAATTCTTGTAATTCCTCTTACGAGAAACATTGATTAAGTCTATCAAACAATGCCTAATTTGTCTTTCCAAAACTGACTTCAAGTCGACTCATTCTCACCCCGGGGAGTGGAATGGAGCCAAAGCCACTTGGTCATGTCGAGGACACAAATTAGAGGCTTTCGTACCATTTGTTTTAAAATGGATCGATTGTCTGCTCGGCTCCCTCATTTGATGAGAGATAGGGTCGTTCGCATGGTGAATCACTGGTTAGAAACTTTGAGTTTCACTTATGATTCTCCGCGTCTTGATTTACAAGATTAAATGAATCAAGTAATTGGGAGTCAATTATAAAAGTCTCTTGGTGTAGTAAACGTCCACACCACATGGCTTGCTATACTAACGGATTTTGGATTAATTGATGTAGACAGTTATAAGAAATTGTGAAGAGTTGTGAAGTTGTCGTAAACGTCCACACCACGTGGCTTGCGGTGATGTAGCAATTCCTAACGATTTACTTTAGTGCTGAGTAATGGTTTACACTTAGATACGCATTATAGTATTCCTCCCCACGAGGTTACGCTATAAGTGATGTATGACCGAAGCAAATCTAATTGCTAAATCATTTGGGTAGGTAAACGTCCACACCACGTGGCTTGCCATATCTGATGGGATTTTAGATGCGATTAGTGGTTTAATGATATTATTTGAGGGAGATAATATCGGAGATTAAATCAATTGTTTTTTGTTATATGTGCTCATAGATTAGGAAATGGCTTTGAACCCACTTTCTGTGATACGTAAGGATTTTAAACTAACTGGTCCCTGAATGTAATGATTGGAATAGAGATCTAGACATTACCCAAACTGTTAAAGAGTGCAAGGTTGTACTCAGTGAGCTTTGTCCTCCCGAGCCTATTGACATAGGCGGCTAGACAAGAAGCGATGAGGATACTCATAAAGGCCAGTCGCTTCGAGAAAACGCTTAAAAACGTTTTTGAGATGATTGACCTTTTAGACGAGTTGAGACGGAAATCGCAAGCTCTTGTAGCCAATGCCAAAGATTTCAAACCTAAAGGCATGAATCGGGGAAAAGGAAAAGAAAGCAAAGAAACCCAGTGGTTCTAAGTTACTTGGACCACGAGATGGGACGAGAAAGCCAATAGGCAAGTGTTCTCGATGCAAACAGTCCGGGTACTGGAAGTCTGATTATCCTCTCAAAGAAAGTACGAAATTTTCTTTAGTCGTAAAACATAGTCAGTGGTATTATCTACCATAACCTGGTGTGTAGATATGGAACCACTGACGGTATGTGCATTTTAAATGCAAGGGTTCCAAGAAACCCGACGACTTAGAAAAGAAGAAATCGTAGTCTACATGGGCAACACTGTAGAGGAGGCAGCTGTTGCAATGGAGGACATTTTATAGGATTTCATTTTGAGTTATTGCTTTTATGTACCTTTCATTTTAGAAAGAACTTTTGTTCTGGATTTCTAATGAATGGATATTTTATTTCTTTTAATCATTTGATGGTTATAAGAAGAAATAAAGATATTATCTATTCTGGTACATTAGCTAGCAATATATAAATGATGAATCCTGAGTCCAACACAATGCAACGAACCGTAGTATAAAACTCGTTTTACTAATAAGAGATTTCTTTATTAAATCAATTATACTTGTGGATTCTTATGCCAAGTCATGTTTATTCAAATAAGAAGTTCAAAGGTCGAAAATTGATATTTGATCAATTAAGTTGAAGGAGTGGACCTTCCGACCTAAGAATCTAATTTGGAAGATAATATGACTAAGCAATCCTTTCTGGATATAAGATATAAGATTCGGACAAGTATTGGAATTGATTAACTCTGATGTATGCAGACCTATGTCTACTCAGACAATAAGGTACGAGTACTTCATTTGATGATTACTCAAGAAATGGATTAGAATACCTGATGTGCCACAAAAGCAAGTGTTTTGACAAGTCAATGGACACTAAGCAATTGTGGAGAACCATCAATGTATATCCATTTCTAGCCTGCGATTTGATCGCGGAGGCAAGTGCCTGTCTGAGGAAAGCATGGCATACTAATCAGAGATTGGGATTTAATCTCAAGAGACTACACCATACACTCTTGTGTAGAAATGGTGTGTCGATAATAAGAAATGGAACTCTTATAGAGATGGTAAAAAATGAGTTATACGGAACTACCTGTGTTCTATGGATATGTTTGGAAACAACGGCGCATTCAAATGCGGTTGTAGAATATCCTAGAAGAACAAAAGATGTGTGTTCAATAGTACTATGAACCAGAAGGACGTTATAAGTTCTAACGCCCGGTTCATAGAGGAAGACTATTAGAAGAACCACGAGCCCAAAGTGACGTGATACTTTGAAATGAGAGAGAAGGATAAGGACTGAGAACCAGCCGAACTGAGTAGCGGTACACCACTGACTGCACCTACTGTTATTACTGTTAATACACCGGAATGCCATTGTAGTGGGAGGTTGTGGGTCAACCAGAGATATTCATAAGACTAGGTGAGTCTTCGGACTCTGGACCTAGTATACATGAAATCGATCCCTGGATCTACACAGAGGCAGTACTAGATCTAAATGTGCTCTCTTGGAAAGCAATAAGGTGTTAGGATATGTCCTTCGATCCTACGTGTGCAATCGATAAAGTCATAAGGTCGTCTATGGATGTTAAATGATTATTCGATAATATTAATTGTTGGGAACAATATAATATTGATCGATAAAATCATACCTACAGGGTCACACACGAGCTCGATATTGATATACATTGCTTGATAAATATATTGATTTAGAATCAATATTTACGTGGATTTAATACACATGCATGGGATGCATGGCTTGCATGGATGCATGTCACATAGTGTGACATGGCATGCCACACAAGCAAGTGGGACCACATACAATGCATAGTGGCATGTGTATGTGGCATGACCTTTCACCTCCTTTGTAACCCCTTTTGCATGTTAATGGTGCATTATGATGCCCATCATGTTGTAGGTTACAAAGGGGAGTAATGTGGTGAATAATGAGGCCATTATATGGATGAAAATCAGATTTTCATCACATCACATCTTTACCCACGAAATTCACACCAAAGAGAGAAAGGAGAGAGTGTTCTAGGAGAACCGACTCGATCAAGCAAAGTGTTCGTCATCCGGGTTCGTGTGCAACACGTAGAGGCCGGGCCATTTGTGCGGCTTCCACATCCGGACGATCTAAAGGAGTGACGAGGTCATTCACAAGGAGAGCTTCGAGAGGCTGATCCATTTGAGGTGGTTCAATCGACTCAACACCACCTCAACGACATCAACGAATCACTTCGTCACAAAAGTAAGTAATCGTTGAACCTTATATATATATATATTGGATGTGTATATATATATATGTTTATATGTGTTCTTATACACATTAAGTGTGCACTAAGATCATGGCATAGTAGATCTATTGCTTTACACGCTTCCGCACACACGGTATATCGATTGGATCGGTATACCGGTACCTTCAATTGGTATCAGAGCCAAGGGCTCGTGCACACTTTTGTGTTGGACACGAAGGTTAAATCAACATAATTGGATTATTTGTTTAATTGTGATTATGTGATTAGATGTAAGGCCGGCCACCGTTAGTGGTCGGGTGAATGATTTCGTCGTTTTTTACGTTTCGATTGGCCATAGTTTTGGAGGGCTGCGTCCCTTGGAATCATTTGTAATAGATAGGTTTTTCTATTATATTTGTATTGTACTACTTGTAAGCGATGGACTTAGTCCATGGTTCGATGGAGGATCTCGGCTCTCCGGCGAAAACGAGAAGAAACGAAGCCAAACGAAGCAAAACGAAGCAAACCGGGCTGCTGGAGCCAAACGGCGGTCGCCGTTTGAGCTCCGGCGGGCGCCGTTTTGATTCGGCGGGCGCCGTTTTGGAAACGGCGACCGCCGAATGACCTGTTTTTGGGGCAGATTTTTCCGAACCCTTTCGGCGGGCGCCGTTTTGGAAACGGCGACCGCCGGTGGTGTTCAGCGACCGCTGGTTGTGAAACGGCGGGCGCTGTTCGTGGTTTTATGGGTACGGAATAGATTTGACCAAAATCGGAGGGCACGGAACTAAAACGGAGGGCGAGGACCAGTCCAGAAGATGTTCAAGGCCTATTTTGTTGCTTTTAATCTTTTCGTTTGAGAGTTGTGAGGTTCTAGGGGCCTTTCGATTTCGTATTTATTTGCTTTGCTAGTTATAGGTTGTTTTATGTTATAAATGTTCAACTTACATATAAACAAACCTATGCATGCAAGTTCCAAAATAATGAGTATAATGTCTTGTCCAAAACATCACACCCATAAAGCCCTCGATCATAAGTTGGTAGGTCCGCCTCAGCGGGGTACTACTTGTTATCTTGGGATAAGTGGGAGTAAGGGTTAGACCCTTACACGTGAGTTTGGTTTTCTCATCGATAGATCCACTGGAGGCGTGGCTATCGAGACATGAGATGAGAATGGGACTCTCATCGACCGAGAGTGACATTAGATGTCATTGACATGGGATGTCTACCTATCTTAGACTTCTTAAGTGCGGACTCAGTCGGCTTAAGAATTTGCAAGATGAGGGTCTTGGGATTGTTTTGTTCAAGGGAACAAAGATATTAGATATCGATTGAACAAAATGAAATAAATAAGTAGCTTGTTAGACAACCTTATTTGTTTACCGCTTTGTGAATGTTTACATACTTTAGTTATCTTTCTTTTGTAGTTTATCATGTTAAATATCAACTCAATTCAAGTTTGGTTCAATTCTTGATTGTGAAAAATTGAACAACACAAATTTTCTTTTTTTTTTACAACGTAATTTGAGGATGGTCCTCAAATACGAATACAAAGAGAATGTGTTAGATTACCAATTCCTATGATATCATTGAACAACTCAATAGCATGTTCGGGGAACATACTATGATTGAGCGGTTCGGTATGACCAGGGTCATCGCTTCAGCTAGGCTGGAAAAATGGAAATCTATGGAATCACATGTGCAACAAATGATTGGATTATTTGTTTCAAGTGACCGCCTAGATTTTTCCTATGATGATTATTTGGCAACCGATTTCATACTTCAATCTCATGATGGTTATAATGCCTTTAGGCTAAATTTTCCATATGAATGGTTTGAAGAAATCGCTTCGTGAGCTCCACGGGATGCTCAAGGCTGCTGAGCCGGCGATAGAGAAGGACCCTAAGAGGGAAATTCTTATGATATGGGATAGGGTATTCAAAAGAGCAGGGGCAAGAAGGCTACTAGGGTTCCTAGGGAATCTCAATGCGTCTTTGCAAAAGTGTTGGACACTACTTGCAAACATATAAAAGTTCATATTTTATTCAATTTCAAAACAAATGCCTAATTTGTCTTTCATATGATGGATTCTAAGGTTATGATTATTTACACCTCGGGGAGTGATTTAATCCAAAACACTTAAGTTCATCAATGACACAAATTAGAGACTTTCGAGCCATTGGATGGCGTGAATCGATTGTCTGGTTGGCTCCCTCATATTTTATGAGAGATAGGGCTTCAATTGCATGATAATATCGCTGGTTAGAAAACTTCGATTTTTCACTTACGATTTATCACGTTTTGACATTGAGATAATTTTGAATGGGAAATTTGAATGAGACTCAATTATTGGGAATAATTGAATTTGCCCAAAGTTCAAAGAAGATGTGAAGAACGTGGTTGCTTCATCTTCAGGTATTAATGATATAGACATTAAACTTCACAAATTCTACTTCTTGGGTATTGGATGCCAAATGTGGTTCTAACATTTGTATGTGGAGGAACTACATAGAAGTGTAAGTTTGGTGAGTAGAGATGTCGATCTATGGGCGAGAAATGAAGCGAATGTCGTTGCATTAGCCGCATGATCATATGATGTTGTTTTGCCTTAGGGCCTTGTTTGAGTATTATAACTATGTAATTTCGTACCTTCAATAAACAATGAATATTGGTTCAGTATTGGATACTGATGGATTAGTTTTTCACTATTAAATAGTTTGGTAACTATTTTAATTGTGAATTATTCTTTGTTTTGGTACGATTATTATATTGTTTATGTATACTTTAAACTTGACAAATCATATATATCATTAAGACCAAAGGCCAAATCGAATAAGTATCGATGAGACATAACTGAAACATTGTTGATTAGATCAAATCAAAATCTAAACATGTAACGAAACTTCTTTTAGAAGAAATTTTAGAATCATTTGACTTGGAGTCATTTGATACATGTGAATGATGTGTGATTGAAAAGATAACAATGTCATCTTTCTTGGAGAAAGGAGAACATGTGAGTAATTAGGGATGATACATACTGATGTATGTGGAACCTATTAGTTCACAAGCACATGAAGGTTATGTTTCGGAAAAGAGAAAACAAACTATATTAGATATAGTTCGACCATTCGATGAGAGGTCTAAATGAACTACTGGTCTCTTTTGGGAACACACAATTCTAGACTTCAACTTATACACTGAATAGGAAGCTGTCAAAAGCTGTTGATAAGACACCATACTAGGTATGGAAAGGGAGGGTCCCTAAATTGTTTTCATCAAAATTTGAGGTTCTAAAAGCTTCTCTGACGAGATTTATCTCTATAGAGCTTGAACTCAAATGGGATAAAAGTTTTTTATGGTATCCATAAGAAACTCGAGGGTACAACTTCTACGATCTATCTGAGAACAATATTTTGTTGCTCGAGATAGTGATTTTCTTGAAAAGAGTTATCTTTCCTAGAAATTCAGTGGGAGCTCGGTTGTCTTGAACGAGGTTCAAGTGAAACAACTAACGATGAATACTCAAGACTGGGTTGAGAGTATTCTTATGGTTTTGGAAGCCGTACCAGCCCTCGTAGGTCCGAAAGGCATAAATCTATCTCTATTATTCAAATACTTAGATATTGTGACCAATGAGAGATATGAATTCATGCTTTTGGAAAGCGGTGAACCTTCGACCTAATTCCAAGCTATGACGAGTCCAGCTACTAAAAATTGGCATGGTGCCATGAAATCTGAGATGATATCAATATCTGATAATCAAGTTTGGTATATTTGCATCACAGGGTTAGACCCAATGAATGCTAATAGATCTTTAAGATCTAAACAGACAGATGGAAAACCTAGGGTTTTCAAAGCAAGGTTGATGGTAAAAGTTTTATTCACGAGGTGGATTATGGAAAAACTTTCACCAATTGCTTTGATTAAATCATTCAGATTATCTTAGCCATTACTACTCATCTTGATAATGAGTTATGGTAATATTGGATGTTAAAACTAACTTCTTGAATTGGATTCTAGAAGAGGCTGTGTTTTAACACAGCCAAAGAGTTTTATCGATCTTAATAAGGCTGAGAAATTATGCAAACTTATAGTTCTATTTATGGAATAAAGAATGCATATAGGAGTAGCAATCTTCAGTTCAATGAATCCATACTGGGATTTGGATTTCAGAGGAACTCGGAAGAGTCTTGTTTTACAAGAAGATCAGTGGGAGTTACGTTGTATTAATTGTGTTGTATGTCGGTGACATACTCCTTATTGGAAACAATGTTTCTATGCTTAATTCTATTAAAGAATGGCTTGGAAATTGTTTTTCAATGAAGGATCTTGGAGAAGCACAGTACATATTGGGCATCAAGATCTGTTAAAACAGATCGAAAATGATGTTTGGACTTAGTCAAGTGACCTATTTTGATAAGGTACTTGATAAGTTCAGAATGAAAGACACCAAAAGGGGTCTCATTCCAATTACTCATGGCACATCTCTTAGCAAGATTCAAGGCCCTACAGGGCTTGATGAGCAAAAGAGGATGGAAAACATTCCTTATGCTTCGGCAATAGGGTCTATAATGTACGACATGATATGTACATGACCAGACGTATCGTATGCTTTGAGCATGACGAGTCAATTTCAAGGAAATCCAGGTGAGGCGCGTTAGACTGCGACCAAGAATACTCTTATGTACCTTAGATGGACAAAAGAATATTTTGTTGTCTTTGGAAGACAAAAAGAGTTGATATTAACAAGCTGTTTAAATGCTAACAGACTAAGATAATTTCCGATTTTAATCTGGTTATATCTTTTGTCTGGTTAGAGGTGAAATTTGCTGGAATAGTTCCATGCAATGTAATATAGCTGATTAAAACTACAGAAGCTGAACACAGTATTGCATTGGATGCAGTACTGTTGGCAATTAAGATTTGAAAGTTCTTGAATGAACTAGGTGGCGTAACTAGCTCAGCCCATCCGATAGTTCTCTATTTATAGTAGATCTATCGCGCAAGCTTATGAGCCTAGGGAGCACTACAAATCTAAAGCTGGTGCTCAGGATGTTCCACATTATCTGGGAGATAGTTTTGTGGAGATATCGAGATAATAAAGTTGCAACTTTTGGTAAGGTTGCAAACCCATTTTCTAAACCTCTCCAGCAGTTTAAGCTTGAGGCTTTCACGACTGCAATAGAGATCAGACATCTTAGAGATGGGTTGTGATTTCTATTACTGTATTAGATACTTTTGGAGATTTGGTAGACATTCACTCATATGTATAATACATATTTCTTCATATAGATATGGTTTAATTTATATGAATTGTCCAAATGATTAAGTGATATCAATTGGGTTATGAGGTCGACTTACCGCATAATGAAGCCCCAATGGTTGAACTGATATACTTGAATCATATAGCTGTTCCTGGTTCGTATCATCGAGTACGGACAAACTGATGATACAAAGAACTAGATTGTAATGTGTAATATAGCGCCGCTTCATGGGCTAATGATGTGGGACATCAAGTACAATTACATAGATATTAGCTGGGAGCTAATGATCGAACAGACCCGACTGGAATAGTATTTAAGATTTCGAGTCATAATACTATTTCATTGACTGTCGAGCAATTTCCTCTGACCTGAGTAGTCCAGAGTGATTCCATTGTGAAATGGTGTACTTTGATACAAGTAAACGCCTTTCGTAAAAGGAGGTTATAAAACTTGTTATTGGGTATATCAGGAAGCAAGTGGGAGAACTTGGATTGACAAGATGGGATTGTCCTCCATTTTATAATGGGATACATGTCTTACCGGCCACTTGGAGAGTCGAGACTGTGGAAAATACGTGGCCACGTCCAGATTCGTATCATAGTGATAAATCTGGTTTTACAGTCTGTCTCAAAGTCCAAGAAAGGTTTGAACCGATTGAGGATGACTCGAGTCTTGCCTCAAGTTCAAACTTAGACATAAAGTGACAACAGGAAATTGGCAGCACACTGGCTCTGAAGGCCAAGTGGGAGATTGTTAGGATATGTCCTTCGATCCTACGTGTGCAATCGATAAAGTCATAAGGTCGTCTATGGATGTTAAATGATTATTCGATAATATTAATTGTTGGGAACAATATAATATTGATCGATAAAATCATACCTACAGGGTCACACACGAGCTCGATATTGATATACATTGCTTGATAAATATATTGATTTAGAATCAATATTTACGTGGATTTAATACACATGCATGGGATGCATGGCTTGCATGGATGCATGTCACATAGTGTGACATGGCATGCCACACAAGCAAGTGGGACCACATACAATGCATAGTGGCATGTGTATGTGGCATGACCTTTCACCTCCTTTGTAACCCCTTTTGCATGTTAATGGTGCATTATGATGCCCATCATGTTGTAGGTTACAAAGGGGAGTAATGTGGTGAATAATGAGGCCATTATATGGATGAAAATCAGATTTTCATCACATCACATCTTTACCCACGAAATTCACACCAAAGAGAGAAAGGAGAGAGTGTTCTAGGAGAACCGACTCGATCAAGCAAAGTGTTCGTCATCCGGGTTCGTGTGCAACACGTAGAGGCCGGGCCATTTGTGCGGCTTCCACATCCGGACGATCTAAAGGAGTGACGAGGTCATTCACAAGGAGAGCTTCGAGAGGCTGATCCATTTGAGGTGGTTCAATCGACTCAACACCACCTCAACGACATCAACGAATCACTTCGTCACAAAAGTAAGTAATCGTTGAACCTTATATATATATATATTGGATGTGTATATATATATATGTTTATATGTGTTCTTATACACATTAAGTGTGCACTAAGATCATGGCATAGTAGATCTATTGCTTTACACGCTTCCGCACACACGGTATATCGATTGGATCGGTATACCGGTACCTTCATAAGGATTATTGCTAAGAGGCAAGATCATTTAGAGTACAAGCTTAGTTGATCCATTTATGGATTGGAACAAAGCATTGAGTTCGTGGTACTTGCAAATTGATGAGATAGTCCATTTTATGGATTCATCAAAGCATAGACGAATCGTGTGTATTGGAAACGTGATGGAACAAGGTGGTGTTTCTCGGGTTTTATGTAGAGAACATTCTTATCATTGGTAACAATGTAAAGATGTTGTCAAGACATAAAATGAGGTTGTCTGGATAAATCAATATGAAAGATATAGGAAGAAGTTGGACATGTTCTGGAGATCTTGGATCTCTGGTAAAGAACATTATATTTCTCCTGGACATCTTACATATATATGATTATGGTTCGTTTTAACATGCAAGATTCCGAGAAAGGTTCGTTACCTTTCAGAGACGGAATGCATCTATCTAAGGATATGTGTTTTAAAACACAAAAGGAGATAGAAGCAATGAAAGCAGTTTCCTACACTTCGAGTGTGGAAAGCTTGATAAATGCGATGTTGAAAACGAGAACCTGATATCGGCTATGCGGTTAGCATAGTGGGAGGATATCAAGGTAATCTTGGAAAGGAATATTCGACTGATATAAAAGTACTTTCGAAGTACTGTTCTAGACTACGAAGCAGACGAACATTTCCTTTGGATTACATTCTCTTAGATTTCTAATCAAATGAGGACCAGTGTAAGTCGATATCAGGCTATGTGTTTCACTAATGAAGGAGAAGGAGTTTTAACATGGAAGAGTGATAAGCACGATGCTTTTCGGACTCTGCCATGGGTAACCAAATAGCGGCCTCAGAGGCAGCGGAAGTTTTGGTATAGCTCCGGGATAATCTCTGGGACTTAGATGTGATTCTTAATTTGGCAAAGGCTATGTAAATAGCGGTGCGATGGCAAATGGTAAGATCACAAGTCCATAAGTGTAAGATAACACATAGTGCAAGTACCACCTGATACGAGTCATCGTCGAGGGAGACGACGCTGTAGTCACCAAGATAACTTCAGAGCGGCAACCTAGAGTGCTCATTCACATAGTACTTCTTGGAAGTACAACTTAAGCACGTGATGAGTATGGGAGTCGGGAGTTTGGAGGAAATGACTAGACCTTAGTACAAGTGGGAGATTGTTGGAGTTGTGTACTTAATGTCTAGATTTAAGTAACAGAAACTCACGATCCATTGCCACTAATCTATTTAATTAAATAAACAATTATTTGCGTTTAATTATTTATAATTAAATATATGCAAATTATAGTCCTGGATTTTATACGTTGTAGTTAGTATGGTGTGTATGGACACACAGAAGATCATACTATCGGTTACTCGTATTTAATCGAACAGATGCTCACGACCTAGATGGACACGGACCAATCCATCGGTATAGTCGTTGTGTGAGAGAGAAAATAATATGTCTTGATTATTTTATCACACTTGTACACTTGGTGTATTGAGCGGATATGCTTGAGATTTATCGATTAGGATTGCCGGCGATAATCGATTTAAATCTCTGAGTATTTTATTCTTAATCCCCGATACTATTGCGGGTGTGTATATTTAATATAAGTGACTTTGATTTACCAAAGGAATTAACCGATTTAATTATTGGGTTAATTATCGATATTTTATTTAATATTAGTAATTTAAAATTTTGTAATTTAATATCATTTTCATAGTAATTATGATGAATCATAAATATTTTCATATTTAATTCGGTCAATTAGATAACGTTTTTTATTAAAATTGCGTAGATATTAGAATTAGTAGTATAAAGTTCTTACCAAATTACCATACACATTAGAAAATAAATGTAAATTATTATTTACCAAATAAGATTGTTACCATTTACACATTAGGAAATAAATGTAAATTATTATAGCTAAGATTGTTACCATTTGCACATTAGGAAATAAATGTAAATTATTATTTACCAAATAAGATTGTTACCATTTACACATTAGGAAATAAATGTAAATTATTATAGGTAATTAATAGGTAAAGAATGTATATTATGATAGCTAATTACTAGATGATGATTGTATATTACGAATTTAATTAATAAAATTAAATAAATATTTTAATTACCATAATTAAAAGCCACGTAATATTTATTATTGGTAAATAATAAAAGTCACGTAATCAAATGGTAGACATATAAAGCTTTGTATGAGACACGTAGTGTGAACATTCTCATTTTTTTATAGTGTATTTTTTTTGTTCACATTGCTACGTGGATCAGCAAAATCTAGATTTATATATTATATAGATGAAAGAAGACTATTTTTTATTTTTTCTCCAAGACACGACTTCAACACAAGATGGTCGAGAGAGACACAACACCACTATAGCATCATTACTCTATATAACATAAATGAATCTTTTAAATATATAATAAGAAGTACCATACATTTATAGGTTAATCAATAAAACAATGACACTTCAATTATTTATCATGTACCCTACAACATACTATTATAACCTTAATTAGTCTTTAACCTATTGAATAAAGCGTGACCTCCTAATGTCTTATTAATATTTTATAAAATGTTGTACTATTACACGGTTAAATTAAATTAAACTATTTAAAACAAAAAAAATTATATATATTTTAATTAAATAATACACATAATAATATATTTATCTAAAAAAATATTTTAGAGTTGGTTGATAAATTATTTTTTAAAACAAAATATTTATTTTTATATATTTTTTTAAACATCAATTAATTTATTTCACATCATTTTTATTTCATCTCATTTAATATTATAAGTAAATAATTTTATATGAATTATAAAAAAATATAATAAATTAAATTTTAAACATATTTAATTTTTAAAATATATTATGTTAGTGTATAGTTTGGTCGAGTTCAACGTAGAGTGTTATCTCTTTGGTGAACCTAACTATACACTTTGTTTTTGAATAACTTCATAAAAAGGGAAAGCAACACGATGAAGCTCTACATATGAAGTTGACTCAAAAAGGGGGAGAATGTTGGTGTATAGTTTGTTCGAGTTCGTCGAAGAGTTAACTTAAACTATACACTTTGTTTTTGACTCATTTCATAGTATGGTGGAGCTTATGAAGTTATGCTGACAATGCTATGTAGCTGAGCTGGGGAAGGTTGGGTGAGTTCGAAGTGCTAGTAGTACATAGCAGAGTACCTCTCTGAGTTCGAAGTGCTAAGAGAACACACCACTTGTCAGAGTTAGAGTCTCCCAGAGATGAAGTTTTGAGGATGACTTCGAAGTCATGGACTTGGAAGGACCGGCTACATAATCTATGCAAAATACACTGTGGGACTTCGAAGTGCTAGCTCTATGCACTGGAAAAATACACTGTGGGACTTCGAAGTGCTAGCTCTATGCACTGGCAAAATAATACACTGTGGGACTTCGAAGTGATAGCTCCATGCACTGGCAAAATACACTGTGGTACTTCGAAGTGCTAGCTCTATGCTCTGGCAAAATACATTGTGGGACTTGGAAGGCATGAGACTTTGAAACGATGCTGAATCAAGTCTCCTGGAAGTTCGAATCCACCTGGGAGTTCGAACTCTTGTTAAGATTTTCTAAGTGTGCTAAGGCTTGGAAGACCTAGCTGTATGCAAATGCAAAATGCACTGTGGGGCTTGGAAGACCTAGCTGTATGCAAATGCAAAATGCACTGTGGGGCTTGGAAGGCGTGGGTTCTGGAAGCCATGCTACAACATGCCCCTGGTAGTTCGAAGTCCTTCTGGTCTTCGAACCTGTAGCCACTGTGGGACTTGGAAGCCTTTTTGTTACAAGTTCCTGGAAGGTCGAAGGAGCAAGGGTCTTCGAACCTGTAGCCACTGTGGGACTTGGAAGCCTCCCTGTTACAAGTCCCTGGAAGTTCAAAGGAGCAAGGGTCTTCGAACATGTAGCCACTGCCCACCGAAGGAGTGCTGTAGAAGCTGATGGCTCTGGAGTTCATCCCGCTAGGTCAATGAAGCCAGAAGCGCGAAGAGTGAGAAGACCCTGCTAAGGGAGTTCGAACTCGCTGATTGAAAATCAAAGAGCAGCTACGCACTCCCTGTTTGAAGTTCGAAGGCTCGCTAGAGACAAAGGACTGAGAGCAAGTCGGTGTTGGAATATTCGAGATTCCATTGAAGATGCTTTGGGCTCGGCCCATTAAGCGCAAATCCCGGAAGCCCATTAGGGTTTCATTCACGAGGTCTATAAATAGTCGCTAGATTATTTGTAGATGTCAACACTTTTATCTGGAATTTCTTAGAGAGAGAAATATTGTAATCCGAGAGTATTTGCTAGAAAGCTCCGGTTCACTCTACTGTAGTACAATTAGAACGAGTTCACTAGAAGGAGTTCGTAGTGTATCTGTTTAGTCTGAAAGTTCATAGGCTGCTAGGACTTTGAACTACTAGACTTGATTTTTGGTCGTGTGACCTTTCTATAAGTTCGTAAGGACTTGTAGATGTTTGATTGAAATGTTCACTCTTCTATGAATATAATGATATCATTCAAGAACCTCTTTATTGTGTTGACTACTATTCAAAGTACATAGACCCAGCACGTTTTACACTACAGGTCTACCTAGTCCTGCAGTTCTTAACACTATAGGGCTTCTAACACAATTTCATATTATAGTGCCATAGTTGTCCAGCACAATAAGTTTAATCAAGTCGTACTCTCGATAACACTATAGAGTTGTTTATTTTATAATTCAGTTTGACATATTATAAATATTCGATCGATTTCAATCATAACTATATCGAAAAGAGTATAGATCATTTGTTGATCAAAGTGAATCAAGAAACTTCTATAGGGACAGAGGACCAAACTCAATGTTAAGAAAAAATATTTCGAAAGGTTCAAAGAATTTCGTAATTTATTGGTGAAACGAGTTTATTTACGATTATAATTGATACAAAATTGTTCGGCTTGAGAAATAAATATGTGTAAATCATTCATATAGTCATCCAAATTGAAAATTGAATTACATTACCACATAGTTGTTGTGGATTTAAAACGCTTATCCTAGGTCAATTTTGTGGAGACATGACTTGACGATAGAGTTGCAAGTGAATCAATTTTTTTTTCCGCGATTTGTGATTCAATTAATTTTTATTATTATTCGTAAGAAAAATACCGAATACGAATATAAATAAGAATGTAAATCACTTTTAGTATTCGATTGAAATATTATACTTATAATTCGATTCGAATTAGTACATTTTAAGATATGAAGTATTTTTTATAATCACAACAGAAAATATGTATAATTCATTTTATATGTTTGAATAATTAGTGTTTTATATTTGTTTACTTAATACTATATCATTTTTTTTGTTTTAATAAAAATACTATTATTTTATTTTTTTATTTGCAGTTATTTGCATTACATTTTTTAATAAGAATAAAATATTTTATTTATCAAATAAAATATTAGCATTTTTAAAATTTTTCTTATTAGTTTATAAAATGGCTTAACAATTCTTTGAAAAATAAAAATATTAATTAAATTTAAAAATCATATTTAATGAATTAAAAATATTATTTAAACGGGAAAGAAATGGTAAGGAACCGATTTGTTAAGTTACAAATATATAGACAATAATAATCTAAAACAGAGTAACGGAATACCCCAGTACATTTTTTGGAATCCGAAGGCAGTAGGTGCTATAGTGCATTCGATTTCCTAACATTAGACAAGATTTGACAGGATCTTCTTTTTTTTTTGTAAAAGACTAAAAATTAAATATCTCTTTTCATACTTATTAGATTTAGTTGATTCGAAAATCAACGCAATTCTTGGAGATCAAGCAACATATTTCTATCGTAATTGAGACTCTTGGACGTCTATAAAGAAAATCTACGAAATCAGAATACATGGAGCGCCAACGAGAGAAAAAAAAAAGAGGAATGAGAAGTATTAAAGTTTTAATACTTGTTATTTCTTTAAGAAATTAAACGTAGAGTTAAATCGATAATCATTTACACTTTGTTGACTCAGAATTATCAAGAGTGATTGTAATTTTTTTCATACGTTTAATAAGAAAAAAGACTCGCCTCTCTCTCCCCAAACACATATATACTTCTCCCACATCAATATCGAAACTTGTAAAATCCTTGTATTGTGTTTTTTTTATTCGATTATGTTCTTGTGAGTTCACATAATACGTGAGTGATTGTGAGTTGGAAAGTCAAAACATATTCGTTCAATTTTGAGTTTTCACATAGCAGCATTTTAGGATAGTCCAATTTGATAAGATTTATTAAGTTTGTTGAAATGTGGGGTGCAAATCCTCAACAATTTCAAAATTTAATTTTTAATAAAATTTTCATAACTAATTATAATTACCAAAATAAATTATTTTGTTATTGAATATAATTATAAAGATAAGTTTAATTATTATTTTTTATTAAATAAAATATTAATAAATATAATTTTAATTGTCATTCTTATAAAATAATAATGAACGTGGATGATTGATTGGTCTAAAGAACCAAATCAACAAGTATGCCCAAATTTGATATATCGCCCTCTCAATTAATTATGTAAGAATTTTTTGTAAATACTTACTATTTAGTAATACTGATTATATTGAAAAAATAAGAACTTTTAATTTTAAAATTATAGAAGTAGTAATTAAAAATGAAATTGTAATATTTAAAGAGTGTAGCCAATAATTATAGATTCATACGTGAACTCCCTAAAGAAGATAGAGATTCAGAATTCCGGTAGAGAATATTTTGCGCATCTTTAAGTACAGACATTTACTTCTGTGTTCTACTCTAGGCGACGTCATATTTGCGCATCTCTTGTTTAAGCGACCCACATGACATGAAGCTAGACAGACTATTGGGTGGCGCGTGTAACTGATTCGCCTCGTGCAGCAGACCTCCATATTCAATCCGACGGCCACAAACGACCGCCTACAGTACAGTGGCCCCCACCAATTAGTAGCCCGAAACTAAAGCGCGTGACCGGATACACCGTACATCCTTTTCGTAATTTAAAATTAAAACGAGACGAAGACCTGTTAAATTAAATTAAAATCTGCTTTTATTATTATTATTATTTCTCAAAACTTTCATTTCATCTCTCTCCCTCTACTGCTACTTTCTCTCTCTACGACTGTCATTTTCGCACCCGGCGTGTTTTTGCTTTGCAGAAGCTGGAGGTGTTTGCGCGGAGTGGGGGCTGAACCGTAATTTCACTGCACCGGGGTTCGTCTGAAGCCGTGCCGAATAAGTCAACTCAAGCCTTCCCGATCGAGGTGCGTTTCTCAATTTTGCCCTCGGATCACGGAAATCCGCAGCCCTTGTGAATTTATTTCATCATTTATTGTGTTTCAATTTAGGAAAATAATAATAATAACTTCATTTGAATCTGGAGCTGGGGGTTTTGGCATCTGCAAAAGCCTCGATCTTGTGTTTTTCTTTTACCGTGGAAGGACTTTCGTTTTTTTTTACAGTCAACCGTAGAGAAGGAAAGTCAATTAGAGGCAATTGATCGTTTCGCTCTGTATCATCTTCCAATTTACTATTGCGAATTTCAGCTCAAGCTTAGTACTTGTGATTTTGATATTGCTCTGAGAAGAGTTTTAAAGGGGAAATTGTAATTTATGCTCGATTTATTTCATGTTCGGGGTCGATTGTAAAATTTCATTGGCCGATTCGAAATTTAACAAATCTTATTGTTATCTAACTTTTTTTTTCTCATTGAATGTTTTTGTAGATTTTGTTGAGGTGAGGTTGATCTCGGAAATGCTGATGCAGAAGATATAGAATAATTTTAAACTTTTTGTCTTTGTTAATAGAAAACGAGAGAAAAATGTTGGAAGCTCCGAAATTTAACGGAATTATTGACCTAAACACGAGCCATGATAATTTCGACTTCTCTCAAAATTTCTACCGCAAGCTGAATGAGGGTTCCAATATGTCAGTCGACAGTTATGGGAGCATGCAGAGCAATGGCGGAGGCTCCATTGCAATGTCCGTGGACAACAGCAGTGTTGGCTCCAACGGCTCCAACACTCGCATCTTGGGCCACCAAGGCCTCAAGCGTGTCAGAGATTATTCTGTGGCTGCTAGTAACAATAATGGTAGAGTGTCTCATGGGCTGAGTGATGATGCCCTCGCCCGAGCTCTAATGGACCCTCGGCATCCTACCGAAGGCCTTGGTAATTATGATGACTGGACGATTGACTTGAGGAGGCTCAACATGGGGCCTGCTTTCGCTCAGGGGGCTTTCGGGAAGCTATACAAGGGCACTTATAACGGTGAGGATGTTGCAATTAAGCTGCTGGAGAAGCCAGAGAATGATGTGGAGAGGGCCCAATTGATGGAGCAGCAGTTTCAGCAGGAGGTGATGATGCTGGCTAACCTGAGGCATCCGAATATTGTTCGGTTTATTGGTGCATGCCGCAAGCCCATGGTTTGGTGCATCGTGACCGAGTATGCAAAGGGGGGTTCTGTGCGTCAGTTCTTGACGAAAAGGCAGAACCGTTCGGTGCCCCTGAAGTTGGCAGTTAAGCAGGCATTGGATGTTGCTAGAGGGATGGAATACGTGCACGGATTGAACTTGATTCACCGAGATCTGAAGTCGGATAATCTTTTGATATCTGCTGACAAGTCGATTAAGATCGCTGATTTTGGCGTGGCACGTATTGAAGTGCAGACTGAAGGTATGACACCAGAAACAGGAACATACCGTTGGATGGCCCCGTAAGTATCAAATTTCTCTCCCTTCTTAGGACTTATGTCATTTTTGCACTGAGTGTTTATTTTTTCTCAACAATCCAACAAATAATTTTCTTGTATTTTTTCTGATATATGTTTTCTTTACTGACTATTAGATAGTGTTTTCAGATTCAGAATTCCATTATCCCCTTTTGAAGTATACTTTAAGTCTTAAGGCAATATGTGTAAGAAATAAGAATGTTTGTCCGCCGTTGCTACTTGCTAGTGAGAATGTAGTGAGTTATATATCCATATCTGGTCTGGAGTGTAAATGTGTAATCCAAGTCACAGAATGATTGAATGATTATTTGCTTGCTTGTTTTCGTAATCCTCCGAAGGTCAGTAACATTTCTTATGATAGTATTGTGTGGTATCAGAAGGACTAAAATTTCCAATATGCCCTTAGGTGTGCAAATCAAATGTTTATCGTGTGACTTAAAGTCAGTGGAATCTTGATTCATATAAAATACATAAGTATATTTAGGCTGTACTGTTATATCCCTTCCGCAGCTTATCTCTCTCCCTCTCTCTGCCAGGATTATATTTTTGATCATGAAGTGGGGTTTTCTGGTTTAAGTTACTAACTGAAGGACTAAATTTAAAAGTTAAAAGTTAAACTTTCAAGTTAATTCCTCAAGGTTATTTACAATGTTATACTCTACCTGTTACTTAACGTTTCTCCCATCTCATTTGTAGAATGAAACTATAGGGGAGGTCCTAATTTTGAGTTTTTGACATAGTTAATTGATATTATATACATATACATTGGCACACTAGTATTTTCAGAAGTAATTTCGACAGTCACCAGCTACTCTATTGGGCTAAACCTTTTAGTCTTGGAGGAGTTGAATCAAAGTAGCTTAAAGGTTACTTTGTTACACAGGGGTGGACATTCAGTTGTCAAGTTTTCATATTTTCTTGTTCATTTCCTAGGCTTCTTTATATCTATTATCTTCTCTATGTATGTAGTCGATTTATTAAATGGTTTGGTTTGGTGCATAGCATTTCTTTGTTGAAACATCAAAGTCCATGACATGCATGTTCTTGCTATAACCTTAATGATGTACCTTCTATTGCTAAATTTCAGCAAGGGATAAGTGGACTCTCCAACTGGTATAAAAGCATAAGTTCTGAAGTTTTCCCATCATTTTTTGAATATTTGATATTTTAGCTATATGTGCAGTTAATTGTGGTTGGATTTCACTGTTTTTTATCCTTATGGCGGCTTAATGAATTTGCTTGGAGGTCTTATTTTATTACTAAGAGTATGACATTATATTTCAAGGCACACATGGTAGTTTTCCTATTGTTGAATGGGAATATTAATTCTTGAATTTTGTGATTCGGTTTTTGCCTGGCTTCTGGCTTAATTCAATTTAGTATACTTTGAGACTGGAGTATGACTTGAACACCTTTTCTTTTTCTTCTTTCTTTTTTCTTATTTATTTATTGTTAGCTATTTTTTTAGTACAAATCCTGAGAGAAGAGGGATGTGAGAATTGAAATTAGTCACATACCTGGTTTTGCGAAATGCCTTTCCACTTGGTTACCAAGTGATTCCCAGTCCCAAGCATTATTAGTAGTTCCTTAAACCTTGCATCTTTGGAGAAACTAATATTTCCTTTCTGATAATTTGACTCTGTAAAACCCTCAACTATTAGAAGGATTGTAGTACGACAGTGCTCGGAACTATCAAGGAGTTCTTGAGAATTGCTATAATAATAAGGAAACAGTAACAAGGAGCTATGAACAGTTCCCCATCAAGATTTACTTGCCCAATAGCCTACATTATTGTAATGAAATTACCGTCTACCTAACTTCTACTGGCAACCCTATATTTATATCAAAGCATCACAATTATTATAGGTATTAGGAATAAAAGAAGCAAGAAAATAAATAGCTAATGCCCACTGTCTTATGTTTTTCGGGTGACAATTTTCTGTGCTAGTGAATTTTTCTGCACACAGTTGGTGGTAGCAGTTGCTAATAGGTCAAACATCAGGGAAGCTAAATTTTAAGTTAGTTGATGCTCTGACACTTGTGCACTGAATTCTGTTTTGATCTTTTCAAACATGTTTCATCTGATTTTGCAAAATTTTGAAGGAGCACATTCTTAACTATTAATGCACCCTCAGCATTTGTGTTTCTATATAGAGACTTATACAGTAAATTGAGTCATTAAAGATAAAGATGTAAGACTGTGAGTTCAAAGCTTACATTATTATTCGTATAACCATAGTTACCTAGTTTGTTCAACGCGATCCACTGTCCAGATCGTGGGTCCTTTTTGACATGAATCCAGATCAGCAAAGAATGCGGAAATATGTGTGGATTGATGGGGGTTGGGGTGGACTTCGGGGTAGGGAGCTGGCGTGGAGAAGATGAATAGAATGCGGCGCCCTTGCATTGTGTCATTTGCATTTTAGGTTTTCATTTTCCAGGGTGTGTGGGACGTAACTATTAAATATTAAAATTGTGTGCGTTGAATGTTTGACCAAGGGAAACAGAGAGTAGGTCAAAATTTCTTTTACTCCCTCGGTTTCGTTTCATCCTGTTCTATATCTGTCATGCATATACAGATATTAAGGACATCATTCATTAACACAAAAGAGTACTTTACTCATTTTTTAACCCCTTTTGTTTTTCTAATAGAGGTCGATAGAATGGAAAAAAATGTTTTGTAAATTTAGAGATAGAACGAAACGAAGGGAGTAATTAATCATTTTCTGAATGTGGAAAAGGGAAGGTGAATATATTAGAGGTTATCCCGTGTCAAAGTTGGTAAATAGTGATACATTGATGAATCGGTACTCAAGTTCTCCGCGTACTCAATCATAACTTAGGATCTATGAGGTGACTGGGTGAATTAATTAGGAAGCAGTTGTAGGAAAAATGAGGAACAAGTGTGTATGTTGTATTTACCGTCTAGTTATATTTTAGGCATAAATTAAAATCGATGGTAACATAGTCTCATCATTTTGGGTGGTTTTATGCTGCATTCATATCTTTAATGATTTGATGCTAGTTAAGATGATACCAAGTTTGGTCTTGCTCGGTAATGATGCATTTGGAGTTGGAATTAATAGTCATGTAAGTTTTCTAGAAGAAGTATCTTGTAAAAAATTGAACTTTTTTCGTGGCAATTGCCAATTACAAATGCTACCTTGAGGTTTAGCATAATTAATAGAAAGTCCAGTTATGTTTCAAAATTATATTTACCAACATGACATTATATTTTATAAGCTGCCTCTGCTGTGACTGGTAAGTTATAAGGTAATCACTTAAATGTTTATTACAAAAATATACCCTCATGAAACTTGAACTTCTTACAAGAAAGAATCACTTACTACCAAAATTACAAGAGCTATTCGCCTTGCAATTACTCCCTTCATAAACACGACACACACGACACATACTCAGTTGTAAAAATAGAACAGTTAACTCTGTAATTTTAACACCAAATCAAATCTCAAGTGTACCTTTTGTTCATCTGTAAAACAAATAAAAACATCAATGAGGGTATTTGAAATAATTTCTGTTTGTCCTCCTCCTATTGTATCCTGGTTTTGTGTATTCGTTTCTTTATGTACTTCAGGGAGATGCTTAGTTCATTCATTGTCATGGAAACTGCAGGGAGATGATCCAGCACAGGCCTTACACCCAGAAAGTTGATGTGTACAGCTTTGGAATCGTGCTGTGGGAGCTCATCACTGGGATGCTCCCGTTCCAGAACATGACCGCGGTGCAGGCTGCATTTGCCGTAGTGAACAAAGGGGTCCGCCCGACCATCCCCAACGACTGCCTCCATGCCCTGAGCCAAGTCATGACCCGTTGCTGGGATGCAAACCCCGACGTCAGGCCATCGTTTGGCGAGGTCGTGGGGATGCTCGAGGCTGCTGAAAGCGAGATCATGACCACAGTCAGGAAGGCACGTTTCAGGTGCTGCATGAGCCAACCGAGGACTGCTGATTGATTGTTTGGGGAAAAGGAGGAAGAGTTTTGTCTTAGAATTCTAAAAGAATTTGGTAAAGAGTAAGAAAAGAAAAAAAGGAGAAACGTATTGTGTCAGATGATTATGTGTATGTATCAGGATTGATTACTTTCCTTCTTCATATAGAAGAACGAGAAGACGAGACGTACGGTTTGTTGTCATTGCTTGTTTTGTGCCCTAATATTCTGGATTTAATTTGCTGTATCAGTGGTAGTTTGAGAGATTTGATTTGTATTCATATATTAAAAAAGTAACAACTTTAGTTTCTTTCTTATGTGCTATATTCTGATTCTTGCAACTCAGACAGTCCCAACTTCCGATATGAAGTCTCTGTCAATGCCTGTGTTGCGTTGATGAAATATTCATTTGATGTTGTATGGTATGAGATTATCTTTTTTGTGTCATAAAATTATGAACATTTTCTTTTTATAATGTCTCTCCATAATACATACTCTTAAAAAAATTATTATTTAAATTTAATATACAATTTTATTTACAATTATATTTACTCTTTAATTTAAATTTAGGGTGATTTTTAATAAAGGGGAGTTTTTAAGGTTTTATTAAAATTAAAGAACTCAATTTTTTCTAATTATTAACAGAAGCGGTTTATATAATTTTATTTTAATTTTGTTAATTTACACTGAGGTTATTAATTAATATTTATTATATTAGGTAGACAGTTATTACACCATTTTATAATTATAATCTTAAAGTACTTTTATTAATAAAAAATCTTAAAAAATGAAACATTAATTTGTAAGATTTAATTTAAGCGGTAAAACTTAAAATATTATAAACTATAATACCCCTTTCGCTAAATAATTCTTAAATTTATATTTTTAATCTTTATTTTTTAATCAAAAAATAAAATATAGTACTAAAGTGATTTTGTGGTTCAAATTGGATTTGTGGTTCAACCGAGTGATTTTGTAGGTATTAAAGTGTATAGAATTTGAAAATTGTATGTATGGTTGAGATTTGGAGAAAAACTAGTACCTGCACATGATTTATTTTTTGAAATAATTTAAAATTTTATTTAATCTCTAAAGCCAAAATTTTATTAATAAACTAACAAATTATTTTATTTAATAATCGAACTCTCACTTAAATTTGTAAATTCGTATTAATCTAATTATTAACCGTTATCTTAATTATTAAATTTTTATTATTTTCAAAGAGCATGTTTGATGTAATTTATATTACGTAAGCTTCTTGGGGCATAGTGGAGTGGTAAGGTCTGTGGTGATGTTGGTGTAATTTCCCGACGATCCAGAGTTCGAATCTCGGATATGACAATTTCTTATTGAAATATTATGAAATTAGTCCTTAGATGAGACCTATTGGCTCTCTCCCTCATGTGTCTGCTACATCCTACCCGATCAAGGAGCCTCTAAGCTGGTGGAAGAGGAGTTTCTCGTCTCTGCAAACGCATCTAACAAATACCTATAACCGCTGTGAGAAAATCAAAATAAATGGAAAATAAAAATTATAAAGTTGGAAAATAAATATAAATATTTAAATATTGAATTTACTTGGTGAACATGAAGGAGATGAGATGTCAGAAATGCAATTATATTAATACAATATTTACTTGGTAAACATAAGAAGATGAGATGTCAGAAATGCAATTATATTAATACAACATATGTTAACCTCCAAAACAAATTTAACATAACTGAATTAGGGATAAATTAAAAATTAATAATTAAAAAAAAAATCTAGTCGAACGTAACTAATAACTCGACAATTTGATTCTGGAATCTGCGAAAAAATCATAATTAATACATAAAATTAAAAAAATCGAGGAAAAAATGAATATACATGTAAATAAATTTAACATAACTGAATTAGGGATAAATTAAAAAAAAAAAATCTAGTCGAACGTAACTAATAACTCGACAATTTGATTCTGGAATCTGCGAAAAAATCATAATTAATACATAAAATTAAAAAAATCGAGGAAAAAATGAATATACATGTAAATAAATTTAACATAACTGAATTAGGGATAAATTAAAAAAAAAAAATCTAGTCGAACGTAACTAATAACTCGACAATTTGATTCTGGAATCTGCGAAAAAATCATAATTAATACATAAAATTAAAAAAATCGAGGAAAAAAATGAATGAATAGAAGAACGTATACATGTAAATGGATTCAATGTTTTCAGAAAAATAAAAAAGGACATACGAAGCCAGATTATAGCAATAGAAAATAATATACTTAAAAAGTTTGATCAATTTTTTTAACTAAAATGAATTATGGAATAGGAAAAGATTGATTTTCATGAAATACGATTAATTGGAATTGAATTAATATTAATGAAATAAAAAAATGAGAAAAGAAATAAAAAAATATATATTTAAGATGATGATTAATTATTGAGTAATTTAGATAAAAAATTAAAATGGTTTTATGATTTAAAAAAAAATACCATAGTTTACATTTTTAATAAAAAAGGTAATTAATTTTTAGAATATATATAATTAAATGTATTGATATTTAATGTAATCACAATTTAGGTAAAATTTTCAAATTTGATTTGTCTTTTTTAACCTTTATATTATATTAATTTTATATTTTTTTAAAACTCGCAGTTTTAGTTTTTCTCTTTGAGAGATATTACTCTTCGACAAAGCCCTCCCCGCGTCGTCACGGCAGGATTTCATCAACTAGTTCCACACTTCCGACAGCCAGAATATCTATACCCACATCCCCAATCAGGCCTCATCCCTAATCTGATCACATCTCCATCAAAATCATCATCATCGACGTCAAGTCTCCCGGTCTGCGTTACGCGCCAGGTGTTCGATGAATTGTCCAACCGAACTATGTCTGCATACATCTACACATGATATCAAGCTATCTGAAGCACAGGCCCGTCCAACGATCTTTCGACTTGGTCAGGGAGCTATGCCGCTTGAATGAAAAGCCCGACAACGGGTACACGTTTTCGATGATCCTGAAGACGGGTCGGGAACATGTGTTTAGGAACATGTCTGCATCTTCAGGCCGCCTCTCTGTGGTGAGTGCAGGAAGAAGAGATCGGGCCGTATGTACCGCTGCAAAACATGCGAGTTGTACCTTGTTTCACGCAGTGTGCGCTAAGTCCTTTGTTAACGGGCTTCAGGACAACGGTATACCCACGCCCGACAAGCCCAACCCACTTGGGACAGCAGCCCGTGTTGCTTCACAGGTGGTTATTGAGTTTATCGGAGGGCTGTTTGAAGGGATTGGGGAGGGTGTGGCTGAAGCTCTGATCGATAACATGGTTAGAGGAAGGCGCATTAGGAGTAGGAGGAGGACAAGTTGATTAAAGTCTTGGTTTGCTGCTACACATATTCATCATGCTATCCAGATTTTTATAAAACTAAACATGTGTGTTTGCTCAAGTAGTGAGATACAGACAATAAAAACACAACACATCAGAAGTAAAATATATAGTCAATGGCAGCTGAGCTCCAAAAGAAAAATCCACAGCCCAAATGTTGTGGTCAACTCAACCCCACACAGATCAACCCTGTATATGAAATATATAGTCCAGAAACTACAATCTAAACAAACAACATAATCCCTCAGCAAGTATATAAATATATTATATATTCTATATATCTTAGAAACCACCAGTCAAATCTGAGTCGTACACCCTCGAGCTAGATTATGTCATAACAGGGACCCTTCGCTTGTAACTAAGGCCTGAAAACACACATATATTCCCCATCCTGAAAACCAACAATATAGCGAAGCTTGTGATCCCCACCCACATCCACTGCTGCAGTTTTTTTTTTGTTCCGGTTACGGAGAGGTGGAGGGATACTGGATTTTGTCTTGCCCTGTTTACCAAACAACCAATGTTTTTTAGGCTTCTTGGAGCCCACAGAAGAGGACATGTCCTTGACTTCAACATCCTTGCCAGTAGGTTCCACAGCGCTTTCAGAGCCCGGACCAATTTCACATATGTTGGTATCTGAGACATCTGTTGCCGCAACCTTCTTCCTTTCCTTCTTTCTCAATCTCTTCTCCCTCTCCTGCATAAGATAAACAGTCATACACAGATACTCAATTAATAATATTGGTAAATACTCCGTAGCATTATACATATATAATACTGAACTATAATATACACTGTGACTTATATATGTAGTGTATGTAACCGATAACACTATTTATTAATCAACAAATTATCCAACCCTGGTTATATGGGTTAACTAATGGCACTAACGGTTGTTGTGCTGGGACATTGTTTGATTAAAATGGATCTATTACTCTACATTAAACCATAGCTACTTCACAAGCGACGAAACAAATTTATGCGACAACTATTATATATAGTAATTAGAGTTTTTAATATATTCCGATATTTGAAAACTGAAACAAGTGAACAGTTGTTCATTAGCTAATGTTCTTGTATCATGTTTGAACTTTTTTCACTAATATACTGTTATAAACAGTGTTATATGTGGTTAAAATACATGACAGTATTTTTGATAGTGTTTGTGAAAAAGTTTAAGTCATTATACCTAAATAATACACTGCCAATATAAGTTCAATGTTTGCATTAGATTTATGTCTATTACCATGAGGATTTGTACCTCTTATGAGTTAATCTTGCGATCATGCATGATCATGCATGTCTTCTAAATATTTATCAGACACTGCTACTGTACATAATTGGTATAACACATACAGTGTAATATTATGTTACAAACAAGTGACTTAATAACTGAAAAGTTACACTCTAATATTCATATATTCGACTTACTACATCAGTGGCTATTAAGCTATTAAATACTCCATGCATGCTGTCTTTTAAAGCAAATCATGTATCTTACACTATCAACTACAAATGGATATAATCAAATAATGTATCATGTTTAAACTTTTTCACTGATATACTGTTCTAAACAGTGTTATTTTTGGTTAAAATACATGACAATGTTTTTTATAGTGTCTATGAAAAAGTTTCGACCACTATACCTAACTAATACACTGAATATAAGTATAGTGTTATAAATAGATTTATGTCTTGCACCTTGAGGGTTTGTACCTCTTATGTGTTAATCTTGCGATCATGTCTTCTAAATATTTATCAGACAGACACTGCTACTGTACACTATATGATTCAATTCATTTGTAGATTTATCCAAAAGAAACACATACAGTGTAATATTATGTTACAAACAAGTGATCCCAAGTTAATAGCCATAAAGTAATAGACATATTATACTGATCTTGTATAAAGTGATAGACATATTATACTAACCTTTTAAACAGCCAACGTTTCTCGAGGAAACTTTCCACGACCGATCCCAAGTTTGATTCCACTCTGGTTAATAAAAAAAAATTGTCATACACGTTGCTAAGCTGTTTACAGTTCTTAAGTATTTCGATTTGATGTTTTTGGACTGACGTTGCATTATTTGAAAATACAAATGAATTAGATTAGACACTAATAACTACACTACTCAGAATCATACAATGTATTTATTAGATTCATACTTCACCAGATATTAATGTTTAAATTTTTGGGACCATAAGGTGTAGTGTGACTGACAGATTTCACACTATCAGTACTTCACACTACTGGTTGTGCGCTCACATAGCTCGGTGATTGTGCGATCTTTAATTTCATTGACAGATCCATTTTGATGCCGTACCCAAATTGTTTTTTACTGCCTTATGGGGACTACACAAAGTTCCAATCTGGGAGGTGCAAACAAATTCCTATAGTGTGTGACAATAAAATAAGTCTTAATATAAATAAAAATGCTGGTTTCTTATAAAACTAAGAGCAACTATTAAGCAAAAGAAAGGGAAAAATAATTATATTGTAAGATAAGATGATAAAAACATACCTTCACACTAGTTCTGACAAGTGTATTTTTAATGCAACTCTTCAAACCACCTTCACCAGCCAGAGATCGAGATATATGCTCTAGAATGATATTTCTTTGGTATTTGAGGGTAATTAACTGATAATTTGGGTAGAATCAAAACCCAAATCCAAGAACCCTAAATCAAATATGCAATCTAATCATCCAAAATTTGCAATTGATAATTAATTGAGAATGTTGGGGTTGGTTTTGCCAACGTCTTTAATTAATAAGCATTTTACGTTTGTGTTTCTTTTTCTAAGGTTCAGGAGTTTACGTGAGTTGAAAAGTGATATGCACATCAAAGTGGGTTGAACATGTTGAAGAATGTTGGGTCAATCATTGAGCTCATGGGCTAAACAGTTAAAGTAAATGGGCTGCATAAATGAAGATATTAAGCCCAACATGTGAAGTCCTTTGACTGATTTCGTGGCTGGAACAAAGGAGTTATGGTGAGGCATCATGGGCTGGAAGTTACAAGTCATGGAGTTGGGCAGTTGGTGGTTGCAGTTAGTGACATGAGTAGTGGGCAGAAAATACAGTCATGGAGCTGACCAGTTGGTGCGGGCAGTTACTGACTTGAAGTAGTGGGCAGAAGATGGAGTCATGGAGAATGAAAGTTGAAGACCCACTACCTAGAATGATGTACTATAAATTGAAGATTCAAGATCATCATTCTTACGGCTTACATTGAGGAAAATTCAGAAGAAAAATAGAGATACCTTGAGTGAAGAGTTTCGATATTTTTCCCTTATCATTTTTGAGAGCCGACACACTTTCCGGATTGAAGCTAAAGAGAGAAGAAAAATAGAGTTGCTCGAGTGAAGAGTTTTCGATATTTTTCTTTATCATTTTCGTGAGATTTTATTTCAAGTACTACGACTGTATTGTAGTCTTGGTATTTTAGAGCGAATATTGTAATCATTTATGAGTAAATTTTGTGGCCTTGAGGCTGTTGCAAGTTGTTCAAGTGAAGAACAACTTGTAAATTTTTAATCCCCGTTGTCGTTTTAATTTCCGCTGCTTTATTCAGTACAGGTACTGGTAGTTGCGTCTCCAGGTTCTAACAAGTGGTATCAGAGCGGTGCACTCAACTGACCGAGTGTTGATCGCTGGGTATGGATACCAACTACTTGCTACGTACTATCGTACTCGACGGGACAAATTACTCACATTGGAAAGTTCACACAAGGTGCAAAATCAAGTCCATCGACACGCGAGCATGGGACAGAGTTGAAGATGGATGGGAACCTCCGATGCACGAAGATCGTGGTGTTACAGTCCACAAACCATCAAGTCTATGGACCAAAGAGGAAAGAGAGGCTGCATGCGCAAATGAGAAGGCGAAGTCCGTTATCTACAGTTCAGTCGACACCTATATGTTCAGATTGGTCAAGGACTCAAAGTCAGCGAAGGAGGCTTGGGACAAGTTGCAGAACCATTTTGAAGGATCCAATAGAAGTTCAGAGACCAACAAGAAACGATCATACTACGAGGGATCAAAGTCCAGAGACTACTCAACGATTCAATGCAATGAATGCAAAGGGTTCGGACACTTTGCAAATGAGTGTGCCAACACCCATAGAAAGTTGGGTGGAAAAGTCGCAACATATCCAGATGATGGACATACGACTAGTGACGATGTACAAGATCAACCTCCTCCACTTTCGACGGTTCCAGAACCAATCAATGCAAATACAGTCACAGAACCTTCCATAGATGAAGTTCCAGAACCAGTTCCAGAAACATCCACAGGTGGTGTTCCAGAACCAATTACAGAAACTTCCACAGATGGTGTCCTAGAACTTGTCACAGAAGCAGTCACAGAACCAAGTCAAGAACTTGCAGTTCTAGAACCAGATCCAGATCAAAGTCAAGAACTTGCAGTTGACCATACAGGTGCTGAGACAGACTCAACTGATGATGAAGTCTGAGAACCAATTACTGAACCTGTCAGTACAGAGACTCCAGATCCTAAACAAAGTCAAGAAATTGAAGGTGCAGATTCGGTCGACGATGTTCTACAAAGTGTGAGAAGAGATACACCAGGGCACATTCGGTTTGTTGGGGTTGGTTTTGCCAACGTCTTTAAATTAATAAGCATTTTACGTTTGGTTTTCTTTTTCTAAGTTTCAGGAGTTTACGGGAGTTGAAAAATAATAAGCACATCAAATTAGTGGGCTGGAAGTTACAAGTCATGGAGCTGGGCAGTTGGTGGTTGCAGTTAGTGACATGAGTAGTGGGCAGAAAATGCAGTCATGGAGCTGACCAGTTGGTGTGGACAGTTACTGACTTGAAGTAGTGGGCAGAAGATGGAGTCATGGAGAATGGAAGTTGAAGACCCACTACCTATGAAGAATGATGAACTATAAATTGAAGATTCAAGATCATCATTCTTACGGCTTACATTGAGGAAAATTCAGAAGAAAAATAGAGATACCTCGAGTGAAGAGTTTCGATATTTTTCCCTTATCATTTTTGAGAGCCGACACACTTTCCGGATTGAAGCTAAAGAGAGAAGAAAAATAGAGTTGCTCGAGTGAAGAGTTTTCGATATTTTTCTTTATCATTTTCGTGAGATTTTATTTCAAGTACTACGACTGTATTGTAGTCTTGGTATTTTCGAGCGAATATTGTAATCATTTATGAGTAAATTTTGTGGCCTTGAGGCTGTTGCAAGTTGTTCAAGTGAAGAACAACTTGTAAATTTTTAATCCCCGTTGTCGTTTTAATTTCCGCTGCTTTATTCAGTACAGGTACTGGTAGTTGCGTTTCCAGGTTCTACCACTTGTTAGAACCTGGAGACGCAACTACCAGTACCTGTACTGAATAAAGCAGCGGAAATTAAAACGACAACGGGGATTAAAAATTTACAAGTTACTTGATGTTTTTGTGATAGATTCTTTTTGGACGTCTCGAGTAAGATCCTAACTCGAACAGGTGTGGGTTGTGGAGACCCTGTGACGTGACTGGGTGTATTGGAATTGGTCTGTGTACTTCATGGTGTTGGAATTATCACTCGCTTATTTCTGTATAATATACTTTAAGTATGATTCCTTTATCTTCCAAGTGTGAATTTCATGATGCGATGACTAACTTTGTTGTGTGAAGACATGGTTTGTAGTGGATTTGACTTGTTGATCAGGTTCATGACTAAGGGACAGGTGAAACGGTTATGAGACTAAGGGGGAGTTTAGTGTACAGCGTATCAGAAAGGGGGAGAAAGTTCATTTTGTTTTATGGTTCTGATGACGCTGCGTATCCGAAAGGGGGAGAATAGTTCATTGTGTTGTTTGGTTCGGATGCCGCAGCTTTGTCAGTTCCATAACATGAACGCAATTTTGTCTGTCCCAGAACATGAACACCGATTGATGAGTCCCAGAACATGAACACCGATTGATGAGTCCCAGAACATGAATGCAGCTTGATGAGTCCCAGAACATGAATGCAGCTTGATGAGTCCCAGAACGTGAAATGCTTGATGAGTTTCAGAACTTGAACGTGTTGTTCCTTTTCACTTGGAAATACGTTTTGAGACTGGATTGTGTTTGTCTTTTGTCTTGTATTGTTTGTTCCTTTTTGCAGGAATAACATTGAAGGATGGACATCGGTTTCAAGACGGTTGGCAAAAAGGGGGAGTTTGTTGGGGTTGGTTTTGCCAACGTCTTTAATTAATAAGCATTTTACGTTTGTGTTTCTTTTTCTAAGGTTCAGGAGTTTACGTGAGTTGAAAAGTGATATGCACATCAAAGTGGGTTGAACATGTTGAAGAATGTTGGGTCAATCATTGAGCTCATGGGCTAAACAGTTAAAGTAAATGGGCTGCATAAATGAAGATATTAAGCCCAACATGTGAAGTCCTTTGACTGATTTCGTGGCTGGAACAAAGGAGTTATGGTGAGGCATCATGGGCTGGAAGTTACAAGTCATGGAGTTGGGCAGTTGGTGGTTGCAGTTAGTGACATGAGTAGTGGGCAGAAAATACAGTCATGGAGCTGACCAGTTGGTGCGGGCAGTTACTGACTTGAAGTAGTGGGCAGAAGATGGAGTCATGGAGAATGAAAGTTGAAGACCCACTACCTAGAATGATGTACTATAAATTGAAGATTCAAGATCATCATTCTTACGGCTTACATTGAGGAAAATTCAGAAGAAAAATAGAGATACCTCGAGTGAAGAGTTTCGATATTTTTCCCTTATCATTTTTGAGAGCCGACACACTTTCCGGATTGAAGCTAAAGAGAGAAGAAAAATAGAGTTGCTCGAGTGAAGAGTTTTCGATATTTTTCTTTATCATTTTCGTGAGATTTTATTTCAAGTACTACGACTGTATTGTAGTCTTGGTATTTTCGAGCGAATATTGTAATCATTTATGAGTAAATTTTGTGGCCTTGAGGCTGTTGCAAGTTGTTCAAGTGAAGAACAAACACAACACTGAAAAGTAAATCCAGTCATCTAACCAGTTAATCAAAAACATCAGTTTATCCCCTGAAAAAGAGATACACCAGGGCACATTCGGAAAAATCATCCACCATCTCAAGTGATAGGAGGTATGAATGACAAGATGCGAACAAGAGGTAAGCCTAAACTTAACTATAGAGATATGGTTAATAATGCTTGAATGTCATCCACTTCTTACCCCCAACACTTCATAATAAATCTTTTTGTGGATAAGGTAATTAGACTTGAGTATACTAATAATGAAACACAACTTGCTGATATATTTTTAAAACCCTTGAACTATGAAAGAGTCACATTCCTGAAAAACTCACTTTGTCTGGGTACCATATGAAATATCTGTTCGGGTTAGGATCTGGTCCTGAGACTTCTGTGCTTATCTGTTGTTTCTATCACTTTATTATCTTTGATCCTCACTGTCTATGCTTTCTTATGTGAAAGAGTCATCATAGTCATCACCTTGTGAATTGTGCTGCATCTAGCTTTCCCCTGTGTAGTTTATTAAAAAAAAAAAAAAAAAAAAAAAAAAAAAAAAAAAAAAAAAAAGGTACTCGTTGACTTGGGAACTTGGTTGATCTCGGTCTCGACTACTAAATTAGAGTACTCGTTGACTTGGGATCATGGCTGCTCTCGGTCTCGACTACTAAGCAGTAGAGTACTCGTTGACTTGGGATCTTGAATGATTTCGGTCTCGACTACTTAGTGTATATATTTAGGGGTACGTGTTGATACGGGAACTTGACTGATCTCACTCTCACCTGCCTTTTGTAGCTTGGCATTGTTGACTTGGATTCGTGATGAGTTCGGTCCCAACTGCGACTAGGTGGGCCTCGTTGATTGTGAACCTTGGTTGGTTTAAGTCTCGATTGCTTTTAACAGGGGATAAAATGATGTTTTGATGTATCTGTGTGATGACTTGACTTACTTTTCAGTGTTGGACTGCTTGATATGTTTTTAGTGATATGAAAAAGTTTGAAAGTCTTGGGTAAGATCTTGATTCGAACAGGGGTGGAATTGTGGAGATCCTGATACATGACTGGTTGAAAGGGAATGGGTCCTGTACTTCATGGAGTTGGAGTTATCACTTGTTTATTTATGTGAAATATACTTTAAGTGTGATTCCTTATCTTCCAAATTTGAATTTCAATGATGTGATGACTAACTTTGTTGGGTGGAAGACATGGTAGTGGATTTGACTTGTTGACCAGGTTCATGACTGCGTGGTGCGGAAAAGATCGTGTGGAAGTTGCTCAAAGTTCCAGAACCAGAAAGTTCCAGTCCTGTAGTGCACAACAGAAACAAAAGTCCAGTTGATGTAAAGTGACTAGAACCGCGTTTCAGAAGTCTGCTGACTCCTCATCTGTTACTCAGATTTGTAACTTCTCTCTCACCTTAACTGTATTTAAATAATCACTTGTCTCTCGATTGATTCTCTTCTTACATGATTATTTTATCTCATCTTGTTATCTGATTGACTTTTTGATCGGATGTTGTGCACACAATACTTGTTATATTTTTTATTGTGTACTTTGAGATGTGTAACAGTTATGAGACTAAGGGGGAGCTCATTGTGCAGCGTATCCGAAAGGGGGAGAATGTTTTATGGTTCAGATGACGCTGCGTATCCGAAAGGGGGAGAATGTTCTATGGTTCGGATGACGCAGCTTTGTCAGTTCCATAACATGAACGCAGTTTGATGAGTCCCAGAACATAAACCCAGAACATAAACGCAGCTTGATCGATGAGTCCCAGAACCAGATACTGCTTGATGAGTCCCAGAACATAAACACAGCTTGATGAGTCCCAAAACCAGATACTGCTTGATGAGTTTCAGAACTTGAACGTGTTGTTCCTTTTCACTTGGAAATACGTTTTCAGGGGGAGTGTTGGAACAACCCAAAAGGTTGTTTCTGTTTTGGAACTATGTTATTGCCTTAAAACTCCTGACTTCATGTTTAAATGCTTTTGATGTTCTTAAACTTCTTTTTGACTACTGCTGTTTTGAGACTGGATTGTGTCTGTCTTTTGTCTTGTATTGTTTGTTCCTTTTTGCAGGAATAACATTAAAGGATGGACATCGGTTTCAAGACGGTTGGCAAAAAGGGGGAGTTTGTTGGGGTTGGTTTTGCCAACGTCTTTAAATTAATAAGCATTTTACGTTTGGTTTTCTTTTTCTAAGTTTCAGGAGTTTACGGGAGTTGAAAAATAATAAGCACATCAAATTAGTGGGCTGGAAGTTACAAGTCATGGAGCTGGGCAGTTGGTGGTTGCAGTTAGTGACATGAGTAGTGGGCAGAAAATGCAGTCATGGAGCTGACCAGTTGGTGTGGACAGTTACTGACTTGAAGTAGTGGGCAGAAGATGGAGTCATGGAGAATGGAAGTTGAAGACCCACTACCTATGAAGAATGATGAACTATAAATTGAAGATTCAAGATCATCATTCTTACGGCTTACATTGAGGAAAATTCAGAAGAAAAATAGAGATACCTCGAGTGAAGAGTTTCGATATTTTTCCCTTATCATTTTTGAGAGCCGACACACTTTCCGGATTGAAGCTAAAGAGAGAAGAAAAATAGAGTTGCTCGAGTGAAGAGTTTTCGATATTTTTCTTTATCATTTTCGTGAGATTTTATTTCAAGTACTACGACTGTATTGTAGTCTTGGTATTTTCGAGCGAATATTGTAATCATTTATGAGTAAATTTTGTGGCCTTGAGGCTGTTGCAAGTTGTTCAAGTGAAGAACAACTTGTAAATTTTTAATCCCCGTTGTCGTTTTAATTTCCGCTGCTTTATTCAGTACAGGTACTGGTAGTTGCGTTTCCAGGTTCTAACAGAGAAAAATTACCTTAACACGAGTACCTCCGAGGTTTGAGAGGACGACACTGCCGGAGAGAGAACAAATATGCGCAAAGAAGTGAGGTTTACGTTTCTGTTTCGGTTCTGCAATTTGTGATATACGTGTAGTGTAATGTTAGTAGGTTAGATTATATGGAAAGATTAAAATTTAATACGGTTTTTTTTGTAGTGTCTCCATTATATATATGGTGAGTAATGAAATTTATTACTACTTTTTTCAATAACTAAAAGGGTTGTTTGGGTAATTCTTGTTTTTTTACAAATAGTGTAAAAATTGGTCTTAATATGTATTTTAGAGTAAGATATTTACCTTTTTTGAAAATCCCCCTAAAATTATCTGGTAAACATACTACCATCAAAAGTTTAGTTCTATTCATTGACAACCATTAATTCAAACCACCAGTGGTTATATCATAAGTATCTTATAAGAAAACTATATGTACACGACACAATTGATGCCTAAATTTATAAATCAAAGTTTTGAAGGCACAAAATTAGTAAAGGAATCAACAATTGAAATACCACTTTCAAGATCCGGTTTTCATAAACATGCGCTGAACATGGGTAAACTAGTATTCGCAAGCAAAAAATTCTAAATCAAGGGGTGGAATAAACACCGAAGGGTAAATTACAAAAACAATTCTTATATTTAAAATCGAAAATCATTGCGTGTCAACCATTCGAAAACCATTCCAGATTCGGTTTTCATAAACCATTCCATGTCAACAATTTTTGTATTGTACTCACTGCATGTCTGTTGGAGTAGTATCGAATTCCAACAATGTCAACCGTTCCAATTTCGATTTTCATAAACAATTCTTGTTTTTCATTCTTGAGGAAAATCACTGTATGTGAACAATTTCAACAATAAATTGCAAACACTTCATGAGAAAATCATTGCAAAATTTCAGGGATTACCTAAAATTTAAGCTCGCGGTCGGTACATTCAAAGTCGCACGATTCCGAAAGGCGGTTCTTACATGTTTCTAGGCCATAACCGTACAATATCGAAACTATGGTTGAACCTGACCATGTCTTAATGTTTAGCTAATATGGCACAAACTACCTTAAAACTACTGAATGTAAAAATCAAAATTTGGGAGAACCATAGTGATTAACTCTTACAATTACTTCAAAACCACCACCATAAAAAAACTCACATGTACATTTAGAAAGGTACTTGCAGACTTTGAAAATCAAAATTTTGGAGGAAGGTTATACAGAATAAACACCCTTACCAATTTCTTATACCAATTGGAGTAAGAATGAAAGATCTGATATATATATTGGAAGAATAAACACTCAAACTTAATAACCCAAATTGTACTACTATTTATAATGTGCAATCACTTCATCTCAACAATAAAACTAAAAAACTATGCAAAACCCTAATGAAAGATTCATACCTAATTCACGGAGGGATAGAGGATGAAGGTTTTGTCTAGCACTACTGGTTTCTACCGGAGCCGCCCGACACATAATAATATAATATTGATCTCAAAATCACTAATCTCGTTCTGCAAGAGTGTGATTTGGTGAGGAGTGAGGACGACGAGAGATTTTCGGGTGAGATTCAATTTACACTAAATTAAGTTAGTGTGCTTATTAGGTACTGCAATTTTTATTCTGTGTAGTGTAGTGTAGTGTACAAGATAGTATAATCCTAAAATTAGTGAATCCTAAAATTATCTAACGAATCGCACGACTGTAATATTTAGTTATTCAGTTCATTAATATAAAGAGGGGAGAAATAGGAAATTTAGGAACTAGGATAGCTAAAAAGACTTTTATCGATGCTATGTGGGTGTGATTTCTGTCGGTGTCTAGAGAACGGTCAATTTGCCGCTTGATATTAATAAAAGATGAATTAAATATAATGTTAGACTCATCAATTGTTTATGCGGTTTTTGATTAATGAATTTGGCTTCTAATGTTATTTTGGACATCAAAGAGCAAAACAATAATTTTACATCTATTCAAATTCAAATTTGATAGGATTATGAAACAGTCTTTTAGGTGGTCTTTCATGGTCTATGAGATGCTACTCCGGGAGCATTACTCCGGGTGGCATCTTAACCGTAGATGCATACACCATACACGTCGGGTGTGGGTGATTGCGTGTGCATTTAATATAATAATATTAAATCTACGGTCAAGATGTGCACGGTGTACTCCACCCGGTGTAGCATAGATAAAACCGTCTTTCATGCGGTTTTTTGGGGGTTTCAACCATTACATTTGCTTCCAACAACTATATTTCTTGTCAATTCATTTGAAATATGGATCTAGTACAAAATAAAAATTAAATTCAAAATAAAACAAAAACTAAATTCAACGTTATATACGTGGTTAATAAAACCAAAATAAATTCAGTGTACAAATAAATTTAGTGACATCTAATTTATTATAAAAAATTAAGGTTTTTTTTTTGTTTTTTCTACTTTATAAAATTCTATTCTACTCAAATATTACTCTTTTACATTTTCCTACAATTTCGATAAGAAAAAAGTGTTTTTATAATTTTTTATAAAAACCTATTCTCCTTTAATATTAATACTCTATCTCTTTACATTCCGAGTGAATTTTTGGGAGAGGAGAAAACTGTTTTTATAGGATATATATTAATACAAAAACTAAATTCAACATAAATTTAGTGACATCTCATTTATTATAAAATTTTATTTTATAATTTTTTATAACAACCTATTTTCCTTTAATATTAATACTCTATCTCTTTAACTTTAAATTCAGAGTGAATTTTCGGGAGAAGAGAAAACTGTTTTTATAGGATATAATACAAAAACTAAATTCAACATAAATTTAGTGAAATCTCGTTCAGGAGAGTGTATTCAATTCAGATTTTGTTGGATTTTTATGAATTTTAAAAAGCAAGTGGATTTTGAAAATCTACGGAGTCTTTGGAGAGTTTGACTGACTTTTGTTATTGATTTATACGAATTTTCATAGACTTTAAAAACTTGAAATATACGTTTTCATTCATTTTCATTGATTTACATAAATTTCAATAAATTTTCGAACATTAATTATTGATATAACCGTATTTCCGTATAAATAACGTAATTCAAATTATTTAAAAAGATATTAATATAGTATTATTTTTATCTTTTATTTATATTATTAAATTTTTAGAAAATAACTTTAATTATTTTTATCATAAAAAAATAATTTTAATTTTTTTAAAATTTTATTAATAGTTAAAACACAATTGTTATTTAAAATATTTTAATTTTTTTCTTCTTTAAAGTATTTTTTTCTTTAAAAATAGTTTTACTCTTTTGTTTTTTTATTTAATTTTATATAATTTTTTTAAATTTTTATTATTTTTAAAAATAATTTAGTTGATCAAATAGAAATCCGTAAAAATTTCTCAGAATTTTTTAAAATCTATAAACTTTCAAAAATTTTAAAACTCCATATACTATTGAATAGTTATAGATTTTAATTGACTTTTTTAAATCCGGATTGAATATCTCGGACTTTAAAAGTCTTAAAAAATCTTAATAAATCCCAAACCAATACACCCTCCTTAATATAAAAATTTAAGTTTTTTTTTTGTTTTTTCTACTTTATAAAATTCTATTCTACTCAAATATTACTCTTTTACATTTTCCTAAAATTTCAAAAAAGTGTTCTATATTTTTTTTTATAAAAACCTATTCTTCTTTAATATTAATACTCTCTTTAAATTCAGAGAGAATATTTGAAAGAGGAGAAAACTGTTTTTATAGGATATAATTTTATGATATTTATATAAATTTTGAGGCGTAAATATAAGTTACAATTGTATAGACTAATGTACACTATATAAATATCTAGAATATTTAAATTTTATCATTGTTTAAATTAATTGGTAAATTGAATTTATATTTTAAAAGGTCTAGAATATAACATTTAAACAATAAGCTAGAATTGTCATTTTTGATTAAAAACACTTTAAACGACAATTAAAAAGGAAATATTATGTTAATACAAAGATGTAACTGTAAATATTTATTTTCAAGTGAAAATTTGAAAGCAAAGTTAAAATTAAAGAAACTGGAAATGTAATTTTAAAATTGTATTTTAGAGAGTACAAAAAAAGTAAAATAAAAAAATTAAAAATATAATGTTTTAATTATATTTTTTAAATAAAAAATAGTTATATTTTATTTTAAATGGAGCATATCTAAACGTGAATTGTAGGGTGTCCTTAAACAATCGGGAGGCACTGAATGTGGGTATTAGGTGATGCCATACATGAAAGATATAGTATCTGATGAAATACTTTCATTTTCTACGAAGGTATAAATAATCGAACTGGTTATTTTAGATGAAACGTAATGATTTATTCATGTTTGCTTTCCTGTTATTGCAGTGGGCTGTAAAGCCACGATCAAGATTGGAGTATTCTCAGCAGGAACTCGATGAAGTCCGTAGTGAACTGGATGCATACTTGCAGGAGATGGCGTAGGTTGTGTTGTGACTGGTAATTTCATAACTCCACTATTTTGTGACTGGGTATATATGATCAATTCCATCATATATTGTTTTATATTGTGGTGTGGCTGAGTATCCTGGCTGATCAGTATATTTACATTGTTATATATGTTGTTTTTTGTTGCAAATACCATTTTCAGCAGTACATATTATCTATTTATAGAGTATTTGGTTTAATTTTAGTTTATTCATGTATTATTTTTGAGTATCTTGTTATATGTTGTGCCTGGTACTTGTTTTGTTGCAAATGACCATTTCTAGCAGTACATATGTTCTATATATAGAGTGATTGCTTAATTTCGGTTTATTCATGTGTTGTCGATGAGTATCTTGTTATATATGTTAGTAAGCTGCCAATTACATATGTTCTAGAGTATAGTAGCTTGTTGTGTTTTGTTGCAAATGACTATTTCCAACAATACTTAATGTATGTCCACTTGCAGCAGATATTCCGTTGTGTACGCAGCTATCCATACTTCAAGCGGCTATTGGAACTACAATTGGCGTGCTCTTATAATTCTGAACATTTTTTGGATATTTATCGACTATTACAATTGATAATTTGGAAAAGAGAATATGTGCGGAAAAATATTATGTGTTTATTTCATGAATCAGAGATAGTTATATAGATACACGAAAAGATAAACATGGAAATATATGAAATCAAGGAAATTGAATAAATCTAAAGATACGGTAATATCTCTCGTAATATCTTGCAATACTCCCCCTCAAGTTGGAGCATGAGGATCAATAATGCCCAACTTGGAGACGAGAGAGTCAAACTGTGTTTTACCAAGAGCTTTGGTGAAGAGATCAGCTGGTTGTTGGTCAGTGGATATATGACGAGTAATAATGTTGCCAGCCCGAATGTGATCACGAATAAGATGACAGTCAATTTCAATGTGCTTAGTGCGCTCGTGAAACACCGGATTTGCAGCAATATGTAGAGCAGCTTGACTATCGCAGAAGAGAGACATGGGGTCCGAGTGAGAAACACCTAGAGAGTGTAGGAGAGACTTAAGCCAGACTAACTCACAGCAGGCGGAGGCCATGGAACGATACTCGGCTTCCGCAGAAGAACGAGACACCGTATGTTGTTTCTTGGTTTTCCAGGAGATAGGGGAACGACCAAGCATGATGAAGAAACCGGTGACGGATCGACGAGTGATGGGACATGAAGCCCAATCGGAGTCGCAGAAGGCGAGCAGCTGCAGGGAGCTAGAAGAAGAGAGAAGGAGACCTTGACCGGGATGACCCTTCAAATAATGTAGTATACGAAGCGCGGCAGTCCAATGATCGATGCGAGGTTGTTGCATAAATTGCGCCATAATATGCACGAAGTAAGAGAGCTCGGGACGAGTGATGGTGAGATAAATCAATCTACCGACAAGACGTCGATACTGCTCTGGATTGTTAAACAACTCACTCGTAGATGCTGCCAGACCGTGGTTCTGTTCAATCGGGAAAGGAGACGGCTTTGCGCCAAGAAGGCCCGCCTCAGAGACAATATCGAGCGTGTACTTACGCTGAGAGATAAATATGCCGGACGAATTGCGAGCAATCTCAATGCCTAGAAAATACTTAAGAGTGCCGAGATCCTTCATATGAAAGCAACTGCTGAGATAGTGCTTAAAACGAGTAATAGCAGATGAGTCACTACCTGCAATAATGAGATCGTCGACATAGACGAGCACCTGAATGGTGATCGAACCGAGCACATATGAGAAGAGGGAGTAGTCTGCTAGACTTTGTTTGAACCCATACGCACGCAGAGCCTTGGAAAGTTTGGCGAACCAATTTCTGGGCGCTTGTTTGAGGCCATATAAAGACTTGCGTAGACGACAGAATTGGCCAGTCGGAATAGTAGTAAGTCCTGGAGGAGGCTCCATGTAAACTTCTTCATCGAGATCGCCGTGAAGAAAGGCGTTGTGCACATCCATTTGATGGAGTTCCCAATTTCTAACAGCTGCAACCGAAAGAAAAACTCGAACAGAGGTCATCTTGGCGACAGGAGCAAAAGTTTCTCCAAAATCAATACCCTCAACTTGGCGATTGCCGAGGACTACAAGTCGCGCCTTGTGGCGTTCAATCGTGCCGTCGGACTTGTATTTGATTCGATACACCCACTTACAACCAATCGGTTTCTTACCAATATGAAGAGAAGAGAATGTCCATGTCCCATTACGCTTTAGTGCATCGAGCTCAGCTTGCATTGCAGCACGCCAAGAGGCATTAGTAACCGCAACACGATAGGAAGTAGGCTCGGTGGAGGCCGTTACGGCTGCTAAAAAATGAGAGTGGGAAGCAGAAAAATTAGAACAATTAATATATGCAGCAATAGGATAAGGAGAACCTGAGGACGGTGATTCCGGCGCGGGAGAGAGTGTAGAAGCGCGGGGGTTTACGTGAAGAATAGTGCTGCAGAGGAAATGCTGCAGATGAGATGGCGGACGATGAACCCGAGTGCTACGACGAGGTAGTTGTTGGAAATCGATATCCCGGGGTATCAAAAATTGCGGAACCGATAACCCCGACCGAAATCCCATCGCCGGAAACCGATCACGAACACCACGAAGAACCGGGCTCGACAAGAGCATCGCCGCGGGATGAACCCGCGGCTAAACCCTAGCCGAGCCCCACCGTGGGGCTCGCGATCGCGCACGAGGCGATCGCTGGGGCTGCTCCGGCAGCCCCGGGCGGTGAGTCCGGTGACTCACCGCCACCGCCCGACGAGGGCGGTTCGCCCAGCGGCGAACCCGCCGCGGCTCCAGCCGCGGCTTCCTGGCGATCGACCACCGCGGTCGATCGCCCACCCCGGCTCCCAGTCGGGGTTCCTCGCGTGTGCACGCGATCGAACCCTAGGTTCGATCGCTCCCTCGGCGCCCAGCCGAGGGCTCCTCTCGAGCTCCGCCGAGGATCTCGAATCCTCGTCCCCGGAGTTCGTCGTTTACCCGGATCGTGTGTTCATGCATGTATCACAATTCAATTCACATAAAATCATAGAAGGGAGTATATGATTTTACCTTTCGATTCGTTGTGCGGAGAAACGAAATCAAGATGATGACCTTACGATCTTCCTACGTATTCCTTGCACTAGCTTGAACGTCGGGTGGGCGACGATCCTCCAAGCTTATGGATCCTCTTCAACTCTCTAGAATATCAAGTATGATAATCTTGTCTTATTGTTATGAGAAAGTGAAGACCATGTAGTGCTTTTATAGGCTACGTAGGGGATCTAAAGGAGGTGGAATATTGGGCTTCCAATATTAATGATTAAATTGAGCCCAAGCCCAAATCTATTAATCTCCCATTAATATTAATTAATTTATTTTCCACTATATAAATTAATTGCACTCCCAATATTAAACCATATTATATCAAATAATATTTCTCCGGTAGTATTATTTATTCCGTGTATTTAAGATTTAAATATCCATGAATAAAATTAATTTATTGCTAATTAATTTATTCATCTCTTTAATCCGAGACTAGTACCATTCAACCTTAATTATTGTGCGGAACGAATCCACTCATGAGGTTTACACAATAATTCCTTATGAACTCATCTCGGGGATATTATCAACCCTTCCGGGATACACTTTCCCGTCAAGTATTCACGGCATGCCATACATAAAATATAGTGACCCAACTTAACCGGTAATTAACCCAATAATTAAATCGGTTAATTCCTTTGGAAAATCAAAGTCACATATATTAAATATACACACCCGCAATAGTATCGGGGATTAAGAATAAAATACTCTGAGACTTGAATCGATTATCTCAAGGCAATCCTAATCGATAAATCTCAAGCGATCCGCCCAATACACCAAGTGTACAAGTGTGATAAAATAATTAAGACAAATTATTTTCTCTCTCACACAACGACTATACCGATGGATTGGTCCGTGTCCATCTAGGTCGTGAGCAACTGTTCGATTAAATATGAGTAACCGATAGTATGATCTTCTGTGTGACGTCGCACACCATACTAACTACAACGTATAGAATCCAGGACTATATTTTGCATATATTTAATTATCAATAATTAAACGCAAACAATTGTTTATTAATTTAATAGATTAAATGCTATGACCGGGAGTTTTACCGTTACTTAAATCTAGACATTAAGTACACAACTCCAACAATCTCCCACTTGTACTAAGGTCTAGTCATTTCCTCCAAACTCCCGACTCCCATACTCATCACGTGCTTAAGGTTGTACTTCCAAGAAGTACTGTGTGAATGAGCACTCTAGGTTGCCGCTCTGAAGTTATCTTGGTGACTACTGTATCGTCTTCCTTGACGATGACTCGTATCAGATGGTACTTGCTCTATGTGTTAACATCACTTTTGACTTATGACTTCTTCCAGTTTACCCTGCACCGCTATCCAATAGCCTTTGGTAAACTAAGAGTCATATCTAAGTCAAGAGGTTATCCCGGAACCTAACAAAAACTTCCGCTGCCTCTGAGGCTGCTTATTCGGTTATGAGAGAGTCTGAGAAGCGTCCTGCTTATCACTCTTTCAATTCATGGTTCCACCTCTTTCTAAAAGTGAACACATAGTCTGATATCGACTTGCACTGGTCCTCCTATGATTTAAGATCTGAGAATTTGTAATCAAAGAAGATTTCGTCTTGCTCAATAATTCAGTACTTCGCAAGTACTATTACAGCATCCGAAAATCTCTTGTCTAGATTACCTTGATATCCTCCGACTACGCAAACCGCATAGTTGATATCAGGTTCTTGTTTTACAACATTGCATCTATAAAGCTTTCCATACTTGAAGTATAGGAAACTGCTTTGTCCTCATCTATCTCCTTCATGTGTTCGAACACATACCCTTTAGATAGATGTATATTCTGTTTCTGAAAGGCAATAACCTTTCTCAGAAGTATGCATGTTTAAAACAAACCATAATCGTATAAGATATCTAGGAGAAGTACAATGTTCTTATCCTTTGATCGAAAGATCTTAAGAACATGCTCTAACTTCTACTCAATCTTATATCTTGATTCATTTAGACAACCATTATCTTATGTCTGACAACATTTTCTACATTGTTGCCAATGATGAAAATGTCATCTACATAAAATCTCCGAGAAACACCACCTTGTTTCTATTACATCTCCAATACACCTATCTTCTATGCCTTTTGATGAATCCATCAAATAGATTATCCCATCAATTCGCAAGTTCCACGATTTATAGCTTTGTTTCAATCCATAAATGGATTTACTAAGCTTGTACTCTAAATGATCTTGCCTCTTAACAATAATCCTTATTGTTTTCCAATTCGGCACATTTAGATCTAGTACTGCCTTTGTGCAGAGCTAGGGATCGATTTCATCTTTACTAGATCCAGAGTCCGAAACTCTTCTAGTCTTATGAACATCTCTGGTTGTTCAACAACCTCCCACTGCAAGGGCGTCCCGGTGTACAACAGTAATAATAGTAGGTGCAGTGTGTGGTGTACTTCTACTCGGTTTGGCTGGTTCCTAGTCTTTGTCCCTTTTCTCATTCCAAGGTACTGTGTCAGTTCGGGCTTTGTGGTTCTTCTAATAGTCTTTCTCTAAGAACCGGGCGTTACACGTCCTTCTGGTTCATAGTACTATAGGACACACAATACTTTGTTCATCTAGGATATCCTACAACCATATTGAATATGCCGTTGTCTCCAGAAATATCCATAGAACATAGGTAGTTCCGAACAACTTGTTCTTTCACTATTAGAATTCTATTTCTTACTGACTCACCATCTCTACACGTAAGTGTATGGTGTAGTCTTTTGAGACTTAATCTCAATCTTTGATTGTGTTACGTGGTAGCCTCCGCGACTAAGTCGCAGGCTTCCAATGGATATACTTTGAAGGTTCCCCATAATTGCTTTGTGACTAAAACACTTCGCTTTTATGGCACATCAAGCATTCTAATCCATCTTCGAGTATTCTTAAAAGAACTACTCGCACCTTACACATATCATTGATCATTCTTAATACTTGTCCGAATTCTATCTTTTACCAAAAAGGTATGCTTAGTTGCATTATCTTCCAAACTTGATTCTTAGGTCGGAAGGTCCATTCCTTCAACTATAATTGATCAAATCAATTTCGACCTTTTGAATCTTATTTGAATAAATACTACTAAGTATAAGAATTCACAAGTATAATGATCTAACAAGAAATATATCTAAATAGTAAAACAAGTTATAGAACGGTTTGTTGCATCGTGGTAGACTAAGGATTCATCATTCACATATTGCTATCTAATGTACCAGAATAGATAATACCCATTATTTCTTATCAAAATCATCACCATGATTAAAGAAATAAAATATCCATTCATAAATAATAGAAATCCAGAACAAAAGTTCTTTCTAAAATAAAGGGTACATAATGCAATAAACTTGAAATGAAATCCTATTTAACTACTAAAGCAGATAAATGTCTTCCACTGCAACAGCTGCCTCCTCTACAGCTTTCGCCCGTGTAGACTCGAACTCTTCTTCTCTAAGTCACCGGGTTTTCTGGAACCCCTGCATTTAAAATGCACATACCGTCAGTGGTTCCATATCTACACACCAGATTTCTGGTAGATAATACCGCTGACTATGTTTTTACGACTAAAGAAAAATTCGTACCTTTGAGAGGACATTCAGACTTCTAGTGTCCAGTCTTATTGCATCGGAAGCACTTGCCTCTTGGCTTTGCAGCCCCCACTCGTGGTCCACTCCTCTTGGCACCACTGGGTTTCCAGGCTTGCTTCCTTTTCTTGCCCCTACCTCCAACAGGCTTCAAGCCCTTGGACTTGGTAGCTACAAGCGCTTGAGACTTGCCCTTCTTGTAGATCTCCTCTGCCGCCTTTAGTTCAGTCAGGAGTTGCGCAAGAGTATAAGATAGTTTACCCATATTATAGCTCATACGAAACTGCTCAAAACTAGGGGTCAGAGACTGGAGTATGATGTCGACTTGCGTCTCAGCATCAATAGAAGCTCCTAGGACCTCAAGTTCATTCAACAAACTCATCATCTTAAGAACGTGCTCCCCAACGGGCGTTCCTTCAGACTGAGTAGTCGACATGAGGACTCTCATGGCTTCTTGCCTAGCCGCACGATCTTGCTCCCCTAACATCTCCTTGAGGTTAAACATCATATCATAGGCAGTGTCCATCGGCTCATGTCGGGTTTGGAGTACATTTGACATGGAAGCCAAAATATAACACCTAGCCATTTCATCAGCCTTTTTCCACTTCCGATATGTCAGTTTTTCCTCATCAGTTGAGGCAGTCGTGGGCTCTGCAGGGCACACTTCATGGAGTACAAACTTGTACTCCTCAGAAGTTAGGACAATGTCTAAATTTCTCTTCCAATCAATGTAATTTGGACCAGTGAGCTTATGCTCCTTGAGTATCACAGAAAGTGGGTTCATAGCTATTCTCTAAACCTATAAGCACATTTAAACAAACAATCAATTTAATATCCGATATTATCTCCCTCAAATAATATCATTAAATTACTAATCACATCCAAAATCCCATCAGATATGGCAAGCCACGATAGTGTGGACGTTTACCTATCCAAATGATTTCGTAATTAGATTTGCTTCGGTCGTACATCACTATAGCGTTACTTCGATGGGAAGAATACTATAGAGCGTACCTAAGTGTAAACCATTACTCAGTACTAAGAAGTTTGTTTAAGATTCGTATGTTACCGCAAGCCACGATAGTGTGGACGTTTACGTTAACGTACGTTTCCTTCACTCCCTTCTATAACTGTCTACATCAATCGTTCCAAAGTCCCATTCAATGCAGCAAGCCACGATAGTGTGGACGTTTACTACACCAAAAGACTTTTACAATTGACATCCAATTACTTGAAGCATTCGATTTTGTAAATCAAGACGCGGAGAATCATAAGTGAAACTCGAAGTTTCTAACCAGTGATTCACCATGCGAACAACCCTATCTCTCATTAGATGAGGGAGCCGAGCAGACAAACGATCCATCTTCAAAAGAATGGTACGAATTTCTCTAATTTGTGTCATCCACATGACCAAGTGGCTTTGGCTCCATTCCACTCTCTGGGGTGAGAATGAGTCGACTTGAAGTTAGTTTCAGAAAGACAAATTAGGCATTGTTTGATAAACTTAATCAATGTTTCTTGTAAAAGGAATTACAAGAATTCTCCTCCAATGACATATCTATATGAACTTCGAAAGCTCATAAATGTCACCAAGAGAACAGTAATGGAGACCATGGGAATGTTTCCATCCCCGCTCCCACTTAGCTTTTTATAACAAAGGGATACGCTATCTAATGCATAATTAAACACATAAGCATGCATACAAGTAATAAAGCACATATCACATAGTCAAAATAATGCTAGAAAATTATTTTCCGACTATCATGGCTTTATTCCATCTCCGTATGCGTCTTCTAGTCTTCAGTCTTCGTTCTTGAATGCTCCATGTGACGAGAATATTAATCTCAATATTTAAATCTATTTATTTTTAATAAATCCAAAAGATACTTAATTCGAAAATTAAGTCAATCGAATAAATAAAAAATAAAATTAAATATTATTAATATTTTTATTTATTTATTTTCCCATCTAATTCTATTAAATCTCTAGAATAATCCATCCAAGTGAAACTTGGAATATTCTAGAAGACTTCTATAATAGAATAAGGAAATAAAAATAAATTAGGACTCTTCTACTTTCCAAGATTAATTAATTTCCATGTCCATGAAAATTCCCATAAAATAGGAATAATCAAATAGAAATAAATTAATTCATTAATTAATTATTTTCCTATCTAATTCTATTAAATCTCTAGATTTCTATTCCAAGTAGAACTTGGAATATTCTAGAAGACTTCCATAATAGAATAAGGAAATAAATAATATTAATTAATTCTTTTCCTATCTCCATGAGAGTTCCCAAACTTAGGAATACTCAAAATAGGAAAACTTGAATTAATTAGAAAAGTGAATCTAGGTAGGAGTAGTACGGGTTGGGGATCCCCGCACCACCACCACCATCATCGATCGATCACCGGGAGGGAGCACCCGCCGCCGCCACTCCAGCTGGCCAGCCGCCACCGTTGTCGGCGACAACCCACGGCCGAAGGGGGCGACGCCCCTCTCCCCCTTGATCGATCATGGGGTCGATCATGGGGTGATTGACCCCTTCGGTCCTTTCTCCCTCTCATCTTCTTCTTCGTCACACGAGTTCTCCGGCGGTCGTCTCGGCATCGATCCAACGTAAATAAATTACAAGAAAAAAAATTTACAATTCCGGTATCGATTCTATACATGAAATCGACCCTATACACTTTCCGGAAAACATAGAACAATAATAATAAATCTAAATTCGGCCAACCCCCGAATTTTTACTATTACAAGCATTCATCCACACAAAACGAATCTCGACATGTCCGAGAGTTTAATAATCATGGTAAAATTAAATAACAATTAATTAAACAATTAATCAATTAATTAACCATGATAGTCGGAATCCCTGCAAGGTAGAACGATAATTGAACACATACATGAACACGAAACCAAACGCTCTGATACCAATTGTTGGAAATCGATATCCCGGGGTATCAAAAATTGCGGAACCGATAACCCCGACCGAAATCCCATCGCCGGAAACCGATCACGAACACCACGAAGAACCGGGCTCGACAAGAGCATCGCCGCGGGATGAACCCGCGGCTAAACCCTAGCCGAGCCCCACCGTGGGGCTCGCGATCGCGCACGAGGCGATCGCTGGGGCTGCTCCGGCAGCCCCGGGCGGTGAGTCCGGTGACTCACCGCCACCGCCCGAGGAGGGCGGTTCGCCCAGCGGCGAACCCGCCGCGGCTCCAGCCGCGGCTTCCTGGCGATCGACCACCGCGGTCGATCGCCCACCCCGGCTCCCAGTCGGGGTTCCTCGCGTGTGCACGCGATCGAACCCTAGGTTCGATCGCTCCCTCGGCGCCCAGCCGAGGGCTCCTCTCGAGCTCCGCCGAGGATCTCGAATCCTCGTCCCCGGAGTTCGTCGTTTACCCGGATCGTGTGTTCATGCATGTATCACAATTCAATTCACATAAAATCATAGAAGGGAGTATATGATTTTACCTTTCGATTCGTTGTGCGGAGAAACGAAATCAAGATGATGACCTTACGATCTTCCTACGTATTCCTTGCACTAGCTTGAACGTCGGGTGGGCGACGATCCTCCAAGCTTATGGATCCTCTTCAACTCTCTAGAATATCAAGTATGATAATCTTGTCTTATTGTTATGAGAAAGTGAAGACCATGTAGTGCTTTTATAGGCTACGTAGGGGATCTAAAGGAGGTGGAATATTGGGCTTCCAATATTAATGATTAAATTGAGCCCAAGCCCAAATCTATTAATCTCCCATTAATATTAATTAATTTATTTTCCACTATATAAATTAATTGCACTCCCAATATTAAACCATATTATATCAAATAATATTTCTCCGGTAGTATTATTTATTCCGTGTATTTAAGATTTAAATATCCATGAATAAAATTAATTTATTGCTAATTAATTTATTCATCTCTTTAATCCGAGACTAGTACCATTCAACCTTAATTATTGTGCGGAACGAATCCACTCATGAGGTTTACACAATAATTCCTTATGAACTCATCTCGGGGATATTATCAACCCTTCCGGGATACACTTTCCCGTCAAGTATTCACGGCATGCCATACATAAAATATAGTGACCCAACTTAACCGGTAATTAACCCAATAATTAAATCGGTTAATTCCTTTGGAAAATCAAAGTCACATATATTAAATATACACACCCGCAATAGTATCGGGGATTAAGAATAAAATACTCTGAGACTTGAATCGATTATCTCAAGGCAATCCTAATCGATAAATCTCAAGCGATCCGCCCAATACACCAAGTGTACAAGTGTGATAAAATAATTAAGACAAATTATTTTCTCTCTCACACAACGACTATACCGATGGATTGGTCCGTGTCCATCTAGGTCGTGAGCAACTGTTCGATTAAATATGAGTAACCGATAGTATGATCTTCTGTGTGACGTCGCACACCATACTAACTACAACGTATAGAATCCAGGACTATATTTTGCATATATTTAATTATCAATAATTAAACGCAAACAATTGTTTATTAATTTAATAGATTAAATGCTATGACCGGGAGTTTTACCGTTACTTAAATCTAGACATTAAGTACACAACTCCAACAGTAGTGAGAGCTCAGCCGAGGGAGTGGGAGGTGGCCATGTAGATGTCAGATAGGAGTCAGGATGCGGTGGAGTAAACTCTGAATCCGTAGGATCATCGATGTAGGTTGCGGCAGATGGCTCTGAATCAGCGGCAGAGCTCGGCACAGAGGGTAGTCCAAAAGGAAAAATTTCCTCAAAAAATTGCACATCGCGACTAGCGAAGCGCTCCTTGGTCTCGAGATCAAAAAGCAACCAAGCGCGTTTCCCAGTAGGGTACCCGATGAAGATACACTTACGACTGCGGGAGGAAAATTTGTCACGACTTCGTGGAATCCGTGCTGCAAAGCATAGGCAGCCAAATATCCGAAATTGTTTGTACGGTGGAGGCCGGTGATGCAGGATCTCGTAGGGGGTCCGATTGCCAAGAACCGGGGTCGGTGTACAATTAATTAAGTAAGCTGCAGTAGAAACACACTCACCCCAGAAGTCGATCGGAAGATCAGCTTGAAAACGAAGAGCACGAGCGACATTAAGAATATGGCGATGTTTTCGCTCTGCTCGTCCGTTTTGCTGCGGTGTTGCAACACAGGAGGTTTCGAATACGATTCCTAGATCAGCAAAATAAGGCTTGAGCGGTAGAAATTCTGTGCCGTTGTCCGATCGAACACGAGCGACCTTCGTGTTGAACTGAGTGCGAACCATAGCACAAAATTGACGAAATCGAGAAGGCACCTCAGCTTTATCAACTAGAAAATATATCCAAACAGCACGAGAGTAATCATCCACAATAGTCAGAAAAAAACGAGCACCACTAAAAGATGGAGTGCTATAGGGCCCCCATACATCACAGTGAATTAACTGAAAAAGTGTTGTGGCTTTATTAGAACTATCGGGAAAAGACAATCGTGTTTGTTTAGCCTTAAAACAAGTGGAACAAGGCGAATTATTCTTTAAAGAAAGATTATCTAACTGCAAATCAACACTAGAAAGAAGAACAGAATCTGACGGATGTCCTAAACGGCGATGCCAAAGCTGAGCAGTAACATGAGAAGACGACGAAACAGCGGATGCCAGTGCCGGAGGAGCAGACGTCTGAAACCAGTAAACCCCGCCGCGCATTTTACCCACGCCAATCACCGTCCTCGTGCTGCTGTCCTGTAGAACAATAATCTTGGGAGTCAGCATAACAAACAATCGTAAAGTAGAAGCCAATTTATAGAGAGATAATAAGTGGCAATCGAGTTCAGGAACAAGTAAAACATCACTGAGCTCGATAGAGCCAAGAGTGATGGATCCTTGTTGTTCGGCTATAGATAAATTGCCGTTAGGCAACCGAATAGTGATGGGAGTATTCGTCGGGCCGAGATTTCGAAGCAAAGATCGATCGCCTGTCATATGAAAAGAGGCTCCCGAATCTAGAATCCACTGAAAAGACATACCCGAAGTAGATGAGTTAGCCTGCATAGAGTTAAACATATTCATCACAGCAGCCCATTGTTCGTTGTTTAGTGATGGACCAAAAGGTGCACGATCAGCGGTGGTTAACGGCGCGGAAACAGAAGAAGCCGAGCTTTGAACGGCGTTAGCAGTGCCTACGGGCTTAGCGTCACGGGGCTTGGACCCCCGCCCCTTGTTACGAGTGGCGATACGGTCCTTGAGCCAGTCGGGATACCCGATAATTTTAAAACAACCCGTTTTCTCATGTCCAGAGCGACCACAGTGACTACACATTAGAGCACTTCGGTCAGTAAAAGACGAGGAATTATTAAAAGATGAACCTGAAGCTGAAGTGACGGATTGAGGAGAGCGGGCTGCGAACGCTCCTACAATGTCAGTTGATGGAGTGCGATCAGCGACAATTGTTCGGAGACGTTCCTCTTGAACCGCGAGAGCATAGACGCGGTTAATCGGAGGAAGGGGGTCTTGCGCCATAATATTTGAGCGGAGAGATCCGAATTGAGTGTCATCCAAACCGATAAGAAATTGATGAACATGTTCATCGTCGCGATCGGCGTTTCGAATTTTGTTCATCTCCTGACATGTGCAATTTCGAACCGGAACATACGTATCCAACTCGTCCCACAGTTTCTTCAAGGTATTGTAGTAGTCGGAGACAGTTTGACCGGATTGACGGCAACCTGCGATCAGCGCACGGAGTTGCATAGTGCGCGGACCGTTGCCGATGTTGAATCGTTGTCGGAGATCGTCCCACAAGGTTTTGGCTTCAGTGAAATAGGTTACCGAAGAACGAATAGAGGGATCCATTGATTGAATTATCCATCCAATAATCATGGAGTTTGCAACCGTCCAGTCTTCTACTGTTGGACGAGTGGTAGCGGTAGCGAGGGGTTTTTGAATGTGCCCATCAAGGAAACCGATTTTTCGCTTCGCGGATATGGAGTTTCGAAAAGCCTGCACCCATTCGTCGTAGTTGGACTCACCCTTGAGTTGGACGGGACATATGGTGAGTCCGGGATGATCGGCGGGATGAACATAGAACGGAGAGAAAACGCTGAGCAGTTCGGCGGCGTTATCTAAACTCATCTTGACGACGACGGCAGCCGGAGGTGGCGGCGGTGAAGGTCAAAAGACGAGGGTTTGTGTTTAGGATCGAAGAGGCTCTGATACCATGATAATTTGGAAAAGAGAATATGTGCGGGAAAATATTATGTGTTTATTTCATGAATCAGAGATAGTTATATAGATACACGAAAAGATAAACATGGAAATATATGAAATCAAGGAAATTGAATAAATCTAAAGATACGGTAATATCTCTCGTAATATCTTGCAATAACAATGTTTAGTTTCGATCATGTTTTGGATTTCTATCGGTGTTTGATCGGATGTCTTGAATATTGGTTAATATTAATAATGTTTAGAATGTTAATGAAGCAAATATTATGGTATTGATATTTTTATTAATATAATATTTATATGTTTAGTGTTATTTTAGGGTTAAAGACATCGCTTGTAAAGGAGTAAATATTACAATTATTTTAGGGTTAAATATCTTATAATAAATGAAATTTACAATTATTATAGAAATCAATGTGTGGAGTATAAACATCGCCTCCATACAAATCGGTCGCATAAGTCATTTATATCGGGTAATACCCGATTTGTATGGCTGTTTTTTTAGTAGTGAATCATATTCTTCGATTACTCTTGACTAAATGGCCGAGTTCATTTTCTCCCGGGCGAATCTCTCCGTTAATCGCCCATAGGCTTTTTGAGGACACAAGTTGATTGCCGCCATTTTGATTTGGACTGATTACTCTTTACTAAATGGCCGAGTTTATTTTCTCCCGAGCGAATCTCTCCGTTAATCGCCCATAGGCTTTTCGAGGACACAAGTCGATTGCCGCCATTTTGATTTGGACGTCATTCTTCGTGAAGAATCTTGTCTTCGATAAGACGATACTGCACAATAAGAGCACATAGATGGATGAGGATTTTTTTCCTCTATTTATTTGGTGTCTCTGGTATGATGTTCGGCATAATTAGGAAGATGTATGTTTGTTAATTGTTATACATGTCATCGGGGTTCTGATGACATTTGTGTAGAGGACACTGATGGGTACAAATACAATGTTGATGAGGGAGGTGGTCGGGTGGTTTTGTTGGATCAATCAAAGATGGGTTACAGTGTATGAGTATGACTTTTGAGATTGAACACGAAATGATACTTCAGTACTTTACTCAGGATTGTTAGAGTATTTAATATTAACTAGTACCATTGTCGTGCGTGCCGTCGTATTTTTTTTGAAAATTGATGCGCATAATTTTTTTATTTTAATTAATAATCGAACTCTCACTAATTTGTAGGGGTGGACATGAGACGGGATTAGGGGAATCTCGTCTCGTCCCGATAATTTATATTCGTGCGAGACGGGACGGAACGGGATTGCCGTTTAAAATTTTCGTCCCGCATGTCCCAATCCCGTATGAGTTCGGGTCGAGATCGAGACGGATCGGGACATCCCCAAATTTTAAATAAAATTAACAATAAAATTAAAATTAAAATTAAACTAAATATTATTGATTTATAAAATAATAAAAATAAAAATAAAATAAAAAATCTCAATTTTTTAAGAGAAATAAGTTAAATTATTCAATTTAAAAGACTTTTTTTACAAAATTTAAAATATAAGTATTTAAGTAATTTCAAAATAAATTATTCAAAAAAATTATTATGAAATTTGTGAAAATATACTAATTAAGTAATAAATTTAATTGAAATTGTGATTAATATTTTGATATTTTATTAATTTATGTGAAAAAAATAATATTTATATGTATATTAATAAATTTGCGTAACAAAACGAGATAGAATAGGATCGTCCCGATCCTATCTCGTCACATGCATTATGAAAAAAATAAATCGGAACGGAACGGGATTGCCATTTTTAAAATTGATCATGTTCTATCACGCTAACTTTCGGGATGGAATCGGGATTCCGAGACAAATACCCCTACTAATTTGTAAAATCTTATTAAATCTCATTATCAATCTTATCTCAAATATGAAATGTTTAAGCTGAGCATGTTTGAAGTAATATTTAGTAGGTAAAGCAAATATAAAACAAAAAGAGAATTATGAAATCAAATATTCTCATTGCAAATTGTGAAATACTCTGTATCTCCTAATAAACAACATTCAGGGTTTTATTAGTGAATTAACATTCTCTACCATTCTCGTAGCAACATAAGATTTTCACCAACATTCAAGTTTTATTAGTGAGTTACCATTCTCTTCCATTCTCATAGCAATATAAAATTTGCAATCAATCTCTGTTAGTGACTTTTGAAACTGAAACATAAAATTGTCCATGAGTAAAAACAGGCCTTCTAACATACGATAGAATAATTTTATTATGAGTGTTTTATTTAATTGCAACATAAATTTTTTTAAAATAATTAATAATATATAATGATCTTATAAAAAATATTATTAAAATCTAATTACATTTATCTTTTCATATTTTACACTTATATATTTGTTAATTATGATAAATGCATAATATTATTTTTTGGGCAATTATTAATAATTATAACTGAACAATATAAAATAAATATTTTTTTTAATTAAGGGGTTAGAAATTTATCCATTATATTAGTATTAAGACTAATAAAAAACTCAAAAATATGTTTTAAAATTGTTTTTCAATAATAATTTTCAGTATTTTCCGGAGAAGTGGTAAGACGCACATTGTAGTAAGCCTCAAAGCCATTACAGATTGAGGTCTTAAACCTGTATAGACAAAACACGGGCATTTTAAGGTGAATTGCAGCATTTAGAATCATTACCATTGGAAGAAGGACTTGTGAGGCTAACTGTCCATAGCGCTTAATGCTCTAGCTCCTGCATGTTAGAAGAAATGAAGAAGTAGTTGGAAAATTTTCATCTGACTTTATTAGAAAACTTGAGCAAGTAGGCATATATAAATAAACTGGAGAAAATTATTATTATTTGTTGTGGTTTAACTATATCTCATTCTACGGTTCTACCTATCATATTGATCTAACTTACAATACAAAATAATTTAAATAATTAATTTATATTTTGTAGATTTTTTTAAAAATTAATCGGATTAAATAATTTAAAATAATTAATTAATACTTTGAAGAAAGTTTAATAATTTTTTTGATATTTTTTTATTAATTATTTACTACTATTAAATATAAATAAATGTAAATTAACTGATTATTATGAATACTACTGCTAAATATAAATAAATATAAATTAACTAATTAGGAATTTTTTTAGAATTACTAAAAATAAAAACTTTTTAAAATTCAGAATTTATAAATATTTTTATTATTTTTATTTATAGTAATTTATTGTGTGAACACAATAATATTAAAGTTCTTTTATTGGTGTAGGATTGAGATATTCAGGAATTATATATGTATAGATATTTTAGATAGGGTTAATATAGACAATTTACAAGAGTTTGAAAAATAAAAAATAATAAAGGGATAGATTTAGAGGATGTTTGACGGAAGTAACGCTCTTTAAAACAGCTTATAAGTTTAAATGATTATAAACTTTTAAAATTTGTTCGATAAACATTTAAAAAAATCTAAGGTGTTTATAAACTAAAAACATCCCGAGAGCCCCTCCCCTCACCCCCTCAAAACACATTCGACTATCACATACACAGCACAAGATCACTAGCATGCACACTAAAATAACACATTCACATACACAGCACATCCACACATTACTCACAAAACAAGATAAATAATATAAAAAAAAAAACCAAATTACTCTTTATCTTAATATATTATATTAAGATATATTTTTTTAATTATAGAAAAAAAATTTAATTTTTCGAATTTTAAAAACCAAATTACTCTTTATCTCAATATCTTTTAAAAAATTAAATATATTTTTTCAAGTGTAATCCTTTACAAACTACTCTTATATTTATTTTATCATTATATTTTTAGATGCAAAATTATTTATAATTATATCAATATTGTTATGAATATTATTAATTAGTGAATGACTAGTTTACCCTTTCTTGGTGAACAAGACAGAAACTCTACTTTGTATCCTATATAAAGGGGTCTCACCACATGAATGAAATAAGAATTCTATTCTCCTCTAATATTGTCTCTCTTTCTACGGTCTATTAGATGCTACACCCGGTGTAATACTCTTGTGGCATATTAACCGTAGATCCATACACCATACACGTCGGTGTGTGTGATTGTGTGTGTACTTGTATAAAATAATAATAAATCTACGGTTATTAGATGCATGGTGTACTCCACCGGGTGTAGCATAGACTAAACCCTCTTTCTACTATATTATTCTCTCTCAATTCTTTTGAGTTTATAACACGTTATCAGCACGAAAGCTCAACCGCGTTCTTAACCGAAGTTCTACCTATCCAAGATCCGAACTCCAAGGCAAGAATTTATATGTTTGTTTATATTCATTAATAATTATAAATATATCTACTTCTCCTCCCTTCTTCTTAAATTCAAATGTTCCCGAAATTTATTATAATCTGATATTCCCGAAGTAATATCATATGTTCCCGAAGAACATTATAATCTGATAATCCTGAAATAATATCATATGTTCCCGAAGAACATTATAATCTGATATTCTTGAAGTAATATCAAATTAATTATGTTTAATAAATCAATTAAAGTTTTTAATGTTCCTGAATAATATAATATGATATTCCTGAAGAAATATCAAAAGAAAATGTTCCTAAAGAACATGAACATGATATGATATTCCCGAAGAAATATCAAAATTAAATATTCCTGAAGAACATCGTGATATGATATTACTGCAGTAATATCAATATCAAATTGATTATTATTATATACTAATAATCTCGAAAATATCAATATCCACTAGCTTTGTGGAAAGATTTAAAAGAAAGATACGATCACCCGAAGTTGGTTGTACTATCAAAACGTGGTATAATTGACTCCACATTGGATTACAAGATTTTAAATAAGTTGAGGCATATAATAAAGCTATCATGAAAAATATTATAATTTGATATTCCTGAAGTAATATCAAATCAATTATTCTTAATTATCAATTAAAATGAATGTTTCTGAATAACATATATCCCGGTTTAAATATTGTATTGATCGTTCTTGAAGAACATCATGATTTGATATTATTCGATAAATATCAAATTAAATTGCTCTCGAAGTAGCAATAAGTTTAGAAATATCAAATTAAATTGCTCCCGTAGTAGCAATAAATTTTAAATGTTCTCGAAGAACGTTATGATATGATATTCATAAGAAAATAATACAAAGTATTCTGAAATTAATATTTTTATTAGTTGCTCCTGAAGAAGCAAATTTCAAACAATGATTACATGTGAATTATCCCTGAAGGATGATATCTTTTGAAAATCGTACTATATGGGTATCGAAAAAGTCGATTCCAATTAAATGTAATTTCTGAGAAAATTATATATTGAGATTTATTGTGATCCCCGAAAGATCAATTTTAAATCTAATATTTTGATCTCGAATGATCATTGGTAAAGATACTGTTATGCAAATTATGACATATTAATAGTGGGCTCCGGAAGAGCTTTACTAATTATCTCCACGAGTACTACAAATGTACTTAAAACTGAAAATGATGCATATCATGGTTATTAATAAGTGCGTGGAAACGAATCAAATATTTCTCATCTGCGAATTTATTTGAAATATGCAACTTATATTTATATCACCACTAAAGTGAATGTTTATGAACGGGCATAGTAAAAAATAAGGTATATCTCGAGCCCACGATCCAGAAGATCACGATCCAGAAGATCGGTTTATAGCAATTACGCTGATTTGCATATTTAAAGAAGATTATTTCCTGGCATTAGGGGGAGATAAGAATATAATAGATTTAAATGCCGAGAAATTTCATTGAATGAAAACGATCTTCAATTTTTGATACACGCACCAATCGATTGAACCCGAAGTTCATGAAAATAAGCGACTTGCAATATTTAGCAAGTAATCTGTCAAATTAATTTACATATTATTGAAAGTGTGACAAAATCACATATATTTGTGATAATGAACTATAAGAGTTCAAATACCAAAAAGATCAACTCAAATGTTGATTCTAATATACGCCTGAAGCGTAGTAGATCGATCTCAAGATTTAAAATAAATCCGCGGAAAAACAAAGAAATTAAGTCACCTTCAAAATCTCCTGAAGAGACTTAGATGGAAATCCCATTGAAATAAAATGTGCACATGATAATAGAAATCGTGGGATTGCGGAACAACCAAATTAAATATTTTGGGAAATGATTAAAGATTTGGTTGATATATTGAATTGTCATCAACATGGAAAAATAGTAAGTCGTCAACGACATATTTGCCTCAAGAGTTGCTTTAGAAAATTTGGATCCAAAACGTAAATCAATAATAGTGTGCCGGCAGCACTCAAAAATAGAAACGAGCAATTGAGGCTGAGCATGACTCGCTAAATAAAAGAGATATTTTTACTCTATAATACACACCTCAAAATATTATCCCAGAAGGATATACGTGGGTGTTCGTATGAAAAACGAATAATGATGTGGTGAGATATAAAAGCGAAATTAGTTGCTAAAGAGTTTTTTCGCAAAAACTTGATATTTTAAAGGATGACATTAAGTTCCGCTACCTTATACTTCTGGCAGCAACAACGATAAATATTAATATGCATGAATGTATGATCTGACCATGTAGAAGTCATTAGAATGGTACATACATGAGAATCCTGGATGGATTTTAAAATTTCTGATATGAAAGGAAATGAAAATCAGAACATGTAAAATATCATATTATATATGTCATTATGGAAAAAATTGATATTGAGACAAGGTCTCGAAGACCAGTGATTGGTCCCGAAGACCATTGATTGCACTCTTTTTTTCTCTACTAAGTTTTTCCCACTGGGTTTTCTTAATTATAGGTTTTTAAAGAGACAATCACCACAATATAAATGTGAATGTCATGTACTCTTTTCCTCGAGTATTTTTTCCTACAGGGTTTTATAACAGGTTTTTAACGAGACATGTACATCACTCGATAATAATTAATGAGGACATCAGAATGTTCTATATGAGTTTGTTTTCGAGAAAAAATGGAGATATTGAACCTGAAGTTCAAATGATTGTGAATTGAAGTTCACATTATTGTTCATTTGTCAAGAAATGTATATTGAACACTAGATGCATCTAAAATACTCTAGAAGAGTTATCGGCCGGTTATAGCAATTGTGAATGCTCTAGTCTATAGATGACTGGTAAAAGCATGTCCCTGAAGGACGAAAAATATACAATAATACAAATGAATATGAAACTCGACAACTCGAAGGTTAGGTCCTGAAGACCAAAATTTATAATTAAATAACTAAGTTTTTCTTATATGGTTTTATTAGTTACATATTTTAATGAGACTGATTGATCACAATAAATATTTTTCAAAAGTCAAAGATCTTCGGTGATTACAATCAGGTGAGCAGACTGTACTCTTTTTCCTTCGTCGAGGTTTTATCCCACTGGGTTTTCCTGGCAAGGTTTTAACGAGACAGCAATTCTGTAAATAGTCATTCCAGGGGGAGTGTTATGAATATTATTAATTAGTGAATGACTAGTTTACCCTTTCTTGGTGAACAAGACAGAAACCCTACTTTGTATCCTATATAAAGGGGTCTCACCATATGAATGAAATAAGAATTCTATTTTCCTCTCATATTGTCTCTCTTTCTACTATATTATTCTCTCTCAATTCTTTTGAGTTTATAACAAATATCAATATTTTTCAACATAGTTTTCGCAATGCTAAAATTAAAAAATATTAGTTTTTGTTTTGACATTAATAAATTTAAATGAGTTTTTATTAACAAGAAAAATAGTCTATACTGATATAATTTTTCTACACATAAAAAAAAATCTATAATAAAATAAATAAAAATATGTCAAGTAATTAAGATTGAAGCTTGGAAATTAACAACTATTTTTGAGAATTTCATATAATGATTAACAGATAATAATTAATTAATTAGGATTGATTGTCACGCCCGTTTTATTTTATTAAATAAGTAAATAATACTATAAATTTTGTAAAAAAACCAAGAGTGGAAGATTTAAATGATTTGAACTAGTTGACATTTAAAATTTCAAATAAATATTTACGCAGCGGAAATAATTAACACTTTGAACACGTAAAATTTAAACGACTAACTTTTCAAAAATATTTATGCAGCGAAAATAACTAACACTTTGAACACGTGTACAACACGCACTAGAATAATTATACTTATTAAATAGTGTACGAAACATACGTATAGGTGATTATATATATACTTGTTGTGTTCACTAAAAGTTAAATATCTAATCCATATATATATATATATATATATATATATATATATATATATATATGTTAGTAGTTATTCTTCAACACTAAAACATATATTCATATATTCAACATAATTATTGATCATTAACTCCAAATTATCATAATCAAAACTAGAATAACATATAATATAAGTGATAACAACTATAAACCCTAAATTCGTATATGACCTAATAGTTACATGATTCTTAAATCTACATACTTAATTATAAACGAGCTCAAGATTACTTGAAGTTGTAGAGCATCCGATTCTTCATTTTTCTTCTCTTCTGGATTCAGTCGTCAACGCTCCCGCTTCTCTATCTTTTCCTCACGCCCGCTCCTCTCTTCTATTTCTTAATTTTTATTATTTTAATCTTTATTTAATTAGGGTTAAGCATATCTATTTAATATATAAATCCAGACTTTGCTGATCCCACGTGGCAAGTGTGAACACAAAAAATTACACTACAAAAAATGAGCATGTTCACACTACGTGGCACAAACAATGTTTTGATTGGACAAGATATTCTTATGTGGCTTTATTATTTATTATGATGTGGTTTTTAATTCAATTAATTACATAATAATTTCATATTCATTATATTTTACAATTTCCATAAATACATTTTTATAACCGAGAAATTAATCTAATTGTTTTTACTAATCAATTCCTTAATTTTCTCAATTATATTAATTGACCATTTACTATAAATAATTTATCCAATTTGATTATGTAGACATCTTATGTGGACAATTTAGTTATTTATGGAAATCATATATTAAGGAGTATTAATATTTATGGCGGATTCTTCAATTTCTTAAATTTAGTAAGCTTATATTAATAACGATTCTTAATTTTAAATATTATACATATTTGAGTTAATTTAAAAAAAAACATAATTTTTATTCAGGGTAACAATATTTTCAATTAGTATAATATTTTGTTCAATTTATTAATTATACTTTATTTTAACTTTTCCAATTTATCAATTATATTCCCGAATTAAATATAAAAATTAAAAAATAAAAATACTTTAATTTAAATCCTATAATACTCAATTACTAAACATTTTATTGGGAATATAACATAATTAAATATTAAATATTTTTATTTACGTAAATTTCAAATCTATAATTATTTAATTAGATTATAAATTTGTCAAATAAATTTAAAATTAGTTATTTCCATATACGTTATCATTTCTATACTTATTTTCCTATTTCCATCTCTAATTATGGAAATAGGAAAATAATATAAATAATATAATAATAAAAATAATAATATTGTTTGAATTATTAATCAATCATATCTTTATTTTAAGAAACCAAATAAATTGATATTATACCATATTAAATATTACTATAATCATGCAAAATTTAAATTAAATTGCCATATTTGAATTTTCGGTTATAATTAAATTATTATTCAAATTTAAATCATAATAATAATTAACTAACCCTAATTCAAGTCTAATGCTATAGAAGTATCATCTTCATTCATTTGCTACCTATCTTTCGGATTTCTTTTTGGTTAATTTTTTACGTATTAATAAATATATTTTTTTGGTGATGCTTAATTTTTTTTTTTTTGCAGGGAGCACGGTAAGTATTGTTCATTTGAATTCTCTATTTTTTAATTTTTTTTGTAGGGAGCAATGTAGGTATTATGAAATATTTTTGATTGATTGGATTATTCTAATTGATAGTTTGTTACTAATGTTTTTTTTATGTGCAGCTAATTTCATTTTTTTACGAAATTTGAATGTGAGGTATTGATTTAATCTATTTTTTTCGATTCATCATATTTTTTGTGTTTTGATTTAATAAATGTATGACAACTTTTTTTTTTTTGCAGATTCAAAGGTAATTAAATTTGTGTCATATTTATTTTTAATTAGTGTCATTTATTTTCTTATTTTTATTTTTAATATTTAATTCTTCTTATAATCTTTGATTTCACTTTTATAAATTAATTATTTCATTTTATTGTAATATAAATCTTTCTATTATGTAGAGATTTTTTTCTCATTTCGATTGTTGGTCTTCTCGAAGTCGCCTTCGGCAAACACTCTCACATGCATAACCTATGGAAACACATCGCGGTAGGTTTTCTCGGAGTCGATCCCTGACATCAATAATCACAAATTTTGACACAGCTATAAGGTATCTAAATTAACATCTTTATTCGGGAGATGTTGGATTTTTTCTTATGTTTGACATTCAATCTTTTCTTTTTCTTATTTAAATATATAATCAAATGGAATTTTGTGCATTAAATCTTACTCATCACTAATATGCGGGCCATAGTCCATAGTCGGATCATCCCTCGCAAGCCGCTTTTCCATGACACGATGTTGTGTATGTGTATTTATGTCGATGCGTGTGTAATTTAATTTGCTCGAGTTTTTGATTCTTGAATTTTTTTGATTTATTGCTCATATGTTTGTTGCTACAAAATTATGTTAATTTGTTCCATATAATATGTTTATTTCTACAGAATGATTTCATAGACCACCAAATATCATCTTGCTCTCCCACTATTTATCACCAGTTCAAGATGATTAGACGAACCTGCGTAGCTTCTTGCCAATGAGTTCAAGACGAATGTACATAGCTTCTTGCACTGGAATTATAGTTTGATGTCTAATAAGTGGGATAATACCCTTTATGTTTTATTGAGTTTGAGTATGGTTTCGGTCCAATTGGGTTATTTGACATCTCTCCCTCAGACGAACCGACTTGGTTTCCATGTGGTCTTGCTGAGCAAAACAATTGCATTTGTTGAGCTTTTTGTAATCATTGTAATATTAATTCAATATATAGATTATTTACCATTGGAATTTGTTTGATTTATCATGTTAAGTTGATATTTTAATTTTCATTGTGCCATTCTCATTTATTGTTTCTGCATTCTCCCATTTTTTTCTATTAAATGTTTTGATAAAAAGTTATTTAATTTTTTTTCATTTTGTTTATTTTTTAAATTAATAAAAATATATAAAATTTTGACAGTCAATTTGTTTATTTTTTAAATTAATAAAAATATATAAAATTTTGACCGTCAATTTGTTTAATTAACAAATCATTAGTTTGATGGATGAGATTTCTCAAATATAATGCATTATTTTTTTATTTTTTTTATAATTGTGGGAGAGATAATAGTTTTTATGCAATTTATAATGTAACACATTATACAATATTAATATTTCGTGAATAGAGAATTTGAATGTAATATTATTTTAAAAAACATTTAAGCCATCTTTTTTGATATTATGTATGAATATTAATACAAATAAAAAAACAAATAAATATGTTGCAAATAAATTATTAATTTTTTTTAAGACAAAAACAATCCCTAAAAAATAGTATGTTGCAAATAAATTATTAATAATTAATAAAATAATAATAATATGCACAATAAACCGTTTCCATAATTTTCGGTCCCTTAATTATCTCCCTTTCAATGTGATAAATCCCGTATTTATGTTAATCCTTATTTCTCCCATTGTGTTAATATTTATATATTTATGGAAATTTGTATATTGAATTATAATTAAAAAAAACTAATACCTTAAATTATATAGAAACTTATAAAATTACCCTTTTAACAAAATTTTCCTTAAAAATAATCATAATAATATTTATTAAAATTTAATATTTATTCTCTAATCAATTTACTAATTATTGATTATTGATTTTATAGAATACATAATGAGCATCCTTAATTATAGTAGTAGTCAATCAATTTACCATGGAATGAAATCACGCATTTATCTATTCCAATATTCAAAATTATTCTATTTTTTAATATTCAATCAATTGTGTTTATTTATTCCAACATTCAAAATTGATATATTTCCTTAATTCAAGACTGATTTTAAATTAAATTACTAAAATTTCAGATAAATCATTCATTGACTTAATATTTAACTCCCATAAATCCGGATTTGATGGATTATTTATGGATTTTTATTAAATATTTATTTAAAAATTAAACAAATTCTATTTCAAATTTGTATTTATAAAATGATTATCGTCTTTACTCATTCTCTACGGTCACACATTTTTTATACGTATAAAATTATTTTTTTTCCCATTATTATTATAAATAATATTTCTTATTGTTTTGTATTATTATTATAAATAATTATTCTTATTATTTTTTATAGGGTATACGGTAAGCTTAAATTTATTTGTTGTATTATAATTTTGTTTATATTTTTATTTTGATTCATTATTACTAAATATTTGGTTTCTTACGGATAAATTGTAAGTTTAAATTTATTTATTTTATTCATATTTTGTTTATATTTTTATATGATATATTATTAAATTGTATTTAATATTTGTGTTTCTGGCAAGTAAGTATTAATTTATTTTTTATATTCATATTTCCATTTATAATTACTATATGTTGTTTAAAAGTATTTTTATGGTAATGTTTGTTTTTTTTTTTTGTTGAATTCAGTTTATCTAAATTAAGTTTTTTTTAAATAAATAAAAATAAAAAATAAAAATTGTTAATTTCAAGATCTAATTAGTGCTAAAAATATTATTAATATATATTTTTTATTTTTTTAACAATTTATAAGAAATATTAATATTTTTATTAATTCATTAAATAATTTAATAATAACTACGAAATATAAAATTACTTTTATAGAATTGTAATTATCTTAAACCGATAAAATTTTAGAAGTATATCACGTGATTATAATAATATTACAAAATATGACCACATGAACGAATAATAGAAATTCTTATATTATAATCTTAACCATATAACCACGATTTCTGAATTCAATTTAAAAAATCTAAATGACACATGAACGAATAATAGAAATTCTTATATTATAATCTTAACCATATAACCACGATTTCTGAATTCAATTTAAAAAATCTAAATGAATAATTAATTTAGATTATTATATAATTGATGTTATATTTTTTTTTCTTACAATTTATATATCCCGCGCATTGCGCGGGCAGGTGTTACTAGTATAAATAAAGTCCTGGGTTAGAAACCCAATAATATATAATTTCAGCACATTAAAGTTAAGTATATTTTATAAAAATATATTACACTAAAAGCCCGGCCAATTTATAAAATATTTAAGCTCAACTGCAATAATAATGAATCCGACTAACACAGTGCATAAAAGACCATTTTAATTAACTAATTTTTATTATAAAAATTCAAGTTATTAAATTATACTCACTTTATAAAAAGTTTCCTTCTCGAAACTTGGTTCAATGTATAAAATGGTAAAACCCAATTAAAAGGTAAATATATTTTATTAAATTAATAGCCCAGCCCATAAATGTTGAAGTCTAATTAAAATATTTAACACCTAGAAAAACGACTATTTAAATTTCTAATTATTAAATGTAAAATTTTCGAGTTATTAATATACGCAATAAAATCTAATTAATAGGGGGTTAGGTCTTTCTTCTTTAGAGAAGGAAATCCGAAGCGAAGCCTAACGGGAAATCGCTCGGAAAGAGTACATAAGCTCTACGTAAAGAGAATCGTGGAAACCAGCGCGCAAACTTCTCTACTAGGATGCCTCATGGGAAAATCTCAAGACGATATAGTGATGCCTTTGGAGAGTAGGATTCTTCAAATCTCTACCATAGTGAGCTTTCGGAATATGAGACTTCCCCAACCCAATCGTGTCACTAGAGCCAGGATAGGATTTCAAGGATCTTGCTTGAAAAGAAGGACACGCGATAGCTGAGTAATCAATTAATTAAAAGTAGTAAAATAGTGTATACTCCGTATAAGAAGTTATCAAATTTTTATTTATTTTAAATATAAATATATACAAAAATTTAAAATAATGGGGTCTTTATTTTGCTGGGCCCTAGGCGATCGCACCACGGGCCTATGCCCAGGGCCGGGCCTGTGTCGAGTACCTATATAAGAGAGTATAATTCATTTTTTGAATACAAACAACATCTACAAAAATGAGAGCTTTGAATCAAAAAATAAATCATAAAGTTTCATAAGTTGCATAAGTTGTTTGTGTTCTAAGCCTAAGACTCGAGTGTTGATATTCATAAGTTGAATAAGTTGCTCGTGTTCTAAGCCTAAGACTCGAGTGTTGATATTATGTTATCGTGCGAGGGATTTCGTGATACCTAAGCTTATAAGGTCAAAATATTCTTTAAAAAAAGCGTCTTACGCGATTCAATATTTATTTAAACCTCTAATCTTTCAGAAACACCCTAAATATACAACAAATTTAATTATGATGAAATTTGTGTATGAATTGAAAAAATACGAAGCACCAATGTGTACTACAAGACAAAAAAACATTAATTCAATTGGTACAAAATCATGTTTAATTTTAAACCTTGATGTTTTGAAATTCTTGAGGCCACCAAATGGAATTGAGTTTGAATATAAGGAAACATCAATAATACATGCTACTGTAGGACATACTTTTTCTTATATGCTCACACGATAAATTATATCATTAGTCAACTATGTACGTTAAAATTTGAGTTGACCAAATTTTTAAGCATGTTGTGAAGTTTTTGTGATAATAATATACTAATAATTAATTCAGTCGAATTTGCGTAAATTATGATCAACTTTTGATTTTTGAAACAAAATTTCTTCAAATATTAAGAAAAAACCCTCAAAACAAAAAAAAAACGTTTATAATTTCCATTCACAATTATACGGACACAATATAGATTTTTCGTAATTATATTTTATTTAAAAAAATCATGAACATACACTTATTTTATATTTCCTTTTGTCTCGTGGTAATAGAAGTAAGTGAGCACGTTTCATTAAAAAATGACCCTTTTGCAATAAACAATACATTATTTTATAACCTTTTAATAGCAAAATTCCAAAATGAAATCGTACATTGAGTCTAAAAGCTAAAAAGCAATAATAAATGAACTTTATATCTTGTACTATTAGTTGTTAATTTCTTTTGTAATTTAAAAAATGTGACAATTAAGATGAAATAAGATCTATGCGTCATACATACCAAATAAGTCGGAAATGTGGCGCACACAAAGTACCACAAACAATTTAGTAATTTAATTTCCACGCCCTTGAAAAAATAATTAAATAGAGCTACCATCATATTGTATTTGACTATTTAAACCCTAATATTCCCACTAATACTTTTTCCCATTAATCACTTACCTTAATCTCTTCTATATAAACTATAATCCTTACTTTTAACATTCCATCACAAAACACATCAAACACTACTAATAAACATGGAGGTCTTCTATGATACTCTCTTTTACCTCATTCTTTCTTTTGTGTTCCTCTCCCTAAACCTCCTCTTCTACAAGACCAAACCAACCTCCAACCCCGTCCCACCGGGCAAAACCGGATATCCGTTCATCGGCGAAAGCCTCGATTTTCTCTCCACCGGTTGGAAAGGCCACCCGGAAAAATTCATATTCGACCGCATGGCCAAATACTCTTCCCACGTGTTCAAGACACATCTCCTCGGCGAGCGGGCCGCAGTCTTTTGTGGGGCCGCCGGCAACAAGTTCCTCTTCTCCAACGAGAAAAAGCTCGTCCAAGCGTGGTGGCCCCGCTCGGTCGAAAAGATCTTCCCCTCCTCGACCCAAACCTCTTCAAGGGAAGAGGCAATCAAGATGAGGAAAATGCTTCCCAATCTCTTCAAACCCAAAGCCCTACACCGCCACGTGGGCATCATGGACCTCGTGGCCCGCCAACATTTCGCCGACGGGTGGGCCCACAAGCGAGAAGTGCTTGTTTTCCCGCTAGCCAAGAACTACACGTTCCGGCTCGCATGCCGGCTTTTCTTGAGCGTCGAGGATCAACGAGAGGTCGACAGGTTCGCCGAGCCATTCAATCTCGTGGCGTCGGGAGTGATTTCGATTCCCATAGATTTTCCCGGGACTCCGTTTAGTAAGGGGATCAAGGCGTCGAACTACATTAGGAAAGAGCTTGTTTCGATTATTAGAAAAAGGAAGATCGATTTGGCCGAGGGGAAGGCTTCGGCGACACAAGATATTTTGTCGCACATGCTCTTGACGAGCGACGAGAACGGGCGGTTCATGAGCGAGTTGGACGTTGCGAACAAGATTTTGGGGTTGCTTGTTGGCGGGCACGACACTGCGAGCTCTGCTTGTGCTTTCGTTGTCAAGTACCTCGCCGAGTTGCCCGGAATCTATGAAGGTGTCTACAAAGGTAATTGAACATTAAAAAAAAAACTTGATTTTTCTTGGGGATATATAGAATCATATATATTTGGTACCTCTTGAGACGGCTCATTTCCTTATCTCGATTTTTTCTCACAAATCGTACTGCAACTTGATTTTTCCGCCAAAAAGTCATGTGATTGATGTGTGGCGTCAGAGTTGACGTGATGGCCATCGATAATAGCGCAATTCAGAGGTAAATCCATCTGACGTGGCAACAAACCTCTGAATCGCGCCATTAATCGATGGCTATGTCAACTTTCCGGCTCCACTCATCTGTCACGTGTCTTTCAGGTGATTTTTTGGAGGGAAAATTGAGTTAGTGGACAATTTGTGAGAAAAAATTTAAATAGGTAACCTTTAAGTAAATGAGTCTTCTCGAGAACCAAATATGATTCTATCTCATTTTTCTTGTTTTGTTTCGACTTTTACGACGTCATTTGTTGTTGAAATTACAGAGCAAATGGAGATTGCGAAATCAAAAGGTGAAGATGAATTGTTGAAGTGGGAAGACTTGCAGAAGATGAAATATTCGTGGAACGTTGCATGTGAAGTGCTTAGACTTGCTCCACCCCTCCAAGGAGCTTTCAGAGAGGCCATTGCTGACTTTTCATACAACGGTTTCTACATCCCAAAGGGCTGGAAGGTAATTACAACTCTCTCTCCCTCCGTTCCGTTGAAATAGCCGTGGAACGTCTCACTGAAATCGTCGTACTTTCTTCATAACCGTTCAATTCATTATATCAAATAACTACAACCGGACAAACTCTTTTTGATCTCGAGTTGCAGTTATACTGGAGTGCGAATTCGACACACAAAAATCCGGAATTCTTTCCCGAGCCTCAGAAGTTCGACCCGTCAAGATATGAAGGATCAGGTCCTGCCCCGTACACGTTTGTGCCGTTTGGCGGAGGGCCGAGGATGTGCCCTGGAAAGGAGTATGCCCGTCTGGAGATACTTGTTTTCATGCACCACCTTGTGAAGATGTTCAAGTGGGAAAAAGTGATTCCCGATGAGAAAATTGTTGTCGATCCAATGCCGATTCCTGCCAAGGGTCTTCCGGTTCGACTCTACCCTCACAAAGCGTGATGATCACATTATCATAATACTATTCAATTTGTTTATAATTAAATTTATATTTTAATAATTGAACTCTTTTAGATGTTTATATAGCTGTATTTTGAGTTTCAAAACATATGTGCCAAAAATTAATAATGCTGCTAGTGCTATGTCTCTGCCTAATTAAATGTATTGATTATTATTATTATTGTAGTATTGTTTTTTCGGCACAATACGTTCCATTTTGTATGGTCCTATAGAAAGTAAAATTATTTCTTTGCGACATTCAAAATATGAAACAAGACGTTGGGGAAAGGAGGGTGATATTATATACTATTAATATCTTGAATTTGAGACGGTGTGAGTACTTGATATCATATGATCACAACACAACGTTGTATATATAACTGAGTTAAATCATGAAAAAAGGAAATTTCAACAAGAGATTAAGGGAACACAAAATGCAGACCACATTCAATTAGAGACGGGCCTAGGGGTTTGGTGGGGCGTCCCCTCTCCATTTTTCAATCGGCCGGCCTTATTAATATAGATGATTTTCATACTATCTCTATTTCTGAAAATTATGCATCGATTTGTTGTAAATCAGAAAGACCATTGCATAATTCTTTGAGACAAATATTATATAGTATTTAATATATAAAAACAAAATCACATTACAAAACACATTTTATTTAATTTGTTTAAAATCATATTTGATCAATAAAAATTTAATGAGATATCTTATAAATATCATAATTGCTCAAAGGCTTTAAAATTGAGCTCCATGATTTGAAAATGACGATGAGAGCCTCTCGGTAGAGACAATGGGATGACTCATTGATAAAGTAAGTATTAGTGTCATTCAATACATTTGCGGATTCATTTGTATTAGTGATATAGCTTGCAAGTTGACATAAATATATTAATGTTTCAGTGCGATAAAAGCATTCAATGATGAGACGGGAAGATTTAACAAAACACCTAACCTGACTCATCTCGCGATATATAATTTTATAAATTCTCTTATGTTTCAATTACTTGTTCAACGTGATATTATGTATAGTTATGAGACATTTTTGAGATTGATAGACTGAATTAACTTTGTTTGATATGTAATCCGTCATTTTCAGATTTAAATCAATTTTTTAATCCAACTAGAAAATTGGATCAAACGAGTTATGAGCGACGAACGGCGGTTCCGAGAAGGAGTACATCGAATGTTGGGGGTGAATTATTTTAGAAATTACTATAAGGGTATTAATGGTATTTTAGGTGGGGTGTACTCATTTTTCATAAAATTATGGAGGTAAAATCATCTAAGAGGTAGTTTAGTAATTAAGGAGAGGTAAATAAACTCACTCTAATAATAATAATCAATACATTTAAATAGGCAGAGACATAGCACTAGCAGCATTATTAATTTTTGGCACAAATGATTTGAAACTCAAAATACAGCTATATATACATCCACAAGAGTTCAATTATTAAAATATAAATTTAATTATGAACAAATTGAATAGTACTATGATATTGTGATCATCACGCTTTGTGAGGGTAGAGTCGAACCGGAAGTCCCTTGGCAGGAATCGGCATTGGATCGACAACAATTTTCTCATCGGGAATCACTTTTTCCCACTTGAACATCTTCACAAGGTGGTGCATGAACACAAGTATTTCCAGACGGGCATACTCCTTTCCGGGGCACATCCTCGGCCCTCCGCCAAACGGCACAAACGTGTACGGGGCAGGACCTGATCCTTCATATCTTGACGGATCGAACTTCTGAGGCTCGGGAAAGAATTCCGGATTTTTGTGTGTCGAATTCGCACTCCAGTATAACTGCAAATTTATTGAAATGATAGAGTTTTTCTTAAGATCATTCAGGAAGGTCCTAATTAAGAACTCGTGTCACGATCAGATGTGACAATTTGATTGAGTACCATATTAAGTGAGTTTGTCTGGTCGTAGTTATTTGATATAATGAATTGAATGGTTATAAAGAAAGTAAGACGGCTATTTCAACGGAAAGGAGGGAGAGAGTTGTAATTACCTTCCAGCCCTTTGGGATGGAGAAACCGTTGTATGAAAAATCAGCAATGGCCTCTCTGAATGCTCCTTGGAGGGGTGAAGCTAGTCTAAGCACTTCACATGCAACGTTCCACGAATATTTCATCTTCTGCAAGTCTTCCCACTTCAACAATTCATCTCCACCTTTCGATTTCGCAATCTCCATTTGCTCTGTAATTTCAACAACAAATGATATATGTCGTAAAAGTCGAAACAACAAAAATGGGATAAAATCATATTTTGTCTCCTAGAAAGTCCATTTACTTAAAGGTACTTTATTAAAAAAAATCTCACAAATTGTCCTCTGATTCCATTTTCTGGTCAAAAAGTCAAGTAAAGGCACGTGACTGATGAGTGGAGTCGGAAAGTTGACATGGCCATCGAATAATAGCGCGATTCAGAAGTTTGTTGCCATATCAGATGGATATATATACTTTTGAATTGCGCTATTATCATGGCCACGTCAACTCTCCGACGCCACTCATTAATTAGTCACGTGACTTTTTGGCCGAAAAATCAAGTCGGGTGACGATATATGAGAAAAAATCGAGATAAGGGAATGAAACTTCTCAAGTGGACCAAACATATAGTACTACTTCTGTGTTCCATTTTTATAGTCACACTTCCTTTGTTATTTGTGAAGGAAGTGTGACTATTGCTTTGGAACAGAGGTAGTATGATTCTATCCCAAAGAAAATTTAAGTTTTTTTATTGTTTAATTACCTTTGTAGACACCCTCATAGATTTCTGGCAACTCGGCGAGGTACTTGACAACGAAAGCGCATGCAGAGCTCGCAGTGTCGTGGCCGCCAACAAGCAACCCCAAAATCTTGTCCGCAACGTCCAACTCGCTCATGAACCTTCCGTTCTCGTCGCTCGTCAAGAGCATGTGCGACAAAATATCTTGCGTCGGCGATGCCTTCCCCTCGGCCAAATCGATCTTCCTTTTCCTAATAATCGAAACAAGCTCCTTCCTAATATAGTTCGACGCCTTGATCCCTTTATTAAACGGAGTCCCGGGCAAATCTATCGGAATCGAAATCAATCCCGACGCCAAGAGATTGAACGGCTCGGCGAACCTCTCGACCTCTCGTGGATCCTCGATGCTCAAGAAAATCCGGCATGCGAGCCGGAACGTGTAGTTCTTGGCTAGCGGGAAAACAAGCACTTCCCGCTTGTGGGCCCACCCGTCGGCGAAATGTTGTCGGGCCACGAGGTCCATGATGCCCACGTAGCGGTGTAGGGCTTCGGGCTTGAAGAGGTTGGGAAGCATTTTCCTCATCTTGATGGCCTCTTCCTTGGAGGAGGTTTGGGTCGAGGAGGGGAAGATCTTGTCGACCGAGCGGGGCCACCATGCTTGAACGAGCTTGTTCTCGTTGGAGAAGAGGAACTTGTTGCCGGAGGCCCCACAGAAGACCGCGGCTCGCTCGCCGAGAAGATGTGTCTTGAATACGTGGGAAGAGAATTTGGCCATGCGGTCGAAAATGAATTTTTCCGGATGGCCTTTCCAACCGGTGGAGAGGAAGTCGAGGCTTTCGCCGATGAACGGCCATCCGGTTTTGCCCGGTGGGACGGGGTTAGAGGTTGGTTTGGACTTGTAGAAGAGGAGGTTTAGGGAGAGGAACACAAAGGAAAGAATGAGGCAAAGGAGAGTAGCATAGAAGATCTCCATGTTTCTTGGTTGTATTTTGATGTGTTTTTGTGATGAGATGATAAAAGTAGGGACTATATATAGTTTATATAGAAGATATTAAGGTTAGTGATTAATGGGAAAATTTATTAGTGGGAATATTAGGGTTTAAAAAGTCAAATATGATGGTGTGCTCTTTTTTCAAGTCCGTGGAAATTAAATTACTAAAATTAATTGAGTAGGTGTGTTTGTGGTACTTTGTGTGCGCCACATTTCCGACTTATTTGGACGTATGACGCATAGTTATTCTTTCGTCTTAATTGTCACATTTTTTAAATTACAAAAGAAATTAACAACTAACAGTAAAAGATATAAAAAGTACATTTATTATTGCTTTTAGGCTGAATGTACGATTTCATTTTGGAATTTTGCTATAAAAAGGTTATAAAATAATGTATTTTTTAATGCAAAATGGTCATTTATATTAGAATAAAATAAGTGCATGTTTCATGATTTTTTTAAATAAAATATAATTACAAAAAATCTATACTGTCCATATAATTGTCAATGGAAATTATAAACGTGTTTTTTTTTGTTTTTTTAATTTGAGTGTTAGTTTCTTTTTAATATTTAAAGAAAATTTGTATCAAAAATCAAAAAGTTGATCATAATTTGCACAAGTTTGACTGAACTAATTATTATTATCACAAAAACTTCACAACACGCTTACAAATTGGTCAACTCAAATTTTAAAGTACAAAGTACACGAATGATAAAATTTCTTGTGTGAGCATATAAGAAAAATTATGTCCTATAGTAGCATGTATTATTGATGTTTTCTTATTTTCACGGTCCAATTGTGGTTGTATACTTGTATATATATATTCAAAAACTCAATTTCCAATTTGGTGGCTCGAGAATTTCAAAACATAAGGTTTAAAATTAAACATGATTTTGTACCAATTGAATTGATGTTTTTTTTGTCATGTTGTACACAGTGGTGCTTCTTATTTCTTCAATTCATACACAAATTATAATAACTATTCATCATAATTAAATTCAACAATTACGGATATTTCTTGATGGGTCCAAAATAATTGATAAGATAATTATTTTTAGGCATTGATAGTTTTTTTAATTTATTGATTATAATTAATATTTTATAATACATGTACTTTCAATTTATTTCAATACTCCTATAACTCATTATAGATTTTGCTCAAACTTTGATTGTAAAATTGAAATGATTATTAGTGTCAAATACTCAGATGTTGATGGATTTTTTTATGACGAATTTCATAGTGATTCAATTTTAATTTTGGCGACAACGTTGATATAATGATTATCTTGACGTAAAATTACACAAGTTACAACGGAATAAACAATTATTTCGTCATATTTGTTAAGTATATAATACAAACTTTAACATTAATATAAATAATGAAAATAAATACTCAAAATTTTAATTAGCTAGACTTTTTAGTTAGCAGCTAAATATCATCTTCATAAATTAATGATGGTAGTTACTTCAAATTTATCCTAGCAAGACACGCCCAATTAGACTAATTACAGTCTGCACCCTCAAAAGTGGGATATTTAGTTCAAAAGATGATTGAAGTTGTACTAATTACAATCTGCACCCTCAGGACTCGGAACAAACTTTTGTGATTATCACAAAAGAATAAAAGTGATAATGAAATAAATCTTCCTCGAACGTTTTTGTTTTCCTTACAACAATTCAACTTCAAATCGATAATAAAATTCCTCAACAGATCTCCAAATGCCCAAAAACGTACACTCTGAGTAATGATACTTCCATGTAATACAACAAAATGAAGCAAAGAAAAATAAAAAATATCACAGTTACGGTTTACAACGCAGCCTAGAGAAAATAAAAAAGGATAACAAGTAGGGCTTTAAAAACGTGCATGAAACCAGAGTTAGACTGATAGGGACATGATCTGGCGAGCAAGGCCGGGATCTTGTTGCAAAAGCTCCCGAAGATTGTTCTCAATCTCAGCCATCTGCTTCTCCAAGTATTCCTTTGAAGTCTGTCCAGGTGGAAAAAATAACACATCTTATTTCTTCACCATTTTTCTTTTTATTATTTGAATTCAATAATAAATGAAGTTTAAACTTAAGAATATTAGAAGAAAGCCGTAAAATATGGAAGCAGTATCCTATAACACTCACTTAATCAAAAGGAGTTTCAGGTTGATCTCGAGTGTTTCGAAGCAAAACAAAAACAAAAAATAATAAAGAAACCAACTCCAACTATGCTACATAAAATGCAGCAATGAAAATCATATGAGCTGAAAATTGAATTACAAAAGTTGGTGGACGGAAGTTGATTCAAGCAAATATGGCATGAAAGCAACAATGTCAATTGCCAAATCATGAATAAATGCCCATCTCTACAATATATTTGAATGACCAAAAACTACGATTGAATAGACAAATACAGTTATCAACAAAATTCCATTTTGTCTTTTACTTTTTTACAATAATTATACTCCTCTAACTTATTTACATTCCCCCCTCACATTTCAATCTGATAAAAGGACTTGAGAAATTTTGATTTTGTTAAAATTCGGATATTTAATAAAATAAAATTCTCAAAGTCATCATTTTCGATACAAAACCCTAGGGAAGGTTGGTAAGTTTAGAATACTTCAAGGTGAAATTGTTGTAGTTTTTGGAAACCCAGGTATTCGAGGAAGAAATCAACTTGACTTAACTCCACCATTAAATGTAGATTATATGATATATTTGAAAGTGAGGTGATACATCTGTAACAGTAGGCAGCCATTCAAAACTAAAAGACACAAAAGGTCAAACTCATCCAAAGGGCCTAAAAAAATTTGTTTCGAGAAGGCACTATTTCACTCAAGTCTAATCACTTTCAAACAGTGTTCATTTATCAGTTCCATCTTAAACCCTTTAAAAGGAAGGACTCCCAACCTCTACTCTGTATAGATCTAACTTAAAGAATCTTTGAAGCATAATATTTGTAACTTCATAATAGTATGCATGACATGTCTTCTAATCTAGGAATTTTATACTTATCCCCAGTACCTTAAAAGTAGAAAATATGAGTTCTGGTAATTGGGTCAGTACTTCAAAATTACATTTTACACGAAAAATGTAACCAACAGTTGTGATCTCCTCTCTAATTTATGAACTAGTGTCTCCAAATACATACATTCTGTGGGCATAACTCGATACTAATTATTCAATTCACATATGCTGCTTATATGAACAATGATCTACAAAGCTTTCGTAGTCTTGTGTTTTATTATACCTGCAAAGAGGAAATAGCAGCTTCACTATCCTTATGCTTCTGTAATTGCTCTTCCATCAAAACTGATTTGGGTTCCAGAATAAACCTGCCCACATCATCCTTCGTCTCTAACACCGATTCGTATACATTATATATTAAGCAAATCTATTCGTAACAAATGTGCATTTGAAATACTTACGTTCTGCCGATGGATTTGTAAGTGTTAGTATCATCAGCCAGCTGCTTGAGCTCCTCCAAGGTTAGGTAAGCTCGTTTCTTTTCCCCTTCTTTATTTCGCACCTGAGCCTGAACCTGTAAAACAAAAATCAGAAAGAAAAAAAAGTAAATTAAAAAAATACATAAAAAATGATCATCAACTCTTCAAAGTATAAACACTCACCTGCTTCAATTTCGCTGTCGTTTCGATCATGCGGCCTTGGATTTCAAGAAATGCCTAAATAAATACAACAAAAAATTAAAGAAGAATTTAGGGGTTTAGGGTTCTCCGAAAGGGGTTTTGTAAGTGATTGTGTTGCTTACACTTCTGACTGCTTCGTCTGCCATTGTTTTCTTTCTGTTGATTTTCGTCTCTCTTCCGATTTCCGAAGCCCTGATTTTGTGCAAATTTATTTATCAGTTTTAATGTAATTTAGTGTTTCTGATAGAAAATGAAACCTGACGAAAATGGATTGGGCTAACATCTATGGAATATATTGTTGGCCAAAGAACAAAACAATATTGCTAATCAGGCCCTAATTATGTAGGGCAGAGTAGTGTACTATTTTACACGAGTTTGTGCGTCGATTTTTCAATGTCACCCTTCAATTTACCGTCTAAAATTTGAGTCGGTTTTTCAAATCTAAAATTAGGTTTAACATGAACTTAGAAATCGAAATCATTTGGTCATTTGGCTGCGAGAGTTATCACGTTGAAGTTAATTGACCAATTGTGTCTTGTTATTTGTGATACAATGATTTTATAATTATATTTGACAAACCTCAATCAAAGGTATTTTTGTGACCTAATTAGACCAATTTACAAAGGTCTAATGGAGGTACTCATGCCTTAATTCGAGCAATTTGTGATATATAATGGTTATAATTCATTGCCAATAATTTCGAGTGATACACAACTTGTTTATGGTTTAAACATGTTGAAGTCGCATTCTCACTTTTTCATCTAATGTTCATATTCACATGATTTCTTGGCGCTCTTATGTCGGGAAATATGCTTCATTTGGATATTGAATGATTGTAGTTGGCGCTTTAATTTGCCGGTCTTACGGACAACCTGTCATGGGGAGGCAATCACATCTTGAAACATATACATCAGGAATAGTATATACATTTCTCAGGATCTCAACACCTTGTTGAGGTAAACTCCGAGTGCCCATATGGGGAAAATGTTTCGATAAGTCGAGTAGTTTATCATACAGTTTCTGTTGAATACACCAACAATTTCCTGTGAAATAATACAAGAGAAAAACAAATAAATAATATACGCGTTTAACTTTCGTTTATGTATAGCAAACAAAACACAATACCTGTTGCAGGAAATCTCCATTCTCCATTTGTGAGTTAATCAGCAATTTAGCAGCGCGGTGCAGCGGACCAGCATCCCGATCCGCCTTAACATAACATTGACTAAACATTAGAAGAAAAAAAAAACATCGAGTTTACCAGTAAAGTATTGAAAAAATATTATTGTTTGTTAACTCGTTTGTTCTGAACTTACTTGTCCTGCTTCAATAAGTGCCAGCATCGCCCATCCAGTGTGCACTAAGTGTGGTCTGTTATCTCTCAGATTTGTGTATACCTGTTGTTTTTCAGAATCAAATTAAAACACATGGTAAAGTGTAATAAAAAGTTTCTTTGACACTTGTAAACAAAGTTTCTTACCTTGTTCTGGCTTGAAAGGTAGCTTTCTCCCCAGCCACCAGAAGGGAGTTGCTTGGACAGCAAGAAATCGCATGCGTTTCTGACCGATAAGCTGTTTTCATATGTCTTGCCACCCTTTATTAGCCCTGTTATTCCAAACCATGTCCCGTACGTGTAGCATATTCCCCAAGATCCATACCTATTTTTATTGTTCATTCATAATTAAGTGAGTGGATTATGTGGTGTGTGCTTTATATTGCGGTTTAGTTAGTTACCATGATCCATCGGGTAACTGTATGCTTTGGATGAAATTAAGCGCTTTTTCGATGCATGCTTCTATGTCGTTTCCACGGTATTCCGGATACAGTTCGCTGAAAAGCTTCAGTCCTTGGATCGACGCAGATGTGCATTCTACATACCTAATTCGTATTTTATTATTACTTTTATTTGATCTCAGAAGGTAAGATTTTTAAAAATGGACAAAAATTCAGCTACACTACACTTACTGATAGTCGATAATGATATCCCCGAACGTTTCAGATGGATTAATCATCTGTGTACGTCCATATAAATATTAAGACGTACTTATTCTGCAAATTGTATGTGAAATGGGGTTTGGTTCATATATTACCTCCAACCAAGCATAGGACCTCGTGAGTTCGTACGAAGCAAAACCTCCATTACTATTCTGCAGTGTTGAGATATGTAAAAATTTTAGTCGAAATCCATGTTCATCTTAATTGATTCAAGTCCTCTTTAATATGTATATGTTAGATATAAGACCTGAAGAGATAAAAGGAAATCGACTGCCTCGTAGAGCTTATCCGGTTCCATTGCTTCTCCTACAATCTCAGATGGCAGCTGTGATAGCAAAAGGGCTGCCTGCATTTAAGACATCATTAAAGAGACTATTTATATATCGTAAGTTTACAAGCAAAGTGTATTGGAAAAAAAATAACAACTTTAAGGCCTTCGGCTGTGCAATCTGATACTGGCCAGCCATTGTCTGTAGTCGAAAACGGCCACGCGCCTTTCGATTGATGACGGTACCAATTGCTCAGATCTTCTGTACTGTCTTTTCTCATCTTCAGAGCAGAGAAAGAAGGAGGTAATTGTGTCAACTATCTGATGGAATAAATTACAAAAACTACCCTTGAACTCGACTGAATTTCAGAGGACTTACCTGTGACATTTTGATGAAACCATGAACCCTCTTAAGGATCAACCCGTATTCTCGAGGAAGCTTTGTTCCAAGTATTGCTTGTGCACTCAAGGCAACATCCCACAATTGAATACCATTATATCCCTGTTACAATACAGGTGTTTGTCGGAGGTTTTTGTAATGAAGATGTAATATTTAGATATAGGTGTGTACTAATTTACCTGCATTTTCATGCCATCTTCAGCCACCCATAGATAATCCTTAATTCTTGAAAGATGCCGTATGACAGCTGTCGAATTCGGATCGTCTATCCAGCAGCATAACATGTTTAGCACCTTATTTACTGGTCCAATACAAAGGTAGTTACTGTTGACATCCTCGTGTTTCATATGTTCCGTTGCAGTGCTCAGTGCTCGATTCCTTAGCTTAGAGAAAGGCCATCTCATGAGAAGAGGTTCAACAAATTTGTGGAGGCATTTCCATAGAATGTCTTGTAAAAGCGGGTGCGGATAATATAAATCCTCCTGCAAAATAATGTAGTCAGCAGTTAGTCATTCTCATCAAGATTTCATGAGAATGACAAATTGGGCTAACATATATATATTCTAAACAGTCAAAGTTTATACCTTGGAACATTGGTTTCTGGCCGAATCCCAATCAATTTTATGATAAACTTGAGTATAGAGCTCTTTCCTGAGAGATAGAACAATTCTATTGATCGGCCCTACGTATCTCTTCCCGTATAAATACGACATGGGAAGGTACACCATCCGACAGTGACACCACATTCGCCCTACATCCATTTCATAAACATAAAAGGTATAAGTTAAAAACAAAAACTTCGATATATAATCCATTAGGTGTTACTAGGAAGCAAAGCAGCAACACATGTGAAACCTGGATGAATCGGAAGAAAGTAAGGAAGAAGCCATAATTCAGGGGGTAGAGGATTATTTCCATCCCATTCGTACACGCCAAGAATCTATACAAGTACGTTGAAGAAATTAAAAAAAAAAAAAAAAATTGAAAAATGGAAACATTGGGTGTATTATAAATGATTTACCGAGAGCCAGCACTTTCCCCACGAAGGAATATAGGTAGCACCACCATGATCAAGAATCCACGTACGTGCTTTCTTCATGCACCCGTCTCCACCATCCATTCCTTCTCCTAGAAGCCTCAGTGTTACATAATTTAGGGTCGTGCAGAACATGGTGCTATGACCTTCTACATGCAAGCCCCACCCTCCATCAAGATTCTACGTACAGCTCGTCTCATCAATAAAAATTAGCATTATCATTTTTTTTCTTTTAGCCTTTGGAAAATGACAAGAATTAATCAGTACCTGATGGTTATATAGATAACGGCATATCTCATTTTTGTGCTCGTCCCGGAGAACAGTGCTGACAGCATCCATTATAGACAAACTTATAACCTGAAAAGTTGGGATTTTTTCAACACACATTCAAATAAAAAGGAAATTTCATTTGAATTTAAGATACTGTTTTTTAGTGATTACACTAAAATTCAGGGGTCGTTTTCGCAATTTCACTAACTTGACAGACTTAAAAGAAATGCATACTGATTAGCTAGCTAGTTTGGATGAAAAAATCAGCAAACTATTCTCACCAAGCCTGGTAGTAAAAACAAAGGACCCCCATAGTCACCGGGCCAGTGTCCATCCTCGGCTTGAAGAGTCGAGTAAAACCTGAGGGCCCTACTCAAAGTAACCTCCACCTTTTCGTCACTTATAATTTCCTCCTCACTTCCTACTTTCACCTGTTGCGGCAAATCAATCCTACGTTTGTTTTCCTTTGCAAACTACAAATAAGTGATTGTGAATATGGATATTTGCATAAATTTCACGCGTAAATACATGTTATTTTTTACCTGAATTCGCATAAGGAGGTCTGAACTGTGTTTGGTCTCATGGCGGCTTTTGTGGAAATCAGAGCGAGCTTTTTCGACTAGAGCTTGCTCTTCGGGCGTTCCAGGAGTTTGATCGAATTCCCAAAACTGTCTTCCAGTATGGTTATTAAAGCTCGTTAGCCATGGATCGTCGTCACCTTCACAAGTTCTTAGTCTCCACATATCTCTTCTTCTTGATGTTTTTTATTCACCTAAAGCTTGTGCAAGTTTATGCATTCATTTTCAATCAATATAAAGAAACTCTGCTTCAGAAAAACAACAAAAATAAAACAATATAATCAAGTGGCTTATCTGTCACAATTATAGACAATAAAAAAAATTCAAAATGTCTGATCATTTAACATTTGATAAGTAAGCAAACAAGATAAAATTATATTAAAGTGAACACATGAAATGCACATTTAATTTTGTTGACAATAATGTAGAATTGATTGAGAATATATAATAAGTATATTACGAGCAATGTGTAACAATATTTTCTATTGTACCAATAATTAACATACTCCATTATAAAGGAAGTATAAGTTCAAAATCTCAGCAATATAAAATTAGAAATGATGAAATTGATGTACTATTAAACTAAGTTTAACGTGTCTTTCCTATTTTACCAATAAAATAACATGAATGTGGGGAAAGTATAATTTAACGTTGGAAAAATCCAAATAAAATATTGGTTTAATCAATGTTTTGTGATTGATTTAATAGCTAAATAAATGATAGGAGGATAGCATGTTGGAATTGGACTAAAAACATCTTAAAACCCATTGTTAAAGATAAGATTATCTTCTTCATATTTGAGTTCAATATTCTTTTTTCAAAGGATGTGAATATTTAACACGCTTCTTCACGAGTTGACTCGATTTCGTCAATTCGGCTCGTGAACTTATGTGTTGTTTCTTGGTAAGCCGAAAATTTTATTGATATGAGACACCTATGTTTTTGAGCTTGCTCGAATACCATGATAAGAAGAAAAGTGTTTGGCTCAAAGAAATAAATTCATTGACACGGCCTAATATAGAGTACAAGGAATATGCAACATAAAAAAAAGACAATAATTATGAAAATTACTCAAAAATATGGAAAATCACTAATTATAGCATCCTCGGCGAGCAAAGCGAAGGATGAGAAACGACATGAAACTTGGATCGAAATATTTCAAAAAACGGAGGCAGTAGACTATTAGTCAAGATGTTAACGAGATGGAGAGCATATGATCGATGAAATTGATGTTAACTGAATTAGTAACTACTGTAAATCAAGTGAAAAACACTGTAACATAGAGTTCACTAGCACAGTCACTATTGTAGTCTGCTAACTACTTGCGCCATTTTCGAAGAAGTAACTATTTCGCGATTAATTGACAAACTGACTAATTAATTCAAGACCCATTGAACATGCATATTTCATCATTTCATGTATGTTAGTATCTCATTTCACACTAATCCATGTTAGATTGACTACTGCATGTGATTTATTATGATTTGAATGATGAAAATGATTGAATATATTGTTAGGAGCACAATTCAAAGAAAATATTTTCTCTATTTCAGAAAAAGTGACTCTTTTTTTAATTTACAAAAGAAGTTGATTTTTTTACAAAACAGAGACAGTATAAGAAGAATATTGAAGTAGCACCCACACTTGTGAAAAATGTTTCATTTTGACTTCATTTTCATATTCTTCAGAAAATCAAATTATGAGGAAGGAGATATGAGTCACCATGTTGATGGTGGAAAGCGAGAGGTGGACACTGTCATTCAGTAAATCTTCGGCAAACCCTCGGACGCTCATTTTCTAGTGTTACTTTCAATTTCGTCAATTGAATCCCTTTCTCGGCTCAGTTTTTTTGGGTAATTTCTTTCCATTTTGCAGGGGGCTCGCATCACATGTTGATCGATTTTACTTTTGATTTCGTTATTTCTCTTAGTATGTGCAGCTAGATAGCTTATACAGGGCATGGGTAATTTCTTCTAATGAATTGATTGATTGGAATTGTCTTTGGCTTGAGTGAATTTGGGGAAATTGATTTGATTAGTAATGTGATTAATGTCTTGTTGAATTGACTATAGCCCAAGAGATTTTTTTTGGGCGGGACTGGCTCATTTGTCGATTGCAGAAATTTAAATACTCACACACACATGTCTTGAGTTCTAACTTTGAACCTTACGGTCCTCAAATCAAGTGTTCAACCAACTGAACAAACAACCCATTGACCCGACTTCGTAATCTATTCGATTTTGTGATCATCCTGATTTTACCTAAACCCGAGCCTAACTTCGATTAAATGATTCTTAGATGATTAAGCCATATACCCTAGCTTGTTTTACTTGCTCTGAATTGCTCGTTTCTTGCATGTTTCCATATAGTATATTAGTCAAACCCCCTTCTATGGTTAGAATTGAACTTGTTAGTTTTTCGCACATGAACGAACCAAGGAACTATATACTGGACCCCGAGTCTAGTGTATTTCTCAAGACAAATGATCTTGGTGAGCTTGTCGAGTGCTATGTGGCTTCATTATTTTGCTTACATCTTAAAAATAAAATGGCGTAAAGGAGCTTCGAATAAGAGTATCTCATAAGATTATTAGTACAAATTATTACATGACATTATTACGATTTACGAGGCTTTTGCTCACATCTTGAAACACATGTATGTCAGGAATAGTGTTTATATTTCTCTAGCAATATAAATAAGATCTACTGCATTATTTTTTCCAGGTCTCAAAACCTTGTTCAGGTAAACTCCGAGTGCCCATATCGGGAAAATGCTTCGGTAATTTGAGCAGTTTATCGTACAATTTCTGTTGAATACACCGATATTTTCCTATGCAGCAGTAAGAGAAAAAAATGAATAATATGATTAACTTTCTTCGACTTGTATAGAAAACAAACAGAACACAATACCTGTTGCAGGAAATCTCCATTCTCCATTTGTGAGTTAATCAACAACTTAGCAGCCCGGTGCAGCGGACTAGCATCTCGATTGGCCTTAACAAAAAAAAGATTGACGAAAAATTAGTTGAAACAAACATTGGATTACATGTTTTTTCATATGTTTGTTAACTCATTTGTGTATAACTTACTTGTCCTGCTTCAATCAGTGACAGCATCGCCCATGCCGTGTCTACTAAGTGTGGTTTGTTATCTCCCAGATTTGTGTATACCTGTTTTTGTTGTAAAGTCACACGGTAAAGTGGAATAAAAAGTTTCGATACTCGTATATAAAGTTTCTTACCTTGTTTTGGCTTGAAAGGTAGCTTTCTCCCCAGCCACCGGAAGGAAGTTGCTTGGACAGCAAGAAATCACACGCGTTTCTGACCGGTAAGCTGTTTTCATATGTCTTCCCACCCTTTATTAGCCCTGTTATTCCGAACCATGTCCCGTATGTGTAGCATATTCCCCATGATCCATACCTATATTTTATTTTCATTAATATGTGAGTTGATTCTGTGGTATGTTTTATCTAGAACTAGAACTATATATCACGGTTTAGTTAGTTACCATGATCCATCGGGTAACTGTATGCTTTTGATGAAATTAATCGCTTTTTTGATGCATGCTTCTATGTCTTTTCCACGGTATCCCGGATGTAGTTCGCTGAACAGTTTCAGTCCTTGGATTGACGCAGATGTGCATTCTACGTACCTATATCATATTTGAAAATTTTGAGATAGTACTCTTAATTTATACTTATAATTTTATATAGATATGCGATTAGCTACACTTACTGGTAGTCGATTGTGATATCCCCGAAAGTTTCTGATGGATTAATCATCTGTACATATAAATATTAAGACACTAGCTTATTCTGCAAATAGTATGTGAAATGTGGTTTGTTTCATTACTACCTCCAACCAAGCATAGGACCTCGTGAGTTCGTATGTAGCAAAACCTCCATTAGTATTCTGTAGTGTTAGATATAGAAAAGCTTTAGTTGAAATCCATGTTTTTCTTAATAAATTAATGTCAGAAATAAAACCTGAAGAGATAAAAGGAAATCGACTGCATCGTAGAGCTTATCCGGCTCCATTGCTTGTCCCACTATCTCAGATGGCAGCTGTGATAGCAAAAGGGCTGCCTACATTTATAAACAAAAACCATTAATTTTTTTCTAGTGAGAGTGTGAGACTATATAAGAGAATTGGAAAAAATAACAACTTTAAGGCCTTCTGCTGTACAATCTGATACTACCCAGCCATTGTCTGCTGTAGAAAACGGCCAAGCGCCTTTCGATTGATGACGGAACCAACTGCTCATATCTCCTGTACTGTCTTTTCTTATCTTGTGAATAGACAATGAGAGAAGAAATTGTGTCAACTATACGATGGATTCATTTTGATGAGCCCAAAAGTTGAAGATTTTGAGCCTCTTACCTGCGTCATTTTGATGAAACGATGAACCCTTTTAAGGATGGAACCATACTCTTGAGGAAGATTGGTTCCAAGTATTGCTTGGGCACTCAAAGCAACATCCCACAATTGACTACCATTATATCCCTGTTACAGTAATTCAGTGTTTGTTGGAAGTTTTTGTAATTATGCCAAACCTCAGGGGCTCTTTTCGTAATTAAGATGTACTAATACATAGATGTGTGTGTACTAGTTTACCTGCATCTTCATGCCATCTTCAGCCACCCATAGATAATCCTTAACTCTTGAAAGATGTCGTATGACTGCTGTCGAATTCGGATCGTCTATCCAGCAGCATAGCATGTTTAGTACTTTATTTACTGGTCCAATGCAAAGGTAGTTACTGTTGACATCCTCGTGTTTGATATGTTCCATTGCAGTGCTCAGTGCTCGATTCCTTAGCTTAGAGAAAGGCCATCTCATGAGAAGAGGTTCAACAAATTTGTGGAGACACTTCCATAGAATGTCTTGTAAAAGCGGGTGCGGATAATATAAATCCTCCTGCAATATTGTCATTTGTGTTTTAATGAAGAAAACAAACATTGCTAAGTTGTTAAGGCCAAATCGGTTTTTCAAGTTTATACCTTGGAACATTGGTTTCTGGCCAAATCCCAATCAATGTGATCGTAAACTTGAGTATAGATCTCTTTCCTGAGAGATAGAACAATCCCATTGATTGGCCCTACGTATCTCTTCCCGTATAAATACGACATGGGAAGGTACACCAATCGACAGTGACACCACATTCGCCCTACATCCGTTTCATAAACTCGCATAAGAAACAAAAACTTTGACAATCGATAATCTGTTACTAGGAAGCAAAGCAGCAACATATGTGAAACCTGGATGAATCGGAAGAAAGTAAGGAAGAAGCCATAGCTCAGGGAGTAGAGGATTATTTCCATCCCATTCGTACACCCCAAGAACCTATACAAGTATGTAAGAAAAATCAATCAAAAAATAGAAATATTACGTTGGATGATTTGAGAGTGTTATAGTAAATGATTTACCGAGAGCCAGCACTTTCCCCACGAAGGAATATAAGTAGCACCACCATGATCAAGAATCCATGTACGTGCTTTCTTCATGCACCCGTCTCCACCATCCATTCCTTCCTCTAGAAGCCTTAGTGTTACGTAATTCAGGACCGTGCAAAACATGGTGCTGTGACCTTCTGCATGCAAGCCCCACCCTCCATCAAGATTCTACAGCTCGATTACATATCGATCTCATCAGTATAAATAGCATTTCCATTTTTTCTTTAGCCTTTGGCAAATGACAAGAATTAATCGGTACCTGATGGTTATAGAGATAACGACATATCTCCTTTTTGTGTTCGTCTTGGAGAACTGTGCTGACAGCATCCATTATATACAAAGTTATAACCTAAAAAGTTTGGATTTTTTTCAATGAAGAGTTGGTCGTTTTTGCAATTACTTAAATGAAACAAGCAAAAACTTTTCTCACCAAACCGGGTAGTAAAAACAAAGGACCACCATAGTCCCCGGGCCAGTGTCCATCCTCGGCCTGAAGAGTCGAGTAAAACCTGAGGGCCCTACTCAATGTAATCTCCACCTTTTCATCACTTACAATTTCTTCACTTCCTACTTTCACTTGTGGCGGCAAATCAACCGCACATTTGTTTTCTTTTGCAAACTACAAAGGAAGTGGTTAAATGTAGTAGTAGAAGCTGAAACTAGTCAAGAACCAGGAGTTGGTAGTATACGTAAATACGATCTAAACGTTGAATTAAAAACCGAATTTTCTATTTTTGGTGCTGCTAAAAACAGAGAATCGCTTTTGTTGTGTTCACAAAATAACTTTTTTTTCAAAGGCCCACAAAATCATCGAAAAGATTACGTCAAAGACCTCACATTTCACGTCAATGCATGTCGTGAATTGATACTTTTACCTGAATTCGCATAAGGAGGTCTGAACTGTGTTTGGTCTCATGGCGGCTTTTGTGGAAATCAGAACGAGCTTCTTCGACCAGAGCTTGTTCTTCATCTGTTCCGGGAGTTTGATCAAATTCCCAAAACTGTCTTCCGGTATGGTTATTACGGCTCGTTAGCCATGGATTGTCGTCACCTTCACAAGTTCTTAGTCTCCACATTTCTATTCTACTTTATAATTTTTATTCACCTATCTATAGCTTCTGCATTCATCAATATATATAACAAAACTCTGCTTCAGAAAAAAACAATTGAAAATAAAGGCAATCAAGTGGCTTATTTGTAAAATTATAGACGATAAAAAAAACTTTAAAATACGTTATCCTATCTAAAATTCGATGCATAAGAAAACAAGATGAATTATAACTGCACCCAAAAAATGAACATTTTCTTTGCAATAATGTTGAATATTGATTGAGCATATATAATAATTTAAGGAAGAGTACGGGCAATTTATATCAATCTTATCTATTGTATCAATAATTATAAAAGCATACCGTATATTATAGGTGAAGTATAAGTTAAAAGTCTGCAATAAAACAATAGAAATTATACAATTATACTGATTTGCTCCTTTAAGAGGGTTATGTAATCAGTAATCAAAATTATTTACAAATCACATTGTTAGGATTTGGGTGGCCGGGAGCTCGATCCGACCCGTATAAATTAATTAGTTATTAAAATTATTTTTATTAATTAGCTAGATTACAATAATAATAATAATAATAATAATAATAATAATAATAATAATAATATATCATTACTTGTTTAGACTTTAGAAGAGTCACTATTTTTTCTCTCTTACGATTAAGGTTACAATGACATTTTAAATTCTTTTTTTTTATGTGATTTATAATCATTTGTATTTTGTTGTAAATTTAATAGTAACTATTCAAATAAGTATCATTTTCAATATATGAGACCATTACCATTTGACTTTGCTCTAGAAAATGAAATTATTTTCCACCAAGTGAATTATATCAAATAATTTATCAAACTTTAAATATATATATATACTAAAGAATGATTTCATTTAAAATTTATTGATTCATGATTTTCTGAGAATTCAAACCCAGGACCGTTCGACTTTGCTCTAGAAAATGAGATTATTTTCCCGTTGAACCAAGTGAATTAGATTGAATATTTTATCAAACTTTAAATATATATATATATACTAAAGAATAATTTCATTTAAAATTTTATATATTTGTCTAGCTTATGGTCTCGAGATAAATTTCATAAAATTTTTATCGCGGATGTAAAATACTATTGATTGTTTTTTTTAATTTTAGTTTGATAAAATTACATTTTAATTACTAATATAAAGTTAATTTAATGAAATTTATTTACTAATATAAAGTTAATTTCATGAAATAACATTTTTAATTACTAATATAAAGCTAATATAATAAAATTTAATTACTAATATAAAGTTAATTTCATGAAATAACATTTTAATTACTAATATAAAGTTAATTTCATGAAATAACATTTTTAATTACTAATATAATAAAATTTAATTACTAATATGTTTTGGGTCGTTTTTTTCGGGTATATTATATTATTATTTGAGCTGGGTAGGGTTTGGAGACAACACTATGAACTGTAAAATTTTTGAATCATGACGTTGAATGAGGTGTTGAGAAAGCCGTTTACATTTACTATGAATAAAATGAAGGTTAACCATTCCGTTATTTAATAGTTCGTAGATTTTTGCGCAGAAAAATTATTCAAATAAAAATAAATTATAAATTTTTAAATAGTATTAATTTATTTATTTTTAATGGTTTTTTTGAACAAAATTATTCAAATAAAAATAAATTATAAATTTTTAAATAGTATTAATTTATTTATTTTTAATGGTTTTTATGAACGGTAAATTTTTGAATCACGACGTTGAATGAGGTGTTGGGAAGCAGTTTACATTTAATAAAATGAAGGTTAATTTTGGTAGTAAACTCTATTTCATAATCAGGAAAATCTAGGTTACTTTCTTATAATCAAACATTATTTATTTCCCTTCATCAAAATTGTCCCTTATTTTTTCATTATTTATTTCCCTTAATCAAAATTGTCCCTTCTTTTTTCTCTGTTGTAATAATTAGTGATAAATTAACCGCATTCTCACAATCACTTATTCACTTAAGCAAGTGTGGATATACATGATACAATGCTTATGATTAATAGTCACAACAAACTATATATTGAGTATTCATTTTTCAATAATTAAAATTGTATTCATATATTTTGATGAATATAAAAAATAATTTATGTATTATTTATGTGTAAATAGATATAAAAAAATCAAAGATAAAATTAGATATAATTTGTCATTTTTAATTTGAGACAAAGATGGCAAACAAGTTATTGAGAAAGCAGCCAGTCACGAATTGGAAATCAATTCAACCAATGAACTAGTATATTGCAGTACATAATAATTTTATGTTTTAGTTTTATAATGTGTGATTTACTCCTCTATTCCGTAGTAATGATCAAGTATTATTTTATAAGTTGTTATTAATAAAAAGACAATGTTGAGAAATTAAAAAATCACTATAAAATGCATTGCCAATTAATTGATAGTCCAAATAATTGATAGTCGAATTCATCAAATAAGTAGAATATTAAAAAAAATTAAAAACTTTGTAATTGTAATATATTTTAAATTTTTCTGCATTTCTTTTGTGCTATATGTTTTGGTTGAATATTTGGAGAGCTAGTATTTTAGTTGTCGGGTATGTTTTCCCATGCGATGTATTGTATTACTTTACTTTTTTTTTTTTTTTGCATTTGATTGAAATTTATCTAAAAAAATTCTTGTATAGTTAGAAGGGAGAAAATATTTTTAAAAAACATAAAAAAAAATTGTGTTTTAGCTGGAAAATATTATTTGAAATAAATATACTAATATATTTGAATAAATAAGATATTTCTTTTTAAAAATATCAGTGTGTTAATTTAATTTCGGAAATAAATTAATAAGCCTATTAATTTATGTTTTATTTCTGCCCTCATTTTCGAAAAACCAATCTCATACCCCGCCTAAACCTTTTCTCTTTCAAACACCACGCGGATAAATAAAGGGCAACGCGGCAACGCCTATAGTTTTTTTTTTCAACTCGCTCATTCGTTTCTTTTGACGTTTTTTTTTTTTTTTTTTTTATAATTATTTATTTTATTGTCTTCGAGCTTCTTATTCAAATTCAGCCTCATTGAAATTTCGAGTCATTCAAGAACATTTTGATTTGACCTTTTCAATCTCAATTACTACATAATTCTGAAGAAAAAAAAAATCTGCTTCCAGAGCTGGAAATGGGTACCCGATCTTGTAAGGTCTTTCTTTTCTAATCTTAATTTCTAATTATTTACTTTTTGTGAATAAAAATGTAATCTTTTTTCTTGTGTAATTTCATTCATTAATTTAATTCATTTTTCCTCAGCACATTATGTTTGATACTGAAGGCCAAAATCAAGATTCATTTGAATGATCGACATTTCGATATATAGGCATTTATAGTGTAAAATTGAGTGGAAAAGGAAGGCAAGTGTAAATATATATGGCAAAAGGAAAAGACTCTTCAAGAGGGTCGAATCAGGAATCGGCTTCTGAGCTGAAGAAGCGTGTGCTTCTCGCGCTCAACAAGCTTTCCGACAGAGACACTTTCCAAATCGCAGTCCAGGAGCTCGAAAGGACCATTCAGACCTTGAACCCCGACGGGGTTTCTCCGTTTCTTTCCTGCATTTTAGGCACAGACTCCGAGCAAAAAATAACGGTTCGCAAAGAATGCATTCGCCTGATGGGCTCTCTCGTGATTGTTCACGAGGGTGTCGTCCGGCCCCATCTCGGGAAGATGATGGCCAGCATTGTGAAGAGGCTCAAGGACTCGGATTCTGTAATGAGGGAATCGTGCATAGACACGGTCGGCATTTTAGCTTCGAAATTGAGCGGTGGAAGGATTGAGAAAACTGACGGGGTATTTGTTGAGCTGGTGAGGCCGCTTTTTGAGGCGTTGGGGGAGCAGAACAAGCAAGTGCAGTATGGCTCGGCATTTTGTCTGTCGCGGGTTATAGACAACATTCATGATCCTCCTCCTTTGCTCCTACAGAATATGTTGTCGAGAACTGTTAAGCTGCTGAGGAGTCCTCATTTTGTGGCAAAGCCAGCTGTCGTCGAATTAACTAAGAGTATAATCATGGTATGTCTTTCTCCAGTGTTACAAGCGGGCAACTGATCATAAATTTCCTATTCTAATCCTTCGACTTTCGCAGTGTTGTTTTTGTTCTATGCGTCAGATTTATTAGTTCCTTATAGATATCATACAACTATAAACTCATTTTGGCAGTTAAGTAGTTCAGTGAGTAGTTAAAGGAAAAATTGTCCTCGTTTTTGATCATTTAATGGAGTTTGTTTTTGGCTAACCGTTAATCAGGCGAGTTAATACGTTTTGGATATTGGTGTGATAAATTTTCGATATTGGATTATTCGGTTTGAAAGCTCAAAATTCACCAGATTGACGGTCTTGATATTGAAACATATTTCTTATATCTATATTGATATTTATTTATCGTATATGTATGTGTGTATGTGTGTGAATTCATCCAATATCAAATATTTACTATGTATACAAAATCAACTTAAAGTGTGGATTATTATTCGGTATTTCGGTTAGGTAGATAAAATTTCGGCTCAGTTAATGGTTAAATAAAATCGTAAAATTCGGCCCCAAATATAATAATAATGTCTCCATTCACTGATTTGTGTTGCTTGCAACGGTTAATTTCTAGTATATTACGCTGTCAGTTAGCAGGGCATTTATATTACAAGACTCATACTTAGTCTAATGTTTCAGGCTGGTGGTGCCCTGACTAATGGTTCGTTAACTGCTGCACTTACAAGCATTCAAGAGTCACTGAAGAACAGTGACTGGGCAACGCGTAAAGCCGCATGTGTTGCATTAGGAGATATTGCTTCTTGTGGAGTAGCATGCATAGGATCGTTTCGTAATTCCTGCATCATTTGTCTCGAATTGTGTCGGTTTGACAAGGTTAGCTGTCTCATTCAAATATTCATTGCCCCAAAACCTTAAAACAACTAAATTCTTAATTTGAGATTTCGCTGTCTTTTACACTTGCCCCTGAATAGGTTAAACCGGTGAGAGACGTAGCTGTGAAGTCCTTGCAGCTTTGGGGAAATCTTCCCCTATCAGAATCTTCTGACGCTGGGTCTTCTGCCAAAGGTATTCTTATAAACACCATGTTCTTTCATGTTCTAGAATCTGGCATATTTGAAGAACAATATGTAGTTAAATCGATCATTCCTGAACAAAAAACATTTGAGGTCGAGAACATAAATTAGTGCACGTTTTGTGTCATTTGTAGTTGATTATTCCATTCGCTTGCAACCAAAAAAACAGATATGAGCTTCTATATTATCATAAGTGACTTATATAGAATAATATTGAAATTGCGATTTACACGTTAAACAGAAGATTTCAAACAATTCTGTAATATAGTGATCTCAATCCTCTTCTTGTATTCATCATTGGTGGCATTTTTTTCTGATTCCTTGTGTGAAAATAATCCATTCCTGCAGAATCTTCATATAGAAATGACTATGATATTGCAAGCAACAGTGATTCGACGTTGAAGGATATATTGCTAATAAAATCGAGTCGTGAATTTGCTACCAAAAGAGACTCCATCTCCTCCAGGAAATCCGGCAAAACCCATATCGAGAAATCTCGGCAATCTGGAAGTGATGATTGGAAAACAGAAATTGCAATCCCAAATAGTCATAATATGTCATCCGGAGAGAATCAGAACGATGAATTTGAGGATAGTGAGGCTCCTGACGATTTCAGTTTGGTGAAGTCAACTGGTTCAAGTCAGCCATATGCAGCTGATGAAGTTAATAATAATGAAGGGAAAAGATACATGGGCCGTAAAATGCATCACCGTAAAAGTTTAGATTCCACTGTCACGGAATCAACTTCGCATGTCGTCCAAGAATATTCCCAAGCCGAAAAGGACATGGTGTTAATCCAAAACCAACTTCTGGAGATTGAAAACAAGCAATCCAGTATGATGGATATGCTACAGGTAATCCATGTCGTCATAAAACAAGGACCTTCGGGTGTTATAGTGAATGCAGAGAATTTCTCCATCTTGCTATTATAATAGTAGTAATGATTATTTAATATATTTTCACTTCTCGAGAATTTTTATACTCTATAAGCAACTGAAAACTCCGGTTATGATATTTTCAGGCATTATCGATGACCATAGTGGATAGCATGTCAAAGTTACACTCGAAGGTATCAAACCTTGAACTAGTGGTTGATCAAATGGCACAAGAACCTGTTCATAGGGAAATATTTTCGGAACCGAAGAGAAGTCCTAGAAGACTTTCTACATGCACTCCAAGGACATCCGTTGACGATAATAGCAGGCAACCTCCAACTAAAAATAAGCGTGTACAGGAGGATCACACATTAACCAGGAGCAGACTAAGCAATTTCAAGAAAGAAAACTCTGATATGTGGACTGATGTGTCGCCTAGGCTGACTAGATTTTCCGGAAAGAGCAGTCCCAGAAACTCATGTCAAGAATTTCAAGGAGATCAAGCTCGAAAACTGGAAACAATGAGTGTCCCTTGGAAAACCGTGAAGGATTGTTTGAACAATGGGGATCTGGAATCAGCTTATGATGAAGCTCTGTGCTCAAGGAGTGAACTTCTTCTCTTTGATCTTCTGGATAGAACCGGGCCCATCCTGGAATATTTATCAAAAAGGACTGCGGCCAACCTATTGAGTATTCTAGCTTCGTACTTACTGGAACAACAATTTGTGAGCTCTATAGTACCTTGGTTACATCAGGCAAGTTATTTGGTTTTTTTGCTAGCATCAACTCCAGTTTCATTCATTGTGCTATATCCACTTACGGTGTTTTTCTTTCTTCAGCTTGTAGACCTCTGTAACATCCATGGACCAAATTACTTGGTGCTCGGCTCAAGAACCAAGAAAGACTTTTTAACTGCAGTCCAGGAATCTGCAAAACCAGATGTTTATAACCCTTCGGAAAGAAAATTCTTTATTGACCTCGGCAAAAAATTGCGACAAATTTGGGGTTAGGCAGTTTTCTATGTCTGATTTACTGATGAATAATGTTGAAACTTCATTTTACTGAGTCAGTGTCTATACCTTACTCAAGATTTTGAACTCTTCCGAGAAGTATTCGCTTCATTACTGTATGAACTATGAAGCAGAAGAAACTACACATTATTAAAAAGCGTAAACAGATTCTTCTCAATTGAACAATAATATAACTGTTGGCTTTTAAGAAAACCATAAGCAAAATTCTGATGCATTGAACCTCATAGTATTTACTTAACTGCCATCAAATGACTACCTTTTCTCATAGAATAATAGTTAGAAGACAGGTTTTTGTTACAAACAAATACACAAAAAATACAACAGAACAAAACGCTTTCAAAATAGGTATCACATCTCAAACAGACTTCATCGACCATTGGACAATGATCTCTCAATTTGCATGTCATCTGGAGAAGCATCATAAACACACTCCTTCGGAGGCTCGCTTTTACTCCTTCCGCTCCCCTCTTTAATATTGTTACTATTAGAACTATTGTTAGCGGGCTCTGGCTCCCGTTCAATCTCAGTTCTCAGTGTATTTCTTTTCCTAGAATTATTATTCTCCGTGTCACTTTTTGGAATCTCACTCTCATTTCCCAGTGTATTTCTTTTCCTTGAACTATTACTCTCAGTGTCGTCACTTTTTGGAACCTCACTATCATTTCCCAGTGTATTTCTTTTCCTTGAACTATTACTCCCAGCGTCGTCGGTTTTTGGAACCTCGTAAAGTGTAAGGCTGCCACCTCCGTTAGGTAGACTCACATCTTCATGGCCCAGTTCGTGTGTCACCAAGGGTTCCAGTATTTCGATCACCTGGCTCATGACAGGCCTACCTTTCGGGTTTTGGCTTAGACATTGGTAAGCCAGGTTGGCTACCTTCATTAGAATTTTAGAGGAGTATTGGCCTTCGATTCTTGGATCCAGTATTCTAATGAGCTTCTTGTTGTGGTTGAGGAGCGGACGGGCCCACTCGACAAGGTTATGCTCTCGGCTGGGCCGGCTCTTGTCCATGGCTCGTCGTCCGATGAGCATCTCAAGCAAAACGACTCCAAAGCCGTAGACATCACTCCTTGCCGTCAAATGACCTGAACCAAAAACGATGTATAATTCGATGTTTGCCTCAGAATATAGTGGGGGAAATAACAAGGGTTTAAGGAAAATTTTACAGCAGCGGTAAATACCTAAGCTTGTATGGCTTGAAATGAACAAGTTCAAAACTTACGGGATAGAAATTCAATAATAATAATAATAGTACTCTTTTGAGAACAAATGGCTGTCATTTTAATGGCTCATTGAATGATTAGCTCATCTAAGAGTTAGAGAGGCGAGACATTCAATTAATGTAAATACTATGTTAACTTAGTGTACCATATTATTGAACCCCCTTCCACTTTTTTATAAGCTAATTTAATAACATTGGTAGATCAGATCGAATACGTACTTGTCCACGAGCGGGCAGCCGAGGGAAAGGGGAAATGGTTCACCACAATAAGGGGTAACCAATACTAACATCTATTAGTGGAAGCTTTCCTAATTGACTAAATAGTTAAATAATATTCCTTGAGCATAATGTATCTTACTGATATAATATGGTACACAAAAACTACGTTCATGAATGATTTCAAAATAAAATTCATTACAAGCTTGCTATTATAGAAACTCAATAACTCACCGGTCATGACATACTCGGGAGCAGCATAACCATAGGTACCCATAACCCGGGTCGACACGTGCGTTTGATCTCCTGTGGGACCCACTCTTGCCAGTCCAAAATCAGAAAGCTTTGCATTAAAATCCTGTGGGCAGATTCATTTTCTATATACTTAGCTATATTAAGATACACATGAACTTTAAAAAAGATATTTGCATGACCAACAGACAAATAGTATTGCGATACTGATTTTCCTTTTTATGGAACACTTAAAAAAAACTGAACATGTGGAGTATAATAAATATCTGCATTAACGGAGCTCAACTAACCCCGTCTAGCAAAATGTTTGAAGTCTTGAAGTCCCTATATATAATGGGTTTCTCCACACCATGAAGAACAGCAAGCCCTTTTGCAGCATCCAAAGCAATCTTCAATCGTTTAAGCCAAGGTAAAGTGGCTCGTACTTCTAAAAGTAGTAAATATATAGAATGTTAACAAGAGAGTAGGACCAAAGGACTGCTTTACTTAATAACCTAGGTTAATAATAGGCAGGAAACAGTTGATTGCAGCTGGAATGAACTACTGAACTAGATCTTACGAAGCCTACCCCGTCTATTTTTGGTATGTATAAACTCTATAACCATTTGAGTCTAATTTAATTTTTATGTTGTAGTTTTAATAAATATCCATCGTTTTTATATTCCATCCGTCCCACAAACATAGTTAAATAGGTGTGGAGAAAATTTCACACAGATTAAGAACATATAATATACTCTAGTACAGTAATTGGGATTATATTATTCTCCATTGGATTAGTGCGACAATATTTAAAATGAATTTTTTTTTGTTAAAATCAAGTTGAACTAAGTAGGAGTATGCTAGTCTATTATTGTGTATTTAACGCTCTCCGAAAAAAACAAACCTACAATATGGGACAAATGAAAAGGCTAAAATAAATAAAAAACAGAGTTAATACTTACTTAAGAAGAGATGTTTCTCCAAGCTGCCAGATGCCATATATTCATACACCAACAGCCTATGGTCACCCTCACAGCAATAACCAATCAGTTTCACCAGATTAGGGTGTCGAAGTTGCCCTAAATAATTGACCTCTGCCTGCAAATTAACACTTAATGGTGAAAGACTGAAATACATAAATAAAAAATGTAAACTAAACGATAAAAATACAACTTCATATCATATCAAATAGCATCATCCCATCACTCTTAGCAGCATCATTATCAGAAAATATGCAACTTTATGTAAATCATTATCAGAAAATAGGCAAAGATTTTGAAAGGGAACCGGAATCACCAACAAAAATTACTAACATACTTGCCAGAGCCAGCTGGTTTCTAGGCAACAGCAGTACAAAAAAATAAGGAATGTTGACACATCATAACAATATCCTTCAATAATAAGACCTAATTAGGAAATAGTGAAATAAAATAAAGTACCAGCCATTCGCGGTCCCCTTGTAAACCTTCGGGGTCAAGCTCCTTAATGGCAACCGTGGTTGTTTCATAGCCTGGCCTCACATTTTCATCTATGACCCCTTTATAGACAAAACCAAATCCGCCATCACCGAGAACCTGGTCTGGCCGGAAGTGCTTTGTAGCCAACTTCATCTCTTCATACGTGAAGATATCAAGATCCCCATTTCCAGGACTCTGACGTAGATCCTTTACGTTTTTAGGAATTATCACAATGGTGTTCGAGTTCCCTGAGCCTCCTTTCCCATGACATGCAGAATCTCCAAACGAACCTGAGAATCTCAAAAAAGAGGTCAGCACTTGCATCAGAAAGCGTCCAACTTTTCTGAATAGAAATGTTTTTGGGGGTTTGATTTAGTAACAATTGCTTTAGCATAAAATACATATTTGTTCATTTTATCCCAACCCCTATCTCCAAATAATGTCCTTTTTTCATTTAAATGATTGTCTTATAAGGAAATAATGTAATGAGAATCAGATAATGACAATAATGTGATAGTGAAATAGAGAGAATTTTGGGAATGAAGGGTACATTAGTGAAACTTTTATGTTCCTTAATTTTTCACTTCTGACTCAGCATAACTCAGTATTTGGATGTCGAATCCCTAAAGCAGTTTGTCCTAGAACCAAAAATTCCAAATCTACACCCAAAAACTTCTCAACGAGAATCATAATGTGCTTTCCATTTATAATATTCACATAGAAATAAAGAGGATTAAGAACTGCAATATAATAACATTGCATCGCCCACTATTTAGACATGATTAAACATGTTTTCCAATAAAAAAAGTTTACAAATCCTACAACAATCAAGTATTTTTACTATTCATAGGCTCTCAACCACCAAGATTCTGAATCCCAAAAAATCTTAATCACAACTTTCTGGCTTCTGGTTTGACTTTACGAACAAACAACCTATTTTTTATCTAATTCACCAAACACTATTTTGACTAATTTACGAACAATAACGACTTTTTGTTTCTCTTTTGACATCAAGAAAAACAAATAAAATATGTGGCTTCTGCGTAATAACTTTGAAAACACAATGTAAATATAATCATTTGACAAAAATCGACGGGTTCTTGCATTCGGGATTTCAATCTCTAATTATATATGTGCAGTTTCCAGCATTGACCAAGTCACCAATGTGCATATTTTAAGATCCACATACTAACTTGAAGAGTAAATATCACAAAGTTCGAAGTATCACATCTTTCAGATTCTAAGATTAGGATTACGGATTACCAAATCACTCACAATTTATCAATTCTAAATCTCAATTCCCAGAAGTAGAAGCAAGCCCATATTCATACATGTACATAAAAACAAATTAAAAAAAAAAACAAGTTCACAAGTAAGAAACCTGAAGATTTATTCTGCGTTGGCAATTTCTCATCTCCCTCGATACTTACGCAACCGCCCATTCCCCCTTTTCTTTTCTCCACCAGATTCAAATTTCAACTTCCATAATTTCAACACATTACACTCCGAAAAAAAAAAGTATCGAAACGCCTCTGGGACAGGCGAAAAACTCAAAATGGGTCGACGGAAAATGGAAAGAGTTCGCCGGAACCTGATCGAGATCGCAGGTAATATTCTCCGGAGATTTTAAACACAAAAATGTTTTCAATGATTAAACATGAAGAGTACAAAAAGTGAGAGTGGGGGGGTGGAAAATGGTGAGGAGAGGCTGTAGAGCATATACTATTATTTCGATTGTAACGTTGTCTTTTTGGAATTTGTGTGAGGCCGGGTCAGTCAAATCATTGAGTGGGCCGGGCCATAAATGGAATTTCCAGGCCCGAACAAGATAAATAGGCCCACCGATAGGCCATGATCTACCAGTGCAATGACTGTATTGCCCTTCATTTGATTTCGTTTTAGTCCAAAAGTCCAACTTCTTGATTAATTTGGTAATGAGTTTTTTTTTAAGTACTGTAATGTTATTATACTTTTGGAGACATCTTCTCCCAATAGTACATCAACTTATTTTTTATCCTAAAAAATCAATACAGTATATTTTTACTTTTTATTATTCATCAAAAAAAATAAAAAAAGTTGTATTTTCTATAATTTTTATATGTACGATTTTATAAGAAACAATAAGTTGGGAAGACTGATTCGTTAGGTTATTTAAAGTTACATAAAATCATTTAGTTGTAATGGTTAATTTGTGTGATGCAATCATCCTACCTCGATCCCTAGCTACTTAGCATGTAGATATAGTATAATTATCTGTCCACCAATAATGTATTTGATGTCGGTATGCTTGGGCTTTTATCCTTTTATATATACGAGACTTTCAAATCCGAGCACAAAAATATCAGTACAAGTGAAGTGATTCACTTGAAAATTGAAATGAGATAGGTTGTTGTGCATTGCTCTTTTTGTTTCATCCCTTTTACGAAATGGAAATTCGTTAAATTTGACATGACGTGAAACAAAGCTCTTCCAATTATTTAAATAAGCACGAAGAAGATGAGTGATTTTTCAATAACTTATGGCCCTCGTGGAAAATAGTACTCCAACATCTAATATTGATGAAGTTTAAAAATAAATAAAGAAACGGTCATTTTTAACTTCGTGTCATATATGATTTTAAAAATTATCGAGTTCAGATTATTATGAAAATTATGGGAAATAATTTAGAATTTTCTATAAAGAATTATCAAAATATAAGTGAAATGTGTGCGCTTAATAATATTCGCATTCGCATACAACATTTTTATCTAATAAATTATTTTTATCTGTACTTGTACTGACAAATTGAATTTCTATCGTATATGATTTTTGAATCTCATTGAGCTAATTTAGTGTATTATGGAACTGGCGAGAAGTAATCTAGAATTTTCTAAAAATAGTTATGAAATTTTTGGAAAAATGTGGCGCAATGTTGGTCTTTGCAAATAACTTGAGTTTAAATAAATAAATAAAAAACTGTTTTTACTAATGATTTTCATTTAACTCAATGTGACATGTGTATTTGAAGCTCATTGAATCTAGTGTATTATGAAAGTGATAGAAAATAATTTGATGTTTTTTATAAAGAGTTATGGAATTAATGAAAAAATATGGCAAATTAATGATCTTCGCATATAGTCTTACTTCAACTAATAAGGTGTTTTTACTAATGATGAATTGGATTCCATTTTATCAATGTTTCCAAGTCTGTAGTCTAGTGTATTAAATTAAAAAAAAAAAAAAAAGGACTTTTGAGTTTTGATACTACAAAAAAAAAATTGAATTAATGGTGAGATGTAGCAATTTTTACTAAAAGCATAAAAATGAATTTTGTGATGCATTAGCACAGAACTATTTCTACCCTATTTAAGGTGTAGGATTTTATCCCAATAGTTCCAAAGTTATAAAATTCATATATTTTCTTATAAAATTAATTTTTAAATTCCTCCCAAATTACTTTTAAATTTATTTGAAAAATTACGGTCAATTGTTTTTGAGAAAGTTTGGAGGTTCTCGGGAAAAAAAAATCGTCTAATAAATATCAATTTAAATAAATTATTTTATTAAATATTTTGTCAAAACTTAAGGTAACTTGTAGTATTAAAAATTGGAAGGAAAAATAGGAGAGAATATTCAATAGTAGTCCAAGTCTTACGCGCTTTGCCTTGCCATTAATTTGAACCACAAACTTGGATCGCCATTAAGAATGTATTATGACTACGAGGATTGACTTGGTATTTGGTCAATATTCATACAAAACGAGTTACAATTAGTCATCGCTCAAGTGATGTTGATGGTTACATTAATAACAAGATTTTGCTACTTATTTATGTCTTATGTAAGTGGCCATACACAAATTGTTGGTGTATAGTTCGATCGAGTTTGTCGATAAATTAACTTAAACTATACACCTTGTTTTTGATTCACTTCATAGTATGAAAGAGTTAGCTCTTGTTGTAGGTAGAGTGAGCTTGAAGTATATCTTTGCTTTTGCTGGTGGTAAAGTTGGCTCTTGCTGGAGGTAGAGTAAGCAAGGAAGTATATCCCTGCTGGTGGTAGAGTTATCTCTTGCTGGAGGTAGAGCGAGCTGGAAGTATATCCCTGCTGAAGGTAGAGTTAGCTCTTGCTGGAGGTAGAGTGAGCTGGGAGTATAGCTCTTGCTGAAGGTAGAGTTAGCTCTTGTTGGAGGTAGAGTGAGTTGGGAGTATAGCTCTTGCTGAAGGTAGAGTTAGCTCTTGCTGGAGGTAGAGTGAGTTGGAAGTATATCCCTGCTGAAGGTAGAGTGAGCTCCTGCTGAAGGTAGAGAGATGTCTTGCTGGAGGTAGAGTGAGCTCTTGCTGAAGGTAGACTTAGGTCCTGCTGAAGGTAGAGTGAACTCTTGCTGGAGGTAGAGTGAGCTGGAAGTATATCACTGCTGAAGGTAGAGTTAGCTCTTGCTGGAGGTAGAGTGAGTTGGAAGTATATCCCTGCTGAAGGTAGAGTGAGCTCCTGCTGAAGGTAGAGAGAGGTCTTGCTGGAGGTAGAGTGAGCTCTTGCTGAAGGTAGACTTAGGTCCTGCTGAAGGTAGAGTGAGCTGGTAGTATATCCCTGCTGGAGGTAGAGTGAGCTCCTGCTGAAGGTAGAGAGAGGTTTTGCTGGAGGTAGAGTTAGCTACGCATGGCGTGAAAAATGCACCTTGGCCAACGTAGAGCTGGAATGACTTCGAAGATTTAGCTAAGCGCATGTGAGAATACATGTGCGTCAACGTGGAGATGACATTTGCTCCAACGTGGGACCAAGTTATGAAGGGTTGGCTCAACGTGGAGTTAGCGGAGTTGGTCTCTGCGTCAACATAGAGTTGGTCGGTTGCGCCAACGTTGGACAAGCACTCGCGCCAACGTGGAGCTACGTTGTCATGCTCTTGCGCCAACGTGCAACCGGGTTGACTTGGATGGCACATCAAGTCAACGTCACATTGTTTGTGTGTAGTTCTTCCTAGTTCAACATAGAACCACGTTGTTCTTGTTTGAACTAAGTTGAATTATACACTTTGTTTTGTAGTATCTTCATGTTGAATGTTTGTATGGTAGAGATAGCTGAGTGGACCGGGAAAATACAAGTGGTCCAACGTGGGGCCCCAACATGAAGAGTTCCCTCAGCGTCGAGCAAACAGACTTGGTCTCTACAAACAACATGAAGTATGTTAGGTATTGGTAGAGCTAGCTGAGTGGACCGGCAAAATACAAGTGGTCCAACGTGGGACCACATCATGAAGAGTTCCCTCAACGTCGAGCAAACAGACTTGGCCTCTACAAACAACATGAAGTCTGCTAGGTATTGGTAGAGCTAGCTGAGTGGACCGGGAAAATACAAGTGGTCCAACGTGGGACCACATCATGAAGAGTTCCCTCAGCGTCGAACAAGCAGACTTGGTATCTACAAACAACATGGAGTTGCATAAGTGCGTCAACGTGGAACTTGCTATTTCGTCAACGTGGTTCAGCGTGGATCAGGATAAATTGCATGTTCACCAACACACTACCAATTAGAGAGTTCAAGGCATACCGTGAAGACCTTGAATCAGAGCTAACACATTGACGGACGCGGAGCAAGCATAGCTACACATAGAGCTGGACGATTGACTGCTAAGGAATGAAGCCAGCTATGGGTATGACTAGAAAACTTCGCTAGAAGGATTCTAGTTCAAGAGAAAACTACTAAGTATACCTGCTATGCCTGCTACAAGCTTGAAGCACGAAGACACGCTAGTGTGAGAGTGCGTAGAGCTGGGTTTGTCAAGTGCGGACACATTAACGGACGTGGGGCAAGCATAGCTAGACATAGAGCTGGACGATTGACTGCAAAGGAATGAAGTCAGCTATGGGTATGCCTAGAAGACTTCGCTAGAAGGATTCTAGTTCAAGAGAAAAATACTAAGTATATCTGTTATGCCTGCTACAAGCTTGAAGCACGAAGACACGCTAGTGTGAGAGTGCGTAGAGCTGGGTTTGTTAAGTACGGAAAAATGGAATCTCGAATATTCCATGAAGATACTTTGGGCTCAGCCCATTAAGCGTGAATTCCGGAAACCCTAATTTACGAAGCCTATAAATAGTCGGTAGTTGGAATTCACTATTCACGCATTCATTTCTAAAATCCTAGAGAGAGAAATATTGTTAGACCGAGAGGCTTCGCTAGAAAGCTCCGGTTCTACCCTCTGTTTTAGTCTTCGTAGGACGCTTCGCTAGAATAGTTCTACGTAGACTTGGTTTTTGGTCGTGTTGACCTTTCTACAAAATTCGCTAGAATTTTGTAGATGTGTTTGTAAGTGGTTCACCCATTACAAGTTATATACAAGAAAAGTTTTTAAAATCTCTAAATTGTGTTAAGTATTCCTGGTCTACCCTACTCATCCGGATTGTAGGTAGACCCAAGTGCAAAATTTACACAATTTCACAAATAACTTCAACCATGTCACGTAAAAGTTGAGACACGTTTTAGTCATGAAAATTAAAATATATATATATATATATATATATATATATATATATATATATATATATATATTTATAAACAAAAAAATAAAAATGTAAAATAAAATTTCAAAGTTGAAATAATTGTGAATAATGTTTAAAAAGTACAGTACTAGTTAATAAAAAAAAAAAAATTATGACGAGAGAACTCGTTGCCGCTACTCATTGAGTGCGCTCTGGGTAAACCCTCGAGTTGGACGCAGTAGTCTGCAAACCAGTTGTCCTGCAAACCACGTGTTGGCAGGAGGAATCGAACTCGTGACTTCTCAGTCACGCGCTCTCCTGTTCCACCAACTCGGCTACCCTTGCCGGTAAATTATACAAATTATTACACCCAATGATTGTATAATCTTCTCTCTTCATTCCACAAAATAGTGCATAATTTGCCATGTTTTTGGGATTTACAAAAGAATTGTGTACTATTTTGAGGAATGGAAGTAGTATAATTTACTCAGTCTCATAATTTCCAGTTTCATTCGTGTCAAACCATTTTTCATAACCATAAAAAAAAGTATAAGAAAATTTACCTTCATGTTTACCTACTTTTTAAATTTTTACTTAAAAGCTCAACTAGTTCAACTTATTTACACCAACAATAACTAGGTAGGGAAATTTTGTGAATGTTGTAAGAAATCATACAACAATTGAACTCGCAAGGGAGGCTCAAAGGACGTCTGATCAAACAGCGAAAATACGGCAAACATAGACAAACAAGAAACTAGAATTCCAAAAAGGTTTGATCAACAATCATTAGTTACACAAGTATTTATAAGAGCAATCACATATGGTTAAAATAGAAGGAAAATAAAAGTCACTGTAACTATTAGCGTCTCATTTTCTTCAAACCATGTACCCACATTGCACAGAGCAAAAATCCAATCCGTATCACATTAGCCATCAACAAGTATGAACCATGGAATCGATCAACACACATCTGTAATTAAGGCAATGAATCACTATTGACCTTCATCCATAGCATCACTTGCATGACGAGTCTGAGAATTCACATCACTTCCTCCTTGGGGCGGCTCTTCAGTTTCAGATGTTCTAGCAACAGAGTCTTCAAGACCCTCAAGAAAAGACTGGACAGTGAAATTGTCTGAGATAAGATAAAAGGGATGAAGTCAACCATCGTTCATCATACAGATGGGAAAAATAAAAATCAACCTTGGGGCTTAATTTCGATTAACCGGAATTTACTGATGCCACCAAATAATTTACAATTACACCGCTCAACTTTCAAATAGTACAAATAACAAACTTTTCATTACTATTTTCATACTTGGAAAAGTTGAGGATGTAAATGTAAATATATTTAATACAATGTACGCAATCTGTAGCTATGCTAATGGTGGGGGCAAACTGTGAAATGGATGTAAACTCAAAGCAGGCTTTAATGATTTTTAAAATCAGCAAGTTTTTTCATGTAATCTGGCCAAACCTCTATGTATTTTTGTAAGAATTCCTTAAATAGATGTAATTATTCTTAAAGCAAGCATTCGATGCCGAATTCACAGGATATCTCCCTACACAGATCTCCAACAAAATGGAATTTACACGATCAAGGTTACATTAATCAAAGATGCCGCAAACCTAGTATATACAAATGATCCCAAATGCTGAAATCTTGAATAAATTATCTAAGTATCAAGTACAGCAAATTACGACCGACAATTAGAGCCAACAAATAAAAACTGTGGAGCAAAATTATAATTTAGACCATATTTCTTGTTAATGCATAGGAGACGGGCTCCTAATATTAGAATCAACTCTTTAATTACCCTAATTAAAAAGAAGCGGCATAGTTCTAAAGACAGGCTTCACATCTTAGAATATATCTTTTTAATTGCCCTGATTAATCAAAGCAGCTTAATTGTATTCATAGATGAATTAAATAATTACTTACATTTACTTGGGTCTATCCCAAACTGCGTCAGATCTACCTGCCCTGTGCGCAGAACCTATAATAAAATCACATCACAAGACTAATAAATTCACAAAAGAAAATGAAGGAATCAAGGAAAATTATTAAAAAAAATAAAGAAAAAGATAGGTGGGGCCTGACATAAGTAAATGAGTCAAGTTGTTGGCGGAATGGAGGACTCTGTAATAACTCTATCAACTCCTCTGGAGTCCATTCACCCTGTAATCACAAATGGTTAAAGTCAAGGGCAGGTAAATTGGAAGATGATATCATGTAAAGTAGAAAGAAAAATAAACACGTGGGTTTAAAACCAAAATAATCCTAATCCAAACCCTACAAGTCTCAAATCAACTAATTACTCAATCTCTAACAACTCTAAATAACTTGTCCCATAAAAATATATCATCTGCAACAACCATTCTTTTTAACAATGAAGCATATACACAAACAATTGAATAAGCCAGAAAATCATGAGATGTAAATAGCTTTACCTCTGGTAAATACGATGCTAATTGTTGATGTAAAGGTAGCTCTTGAACGAGAGGCCACACATATTCCGGTTTCAAAATATCACCTAGTCCCAAGCCTAGATTACCAGGGAAATCATTAAATTGAAGTAGGAGACTAGCCATAATAACCAAATAGAAATCTCAATTAAACTCGAGGCAACAGCCAATTTCATTAAAATAGGAAAATACACTTGAGACAACCAAAGAGAAGAACAAGTATGGACTTCGTCCTGAAAAAAACTTGAATTTCCAACTAAATGCTTTGTTGTAAGAGAAGAACAAGTGTGGAATGTTGGCAAATAGAAGTTAGAAAGGTAAAAATGAGGCAAAAGTTTGTGTTTGAAAAAAAGTAATTGAGCTTTTGATTATACATGCACGTATATACAATAACTTACCCTTTTATTATTAGTAATGGGCAAACGATTGACCATATAAATGTAATACGCTTTTTATTTGAAAAAAGAAAATAGAAGCACTCTTCAAAATTTATAAGCACACTACTCCTATTTTATGTTTTACTGAAATAAGGAAAAGAAGAAATGCAGTTTGAAAACCGTGTTTCGATCTCAATGTCCAAAAACCCTTGTAAAATGGCTAAAATCCATGGAGCACAAAGCATGCATTGATACGGAACATTAGGGAGGAAATCTCTACCTGCATCCGGGTCTTCCGGTTCACCTACACCAGAAAAGAATACATCAATGAAGGGTAGACAGTGTTATTATACAGTCGGGAACCAAGAAACTGTTGAAGGGTAGACTGTTATTCTACTAAAGAAAACAAGAATACCAGAAGATCCTATGTTGCTTAGTATTCGCTGCAGATCCGACAGCTTGACAGGTCCAGCAGAGGTTACATCACTAGTTGCTTCAGCACCCATGCTTGGGCCAACCAAATTTCCAGCCCTGCTAAAATAAAAATGATACAGCAATTACAAGAATTTTCCCAAAAAAATATAAAGATTTCCCCCAAAAGAAAACCTCGTCTCTCAAATGAACTCCAGTTACTATTAGGACAAATGAACCATTACAAAATAAATAAGAGAAAAGTATATTGAAAGGTGTGGTTACTATTTCAGTCTTCATCATATATAAAATATGATTACATGAAGAAGGCTATCTGCATTACCTAGATGAGATATCATCCTCGACCATATCATCTGAGCTTTGCGCAGAAGCTGAAACATCAGGTTCATCTTCTCCGGGCAACTCTGATTAACATCAAGCAAAATATTATATAAAGAAACATGGACGGATACAGACCAAAATAATGAATAACAAAGATCCAGATAAGAAAATGACTCTAGGAGCTCGAAATAAATGTTTGCATATAATTATAAATAAACGATGGGGCCAGCTGTCCAATACCCAGAGCATGATTCAGGTGGAGATTGAGGGAGCTACATAGCTCCGCATCACCCTCAGCTTTAGGCTCCTGGAAATAAACCAAGCAATAAAATACATCAATTTTGATAATTTTATTGCAAGAAGAAAAAACATCCTCATTACTTAACCTGCATCCAGAAGAAAAACTTTCTGTCATCCGTATGGAACTTCAGGATGTACACCCTTCCAGAAGATTGATTGACCTGAACAATACCGATAGAAGAAAAATTAGATGAAAAAGATGTAGATTTAGAAAATAATGAAACTCTTGTGTACAAAATTATAACAATACTAACAGAACTGTACCTTTTCAAATACTGCTTCATCTGGAAAAATAATTTGGTCCTATGTTCATCTATAATTAAGGAATAACTACACAGGCAATAAAGATTAGATAAGAAATCTATAAGCATCAAATCTAGATAATTAAACCAAGATCGGATACATCTTCGATCGTATTTTGAGATCTGTCAAGCCATTGAAAATGGACTAGCCCTTCTTCTCCCTTAGAAAGATAAGGAAAAACAGTTATATCGAGAAGGTGGAATTCTAAATATTAAGCATTAAGTAACTATAAATCCTGTAATAATAGAATTACAAGAAACTGTTGTTTCTACACATACCCTTCCTATACGAATAAGCCCTTTACGAGAATCAGGGATTACACGTGTTCCATCCATAAGCATTTTTCCTGCACGGAATTCCAGCAAACATTCCTGGCCAATGGTATGAAAGAAAATAATCATTATTTGTGCACCCCATACATACAATGTGTTAAGCCACGTAATCGATGTACAAATATCAATTTACTGAACTCAGTATGCAGCAAAATAATGGTAAGGATTGGTGATGTAGTACTCATTATAGTATTTCATGTGTCTGAATATAATTAGTTTCATGAATTTTCATTAAACGTATATAGATTTTTGAATAGCAGAATATTCAGCAAATTTCATGTCGTCTTATATAGGTAACAAGATATTGTAATTAATTCAATTGATTCTTTATATTTTTTATAAGAAACATATGTATTCCTAAAATGAGAAAATTACAATCAGTCAAATGCATGAGTCATCCAGTCAACAAAAAAAAGGTATAATACAAGCCTCAAAGTGCTAGACTCAAATCTCTTAGCAAGTCGAAGGGGGGACAAATGACTAAAATCTACGTGTCTATGGACACATAAAGCCCCGTGCTCGATTATATCCCAAACATCCAGAACAGATTTTTCAAATTCATCAAAAATCCTCTTATTCATCTCAACAAATAGAGCCCTGAGCCTCTAACTATGAAGCATTAATTGCTCAAATTCCATAAATAGAGTAAATACATAGAATGTTCATAACGAACATGAAGCCCTTTCCACTCATCTCTGGGATCCTCTCCTCCCCATCCCTCACAAAACTGTAACCCCCATAGTTTTATATTTGACCTAAAATGTAAATGCATCCACCTTCTAACTGACAGCCTACTATTGGGTCGACAAATTAAGAAATGTAGTAAGTCACAAGAAAAAAATAAAGAAGTGATGAACCAAAGAATTAAAACTGGTTTAACACTATTTTACAATTCAAGGGAAGTTTGCGTAATCGCATTTTACATTTTATGCTCTATGAAGATTTTACATCAAAAGATAACTGGAAAGCGAATATCGACACAGGAATTTGCAAGAATTCTACACTTACCTGAATTGGAATAAAATCATCACCCGCAGACGAACCCATGAGACAAACCCTTCTTTCTATCACTCCGTGAGCCCTCTTTTATCCAACTGCCATCAAGAAAATGAAAAAAAGGAAAGGATTAAACAAATTCAAAGGGTTTATTCTAAAGGATGATATTGAGGGATTGAGACTACAAAAATTAAAGCAACAAAATATATTTAATTAATTCGATAAAACAATTTTATTTCAATTTTTCCAGATAAATTAAAAGTACTCTTAGGATTGAAACAGATTATAAGTATATAAACCCTTGCGTATCAACGCCGTCAAAATCACGGGAAGAAATAGGGTTTAGTTAGGAGAAGGGATTTACCAACTTTGCCTCGTGTTTCTGAAATTTGCAGCGGTGCACAGAGAGGTAGAGAGAGGCTTTGAGGAGTTGTGAACTTGTGAGTTGTTAAGATTGATTGTGGATTGGGCTGAGCTGGGTTCCAATTTTACAAGTTGGGCTCCTTTATTTATTAATGATCCAATTCGCAACTCAACCTAATAAAATTAATTTAATTCAACATTTTTTTATTAAAACAAAATAATATAATTTTCACACAGATCGAAATTTCAATTAACCGAACCAAATATAAACATAAACAACCATCACTAATTGAAATCCTACCGAAATGATTTTTTGGTTAACTGAAAACGACTAATTACAATTCTAATTAATGGAAATTTTGATTTACAAAAAATTATTGTACAAATTATTTGCAAATTACGAAAAGCAAAATCTGTGAGATATTTACAGAAAATAGAAAAAAAATTATAAAAAATCTAAATAAAATGTTCAAACAAAATATCAAACATTCAAACTTTAAACATTGGCAAATCGAAACAAATCTAACAAAAATAATAAACATCCCAAATAAACAAAGAGTGGAATCTAGTATTTTGAACTTGTGATTGAAAAATTGTAGAAGTATTCGATTTATTCTACAAATGCATAATCGAGGGGATTCAAACCGATGCCCAAGTAGTGAGTTATTAAACTAGTGAGAAATTTATTTAAGTAAAAGCAAATAAATTTTAACTAGCTAGTTTAATAGCTCAACGAGTATATAACTGACATTTTTATTCAATAAGTGAATAAACAAATTACAAGTTGATTAAAAAAATGAGTCAATTTACAATATTTAACCTAAAAATCGAAATAAACAAGAAGGCGAACTCACTCTTAATCCTTCACTTAAGATTTTTTTTTAAAATGAAGCTAAAACTGTTAGTGGAAAGTCTAAAAATTCTTGTGTGATTGTTGAAATTAGCAAAGTAAATTAAGAAAGGTTAACTATTAGTGCCAAACCACAATTTTATTCATCACAACAACACAACAGAAGCAACTCAAAGCTTACAAATTAAGGCTCTGTTCTTTTGGACTGAAAGTAACTGAACTTTACTGAACTGAACTGAACTGAACTGAATAGATCTGAACTGAACTGAATAGATCTGAACTGAACTGAACTGAACTGAATGAGCCTGAACTGAACTGAACTGAACTGAAATTAAGTTCAAAATAAGAAATTTGAACTGAACTGAAATTAAGTTCAAAATAAATAATAATATAAGATTATTTTTTAATAATATTAATTGTTATATTTTTTTAAAAATAAATAAATAAATTCATAAATTGTGTTTTTTATTTAAAAATTTTCTATTTATCAAATATAATTTTTTATTAACTAAAATTTCACTATATATTAATTATTAATATGTAATTTAATTACAATATAACAAAATAATCTAAAATTAATAAAAAAAATTATATATTTTTTAATTTATAAAATATTTATTTACTTAAAAATAATAATTTTTCATATTTACTTAATAAATTTAAAATTTATAAATATAAAAATTAAGTTAAATTATTATTTTATATTTAATTTATTTAACTTTTAAATTAATCCGGTTTTATCCGGTCCAAAATCGGACCAGACCCGAATTTACCGGTCCGGTTTGGTCCGGATCGGTATTATTTCGGTCCAGTTTCCGAGTCATGCTTTTTCATGATTCCGGTTCTGGTCCTATCCGGTTTCGGTCCGGTTTTGGACCGATGAACACCCCTACATGGACCACCTAGAGTTATTTCATAACATTTCAATTACCGACATTCTTCATTAAGAATGAAAGTTGAATGTGCTTTTGGTCAGTTGAAAAAAAGGTGGAAGGTGTTGAAAATTATGCCTCAAATAACACAAAAGTATCAAATGTCAATTATTGTTTCTTGTTTCACACTTCATAATTTCATACGAATGCACGAGAGTGGTATTCCAATTGTACATCATGATGTTGCCAGTGGGAGAACAAATTCAAACTTGGATGACAAAAATCGAATGAAGCTCATGTCTAAGGTAAGGATGGATATAGCTGAAGCTATTTGGAAAGATAACAACACCGAAGAGCATGACAATAGAGTACAACAAAATGATAAGGAGTTAGATCATATGGAAGTAGATTGATCGATTATTTTAATTTTGTAATTTTTGTGATTTTTTTCAATATTACAAACATTTAATATTTATTGACATTAATTTTTATTGTTTTATTATTATGGGAAAAATGGCAATAAGGCCATTTTTCAGCATTTTTTGACCAATAAGGCCAATTTGTAATTTTGGTGTCAATTAGGCCAAAATGTTCCAATCAGGCCACAAAAATGTATTTGGAAGGACGAAATTACCCTTCCATATTATCTTTCACAAATCAAATCGAGCTGAGGGGAAAAAAAAATCGGGCACATTCAATTCTTCTCTCTCTCTCTCTCTCTCCCTCAGCTCCGCCGCCGCTGCTGCTATTCACAATCGAGCCGAGGGAATTCATCTCCGTCGCCGCCGCGTTCAAGCAGTCCGTGTCAGATGCGCCGCCGGTGAGCAGCTCCAATTCTCAGCCGCGATAATCGATTCCATGCAGTCCGTGTCCCTTGGCATCGATCGATCGATCGATTTGCTCGCCGCCGCCGCCGTTCCTGTCTCAGTTCAGATGTCAGATGCGCCGCCGCCCTCCTTGCCGTCGATTTCGAATCCAGGTACGCGATTTCGAATCCACGTACCCGATCAGTGCTTAAAATTAAGCTTCATTCAGCATGTTCATGCACAGTGTGTGTGTGGATTGATTCAGTGTGCATTGTTCATGCATTCAGTGTTGATTGTTTTTTATTATGCACGTTCAGTGTTTTTTCGTTGCATTCAGTGTCTAATTCACCATGCACTCAGTGTTCAGTGTGCATGCATTCAGTGTTCCTGCACTGAGCTTGCCATTCAGTGCTTATTTTGTTCAGTCAGTGTTTAACTCACCATGCACTCAGTGTTCCTGCACTGAGCTTGCCATTCAGTGCTAAATTGGTTCAGTCAGTGTCTAATTCCTGTAACACATTGTGTGGATTGACTGAGCTTGTTTTCAGTCAGTGTCTAAATGCTTGATTCAGTGTGCATTGAGCCGGACTAATTGCTCTTCCACACTGTAGACACCTGTTGTCACACTGAATCCATATTCAACCATGTGGATTCAGTGTTTGTTTGATTCATTCAGTGTTTAATGGCTTTGTTCAGTGTGCATTTAGCTTGGCCAATTGCACTTACACACTGTACCCACCTTGTTGCACACTGAATCCATCCATATTTAGCAATATGGATTCAGTGTTTATTTGATTCATTCAGTGTCAGAATGAATATGGTACCTGTTATTATCTTGTTGGAAATGCAATGTGTTACAGGAATCAGTGTGTGTTGACTTTGTTTTCTTTGATGCATTGACCTGTCCCCTTTTCAATAAATGCCTGCCATGTTAGTTGAGGGTTGAGGCATTTACTGCCAGTGTTATAAGTGTGAGGACGGTTATAAATACCTCGTCATTTTTCTGTGGTTTCCTCATCTCATTTCTATTCGATCGGGGGGCAGCCAGCAACGATGCCGAGGCGAACGGGGACACTCGATCGGGAGCCAGGGCAGACACCAAGTGAGGCTGAATTTTTCAATAACAGTCCTCCTCCCTCGCCCGAACAAAGATTAATTGGCGGTCCAATCTGTCGGGGGCCAGCAACGATGCCGAGGCGAACGGGGACACTGGATCGGGAGCCAGGACAGACGGCAAGAAGTCGGGGGGTTGAATCTTGGAATGGTTCTCACTGGACCGAACAAAGATTCAATGGCCGTTGGCATAAAGAGAAGTTTCCTCTCCCGGCTGTCTTTGTTCGTCCGATCAAGGACGAAATGGTGGGGAATTTCATCGTTCTGACGGACTCCCTGGACCAGAAATGGCACGTGCCGCTCACCACTCATCGGAATCAAACGGCCATCCACGGATTCAACTGGGAACGCCTCGTTCGAGAGTTTGGAGTGCAGGAAGGCTGGAACATCCGGGTTACCTGGACCGGAGGAAGAAGTTTCTCGGTTGGCGTATTCGATCAAAATGGCCAGTCGATGGTGCGCCCGGTCAGGGACCCCCCTCGTCGTGACCCAAGACTTCCTCCATCTCATTATTATTGTTGTTAATCTTTTTTTTTGTGTTTTTTTTTTTTTTTTTTTTTTGGTGTTTCCTGTGATTGTCTACTTGTCTTCGTTGTACTGCTCGTCGTGACTTGCTGCTTGCTTAATAAGACTTTGAGTTTAAAAAAAAAAAAAAACACTGTCTTGTCTGACTTTAACACTGAACAGGCCTTAAAAACACTGACTGATTGACTGTGCATTTAACACTGAACATGTCTTAAAAACACTGTTTGAGGCAACACACATTGAATCACACAGTCAAACACTGATCACACTTTTATAGCACTGAACACACTTCAATAGCACTGAACAGCATTGAGCACACTTTAATAGCACTGAACACCCTTTATTAGCACTGAACACACAGAGACACACACTGAATCACACTGTTTGAGTTCAGTTGTTCATTTTTTGACTGACTGTGAGTCGTTATTTTTTTGTTATTCAGCAGGGACCGCTGTTTTCGCGTTTTGTGCATTCGGAGGCGAGAATTTGGTGTCCAGAATCGATTCCTCCCGTGCGGCCGCCCTTCACCAGCTGAAGGAAACAGTCGAGCTTCAGTGGCCTGAACTCCGAGACGTTGCATACGGCATGCATTACTCCGTACCAGATTTCCCAAACTGTGTGCTCTCAACCGATGCGGACATGTCGAACATGGTATCCCTAGCTGCGCTTCACAAGCTGCCTCGGGTGAGCATCGACATTTCCGTCGAGAATGAAGACCACACCTCTAGTTCTGTGTTCTCGACGGTGTCCAACAGTACCTGTGTTAGTGCGACCGGAACAGAAAACAACGAGGGCGGCCTTGAAGCAGCAGAAGATATGTTCCGCCTGTTTGGTCCGTCGAGTTCTAAAGTGCTGTTAACCGATGGCTGGGACAAAGAGATCTCGGGTGTCGGTCAGATGTTCAGAGGAGGTGCCCCGGACTTTCGAAACGCACTCTGTAAGATGGCAGTCGGAGTGGGATTCGATTTCGAGTACGTGAAGAACAGACCCGAAAAGGTTTCTGCCGTGTGCTCGAAGAAAAGCAGCACGGGATGCAACTGGTCTGTATGCGCCGTGATGGATCGAAGCAACGGCTTCTTCTACGTCAAGAAACTGAGTAACGAGCACAGCTGCGGTGCGTGCTTTCGATCCCTGAAGCACAGGCGCGTCTGCTCGGACTTGGTTTCCAGCTTGATAGTCGAGGAGGTACGGAAAAGCACACTGACTCGTCCGATCCAAATCGTGAGAAACTTCCAGCATCACTACGGCCTGGTGATCTCGTCTGGCCTCGCTCTGGATGCGCTCGAGAAGGCCAGAAAGATGATTCACGGCGACGATAAAGATTCCTTCGGCGCGCTGACTAAGCACCTGCAGGCAATATCGGATTCCAACCCTGGGTCGCACCTGCTGCTCGAATTCAACGAGGCGTCCAGGAAGTTTCGCAGGGTCTTCATCTCGATGAAGGCTTGTATCGACGGGATGAACCATTGTCGCCCTTTGCTGTTTCTGGACGGCACATTTCTGAAGGGAAGGTTCAAGGGCCATTTGCTCGCTGCTACGGGCAAGGACGGCGACGGAGGTATGTGCAGTACAGTTTTGAGCACTGAATCCCTCTTTTTAACACTGACTGATCTGAAATGCACACTGAAACTGACACGTGTTGCTTGCAGCACTGAATATGTATTTTCAGCACTGAATGAGTGCTATTCACACTGACTGACTGAAGTGTTTTAATTTTTTTTTTTTTTTCTTGTTCGTGTCCTCGTGGATGCAGGGTTGTACCCATTGGCTTACGCCGTTGTCGATTCCGAGAACTATGCTAACTGGAAGTGGTTTTTGGACAACCTGAAGCACATCCTATCTCCTTCTCGCACTGTTACGTTCGTGTCGGACAGGAATCTCGGGCTGCTCGAGGCGATGAGCAGGGTGTTCCCAGGGTCCCCGCACGGCTACTGTATCAATCACTTGAAGTTGAACCTGAAAGACAAGTTCAGAGGCAGATGGGCAACCAAAATGTTACGAGACGGCGTGGTGTGGAATTTCCTGAAATGTGCGTACGCAACCACCGTCGAAGCCTACCAACTGAGCATGGACAAGCTGTTGGAAGAGGGAGGCCAGACAGCGAAAGTGTTTTTCCAGAACATGGATCCAAAGAATTGGGCCAACGTGTACTTCTCAGGGAAGAGATACGGGGAGATGTCGTCCAACGCCGCGGAGTCGTTCAATAAATGGATCATGGAAGCCCGGCATCTTCCTATCACAGCGTTGGTCAACAACATCAGGCTGAAGGTGATGACCTTTTTCCACGGTATGAAAAAAAAAAAAATACACATCTCAAACACTGATGGCCTTTTTTTAAAACTGTTTGTTGGCCCTTGTTCAAACACTGACTGGCCTTGTTTAACACTGAACCAGACAGGGGGGCCAGGAGCAGGGGATGGACTTCGGATTTCTGCCCGTCCGTCGAGAAGACGCTGAGTAAAGCCGTCAACGAAGGCAGGAAATGGGTGGTTGTGGGGTCGTCCGAAACGGTTTTCGAAGTGCAGTGCGTTCCGTCCGTCGTGGTCAATATTGCGGATCAGACGTGCACCTGCTGTCAGTGGAAGATTACAGGGGTTCCGTGTTCCCACGCAGCTGCGTGCATTCTGCGGTCCGGGAAGCCGATGGCCTCGTTCGTGGACAAGTTTTACCATGCAGAGAGCTACGTCAGGTCTTATGCCGATCCCCTTCAGCCGGTTTCCATGTTTGATCAACCTTCGAACGTACCAGAGAACGTCATGATCGAGCCGCCAACATCGAAGAGGCCTCCTGGAAGACCTAAGAAGAAGAGGATTCCGTCCAGGGGTGAGCACATCCCGAGAGCCATGAAGTGTGGGAGGTGCGGACGTGTCGGCAATCACAACAAGAAAACGTGCACGGAGCCTATACAGTAGTTAGTAGGCTTTTTCTTATTGGATTTTTGTTGTGTTTTTTTCTCGACATGATTTCTGTGATCAGTGACACTGAATGGGGTGAAAAAACACTGACTGTCAGTGACAGACACTGTTTGGCTCATAAACACACTGACTGACTGCCTGTCATTTATTAAGAAAACACAGGATTTTAACATTATGTGATTTTGCTTTTGCTCAGTTTATTATGGTCCTGGAGTGTTTTTTATTGTTCTTTGTGTTGTAATTTTTGCATTTGGTTGTTTTTAAATGTTGCAATTCAGTAAATTTCAACTGCTGACACTGAGTAGACAATATTAACACTGATAACAATGAAATACAGAATAAAACACTTATAACACTGAACAGACAATATTAACACTGAATAATAGCAACACTGAACAGACAATATAACACTGCTGACACTGAGTGGACAAGATTAACACTGAGTGCATAAAATGAAACACAGAATAAAACACTGCTAACACTGAACAGACAATATTAACACTGAATCCCACCAATTACACAGAAATATGAAGTAAAAACATTTGTTCTTTTTTTTTTTTTTTTTTTTTTTTTTTTTTTACAGAAACTAAATCCAAACACAATCATAATTCGTGTTCATACATTTACAGTAGAAAAAACACTTCTTGTCCACAATCACTACTTTTCCTTCATGGTCAGGATGGTTCGTATCACGTGAGCCTTGAATACTTGGAACTCTTCCGTCCTGGCCTTGTCCGGAATTGCCTCTTTTTTCAGAATCTTCTCCATGTAGTAGCATACGTACAAAGCACATTCATTCCTGGGCACACACACACAGACGCAGAGTAGTTAAAGTTAAAAAGAAACACTGACACTGAATGCATAAATATAACACTGAGTGCATAAAATGAAACACAGAAACACTGAATGAGTTTAATTATGCACTGAGATACTTACAGAGATGGTGCTTGCTGTGGGAGAGGCTTCACGGCCTCGATTTCATGTATCGGGAAACCAGACTTCCCCGCTTTCTCAAGCCTTTGGTCGACGTTAGTTTCTACCTTTTCCTTCTGAAACGTACGAAACAAACATTTTATCAGTTATCATTTAAAAAGGGAACCCACATTTTATCAGTTATCGACTAAAAAAACAGTACACGTACCAATTCCGCTGCATTCGCCATGTAATGGTCCTTAAATTTCGACCCCCTGGGTTGAATCGAGTTGTAGAATCGCCATTTCCGTTGGACGAAGTCGCAGACGAGCAGCGTCCAATGGTTGGGAGTTGTATTCTTTCTCATCCCAGGTGACAACATCGGGAACATTATAATCCCTTCCCGCACGCATGGAATCATTTCTGTGATTTTTTCATACAACTTGTCGTGGTCAAGAGTTCCCAAGACAATGGAGGTCTGCGAGAAAAAAAAAAAAAAAAACATAGCATAAGACAATGAACATGACATGAAAGACACTGACTAACACATAAAAGCACTGACTGAATATGATAAGCACTGATCAACCATCATTAACACTGAACAGCCCTAACAGCACTGATCAACCACCAATTACACATATACACTGAACAGCACATATAATGGCACTGAACAGCCCATATAAACACTGACTAACACATAAAAGCACTGAATGAATCAATTAAACACATATAAACACTGACTAACACATAAAAGCACTGAACAGCCCATATAAACACTGACTAACACATAAAAGCACTGAACAGCCCATATGAACACTGACTAACACATAAAAGCACTGACTGAATTCAAAAGGAAAAAAAAAAAAAAAAAAAAAACTCACCCAACAGTGCCCAGGAAGTATCAGAGCCTCCAACTTCTTGTTGTAAGCTCGATTCAGCGACTCAGCAAAGGCGTCGGCCACGTGATTGCTGATGAAGGTGCATCTCATTATCTCAGTCACGTCAGACACCGTCACAGCCGTGGATATCTTGGGAAAGTACCTCATTGTGAGCCTGATTGGTCAAAAGCACACTCTTATCAAAAAGAAAGAAAAGAAATAAAGAAACAAAGACAGAATGTGAAATAAAAGAAACTTCACTTACATGTTTTTGTTGCTGCTGTGGTCCATGATTTTGTCGAGGACTTCCGGCTCCAATTCGAAACCGCAGTTCATGTCAAAGTTCTTGTTCACGTTGACCAAGAACTCGACATGTTCGTCATTGAAATCAGCCCGTACCGGTTTCTGGCTTGCTTCCACCTTTTTACCCTTCTTGATCGCCTTTTTCTTGGCAGCAGGGGCAGGGGGATCGTACTGAAAATCATCGTCATCGCCGTTGGCTGGCTTCCTTTTCCTGCCCTTGACCAGTCGCACCATCGACCTGGTCTTCGCCTTGGTTGAAGACTCTATTTTTTCGGCTTCTGGTCTCAACGGGCTCCCTTCTTCTTCATCGTCCTTGTCGCCTTCAATCTCGTAGACGCACAACTCTGCCTGGAGACTCGAGATTTCCTCTTCCCGTTCCTTGATGATTTTCTGCAGAGCCTCGATCTGGACTCTGTGGACGGTTTCTTGCGCTTTCATGTCCTCCTCCAGATTCTCGAGCCGGGCTTTGTCGTAGTCGTTCATGTACGAAGACATCTGAAAGTCAGCCAACGCATCCTTCAAATTTGTCACTTCATCCTCGAGCTCTTTGACTCTAGCCCTCAGAAGTCGCACTTCCTCCTCACCAGAGCTTCGATCCTCGCCCGCCCCGGGGTCCTCGGTCACTGTTGGATGAGTCTGATCATTCGCCTTCTTGATCAATTCTTCCTCGAGCTCTTTCACTCGCGTCCTCAGAAGTTTCAATTCCTCCTCCTCCTCGGAGCTTCCACCTGCCTCGCCTGCTGCCACCTCCGTCTCCGCGTCGATCTTCGCAAGCTGCTCCGAAAGCTCGCTCTTCAGTCGCTGGTTATCACCTTCCAGCTCGACGTTAGCACTTGTCAGATCGTTCAGCTGAGAAGTCGTGCTCTCGAGCTTGGATTGGAGATCCCTCACAGTGGCGGAGAGATCTTGATTCTCCGACAGAAGGTTGTTGAGCAACTTCTCGGCTTCGGCAGCAGAAACAGCAGGGCGTTCCTCATCGGGCTGCTGCTGTTCAGAAGGCCGCCCACCCTCCTCCTCCGGCTCCTGGACTATGCAGGTCATCTCCATCGGATGCCCCTCGGAAGAAGAACTGTCGTCGTCATCCCCATCGGACGACTGCTCGTCTTTTCCAGAAGGCCCTCCCTCAGGGCCTTTTCCTTTTCGTCGTTCCTCTTCCTCCTCGCTCGACGAATCAGAGCCCGGATGCTCGTCATCGTCACTGTTGTCCTCTCCTGAAGGCAGCTCCTCAGACTGCTCTTCGTCCTCGCTCTCCGCCGCACGCGGAGTGTTCACGATTGCTTTATAAGAAAGGTGGCCCCTGTACGCCTGGGTCTCCGCCACCGTCTTGCCGTGTTTCAGAAGACGAGCATCCACCTGTCAGACACGGACATCACGCGTTAGAACTCAAACAAAAAAAAACATCATCCGCCTCAAGTGAGTGACACTGAACAGCATTAATAAGCACTGAACATCACAGTCAGTTATCCTAATTGACAATGAACGGCATTAATAAGCACTGAACATCACAGTCAGTTATCCTACTTTGACACTGAACGGCATAAATAAGCACTGAACAGACAGACTTTGACACTGAACAGCATAAATAAAGGAGAAGAAGAAAAAGAAAGAGAGAAGATATTTACCGCCTCGTCCGCAAGGCCCGCTAGGGTCCCCTTGGTCACGTTCGAAAGATCAGGGAGATGCCAGTTCAGGACCCGGGGGAGGTGCTCGTTCTCCAGCCTCTTTGCCAGCTTCGTGTGCTCACAAAGCCAGAACTGCACAAAAAAAAAAAAAAAACCCAAGGTAAATATCAAGGAATGAAAAATAAAAAAAAGACGGCAAGTAGAAGTAAACAGCAAGACGAATGTGAAGAACAGCAAGTAGAAGCACATACCAGTAGCAGTATCGTGCAGCCTTGTGTTTTCTGCGGGTTGTCCCTGTGCAGAGCTGCCGAGTCGCAAAGGGCCTTCAGAATAGCCTCGCCCCAGTTGTAGGTCTGCATTGAGTCCAAATCCACCACATAATCCAACCATTTCCATTGGATTGTGACGGAGGAAGTGGAGAAGAAGACAGTGCCGATCAGTATCAACGACAGGAGCCGAGCTACATCAGCAAGAGCCTGAGGCGTGCGACTCCGACGCTTCACCAAACTATCAAGCTTTTCCTTCAGCACCTTCGGGTTTAGCGTCTTCTCTCCTGGGAACATCCTCTCCCTGAATCTTTTATTATTACTCTTGGACCTCGAACTGATGTCGAGCTTCCTACTGCCGCCTACGATTCCAAAAATGAGATCGACATCCTCGGGAGTGATCAGGACATCTTTGCTGCCCAGCTTAATAGTACGAGCACCGACATCCATCTGCTCCAGCACGGCAGCTATCGCAGCATCGCTCTTGCGGGTGTGGAGGATGGTCAGCCTCTGATCCTTTATGGCCTTGAAGAGATGGTAGAAGGGGGTCATCTTCAAGTACTCGTCGTGCCTCGGTTTCAGATTGTCCTTGATATCATCAATAGTCCGGATGATGGTCAGCAAGTTGGACCTCATCTGTTCATAGGACCTGGAACACCAAAAAAAAACACACACCGATGTGAGTACAAAGCACTGAACAGGCATATACAACACTGAACAGGAACAACCAACACTGAGTGGCCATGTAATTGCACTGAGTGGCATGATGAGGCACTGTACAGGCATGATGAGGCACTGAACAGGCATACACAACACTGAACAGAACATTTTAACACTGAACATACACCAACACACACAATCAACACTGAGTGGCACACACAAGGCACTGGGTGGCATGCAGAGACACTGAGCAGGCATAATTTAACACTGAACAGGACAATTTAACACTGAATAGAACATTTTAACACTGAACAGCCACCAACACACACAATCAACACTGATGAACACATAATCACACCGAACCTCCATCAAAACACATAAAATTCATTCAGGCAATGGAAATTAACAGATTGAAAATTGAAAATCGAACTAGGGTTCGAAATACTTACTTCCTCTCCTTCTTCTCGCCGGCGGCAGGCTGAGGGATAGGGCTCGCCTGCTCTTCACTCGACGGAGTGTACTGAACAAGCCTCCGTTCAGTGTTTTCGGAAGCAGCAGCGGCGGTTGGGGTCGATTTCTTCCCGGCGGTTTTCTTCGCGGCGGCGGTTTTCTTCGACGGAGCCATATGATAATCGAAAAGCTAGCTTGAGATTAGAGGATTTTCGTGTGTTGTTTGTGGTGGTCACGAAGCTCAGTTGCTGAGAGAGAGTAATGGTTGGTGATGAATTTTTGTGTGTTGTTGTTTTAGCGGGAGCCGAGAGAGAGTAAATGTGGAGGTGTGGGTTTCGTGGAGGGCTTCGTGTGCGGGGGAAATGAAATAAATGCTGAAACCGTTTGTTCAAACGTGTATATATGCGGGGGCAACGATGTCTTTGCACATTTTAGTCGGCCTAATTGGCACGCGTAATTTTTCGAAAGCCTTATTGCCGAAAAAATGCTGAAAAATGGCCTTATTGCCATTTTTCCCTATTATTATTATTATTATTATTATTATTATTATTATTATTATTATTATTATTATTATTATTATTATTATTATTATAATAATTATTATTATAATAATAATAATCATTATTATAATAATAATAATAATTATTATTATTGTTTTTATTTTTATTATTATTAAAAACTGAATTGAAACTGAACTGAACGGATCTGAACTGAATAAAACTGAACTAAACTGAAATGAACTGAAATTAAATCCAAAAGAACAGGCCTAAAACTCACAATGAAACAAACATCAAGAAACATGACAAGAAAACAAAGGAAACAAAAACTTAATTATTATATGGAAACATATAAACATATATGATCGGTAATGTATACTCGATCATATATAACGCTCGGTCGCCGGTTGTTGCTGTTATACTGACACATTATTTGGCTTCCTTATCCTGAATCTTGGCTTTCACATTATCAATAGTGTCCGAGCTCTCCACCTCCAATGTAATCGTCTTCCCAGTCAGAGTCTTGACAAAAATCTGCATCCCACCACGAAGCCTGAGAACGAGATGGAGGGTCGATTCCTTTTGGATGTTGTAGTCAGCCAGAGTCCGACCATCCTCAAGCTGCTTGCCAGCAAATATCAACCGCTGCTGGTCCGGGGGAATACCTTCCTTGTCCTGAATCTTTGCCTTGACATTATCAATGGTGTCAGAGCTTTCGACTTCCAAAGTGATGGTTTTCCCGGTGAGTGTCTTGACGAAGATTTGCATCCCCCGCGGAGGCGGAGGACGAGGTGGAGGGTCGACTCTTTTTGAATGTTGTAATCGGCAAGGGTTCGGCCGTCCTCGAGCTGTTTCCCGGCAAAGATGAGCCTCTGCTGGTCGGGAGGGATGCCTTCCTTGTCTTGGATTTTGACCTTGACATTGTCGATGGTGTCGGAGCTCTCCACCTCGAGGGTTATGGTCTTTCCGGTGAGGGTCTTCACAAATATCTGCATCGGCGCCATCTGAAAAACAAAATAATTTGAAACCCTAATTAATCGAACAGAGGAGAAGATTTTGGAAGAAGTGATTGATGATGGGTTTGAGGTTAGACTTGGGACTTGGGAGGCTTATATAGATATTCGGGCACCGAAGTATGTTTATTTACTATTTTATTTTTAATTAATTAAGTATTTTAAGTAAGTGCAATTAAAATTATAATGTTTATTTACTATTTTAACTTTAATTAATTAAGTATTTTAAGTGCATGTGTCATATGGAATTCTTCAATTTCTAATTAATTATCCACTTTTAGCATTCAAAATTAATAAATTATTAATTTATTAACGCATAATTATTAATTGCACATTAATATTTTTTTTTGCTCTCCTTTGATTTATGGTTATTATTTCAGCTCATATTATGCGAAAAAATATTTTATTTATTAAAACTTTAATTAATACTAGATTAAAGAATGTATTTTCATTATATTTTTATATTTAAAAATATATATCACATTTTTTATAAATCATACTATTTGATTACTACGTACCTTCTTATATGTTACTATGAATTAAAAAAAATATAATTATATAATATATAATACTATATTCTTAATAGTTATACTTATAAAAGATAGGCAGATAGCAGTCATAATAATACTTTCATGATATATAATGTCAATTTATTTGCTATTGAATAAAATAGCATGACGATATATACAAATTAAAAAAAAAAAATGAAAACTTTGTGAACAAAATCTAAGAACTACCTATCAAAGGAGTATGGATTTTTTTAGAGAGGTTATACAAACAAAAAATTGATATAACAATTGCAAGTTGATATATATTCATTGTCTCGTGATGTAATATTATATTGATAAACAATTCGAGTACATGCCCCGTCGATTGTGCCAGAAAAATTGGAGAAGATGAGTAAATATTACATTGAAATATGTTATGATAAATTGTGATGAAATATAAAGATTACTTTGATATAATAAAATATTATATAAACATAAGGATATACATTTTATTTTTAATTTCTATATAGTACATACGTAGTTTATCGAAGTATATATATTTACCGAGGATATATATTTACTCAAATACTCATATGTTCGATTATTTTTTAGATAAAAATGTGACCATATCGATACCGTATAAAAAATTATCGAAATCATATCATAATGTAAAAATTTCAATATATCAAAAACTTATTATTTTTTCATATGATAAGTTCGGTACTTCGATATTTGCAATTTACAAATGAAACATGATCATTTATATGGAAGAGTGCGATGTAATACTTAGTTTAAAAATGATCATGAATAAATCTGTTATGATAATCACACAATAAATTGGAATAATGTTATTTCTATTCAAAAGTTGAAGTTTAGCGTTTCAAAAATTTATAAGTTTAACAATTAATAAAAAATGTACTCCCTCTGTCCCAGAGCTATAGGCACAGGTGGTCAACGTTGACTTTTTTGGTCCGTCCAATACATATGATAAACATTATACAAAAATTATGAAAAAATAATTAAAATAAAATTCAATAGTTAAATTATATTGTAGTTATTTTTTCATAATTTTTGCATATTGTTTATCATATGTATTGGACGAACAAAAAAATCAACGTTTACCAGTTTTGCCTATAGCTATGAGACAGAGGGAGTATCAATTTTAAGTAGATCGATGATTTTTAGGATATACTACTATGCAATTTATAGGGATTAGTTTGAAGAGATAAAATCAAAAAGCTTATTTTTAGAAAAAGACTCGTACTTTTTTTTATGTATTACTAACTTTTATTTTATGGATTAAAAAAAACATTTTACTAGTAGTATTATTTGAGAAGGGCTGCTCAATTGAAGTATTGTTTTGTAAAGTTTAGTTGTTGGAATTTTAAAAAACAATTAATGCCATCGAAGAAACAAACACTTAATTACTTAGTACTGTATTTCAATTTCATTACGCACGCAAACAATGGTTAATAAGAAATAAAAATTAATTAATTCAATAAGGTTAAAAGTGTAATTGCACAAAAATAACTTCAATTATGGATATCCAGAATCTAGATAACAATATTTTCCCTTCTCCCAAATATTTTTATTCCTATTGCAAATCGAATTACTGATTTACTAGTGTAACACCCATGCGATGCATGGGATATGACGTTCCGTCATATCATTAAGTTAGGTTTCGTCTAGTCCTCTTGCCCGTGCGATGCACGTGATACGACGTTTCACTTGATGGAAAAATGTGTCCTTAATCTTGCGGTGCTCGTGATTTTACGCACATAGCTCTCTACAATATCGTTTAAAATAATTTGTTTTCGTTTAAAACATAAATTACAATCGTAAAGTACATGTTTGAACTTCATTTATATTCTCTAAAGGAAACATTAAAAGGCAAAATTCAAAACTTTTATTACAAATTTTGAAAGACCTCCTTAAAAACCACATTAATTGTTTTGTTTGTAAGTTTACCATTCTCGTCACAACACAAAATTTTTAACCCACTTATGTTCGTCACCCTTGAAACAGCAACGTACAGTTGCCAATGAGTGAAAACCGGCTTCTTAAAAAACACACGAACATCTGTCAACGATTGACCTTGGCTTTTATTGATCGTCATTGCATACGATAATATCAACGGGAATTGTCTTCGTTGAAATCTAAATGGAATCCTCGAATCAGAAGGACTAAGCGTCATCCTGGGAATATACACAATTTCATTCGCGTTTTTGCCTCCCAAGACTCGCGCCTCTATAACATAAGTCCCAAGTTTGGTTACCACCAATCGAGTTCCATTACACAGTCCTGCCGAGTGATCCATGTTTCGTATCAACATCACCGGAACACCAACCTAAACAAAGAAATAAACAGTAAACATCAATAACTAAACATCATGTTCATATGCATCAAGCATAAACAATAAATAAAATAATCTACATTTTCATTTTATGAAGAAAATACCATTTAATATAAAAATTAAGCAGCATAACATCCATTTATATTTTATATTACGAACAAATATAAAAACTTTACAAATAAGATAGAAATAACCTTTAACTTCAACTCATGATTCGGCAACCCTGAGCATTTGATGGTATTCAAGAATTCAACGGAGTGCATGTTTGCAAACATATTCTCTACACCCTTAGACTTTTCAATCGAATCAGCACTAAGATATATTCTTTCATCCGTAGAGTGCATCGAAACCATATAATAGTTAATAGAATTAACTTCTTCCAAAGTCGGGGCCAAAATGGCCCTACCTTGTAAGAATTCCACATCTCCAATATGATTTGAGAAATCCGGATATATTGCACGAACCATTGAACCGATGAAATCATCGGAAGAGGTTATGAGAAGATCATTGGGAATTTCTAGAACCGCAACCCCATCATTGTTGTCTCCTATAGTTCCATCCCCAATCGAAGACATCCAATTAGAGAATTCTCTTAAAGTAATTAAATCATTTTCGTCCACAAAATTCTGCAATCTCATATTAGTCGTCAACCTCAAGACTTTGCATTCTCTCCAAATGTTGGAGGAATTAATCGTCGCATGAACAATATCCTGTCTCGTACCTTTAGCAATTACCGACAAAATTTGACGGAAATCCCCTCCAAATACAATAACCTTTCCCCCAAAGGGCCTTTCATCAGCTCGCGGGTCAGAACTTCGCATAATATCACGCATTGTTCGATCAAGTGCTTCAAAACAATGCCTACAAAATTATACAAAGTCAACTTCAGTTAGATAATTTCCAGCAAAAGAAAATACAAACACTGTGAAATATGAAACCTGAGAATGAGAGGCGTTTTATTACCTATGCGTCATGGGAGCTTCGTCCCATATAATCATTTTAGCTTGCTGAATCAACTATGCGAGTTCGGTTCTCTTGTTTATATTGCAGATTGACTCATGGTTAAGTTCAAAGGAATTGCAAATTTTGAATGAGCTGTCCTGCCTCCGTGTAACAGAAGAGAAGCTATTCCGCTAGAAGCAACATTCAACACAATATGTCCCATTGAACGAAGAGCGGCAGAGAGAGTGTTCCAAACAAATGTCTTGCCGAATCCTCCATAACCATATAGAAAGAAAATTTGTCCTTTGTTTTCGTGCAAAGCAGACATTATCGATTCATATGCTTGGCTTTGATCCTGATTGAGCATTCCGACCAGCCTGATGTGCTCTTCTGTAAGTTTTTTTCGATCGTAATTCATCTCTTCCGCTATAAGGCGATTTCTACCGATAGCTTCATCGTGCTGCGGATACGGCATCTTGGGATAATCTAAAAGGGTTTTCCCTTTTCTTTGCATTACATCTTCAATTTACCTCAAACACAAATTTTTAATTTGATCGTCGCTGAGAATCAAATCTGTAAAAAAAGAGAAGAAAAAAAAATCATATTAAGGACTCTTAGACCCGGTGTATAGTGCATTTATGTCGTCGACACGGGAACAAACTGTAAACAATGATTTGAAGATGTCAATAATTATACCATGGCATTCCAAACGAATACGATATTTATTTAAGATGTCTAGTGCGAGGAGATGGCTGCAACTTTCCCAAAGAAACTCTGGCCGACTGACGGAATCAGAAGTTATCAAATTCACAAATAAAGATCGAAGCATTGTTTCTGAACCCCAAACTGCAACTTCTTCTATGGCTTTAACAAATTCCTTATCGTCATCAATCAAACCACGGGCGAAACAGGTTTCTCTAAAGGTTTCATATCTTATCCCATTATAACGATAAATATCATCATACGATTCACAACCTTGAAAAAATTCAGCAGAAGTCGCATATAATAAACCTCCCCCCTGCTTGGATGCACATAGTTCAATTTCCCGAAAAGCAAATCCTCTCTTCCTTGGCCTCCAAGCACTTTGCTTCTCATCCTAATCGATTTTTTTAGGAAACTCACCGTAAGTTATCTCTTTCGCTCCTTGAAATTTATTGTTTGCAATCATTCAGGTTGTAAACATAGTCTCTTTTCTCGCTGCTCTGGACACAACATTCGTAACAGACGACCCTTCCTTAAATACAACAATCTGCTCGTCAGGCATATGAAATTTCAATCTCACAATGTGATACGAACCTCGTCGGGGATAGAAAGATAGAAGATGAACGAAGAAGAAATTGAGAAAAGATACCGGTGGAAAGGTCCCAATACCTCTGAATCTGATTCGTGAAATAATCTAAGGACGGAACCCTAGACCCCAACACGTGATCGATGCAGCAACTCGGGGATGAGGAAGACACACGAACGAAGGGTGGATCGCTTCGTTGATTCGTCGGTTGAATTCTTTGGATAGTCGGGTAGAATTCGAACCCCAGAGAGAATTTTAGTAAAACTCACAAAAAGTAATTTTATTCATCAATAATGTTCTGTCCTCAAAATAATGAAAAGCATAGCCTTTAAATAGACAAACTAAAAACATAAAAGATAAAAGGAAATAAAACATTGAATCACGCGGAAACCTAAATTCCGCCGCTCACTTTCGGGTCCTGTCGGCCGACAGGATATGGTGTCGTCCGACATCTTCTTGTCGTCCGACAGGAAATACTGTCGTCCGACATGTCTCCGTCGCTCGCAGGCTCAACCTGCGATTCGAAGCAAAACTGGCTGCCCCGTTCAATACTTGTCGTCCGACAGCTGGTAGGTGTCGCCCGACAAGCCGCCTGTCGCCCGACAGCTTCTCTCTGTCGCCCGACAGCTCGCCAAAATCCTCCCGGAACTTCTCGGCACGTTCCCGACTGCAATTCCGATGCTCTCTTCGTCGTCCCGGATCTTGGGTTGCATGATTTGTCCTCAAATCCACGTCGATGCCAGGCTCGAACAGCACTCTCACGAACAAGCTCGGAACGACATAATTCTGCAGCTCACACCCTCGATGTAGCGGAAAACTAGGAAATTTATCTTCAGGGAAGACATCATGAATTTCCTGCAAAATAAAAAGAATATGAGGGCGTAGATATGATAGATCGTCAGTGATAAACGGATCCTTCTTGCACATTATCATCAACATCGGCTGCCCCTCTGTCATTGCTTGTTTCTCCTCAATGGTTAGAATATCATCCTCCCCAGTCTCCACCGAAACCTCCTCCTCGGACTCCATCGAAGCCTCCTTCTCGGACTCTACCGAAGCCTCCTCCTCGGACTCCATCGAAGCCTCCTCCTTGGACTCTACCGAAGCCTCCTCCTCGGACTCCATCGAAGTCGAATCTTCCTCGGAATACACCAAAATCGACTCTTCTTCGGATTCCACCAAGGCCAACGGTTCTGGTTTCTCGCCTTCTTCATCAGTCTCTACTTTCCCAAACTTCTTTGACGCTTGTACCCATTCTCCTAACAGACGCCCAATATTGTCCCAACACTCGTCCTGGATCTCTGCTCTGGACCTCCTCGCATCACGAAACTCCTGACTACGATCACGGGCTCGATGATGGCCATTCTGAACTCCTCGATATTCTCTCTCTCTTCGATACCCTGGATTATCATGATGAGCTCTCTCCTCTAAGGCGGTGAGTCGTGCATTAACCTTCTCCAACGCAGGTACCACAGACTCCCTTCACGCAACACGAACAGCCTCCTCGAGGAACTTAATTTGTGTATGATCCATCTTAGTTATCCTGCAAAAGTGTTAGAAACAAAATAGAGAAATCCCTCACCACTCTCGTGTATCACTCAATATGGTAAGTCACTCACGCTCGTGTTCCTCCCACTTTCTCTCTCTCAAGAATCGAAATCTCCCAACTCACCGGTTGAATTCAACCCCAATAAAATCTCAATCCAACAGAATCCACGAATGAAGAATGACTTTAAATTGCTGAACGAACGATGAACAACAATAAAAAGAATAATCGAGCTCAAATTCAATTTTTTTTAAAATAATTACTGTATGATGAACAGTAATTTTTTCGACAATAAAATAAAAAAAATATAATTTTTTTTTAAAGAAAGAGGAAGAAAGAAAAAGAAACGAAAAAGAACAAAACGAGGTTACGTAATCGAAATATTAAAACCCAACCCTGGGCTCTGATACCAAATGATACGAACCTCGTCGGGGATAGAAAGATAGAAGATGAACGAAGAAGAAATTGAGAAAAGATACCGGTGGAAAGGTCCCAAAACCTCTGAATCTGATTCGTGAAATAATCTAAGGACGGAACCCTAAACCCCAACACGTGATCGATGCAGCAACTCGGGGATGAGGAAGACACACGAACGAAGGGTGGATCGCTTCGTTGATTCGTCGGTTGAATTCTTTGGATAATCGGGTAGAATTCGAACCCCAGAGAGAATTTTAGTAAAACTCACAAAAAGTAATTTTATTCATCAATAATGTTCTGTCCTCAAAATAAAGAAAAGCATAGCCTTTAAATAGGCAAACTAAAAACATAAAAGATAAAATGAAATAAAACATTGAATCACGCGGAAACCTAAATTCCGCCGCTCACTTTCGGGTCCTTTCGGCCGACAGGATATGGTGTCGTCCGACATCTTCTTGTCGTCCGACAGGAAATACTGTCGTCCGACATGTCTCCGTCGCTCGCAGGCTCAACCTGCGATTCGAAGCAAAACTGGCTGCCCCGTTCAATACTTGTCGTCCGACAGCTGGTAGGTGTCGCCCGACAAGCCGCCTGTCGCCCGAAAGCTTCTCTCTGTCGCCCGACAGCTCGCCAAAATCCTCCCCGAACTTCTCGGCACGTTCCCGACTGCAATTCCGATGCTCTCTTCGTCGTCCCGGATCTTGGGTTGCATCACAATGTTAGGCTGGTTGAAATGAATTTCATATCCATATAACTGCCACACTGCTTCCGACGCCGATACGTATCTGCAATCTAAATATTGCTTTATTTCATCAACAATTTTATTTCCATCAGCGTCATTGTGAGACTGATAAAAATCGGCAGTTGCTCGATCGTGTCCTTTGTGAACGTATTTGAACAAATATTTAATAGATCGCGAACGATTGTACCACTCCACGTTAATATGCGCTCTATATTTTTTCAGGAGATAAGGGTTATGGTGAATTTACTATAATTATTAAATTGAATGAAATATGATAAATCTCAATTTTATATTTTTGAATGATTTGATAAAAAAATAAATCAATAATAATTGAAAACATTTTCATTATTCTCTTTAATCATATATCTAGTGTGAATTATAATGGTTTAATCGTTATATTGCTAATAAAATTTAATTTTTAAATAATTGTTTCATTTATGTATTAACTATCTTCCTAACAATTTTTATTTTATAATATTACACAAAATTAATAAAAAAATACTTTGAAAATATGCATCGCATTATAGTAGTATTATATATTTAAATATTTCAAATATTAATTTATTATGAAATAAATTCATATTTATCGTACAGAGAATTTTAAATTCAAAAATTATTCAAAAGTTAAAGATTATTATTATCAATGTTTAATCATTTGATAAAGTTAGACCAAACATAAAACATGGATAATTGTAAAAGTTAATTACAAAAATTATCTTAAACTTAAAAGAATTATTTATATATTAAAAAAATAGAGAGCCATGATAAAAAAAATCTAAACACATATCGTTGCCAGGTTCTTTTTATAAATATAAAAAATAATGTAATAATAAAATATGCCAAAAGAGCCAACAAATCATCCAGTATCATAAAGTTCAAATACACAATCCAAAACAACTATCATCAACACACCACTACAACAATATATATCAACCGCCTCCAGCTAAAACTACTAAGAAATGGGCCCAAGGAATTCCCACTGCAGACTCCCGATCGCCTGAAAATAAAAATAATTATTATACTAACCCTGCATCGTCGTAAAGAACCAAAGACCGCATATACAATTGAAGAGTCTAATATCATATTTAATTTATCTTTCATAAACATTAAGCAACAAATTGATCGTTCTCATAACACCGAGAAAAATCACACCCGCATAACATCAATTAAAGCCTTTTTAGTTATTACTAAAAATATTTGATATTTTAAACATTTCTTATATGTTTTATTATTCTTATTATTTTAAAAACCATTTAATTTATTTATTTTTGCTTAAGAAATAAAAAATTGAAATCTACTAAATGAAGGAATAATTTTATATTCTAATTTTAAAAAACATATTAATTAATATATAATAATATAAAAAATAGAAAGAATACATAATTTTTTACATTAATTAAAATTTAGAATATTTTCATTTTTTAAAATAATTTTAAAAGATCATGTCATATAGTGTTTTATGTATTTAATATTAGTAATAAAATAATTTTAAAGAATCATTTAAGATTATTATTAAAATATTTTATGTGTAATAACAAACCAAAAAATAAATATATTATTTTTAAAATGTTTTTTTTCTTCAAACATATATCTCTTTTGGACTAATAATGTTGGATGATTGTATAGGTAATAAAATTATATTATTGAATATATGTTTTGTTTATATATCAATCATCTCTTTTTTCAATAACAATGTTTTATTAATTAATTTGTATTTGTAAACATAGAAAAAATAGAGATGACTTGAAAGTGTTGCATTAAAAATAATTCCAATTGTTTTCATTGGCCGCTTGATTCAAAGAACCCGTATAAATTATAAAAGTGTATGATTAAATAGTTAATAAAATTCAATTTTTAAATAATTATTGTGCTTATGTTTCAATAATGTTTAAGTGCAAGATTTGTGATACAATTTTTTTAATAAAATAACAATAATAATATTAAATCTTTCTTAGTAATGGTTGTATGAAATAATTAATTAATTTTAATATTTTTTCCTCTCTTTGAAATATATCATTGACTGAAAAACATAAAATTTAGAAAACAAAATAAAAAATATAATGTAAAACAATTTTTTTGCAAATTTCTTAATACCTAATTATAAACTACATTAGTGGTCCTATTTGTGTTTTTTTTATTCTCGTCACAACATAACAATTTTAATCCCGAACGATGAACCGTATTATTTGACGAAGAGTTACCCTTTAGATATAATTATTAAGTTATTTGTATTAATAATTATAAGAAAAATAAAAAAATATTCAAAGTGTGAAAAAATTAAGAAGAAAATGTTATAAAACAAAAACAAATAAGAATGAAATCATTAATAAAAGAAATTATAACTAATACAATAGAATAAAAACTTAATATTGAAATTCTAATTATGACTCAAAGATCGAAGTGCATTTTAATATGACTTAATATATATTAAAATGAAAGAGCTCTTTTCGTTTAAAGTAGATCATGGTCTAAAAAATATACTCAAAATAATTAGCTAACGAAGTTAAGAATAATTAGCTAATAAAATGAAATTATGGATATTGAATAGTCATATAGCTAATAAAGTTAAATTGTTGAATAATTAGTTTGTTTGTATTTCAACGATCTCAATTCTCAATAGATATGTTTTATAGTAATTATTTATATGATTGGAGATAAATAATAAGTGGTAGTTTGGGCGAGTAATGTAAAAGAAGAGTGAGAAGTTGGGGCGTGTATCTTTCTCGGTTTCTCCTACATCTGCCAGTTATTAGGTTCAGAATTGGACTTTGTTTGATTTTACTATTAATATTGTTGAATAAAAAATAACTTTGGCAATGATGGAAAATCATGTTTTTAATATATGGCATTTTATTAAATAAAAGTAAAATGATTGTGGTCGTTGGAGCCATTAGTTGTTATGTAAAAAGTAGTGTGAAAAGGAGAGTACATGTATTGAATTATTTTTAGAATGAATACAGATATTGAGTGCATCCAAAAATGTTGAATAACAATTATGAAACCATTATTTTACTTTTAGTATTTGGTATCATGACCGATGATCTTTGATTTTGTTCAACAATACCCTCGGGTAGCAATATGGTTATCAATTGATGCACTTCAGCGTATGTCGTTAGAAATCGTAAATGAACCTCCGCCGTGTGAGAAGCAAAAGTGCTGGTCGAATGCATGTCATGGGAAGGATGGCTTGCTTCCGAACATTCTGAACTCGGATTAAAATCACTATCCGAGTAAATAATAATTAATAAAATTAATTAGTTATACGCAATTAACAAATATTTACTCCAAAATTAACAAATACTATACGATATCTTGAAGTCGAGAATGAAAACCATAAGTGCACGAATTTTTACCATGACTCAATATATCTTGATAACTTGATTTATGACTCAATAACATGAATAAATGAACCTTCCAAAAAAATGCAAATAATAAAAACAAAGAGGTCAAACAAAACTAACATAAAATTCAAAAATGAAAAACACATAATTTATGGAGACAATGCTGAATTATATAAAAAAAATCTAAAATATATAAAAAAAATTAGAAAATAAATTAAGATACCAAAAATTTAGGCTGCAAAAAGAATTCTTCGACACAGCAGCGTGATTAGATGATCCCTAGCACTTAAGTGCCCCTATTGCACCATTTGGTAAGTGCGATATAATTATTACTCCAAATAAAGTTGTAGAAGAAGCTTAAATAATCGATAAATGGGCATTTCTTAAATGTTTTTTCGTAGAACAAAGAGATGAAAGTATCTGCCAAAAACGGTAGAAAAAATTATATTATTATAAAATATATAAAAACAAAATCATAAACAATAAAGTAATGTAACCTGCAAAAATAGAAGTCAAATAATAATAATATTACATAAAACTTCATAAGTAAATCATTAAACTCATATGAATGACTACTCTGATCAATAAATATTGTGAATTGAATTTTTATGAAAGCCATAAAAACTTAAGAATGATAAATTAAAAATGTTATAACTAAATCAATTTTTAATAATAAAAAAAATTGTTACAGCAAGATCACAATAGATAATTTGTGACGAAGGCAACAAACAATACACTAAAAAAAAGAAGCAAAATGAATAAAATTGAATATTAAATCCAGTTATAGAGATTTGAAAAAACTTACAAAGTGAAATCTACAAAAAAAAAGTGAATCCAAGAAATGAAGGGGTTAAAATTGAGAATGTTAAATCCAACCATAGAAGAAAATAAATAATACCGTAGCATATAACATTCAGACTATAAAAAACACAGAGATATGAAGTTAGTTATAAATGGAAAAAAACAACAACAAAAAAAATGTCAGAAATCATACCTAATTAAATCATACAATTTAATTGTAACGTCAATGAACTGTTTGGACATCAACATCGTACCTAGTCTATATATAATGTAAACGTCGACTTAATTTGATATTTTCTTGGTGCTAGAACACATACTCTAATACACAGGCTAAACACTTGTTTCAGTCATTTGTCATTCACAAATTTATGGTAGAATACTCTTTATTAATAAATAAAGTATATCCAACGAAAAATGGTTGTACATTTTATGTAATTGTCAAGCATGCAACATCAAAAATTATTTTTAGAGAAGATTTGGAGTATGGCTGACAGTATTTATCTTTTGGAGACGCAATACTTGGAAACAGAGAACAAATTACATAAACAAATATTTATGTGTCGTGCAAAAGCATAGGCTTGCACAATTTTGTTTTCTTAAATAGTCATCATCATCTGTGATCACAATGCAAATAATGATGATAATCCTGTACACATGATCACACAAAAATGACTTCTCATAACGTGTATAAGAAATAGTAGTAAATAAAGCCGAATGTGTAGTCACTCTCATATTATAGAAAACTATCTTAACAAAGGCATGCAAATACTGATTACTGAGCATTGAGCACTAAAAAAAAGTGTTGGGTCATTTCATTTCAGTTTTGAGATTTTGGTAGGCAGTTTGTGGTAGTGAGAAAAACAACGTTCTGCCTATATTTAAATCAAACCTATAGGATTTTACTTATTATTATCTCAATATAATAATTAAAACTCAAATCTATTAAAAAATGTTAAACATTCAGTCAACACAGCACCATCGACTTAAGTATGGAAGCAACCTAATTTATCATATCAAAACGTGGATGATAATTATTAGCTCCTCTAGCATAAATGTGTATGATCAGTGATCACTACTATCCAAACAATGAAGTGTATACTTTATAATCTTAAGTACTTTGGGATTTTCAATATCAGTTGTCTGGCATAAGACCTCGATATCCCTCAACGTCGCAAAGTAGAAGTCACCGATGACCTTCTGATGGACTGAGATCAGTGTAGTAGAATTGACACATTTTACATCATAATATACTGCTTAGAAAAATACTTAAGACACATATATAATCATTTATCTATAAAAATCCAATCTTTCAAAATCGAAGTACAAAGCTTAAACCAGGATTTAAAAATCCGAACCATCTAGCGGGTTAATGCCAAAGTTGACATAGCCATATCCGAGCGAGGGTCGGGTAGTTAAATCCCTGCAGCACTAATCGAGATCAAATCCTCCACCTGAAAGAACAGGTCGTAGAGATGTGAGTCTGTAACTTGTAAACATAGAATCAATTAATGGATGAGATGAAAAGTCGTGAAATTTACCACTGACCTCTGAACCATCAAAAACAGCACATTCATCATCCAAATCAACGTCTTCGGTTTCAAGAAGCCTGACAGGATCATAAGTTTTTTGAAACCACTCGTCACTTCTAATCTCTTCCATCCTTTTGCGCTGAAAAAAATAACAGTGACATGAATGGCCACATTCAATTGCCTAAAATCACATCAACCATAGTCACAAAAGCTAAGTTGTATATCAAATTATTTTAAAAATAAGGCAAAATACATACTACTCTTAAACAACCATGATTTCTTTTCAAGACACAGATGCATTTTAATGGTACTCTAAAGCATTGGGCCGATGCCCGTGATCCTACGTTGCCCGTGATCTTGCGGTGCCCTTGATCTTGTGGTGCTCGTGATCTTACGTACATAGATCTCTACAATATCGTTTAAAACAATTTGTGTTCGTTTAAAACATAAATTACAATAGTACAGTATATGTTTGAAATTAATTAATATTCTCTAAAAGAAATATTAAAAGGCAAAATTCTAAACTTTTATTACAAATTTTGAAAGACCTCCTTAAAAACCACATTATTTGGTTTGTTTGTAAATTTTCCATTCTCGTCACAACACAAAACAGTTTTCCCAGTCTGTTATCTCTTGCCATATCGACAACTTCAATAATTTCCGTTGAAAACGGTTCAGAATATAAGAACTCAATTAAACAAAAAGTGTTTATCAACATGACATAATTATTGTATGTAATACATATATTTTTATGGTATAATAAAACTTCGATTATTGCATGAATAAATATTTTGAACGGACACGTTTTTTGAATGAAATGATACATCTTCTGAACCGACACATCTTTTGAAAATAATATTTAAAGATATATCGTTTAATTACATATTAAGTAAGTATAACAAAAATAATTTGTGAAATATTAATTATTGTGTATATATTTGATAAATATATTATTTATTAAAGTATTCAACAAAAATTTAGAATATTTTTTAAGGTAATGGTAAAAATAAATATATTAATATACTATATATATGTTCTTACCAAACTGTATCCACGAAATAGTAGTTATAATTTATTTAATGTTTAGAATTTAAAAAAATGTAATAAAAATACAAAACAAAAACAAAAGGTAAAATGATTAGAGTAGTTTAAAACTGGATATTCAAAAAACAAAAGCAACATAATTTGAGGAATGCTAAAACTCAATCAATTTTTTCAGTCTTGATAAACTTCACTGAAGATGAAAGCTCAACATCATGTAGAGAACAATCAAAAATTCTTTTTCCATTATTATCATTCACGGGAGCATTTAAGAAAAAAATTGGAGATTCAGAAGATATGTCATCAGTCAAGATTGTGTTGCCAAAAATACACTTGCTAGTAGTCACAGACTTGTTCCAAATTTGATCTTATACTTTCTTGTGCATTAGAATTATATTAGCATTTTCAGAGTACCTATCAACTGTGTAAATAGAATCGAAACCTTGTGAATACTTTTTCTCAGCAAAAACCCTAAACATAAATTCTTTTCCAATCAAACCGTCAATCTCTTGTGGATTTTGGTCTTTAGAAACATCTTTCAGTTTCAATTCAACATGATGATCAGCTCGAGAGAACTAACGGAAAACATAACAAAAATTATAAACACAAATTAATTCATAATGTTGCATAATAATATACAAATAATAATTAAAATGTATAAACACAAAGATAATAAAACCTGAATCAAATTTTGTCACACGTGCGAAGCTTTTATTCCAATTATGGATTGGGCAACATCATTCCACAACATAAAAATTACATTGGAAGAGACATCAACAACATTAATAATTATTTTAAACCGTTCATCCCCAAAGACGTTAGCCTTGCAATATTTACACCAGAATCTGGAAGCAGCGTGTTTCACTTTATGTTTGCATTTGCTACAACTTGTATAAGACCATCCTCTATCATACATAATCTCTGAAATAGAAACAAATACCCAAGCCTTCACCCGCTAAAATTTGTAGTTTTTTAAAAAGTGATTAAAAGTAAGAAAAAGTGTTAGATTAATATATTAATAAAAAGAAAATAATTACAAACATATATCAAATAAAAATAAAACCTCAGAGACAGACTTCAATTGATTGAGACTCAAGAAAATAGTATTTGGGTTTAGTAGTTCATCTTTCACAGTGACAACAGAAGATGTTGCAATGTTAGAACCATCGTAGGAAATACAAAGTGCATGAGTTGACATTCTGCAAAGTAAATCCGTTGCACAAAATAAGAAAATGTTACATATATAGCATAAAGTCATTTGTTAATTTTTTATGTATAATCAAGGAAACAACTAACATGCTCTTAAACTCAACGATTTCATCAAGATTCTGATAAAAAATAACTTTAGTGTCATTTCATGTATTGGATATTCCTGCTTCGCCTATAAATATAAGCATGATTTTTAAGAATCTTATATATGCGCATGATTTTAATATATCTACGCATGATTTTAAAATTCATCCATATAACAAAAAAAAAGTTCAAAATATCACAAAATTAAAAAATTACAAAAAATACATAATTGATACAAATAGAAATGTACATATTTGTTAATTAAAATATAAAAACAAACAAATAAGTTTGTCCATATATTTATAATATTGACATTATATATCACATTACCTTAAGCATTTGAGAATAAAATTACAACTTTAATTAAATACCTCACAATGATCATAACTTTATTTTTCCCAAAAAAAATCATCATTACATTATTTGTAAATTCTTGAAACTACTTCGCATCTCGCTAGAATGATATACTGGACTCATGTTTCTACCTTAATATATTTCTCCATAGCTGAAACATGACTCATGTTTCTCTTATTGCAACCAAATTTACAATTCCAACCGAAAACTTTACATAGTAAATAATCTTTTGAGAAAAATAAAAAGGCAAATAGTACTTAGAAGCATAGATAGATCACCGAACTATTGTAACATCTAAATTAGCTTAGCTATGCGAAGCTAAAAAAACCTACAATCATTCAAAATTGAAAATATAAAATGGTTTTGAACTATTAATGTGGGCGTGGATACATGTGTTTGTGATGGCACCTGCTCTCTTTTCATGTAGGTCAATTTCTCAATAACTTCATAGGCTTGACATTCAAATGATATTTCAATAGCTCTATTTATACCGGCATAGCTCATCAAGAGAATTAAGGGGACAAAAACTGAATTAAACAGTATGAACAACAATCCTGATATGAATAAATATAAAGAAAAATATGATTTGAGTTGTAAAAAATATAAATAAAATGAATTAGACATGAACAAAATAAAAAATATAAAATAATAATTAGAGAAATATATAAAAAACAAAATAGAACTGATATGGTAGTGATTTAAAATCATATAAGTAGTTAGATTATTTATAACATCGTTGCAATTAACTTTTCCAAAACGTCAAACTATTACCAACTTACCATTGATGAACAAATCCAGCAAATCTACAAAAATGATTCTCTAATATTTATCACTTATTTTTCTTTTAAATCCAATTATAGGTTCTCTCGTAGATTAAAGTTCAAGCAATGTTTATATATCATGTCAAAAACAACATAATGTAAACATTAATAGATTTATGCATGACGAAATCTAGAAATACTAACCTCAATGTAACCACTAACCGTTAGTCTGATGATATTCTAAAAAGGTATCATGTCAATAACATACGAAGGCATAATACAAATAAACAATCTTGAACAAATAATTAAAACACACATAGATATACATTATGAGAAGTACTACCCATCGAATGATATAAACTAAGGTAAATTAAAAGAGATAAATTGAAGAGAAAATTATCCAAGAAATCACCAATAAAATGAAGTGATACTATGGATGAGTCTCTATCGCCAATTTGCATACAAACCTGCAAAAATTTAAATATTTATTACATTAATTACTTGAACATATTTAAAAAAACCATTAATCTGAAATTAAAATATAATTGACGAAATATACATTATGAAGATTGAAGTACTTTAAGTTATTTGACTCAACCGCTGGATCAGGTCCTGCAAGTTCGGGAAGTTTAGGTTCGCGAACTCCCCGCAGATCTTGTACACGACCATGTCGAAGGAGTACGCAACAGCCTCGACCGTCTCATACGTCCCCAGCCTTTAACTCATTATAAAGATAAAACATTACATGTAAAAAAAAGAAACAAATAATTCAAAATACTTGCTTCAAGTATCGATTATTCCCTGAGATTTCATACAATCAGATTTCTCTTGGATGAGATGTACTTTCTATATCACCATGGTCAAAGAAATTTTAGTACTTATAATTATATTAGAGTGATATGTTAAAAGACTAAAGTGAATGAGTCATATAGCCCATGATAAATTGTGTAAACTATAAGAATTTGGTTACAACATTTTGGATAAAGAATGTGATTTGAATAAATAAATGAATTAGATTTCTAGAAATTGGATACAAATAAATAAACTAAATTGAGTGATAATATTTTTTTTTATCAAAAATATATATAGAAAATCATTTAAAATAGAAGTTCTAAATTAAATAAATTGTGTAAATAATAATATTGTGATAAATAAATGTTCTACATTAAGATTGTTTAAAATTTAAAAGAATTGAAGATATAGAAAGTAGTGACAATATATAGATTTTGGTAGTGGCAATATATAGATTTTACGATTGAATTTTTTGTCACAATATTATTATTGATATTTGATCGAAATTTCATAAGTAAAATATGTACATAATTATGTTTAAAAAAAAGTTGATTGAAAAGATAAGCTCGTAACAATACTTTTGGACAATTTAAAATATGTTAAAAAATTTAAGCCCAAAAATATCATGGAAATAAATTGATTAATTGTGTTATCCATATAAATGATTTTAAATTTATGGACATATTGATAATTTAATTATTACTATTTATTGAAAAAATATATAAAGTTTTAGTATAAAATAAATAAGGAGTATATAATTAATACTCAATCGATAATAAGAATAATATCATTTGAATACATGCCTTAATAAATTTTAGTAGTGATAAAAACTTAAATATAGTAGTAAATATTAAGAAGAAGTAGATGTATGGGAAATTAAAAACAATACAAATTAAAGATGTTAAAATACAATTTCTGAATTAATAACTAAACAACAATGAAATAATAAACTGTTAAACTTACAATATTAATGTTTTAATTAAAAAAATAAATATTAATGTAAGACTGATTATGTAATTGAATAATGTATTACATTAGTTATTCTTGAATGAAACTTTCTTCTTGAATGAAACTTTATCAACTAAATACTTATCCACCAAAAAAATATATTGAGATTCTTGGAAATTATATTTAGGAAAATATTATTTGTGAAAAAAATATTAAAAATAATTCTAACGCATATTTGAATCCTGTAAAAATTAATTAAAAATAAATAATACAAAGTCTTAAAAATAAAAATACCATTATTAAATTAAACTGTACAAAACTTAAAAAAAAAGGAAAATGCAAAATTAAATTTAAAACAATCACTAAAATAAATCTTTTAAAAATAAAAATAATTACAATAAATTAGTAAAGTAATACTAACAATAATTTCTGAAAAAAAATAAATCATAAAAATAATATATACAATAATTTCTGGAAATAACATAAATAAAATATGATTTAATAATTAAGTAAAATAAAAATAATAAATAAAAATAAATAAATATAAAAAATAACTCAACAAAGAAATTGATTACTGAAAAAAAAATTAGAAAATGATTATTTATCAAATAAAAATATAAACTATAAATTAATAATAAATATAACAAATAATTTTGAAAAAAAATGCAAACGGTTATTTATAAAAAAAACATAACCAACCAAACATAATTGAAATAAATTGAAATAAAAATACAAACTATAAATAAATAAATATAAATAACCATTCATAATTAATACAAATAAAAATATAAACTATAAATAATTAAATATAAAAAATAACTTAAAAAATACTATGGTGAAAAAATAAATTGGAAAAAAATAATTATATATTAAATAATTTTTAATTAATAACAATTCTCCAAAAACCAAATTATATGATACGATATATAATATTATAAAAAAAATAAAAAAATAAAATTTACAAAACAAATTAACAAATCATATAAGATTATAAAAAAAAATAAGACTTATAATTACAGTTATAAAACAAAACAAATTAATATATTAACAAAATAAACACAAAAACAAAATCAATAATAAAAAACAAAACAATATAAAAAAACAAAGATAAAAAAAAAATTCCTCAAAAAAAATGCTAAAAAAAAAAAATTAAATATAAAGAATAACTAAATAAAAAATACTCACATTCTAACAAAATTTGTAAGAATATAAGAAATTATTAAAATTATTTTTTAATTTAAATTTACAAACCTGCAAAAAAAAAACAAATTATACATAACAAATTAGATTTATAAATAAAATTAAAAAATACTTACAATTCAATTTGCAAAACAAAATATTAAAACAAAGTATAAGAAATCATTAAATTTTTTTTATTAATAATAATATTTATTAAAAATTAAACTTAGAAACTTACAAAAAAAAACAAATTATATTATGCCAAAAATAATTAAATATAAAGAATAACTAAATAAAAAATACTCACGTTTCAAAAAAAATTGGCACAAAACAATTTGTAAAAAATAGTACTCCCTCTCATTCACAATATTTGTCGTTCTAGTATTTCTTTCTATTCACTTTTTAAATGTCGTTTTGATAAAATTTGACTCTAAATACCCCTATTAATTATCTTATATTTAATGATAAATAATAATTTTTTTATTATGCTATTGAAAGTTAACGCAAGATTAGAGAATGATTTAAGAATATGAAGAGTTTTATCTAATAAAACTTCTTTGAATCAGCATTAATTTAAGTATGAATAAGATTAAATTAGTCAAAAAATATTATTCTTAATTTATGTGTAGAAGGGTAAAACGACATATATAAAAAATAGGAGGGAGTAAGAGTAAAAAATCATTAAAATATTTTTTAATTAATACTAATATATATTAAAAATTAAAGGTACAAACATGCAAAAAAAAAACAAAAAAAAATTATACATAATAGATTTATAAAAAAAATATAAAATAATTACAATTAAATCTGCAAAACAAAATGTGAAGTATAAGAAATCGTTAAAATTATTTTATTAAAAATTAAACGTTCAAAAAAACAAATTATATATAACAAATTAGATTAATAAATAAAATAAAAAATATTTACAATTAAACAAAACAAAATGGAAAACAAAATATAAGAAATCATTAAAATTATTTATAATTAATAATAATATTTATTAAAAATTAAACGTAAAATTGAAATCTATTGACCAATCAGAATGCTCAGAATGCTCGTAGTTTAACCTCCACATTGCTTTCCATGGTTAAACCTAAACTGTACACTTATGCCACATAGATTAAATTGAAATCTATTGACCAATCAGAATGCTCAATTTCACATACTGAGAAACTTTTCTCTTTCAATTTCAATTTCTATTGTTCAATAGAATCTCTCAATTTTGCTACGTCAATTTATATTTTATCATTAAATCTTAATGAAATCAATATCAGTAATTGAAATCTTAATTTCGGTGAACTTTTCCAATTTTACAGCTCTTATTCCGCTTCTTCGTCTTCTCCTTTTCAATATTCTCATTCCATCTTCATAGAATAGGGTTTAAAGGCGTATTTCTCCTGCTCTCAATATTCCCCTTCCCGCAGTTGTTATTTTTCCCTTCTTGCAGTTGGTATTCTCTTCTATTCGCCCAGTCTGCCAAACAACGTTAGGTTCTCAGGTATTATTGTCAAATTGTTCGATATTGTTTTATTGTCATTTGATTGTGTGTTCTTATGTTCGTTTTTTCAGAAATCAATTTCGTGGGTGCTCTTATCCTTCCGGCTACCTTCTCCTTCCGGCTACATTTCAGATTTTTCTAATTTGTTCTAATTCATAATTTATTGCAGAACCATCCCCGCCCGATTGGGTGATTCCTTGCTTTCTTTGATTTTTTGCAGTTTCCATTCTCATCGGCCATCTTCTCCGAAATTAAGGTATATTCATTCACTCCGAAATCAGTTTTTTTTCAAGCGTTTCTCCTTTGTTGATTTCGATCGCGCAGGTAATTTTATTGATTTTTTTGCATTCGATCGGCCATGCTTTTATGCAGATTATACTATACTCTCCCTAGAGGAATATTTGCTCACATGGGTGGTACGCCCCAGATCCGTTTCAATTTCTTCCAATTATCATTATTATATTTTAAATCTAAAATTGAAAACGTTTCATTACCTGATCTGCTGTCATTAATCGTCAATGATTGCACGGGGTCTGTTGCAACAATGTCGAAAGTATTTCATTTGACGATTTTCATTTTACTTTTTCCACTGATGCAGATTCAGGGAATTCACAATTCGGATCTGGAACGGGTACCCTTATCCATTGACATTTACAACAGTGTATACGAGTGAGTATTCATAATCTCCCCTCTTTTTCTTTTCCAATGTGTACTAAATTGTCATCATTATTATTTAGGCTTTGATTGGGTGAATTTTGTCCTTTATACTTTATATATGTATTTGTGATGAATTCATTTTTTTTATTCTGAATGTTTATGCAAAATAATGCATTTTTAATTTATGTTATACCATACTGTTTTTAAGATCTCTCTGTAAAAAAAACATTGAATTGATGATACCATATGGTTTTTTACCCTGACTAAATCTTAATATAAATAAATGTTGTTTTATGTTATGCAGCACGCTTATGATGTAACCCTCACAGATGATAATTTGTTCGGAGTGATATCGATTCAGGCGTTGGCAATACATCAAAGGCATTGAAGGTATTCCTAAGTTTCCATCTCTCTTCTCATTCTCACTCCTCCTGAAATTTCCTTTCAAAGATCCAATTTTTTTTGCAGATAGATTTAGAACTGCTGATCGTCGCTACGTATTTTGTTTTCCTCTCTCCGCCCCGACCAAAACCGCAGCCGGTATTCTCCTCCCAGAAAAATCATCCAAGGTATTCTAACCTTTTTCCATTTTCCTGCTATTCGATGTTTTTAGGGTTTGATTTTAGTATGTTTTTGGATTCGATTCATTTGGGGGTTTTTCTCTACAGTTGAACTCTGGTACGGTGGTCGCAGTCGGGCAGGGCCTGCTCGACAAATCCGGGAAAAGTATCCCGGTTGCTTTCAAAGAAGGTGACACTGTTCTCTTGCCTGAATATGGAGGAACTGTGGTCAAATTGGGTGAAAAATAGTGAGTATTTTTTTAGTTTTCACACTAAAAAATTATGCATTTTTGTGATAATTTTCTTGACTGAATTTTTTGGGGGTGCATGTATCATTTGTTCCGGGACGAGGATATCTTGGGGACACTTCATGATTGAGTTCGCGGCACGAATACTGAAATCGGCCGATGAGGTTCTTCTAGGAATTTTAAATATTACATTGTTATTTTTCTCTTAAATTTTGTATGTAAGTTAGTATTTGGTTTGGAGTTTATCAATTATCTAGAAGCCAATATAGTACACCCCTTTGTTCTTCATTTTTCTGTGTAAGAATGTGAACAATGTCTTTGAGACTTGAATCCTGTTTGTTTATGTCCCTATGTGGATTCATTTGATTTTATCGTTGGTTATCTCATGCCTCATTTTTTGGTAGGTAAGAAATGGGGCAACTTTTTCCATTATAGATAAAATCTCAAATCCGAGGGATGGAACTCCAGCTTTGTTAATTCAAGGTACTCATTCTTTCAAATTCCCAGGAATACGTTGCTTGATAATATTGGAATATAGTACATAATTGTCATTGTTTATTTCTTTTATCAGATGATGGTGGTGGAATGGACCCTGAGGCAATGAGACGTTGCCTTAGTTTTGGATTTTCAGAGAAGTCACAAAATGCTATTGGAAAGTGTGAGTATGAAAGTGAATATATATAAGCACAGTATGATGTTTAGCATTTTGCAGATGGAAATGGGTTCAAGGCAAGTTCTATGAGAATCGGTGCTGATGTTGTTGTCTTCAGCCGTTGCAAAACTGGCAGGTTCCACTTTTTTTTTCTTCAGAACTTTTTCATGCCTTTCTTTCCAGGAAGTAGAGTTTACATATATCACTAGGCTCTGAAGTCATTGTCGCTGGTTAACTGTGTGTAAAATGTGAGAAGTGTATATGTTGGTTATATAATAACAGTCGAGCCTTTCTGTCTTGGCTATTCTTAAATCTTATTTTAAAATGGTTAGAAAATCAAACCTCCCATGGCATGTCAAGTTTCGAATATTGGCGGACTTTAGATGTTTACAATTTCCCACCATTAAATGGTATTATTGTTAGTTTGGAATTGTATAATTATTTGTTTTAGTATCAATTTGTAAATTTAGGCGAAAAGTAATGTTTAGAAACTTGATTTTGTTTTTTCTCTCCCTACACAATCTCAACTATTGAATTTATTGTCTTTTTGTTTATAATTCCCCCGCTCCTCTTCTTAATCTTTGTCTTTCTATGACCAGGAGATTGACCCAAAGTGTGGGTATGCTATCTTATTCATTTTTACTCCGAACAAGGCAAGATAAAATAGTGGTTCCAATGGTGAGATGTGCATATATGTGTGCACATGTTTTTCTTTTCCCGTCTTATTTGCTTAACTTCTCTATTTCCGTTCTGTGAACACTATTAGTCAGTAACAGTAAGCAAAAGATTGATTATCATCATGGTGCCTTTTTCATGTGTTTTTTTGAATTTATTTTTTCTAATTTGATTTAGATAAGTTGAATTACTAATTTTGTATTTCACTTTATTCACCTGTGTTTTAGTGAGCAGATAATAAATGTATAGGGAACATGTTCATATTGTAAACTAGCTTACAAGTAAACCAGATCCAATCTAACTTTTTTCCTAACACTAATAAAAACTAAAGAAATCACCATTAATAAACAATGTTCTTTTGAAACCTTAAAACCAGTATAATTTGTTGGGATTTTATAGTCTTAAATGTTACTCTTTGCAGTTAATGTTAGTATATCATCTAAAGAAACATTAACTAATGTTGGTGGAGATGCATATGCAAGGTTTATCCCATGCATTATCAGTCCTCAAATATCTGTTTTGTTTCAATTTTTTACATAGCATTATATGAGTAAAAATCTTTGATATTTCTTACTATTTCTCGAATTGTAATACGTACAAGACTTCCATTAATGCTCAAGGATCTGATTGAATGAATACATGCAGGTTGATTATGCATTACAGAAAGAACGTGTTAAGAATAATCTTTCTATGAAGGGTTGTTCTCTACTATTTTGATAAAGCAACAAATCTAATTACTCTCTCTTAATGTGTCTATGCTGATGCATACCAACAAAGGGTTTAAAAATGAGCCCATATAGATTCCATAATATTATTCTTCAAGTTCTTCGGTTTTGTTACTTAATTACAAACTTAATTTTCCATGAAGCCTAAATAATATTGATCTTTTTTTTTTGCAGGTTGATCATATAGCTTGAGGTCATATTCCCCCGGTCATATTCCCCCTCTTACATCGATAAAGCATTCTTTATTATTTTTATTTTTGGTTTTCTTTGGTTCACAAGATATTGATTTCAGTTTTTCAACCCATACATAAGTTGTTATTCATATTAATCAATCGATTTACAAAAATATTGTATTCCAATATTTAACAAGTTCTTTTTTTTCGAAGATTGGCAAATATGTACGTGCTTGGCCCAAGATATCATAGAGAGAAGAATTAAACTAATAGATTGGGTTAATAAAGTTGATCAGTTCACATTAATAAAAGTGAAATTATGTGAAGTACTTATGTCATTTATACTACCTGCTAATTGCATATGCACTACAAAAGAGTTTAAGATAACTGCATATAGTACAATTAAATATACTTATATTAAAATAGTAACCGGAGAAACTTCAGTTTTAATCTCGGGCATCGCACGGGTCAGAAAGATTCTAACTCAAATTTGCCGTTTCGATTCCAATACCGGCAATTTCTAATTATGATATCTTATGCTATGACAATTAACAAATTTCTAATTATGATATCTTATGCTATGACAATTAACAAAAGTCAAAGTCAATCTTTGTCAAAGGTGGGGTGCTATTGAGAAGGCCGGTGTTCACACACGGACAATTATATGTTGCAGTTTCAAGAGTCACTAATCGAGCGGGATTGAATTCTTAATTTGTGATTCGAATGGTAACCTCACGAATAAAGCTACAAATGTCGTTTACAAGGAAGTGTTTCGAAATGTGAATTGACCTTTTTTCATTTCAGATTTTTTTTATGTATTATCAACTAAGATTTTTTGCCGATCGTAGTCATCATTTTATACAAAAACACTATAACATTTATCAATTTCTCCAAAATCACTATAATATCTTAACATAAATTAAAATAGTAGCCGGAGAAACTGAAGAAAGATATTCCCGGGCATTGCACGGGTAAGAAAGATTCTAGTAACTAAATAAAAAATACTCACGTTTCAAAAAAAATTGGCACAAAACAATTTGTAAAAAATAGTACTCCCTCTCATTCACAATATTTGTCGTTCTAGTATTTCTTTCTATTCACTTTTTAAATGTCGTTTTGATAAAATTTGACTCTAAATACCCCTATTAATTATCTTATATTTAATGATAAATAATGATTTTTTTATTATGCTATTGAAAGTTAACGCAAGATTAGAGAATGATTTAAGAATATGAAGAGTTTTATCTAATAAAACTTCTTTGAATCAGCATTAATTTAAGTATGAATAAGATTAAATTAGTCAAAAAATATTATTCTTAATTTATGTGTAGAAGGGTAAAACGACATATATAAAAAATAGGAGGGAGTAAGAGTAAAAAATCATTAAAATATTTTTTAATTAATACTAATATTTATTAAAAATTAAAGGTACAAACATGCAAAAAAAAAACAAATTATACATAATAGATTTATAAAAAAAATATAAAATAATTACAATTAAATCTGCAAAACAAAATGTGAAGTATAAGAAATCGTTAAAATTATTTTATTAAAAATTAAACGTTCAAAAAAACAAATTATATATAACAAATTAGATTAATAAATAAAATAAAAAATACTTACAATTAAACAAAACAAAATGGAAAACAAAATATAAGAAATCATTAAAATTATTTATAATTAATAATAATATTTATTAAAAATTAAACGTAAATTTTTAATAAATTTAAACGTAAAAAAACACAAATTATACTATGCCCAAAAAATAATACTAAACTATAAAGAATAAGTAAATTTAACAACATGTACAATGAGTAAATAATTAGTTCTTAAATATAAAAACATAATTAATTCATACAGTTAGTTAATGCTTCAAAACCTTAAACCATATGTTAATTGTTGAAACATATGTAATTAAAAGTACAACATTAATGGTTCACAAATACTACTCATAAACAAACATTATACAATTGTTCATACTAATCAAAAAGTTAATAATTGAAAATCATTTGTCCTGGGCTTATTAGAAAACATCATGTCGCACTCCATCACATTGTCTGAGTTCAACCTTTTTTTAACACAACAAATGAAAATAAAATCTTTTTAATTATTGAGTCTACAAAACTAATATTTTTAACATGATTATAAATGTATTCGTATAAAAAAGAAATAAAATCAAAAATCTTACATGTGTCGGTATTGAACGGCTTTAGCGTAGTGGTAAAGAAGCATTCTGGTGTACATGTAAGTGTCACGAAGAACAAATTCACCTGACAAACAGAAATTCAATGTTATTGTCTAAAGAAGTGACCTTAATTACTAAAGAAATTAATATATAAAGATTCAGTAGACAAAATACTCTGAAATTTAATCTGTTATACTTATTCATGTCAAGATATTCTTTACTTTATGATGTAGGCGGAAGCAATAAACCTCAAGAACACACCTTGATACTACGTATACTAGGTGTTTCTAGAGAACAAACTCTTTATTCAATATCAAACTTAACCAAGCAATTCAATGTCAGTCGCAGCTTATTAATAGCCTACAAAACCCTAACAGCTTGGGCTTTTATTAGGAAACGATAAATGACGACACTAAAAGAAATAATTAACACTTGGGCTTGAAGACGGGATCGTGGGCCTCCAAGTACGATAAAGCCGTAGTAACCACATCATTCTCCCCCGCCAAAAGAAGGTTCGACCGCGAACCGGAAGGAGGATCATCAGCGTCATCGTTATCTCCGGTATACGGTATCAAATGTTTGACATTAAACACATCAGACGTACGCAAATGGGAAGGCAGACGGAGACGATAAGCATTAGGATTAATCTTGGCAAGAACCTCCAACGGGCCTACTTTACTACCAGCGAGCTTATTATACTCATGAGCTGGATAACGATCACGGGTGAGCACGGCCCAAACAAAGTCACCGGGCTCGAATTCCAGGCTGCGACGCCCTTGATCAGCAGCTAACTTATAAGCAGCAGTAGTGGTTACGAGCTGGTCGAGGGTCGCGCGGTGAGTGCTACGCAGAGCTTCGATCATGTCAACGGCGCGAGCGTCAGCTCGAACGGGTGAGGGCAGGGACATCAGGTCCGTCGGGCCACGGGGAGTCGAAGCATAAATTACTTGAAAAGGTGCTAGACCGGTGCTGCGATTGATCGCCGAATTATGCGCGAATTCAGCCTGGCTAAGACGCATATCCCACGAGCGTAGATGGTCTCCAACTAAACAACGTAAAAGATTACCCACCGAACGATTCACCACCTCCGTTTGTCCATCAGTTTGGGGGTGGTACGCACTGCTAAAATCGAGTCGAGTGTTAGCCATCCGCCACAGGCTGCGCCAAAAAAAACTCAAGAAACGGGTGTCACGATCAGAGACAATGGAGGACGGCAGCCCATGCAGGCGATACACTTCGCGAAAAAAAAGTTGGGCAACATGCAAAGCGTCGGTCGTCTTTTTGCAAGGAATGAAGTGGGCCATTTTGGAGAAACGGTCGACGACGACGAAAATAGAATCATATCCGCGTTGAGTGCGCGGCAAACCAAGGATGAAATCCATACTAATCGCCACCCATGGGCTGTTCGGAATCGGGAGAGGGAGATAGAGGCCGGCATTGGTAGCAGTACCTTTAGACACCTGACATATGCGACACCTAGAGACATATCGTGTCACGTCGCGGCGTATGGTTGGCCAAAAATATGAGCGCTGGATCAACTCAATCGTACGATCACGTCCAACATGACCCATGCCATGAAGGTCAGAAATTAATGTCAGGCGAAGGCTCGTATCTGGTATGCAGAGACGTGTACCTTTGAACAAAAACCCGTCCAGAAGGGAAAAATCAGCAGGTTCCCCAGCTGCTACACGCGCGAGTACCATGCCAAAAAATTTATCGGACGCATACGCGTCACCCAATAGTTCCAAGCCAGGAACCGAGACTCGAAGGTCAGAAATGATTAATGCACGGCGACTCAAAGCATCGGCCACACGGTTCGAAACTCCTGAACGATGCTTAAGGACAAAAGTAAATTGTTGAAGGTAGGCGACCCATGAGGCATGGCGTGCAGATAGGTTGTCTTGAGTGGCTAAATGGCGGAGGGCGTCATGATCAGAATATAGGACAAATTCCCGTTGGAAGAGGTAATGTCGCCAGTGACGGACAGCACGAACCACGACATAAAATTCTACATCATACGTGCTGTACCGGAGACGGGGACCGACTAATTTTTCACTGAAAAAGGCGACCGGTTTACCCCCCTGGTTTAACACCGCGCCGATACCAGTCTTAGACGCGTCACAAGATAATTCGAACGGCTGATCAAAGTCAGGAAGTAAGAGAACAGGGGCCGAGACTAGGCGGTCCTTAATGAGGCGAAAAGCAGCTTCGGCTTCTGGAGTCCAAACAAAGGGTTTGGCGGCGATACAATCCGTGACTGGGGCTAGGATGGCACTAAAATTAGCAATAAAGCGTCGATAAAAAGATGCCAAACCATGAAAACTTCGAGCTTCGGTGAGCGTAGATGGCGACGGCCAATCGCGAATGGCCGCAACTTTAGAGTCATCCACGCGCAGACCGGAATCAGAAATGATGTAACCAAGGAAGTGGACAGATGATACGCCAAATATACATTTATTTGGTGCTGCAAAAAACTTCTCCTGGCGAAGAATGGTTAGAACGTTGCGCAAATGGTCCAAATGAGCAGCCATGGATCGACTATAGATCAAGATGTCGTCGAAGTACACGACAACACAAGTGCCGATCAGCGGGCGCAATGTCTGATTCATCACACGCATGAATGTGCTCGGGGCATTGGAGAGGCCGAAAGGCATAACCAGCCACTCGAAGAGACCCTCACGCGTCTTGAACGCGGTCTTCCATTCATCCCCCGGACGGATACGAATCTGGTGATACCCGCTGCGTAAATCTAATTTGCTGAAAATACAAGCTCCGCTTAACTGATCGAGAAGGTCATCCAACCGCGGGATGGGAAACCGATAACGGACCGTAATCCGGTTAATGGCACGACTATCCACACACATGCGCCAAGTTTTGTCCTTCTTGGGGATTAGTAATGCCGGAACGGCGCATGGACTCATACTTTGCCGAACTGTGCCTCGAAGTAACAATTCCTCCACTTGGCATCGTAGTTCTTCATGTTCGACCGGGCTCATACGGTAATGGGGACGGTTCGGGAGGGACGCGCCTGGAACCAGGTCAATATGATGTTGGATGTCCCGTAATGGTGGTAAGGTGTGTGGTAGCTCCTCGGGAAAGACGTCGGCGAACTCCTTAATGAGGTCATGTATAGGGGGTGGGGGTTCCGTGACCGTGGGAAGTATATCACGGCCTACGAACAGCAGTAGCACCGGTTCTGTAACAACCTCACGTAAAAAGTCGGTGCGAGGCAACAACAGTACAGAAGGTTGTGCTGGAGTGGGATGGGCTGGTGAGGAGTGCAGGACAATTTTTGAGCCGTCGAAATGAAAACTGTAGGTGTTTGCATGCCCATCATGGACCACCGATCTATCGAATTGCCAGGGCCGCCCTAACAGTAAGTGGCAGGCATCCATGGGGACTACGTCACACGTCAAATGGTCTTTGTATTTCACCCCAATAGAAAAGTCGACACGAACACGACGATCAACTGTGACCGAATTTCCGCGCTGGATCCACGCTAATGTGTATGGAAAAGGGTGTGGTTCAGTGGGAAGATTCAATTTACTGACAGCGTCCGCTGACATGACATTCTCGCAGGAGCCCGAATCAATGATAAATCGACATATTTTACCTCCAATAGTGCATGTTGATTCGAAGATGTGGTGTCGTTGGAGGTCTGTGTCCAGTGGCAGTTTAGGTGCTAAACATGATCGTCTCAACACCAGAAGAGGTCCAACGTCGCCGACGACGTGCTCCTCGGGCAAGTCTGTGGTCAACTCCTCGTCATAAATAGGTGGACCATCATAGGGAGCAGTTTCCCAATCATCCATAAGGAGCGTACGTTGACGTATGCGTGGGCAATCTGCGCGTCGGTGTCCGGATTCCCCACATGCAAAACAACGTCCCGCAGACAACGAGGTGGAGGTGGAGGTCGATGGTAGCTGCATAGGTCCGTGGGTGCGGGTCGGGACTGCAGGTATCGCTGTTGAGGGACCAGTCCGCGGGGTACCAAAATTGGCGGTGGAAGGGCGACGTGCTGCTTGTTGTTCGAGTAGAACGGCGCGTTGGTGGGCTTCAGAGACGGTCAGCGGTGAGAACAAGGTAATCGTATCCTGGAGATGGCACGTTAATCCCCCTACATAACGAGACACCAATTGTTCGGGAGAATCGCGTATGTCAATACGAGAGAGATATTTGTAAAACTCTTCCGTATACGCATCAACCGTACGCGTCCCTTGGCGGAGTGCGTGGAATTTCTGAAAAAGAGTGCTGTCGAAATTGTGTGGGAGGAATTCTAGTTCCATATGTTTACGAAATTTCGTCCACGATGTAATACGGGCTTTTCGGTTGCGACGGCGCAATTGCTTAAGTTGTTGCCACCAAGACGAAGCCCGATGACGAAAACGCGTAGCAACGAGGGCAACACGACGGTCGTCGGGGACAGACTTGAACTCCAAGATATCTTCAACGACGTTGAGCCAATCCAAAAAGTCGCAAGGATCCAAGCCACCTGTAAGCTCCGGGATCTCTAGTTTGAAGCCGGCTTCCCAACGGCGATCGTCGTCTCGGCGCATCCGCGATTGGTGATCTCGGTGGGCAAAGATATTTTCGACGGACAGCGTGTCGTCGGTCGAATCTGAATCACTGGAGTATAGTGGTGGGTGTGCACGGCGGTGACGTTGATCTCCGTGGGCGCGATCGTGCGCCTGGGCTGTTCGGTCACGCGCTGCTGGTATGGCGTTGGCGAGAGCAGTACGAATCTCGTCGAGGCTAGCCGTCAGGGCCGTGACTTGGCGACTCAAAGCGGCAACATCGGCATCGCGGCGAGCTTCTGCCTCGGTGGCGAGGTCGACCTGGCGACGAGGAGGCATCGTTGGCTGTCTCTGATACCAAACTGATGTAGGCGGAAGCAATAAACCTCAAGAACACACCTTGATACTACGTATACTAGGTGTTTCTAGAGAACAAACTCTTTATTCAATATCAAACTTAACCAAGCAATTCAATGTCAGTCGCAGCTTATTAATAGCCTACAAAACCCTAACAGCTTGGGCTTTTATTAGGAAACGATAAATGACGACACTAAAAGAAATAATTAACACTTGGGCTTGAAGACGGGATCGTGGGCCTCCAAGTACGATAAAGCCGTAGTAACCACATCACTTTATTCGTAGCAAAAACGACAACCGGCATATTATTATAGCTGGTCAAAAGTAAAATTATTTTCAAATATTACTTCCAAGTTATAGCTAGTCAAAAGGGAAATTATTTTCAAATATTACTCCCAGCAGTAATGATTAAAATTGTAACAAAAAATTTGAATGAGTATACGTAATAAAATACTCTCAAAATACTCTCAGGACTAACACACTTAAGTTATAGTTGAAGTTTAATTACTATACCTGAAAGGATTTAAAAGCCATTGATGATGGCAAATGCTGATAAGCTGATGTAGTCCAGGGAAATCAACAGGCTATCGCGGTCTATTTTCGTTGGCAAGCATTAAAGGAATCTTGGAAAAATCAATGAGGTTCAAATGATACTTCACCTGGAAAAATCGCATTTTTAGATGATGATTCTAACACACAAACACCTATAAAAATCGAAACAACAAAAAGACAATTAAACAACAAATAATACAAACATATTTCAATGATTTAATCATGAACCAAAATATAAATACAAATAACAAATTAGTACTTAATGAACTGAAAAAAGACACATTAACATATTAAACGTAAATGGCTGGTTCATGTGATTATATTCAAACAAAGGAAAAATGTACTTTATAAATAACTACTCAAATCAAGGGAATAATAGTTAACATACATTAATATGACAACGACGCAAGGTGAGTTCCCAATATCAATGAGAGCAGTTGAAAAGAAGTGAACATCATTGTCTTCACTGTACTCAAAGAGCTGAAAGAGACTGTCGAAACAAAATTTACAGTGCAAAAACACCATTGAAAATTTGCGGAGGAAAATTATTTTCAAATATTACTTCCAACAGTAATAGAAAAGCTGTAACTGAAAATTTGAATGAGTATACGTAATAAAATACTCTCAGCCTCTCAGAACTAACACACTTAAGTTATAGTAAATGTTTAATTACTATACCTGAAAGGAATTAAAAGCGATTGAGGATGGCAAATGTTGAGAAGCTGTTGTAGCACAGTGAAATCAACAGGCTATCACGGTCTATTTTCTTTGGAAAGCAATCAAGGAATCTTGGAAAAATCAATGAGGTTCAAATGATTCTTCACCTGGAAAAATCACATTTTTAGATGATGATTCTAACACAAACACCTATAAAAATCGAAATAACAAAAGGACAATTAAACAACAAAAAAACCTGTTCCAGAGGCAATAGAAAGTTGTACCAATAGTATGATTAAAACATGTGTAATTTATAAAATAAACAGGAATATAGTAAAAAATACATACCTCAAACCTGCAAAATAAAAATTATTAAGAACAGACAGAAAATATACAAATAAAAATGAAGGCATACTACCTCACGACCTCAAATTTCTTTGTGGAAGCGAACTTCGAGAACAGGAAGTTGAATCGCCTATCGAAGATTATCCAGTCGGAGAAATCGATCATAAAGATCGGAAAATTCAAAAAAAAAAAAAAACGCATATTCATATATACCTCGCGGCCTCAAATTCGCAATGGAAGCGTCCTTCGAGAAAAGGAAATTAAAAAGCTTCTTGACGAATATCCACTCGGAGAAATCGCACACAAAAATCTGAAAAATCTACAAAAAGAAAACATGAATATTCATATATACCTCACGACCTCAAACTCGCGATGCAAGCGTCCTTCGAGAAAAGGAAATTCAAAAGCTTCTTGACGATTATGCTATCGCAGAAATCGCTCAGAAAGATCGGAAAAGTCTGAAAAAATATAACATGCATATTCATATATACCTCACGACATCAAACATCTGCAAAACAAAAAAATACAAAATAAATAAATTAATTCAACTATTATAAAGAGATACTTACCTTTACAGCGGTAAACAAATCAAACAAAAAACTTGGTAGAACAATAAATAAAAACTTACAATGCATGTGCAAACCAAAAAAATAAACAATCAAATTAGAAATTAAAAAAAAACATTAAAATAATTGCAGAAGAAATTAATACACGCAAGAAACTTTGACATCTGCAAAACAAAAAAAACAAAAAAAAACAAATTCTTATATAATTAGAAATAAAAAAAAAACATTAAAATAATTGCAAATGAAATTAACACTGGGGCAAAATAAAATAAAAACATCAATTAAGATAGCTTTAAGACATTAGAATGATTTATGAAGAACAATAAAATAATTAAAAACAATTAACAAATTAAAAAAAATGCATATAAAGTTCATAAAGACAGAAACTTAGCTGCAAACCTAAAAATAAAAATACCATATAATAAAATAATTAAATACATTACAACAAAAGAAAACAAATTAAAAAAAATACATATGAAGTTCAGACAGAAACTTAAACAAATAAAAAAACAGTGATCATAAAATTATACAATAAATTAATTCAAAGAAATACGATTATAAAGAGAGATACTTACCTTTAAAGCTGTGAACAAATAAAACAAAAAACTTTGTTGTAAATGAAATTATAATAGAACAACAATAAATAAAAACTACAAATAAAAAATACAGTGATCTTAAAATTGGCAAGAAACTATTATTAGCTTATTACACTACAAACCTAGAAAAATAGTAAGACCATATAAAGTTGTTAGAATTATTTATAATAAAGAATAATAAAATAATTAAATACATTACAACAAAGAAAAAAAATTAAAAAAATGCATATAAAGTTTATAAAGACAGAAATTTACATTAACAAATAAAAAAAACTGTGATAATAAAATTATACAATAAATTAATTCAAAGAAATACGATTATAAAGAGATACTTAAAGTGAACAAATCAAACAAAAAAACTTGGTTGTAAATGAAATTATAATAGAACATAGAGAACAATAAATAAAAACTTACCATGCATCTACAAATCAAAAAAATAAACAATCAAATTAGAAATTAAAAAAAAACATTAAAATAATGACAGAAGAAATTAATAAAGAGATACTAACTTGACATATCTACAAAACAAAAAAAATTCTCATATAATTAAAAATTAAAAAAAAACATTAAAATAATTGCAAAAGAAATTAACACAATTAAATAAACGCAAAAAATTCTCATATAATTAAAAATTAAAAAAAAACATTAAAATAATTGCAAAAGAAATTAACACAATTAAATAAACGCAAAAAATTCTCATATAATTAAAAATTAAAAAAAAACATTAAAATAATTGCAAAAGAAATTAACACAATTAAATAAACGCGAAACTTGGCATCAGCAAAATAAAAAAAATCATCAGCTTTAAAAATATTGAATTGCAGAGAAAAAAAAACTTTAATAACGCATTTGCAAAATAAAAAAAATCATCATAAAATATTGAATTACAGAAAAAAGATTTAATAATATTGAGAAAAAAATCCGCATCTGCAAAATAAAAAAAATCATCAAAAAATATTGAATTACAGAAAAAAGATTTAATAATATTGAATTGCAGAGAAAAAATTAATAACTCACGAATGAAATTTTAATGATGATGAAAAAGATTTTTAATAGAATTAATTCAGTTTAATATGGAAAAAAATGTGGGGAAAAAATTGGGGGCTTGGAAGAGTTTCTCCGCATAAGATTTGAGGGAGCGAAATTTGCAGAAAAAAAAACACGAAATATGCATACCTCAATTGGAATAGGAGGAAGGCGAGCGGCGGAGTAGTCGGAATTCGGGATGGAAGAGTCCTTCGATCGATCGTCAAGATCTGAAAAATATGAAAAAAGAAAACATGCAAATTCATATATATATCTAACGACCTCAAATTCATACCTCAATTGGAATAGGAGGAAGGCGAGCGGCGGAGTAGTCGGAATTCGGGATGGAAGAGTCCTTCGATCGATCGTCAAGATCTGAAAAATATGAAAAAAGAAAACATGCAAATTCATATATATATCTAACGGCCTCAAATTCGCGATGGAAGCCTCCTCGGAGAACAGGGAATTCGATCGCTTGGATGAACAGATCGGGGAACAAATTGGGGGCTTGGATGAGTTTCTTCGCATCTGATTGGAGGGAGCGAAATTTGCAGAAAAAAAAAGAAATATGCATACCTCAATCTGAATACGAAGAAGAAGATCGGAGGAGTAGTCGGAGTACGGCGGAGAGCAATCGGTCTGCACATGATGATCGAGGATGGGGCTGGAAGACGAAGATGAAGGGGGAAGACGATTCAGAAGAGAGAGAGAGAGAAAAATTATGTATCAAAATATGAAAAGAATTTTGAGGGGAGACTTTTTATTGCAGCGGTGAAAAAGGTGAAGAGAAGACAGTGTTTTTTACTGTTTCTGCATTGCATTACGCAAAAGCCATAAAAACTGATATTTAATATATGAAATTAATACTTTTTGAAGAATAAAAAATTAATAAAAGTTATAGTGTGAACGCAAGGATATGCCATTGATCACCTTGGGAGGCTGCGCTTCTCTTTTTATATATGTATAGATTTCATTATTTAACCGAATTAAAATATGGTTATTACCTAATATTATTGAGCTTATTAAACACATACATATATTAAACACATGTAAGGCTAAACACATACATATATTAAATCGAGCGAGCAAAAGTCGAGCAACTCGATCGAGTCGAGCTCTAGCTGCTCGATCGGGTCGAGCTCGAGCATGAAGAAAAAATTGCGAGTCGAGCTTGAGCACTCTCGAGCGGCTCGTCGAGCTCGAGTGTGGTAATTTTTTTTTCAGAATCGGCTCGAGCTTAAAGCTCGACTCGGTTCGGCTCGGCTCGGCTCATTTCCAGCCGAGTCGATAAATAGGCATTAAGGAATTTACAAATTTCTCCCCAACTATTTACCGTCTCCTTCCTCAAAAACCAAAGCTACGAGCTCATTACTGTTGGTAGACTGAGAGGGATAAAAAAACAATGGCGATTACAGACGAGCAAACGTCGATCTGGGAAGAAATTGACCGTGCCGAAAAGTAATACAACTTCTGTATAATTTTATCATATATTAATTTTTCTGGAATATTACAATATCTATATGTTTACGATGCGAATTCGCAGTTATCTCGTTTGCTGCATGTTCGAAGAGGCGGCTCCTCTAGCTTCATCTATACTCGAGCGATTGCTGGGAAAAATTGACTGCAGTGGTAAGGGTTTCGAGGTTTCGGAGAATCAGTGGGGGGATATGGTCGAATCCGCTGGAATGGTTTTTGTGCAATCCTTGAAACAATTAGGAAGGTACATACAACCTAAAATCCTTTCATTTTTATTACTTGATTTTGTTTGGGATTTGGATTTGGATTTGGATGCATAATCACTTTCTTGAATTCCGTGCCTATCCTTGTGTAATTTGCAGGACAGCAGAAATTCTGAAGGAGCTCAAACTGTTATTTGGTTCACTGAATGTCATCCCTGTTCAAGTTTTCGTCACCGGGTACGATTCCTTTTCGCCAATTTATACTGTGAAGCCCTTAATTTCGAACGAATATATTTCAATTTCACACTTTACTTGTGGGAGAAACATTGAGTTTTGGGCTGCCTTTAGGGGTTTCTAGTTAATACCTTACTCGCCTTGGCTAAATAGAAAACGCTGTAGCAAAATTTATGTTAATATGAAGGTTCAATGTGTTATGCCCTTGCGGTTACAACTGTTCTCTGTTTTCCCTTTAGGGTATGCTTTCAAATGTCGGAGAGCCTTTCGTCTATTGTTCAAGGCTTTCTTGAGGAATTCCTCAACACCTGGATATATGTGGATGGCCGATATTATCCCTTCCCGGGAGCAGAAGTTGGTGAAGGTTCTCCCTCTAAGTTTTCTATCGGTGTTGACGAGTACTTAGAAGTTGTTGAGCTTTATGCAATAACTCTTCTTGCAACAACTTTAAAAGACACAGATCTTGCTATATCTTGGGTAGAGAAAGCCACACTGCCCATGGATAAGCAGCAGGTAAGATAATAAGTATATTTTCTTATAATGAAATTTTATTTTGCTTTAGAGTGATTCTCCTGATACTGCAGGTTTTGTTTGCAATCATTGAAGGTGTCTACTGATCAAAATTTCTGACTTTAATCATTCCTCAAAAAGTTCAAATACATTTGAACTCAGGATTTCTAAGAAGTCATAATTAAAATATTGTCACACTCATAGGTGTTAAACAATTTTTCTGGAGCAATTTAACTGTTACAATTTTATGATAACAAGTTGCTGAATGCCAGAAACTGCACTTTGTTGAAACCTGACACATTTAATCGAGGGTATCTTTTCCAATGGAAACCCAATTTGCTTTCTTTCATTTTCCTTCTTATTTATATTATTTGCATATTTTATGTTTTATGTTCTGATAATGCGCATTTACAAATTCCTCCTCTTAGTTTTCTCAGGAACTTTTGAGGCGAGTACGTTTCATGAACTCTTCTAATGTGACCACTTCATACCAAACATCTATATCATCTCAGCTGGCAGATGACTCCCCAGGAGATCAAACATATCTTCAAAACGACATTGGTTCTAAATCCCTTTCAGCTGGAGTTAATATTACAACAAAGGATGAAATTCTGAAGCTTTCTAGACAAAAGGTTCCACGCTTCTGGTGGTTTCGTACCATCAGGATAAAGTTGGGGAACACTAAATTAGTTATATCCACTGGGAAACTGCTAATGGCTTCTCTGCTGTTGCTTATGTACTACATCACGAGGAAAAAGCAGGCTGTGTTGAAGAGGTAAGAGTATTTTTTTTTGGCTGGGCCTTGAAAAGCAATAAAAGGAGTGTTAATGATTTATATATTAATTGTGCATGCTCCTATAACTCCAAATTAATGGGCTCACAGCTATACTACTACAATCTTCCCCCCAAGAGGGATTGGGTAGCTTCGTTCTGACATGTTGATAAAATTAATAAGACAGATATATTTTTATTCAGGTGTTGAGGGTAAATATTTAGTGAAATATAGTTTCTATGTGTCTGTCAATGTAGATGGTAGTTATTGGATTGCATATATAAAGTCTATATTTGGTGAAATATAGTTACTATGTTTCTGGCAATGTGGATGGTAGTTATTGGATTGAATATGTAAAGTCTTCAGGCACAAGTGCTTAATATTTCTTTGGTGATCTTGCTAATGCATCTAAGGAACATGTCAAGGCTTTTCCTAACAGCTTACGTATTTACCCAAGCCTATGTATAAATACCTTTAGCAAGTTAGATCTTACATTAGACAAAATCTTGAAATATTTGGATGAAGATAATGAAGATGTAAATTATGGTTATTTGAGAGGTCAATTTACATGAGATTTTAATATTATGAGATAAATCTAAAAAACTAACCCTAAAGCTAAGGAACTGTTTCATTTCAGTTTAGTTCAGATTGCTTCAGTTTAGCTCGATTAAGTTCGTTTCAAATAAATTAAAATAAAATAAATAAAAAATAATTTGAATCAATAATTTCAGGTATAATGCTAGAATATTATTAATAATTTTTAAACCTTTTTTTACAATTTATAAAAATTATTACTATTATTTTTATAAAAAAATCAATTTAGTTCACTTCAGTCTTCAGTTCAGATCTATTAAATTCAGTTTAGTTCAACCAGTTTCAGTACAAAAGAAAAAGTCCTTAAGTCTAATTACAAAAGCCTATAGTTATTTTTTTCAAATTTATATATACCTCATTTGAGTGTCACACAACACCCTATGCGGTTTTTATATACATAATGAATACGTGTGTTCGGGGCATTGATGAAAGAGAAACAATTTTTCAAGATGTATTTGTAGTTTGAAAGTTACTGGATCTTCGGCAATTAGCCTTTAAAAAAAAATAGGGCTCCTATTAGGTTCCTCTTCTAGAATAATTTCCCAACACCATTGAACACCTGACAAACTCTCAATCATCTTGCTAAGTGTTGTATTAGACCTTTTGAGCTTGTTAGATCAGGTATACCCTTAACTCTGCTTAAAAGTCGTCTGTATTATCGTGAACATGAACTATCTTTTGGTGCTTGATCTATGTTCTACATCAAAGGAGGCATGATTTCATTGAAACATACATTTCATTTTAAGGTTTTTGATTGATCCGTCTTTTATTACTAATTATAAGAAAGAAAAAAAGGAACTACCGAATCCTTAGCTTGATGAAAGCCCCTCTTCAAAAACTTTAATAATAACACAATAAAATTATCTTGAAATGATTGATTTACATATAAAAAATTAGCAATGTTGCCATAGCTTGGGATACCATTACCTTGAACCCGCTGGTTTGAAGTAGACGATAAACGCGTCAATGCATGGCATTGGAGAAAAATGGAAAATATTTTGAGAAAGTGTTCGGTAGAAGATTCAACATGTTGCATGAATAATATCAAAGCATCATTATACTTGGGGATCACCATCTAATAGTATACACTTTGTCTCCTGTTTCAGGTTTCTTGTTGAGAAGGCTGTTTCCATAAAGAAGGCCCTAATAGATTTTTGGCAACTTGCATTTTCATACCAAGTGAACCCTCTAGCTGCTGTTCAAGCCTTGCCGACTGCAACACGTGGGAGCCACTGATGCACAAATTTTGCCTATATCTCAGGGTAGATCCATTTTGTGAACTGATTTCTTTGTTTTTTTGTATTCAATCACGCAAGAACCATGAAATGCATTTGGAGTTTGAGATCTATATACATATTTAGTACATTATGTCATAATTTGTTGCATGCTGCATCTTCGTTACAGGGTATTTTTGATAAGAACATAGGTATTAGGGTTAGTTTAGTCATGGAAAAACACTGTTATAATTACAGTCAAGCTTAAGTCTTCAGTAAAGCAATATACATGAGTAGCTTTTATTGCCCTTTGAACACACATGTATATTAATATTATTATCAGGAAAACAGTTTACATAAATCGCATAAAAATCCTTCTGGGGTCAAAATGTAATTATCCAAAAATGAAGAACATGATTTCAGTTTAACCATTTTGATTTTATTGCTAAGGCATTCGTTGTCAATTCTCTCGTGTCGATTACAATGGAAAAACTCAGCCATACGTCAGGCAAAAGGATCTAGGAAAGATGCCAACGTTATGCTAACAATTCTGAGTTTAATACTCTCCAGAAATATGTTGAAGAAATCTGCCATAATTTTCACTAATTGCAAAATCGATCCGCGCGCCTGGTTCGCTCTTATTTGGTACTGACTCAACACCTCTGCATCGTTTCCATTGTAAATTTTGTTTATTCTTCGTGAAATTTGAATTGATACTTGAAATTTCCAAACTATAATTCCTTCTTTTCTGCAGGTTGCTATATTTATGCTAGTTAAAGGCCTACCTCTCGAGCAAAAATATTCCACATTCCTTGCAAAAAAAAAAAAAACAATGGTCACAGTCCACTTTCCCTTAACGGCTCACCATCTGGCAATTATTTTACCACTAACCAACCACAAGTACTATTATTGGAACTCAGGATGAAGATCTTTCATTCCATTTTCTTCTCTTCTTTTTCCCCCCAAGAAAACCATCACCAAGATTCCTACGCCTCCCTCCGTCGGGCGGCGCACACACGAACGTGCGCGCACCACCGACCAAGATGGCCGGAAAGCGTGTATTTCTGTCCTCAAGCTTTAGCTCAATATTCGTTCTCCTCGTTGTCTTCTTTCATCTTGTCACTGTGGCATCTAGCGATTCATCAGAAGCGGAAACCCTAATCAAGTTCAAGGAGTCCTTGAAAAATGCTGGGGCATTGTCTAACTGGGACGCCTCTAAGCCCCCGTGCGATGGTTGGAATGGGGTTATGTGCGAGAAAGGACGCGTGTGGGGACTCAAGCTCGAGAACATGGGATTGAGCGGGATCATTGATGTTGAGTCTCTTAGTAAGCTTACGGGATTAAGAACAATCAGCTTTATGAACAACAATTTTGATGGCCCAATGCCGAGTTTGTCGAGTTTAGGCGTGCTCAAGACCATTTACTTGTCGGGGAATAAGTTTTCCGGGGAGATTCCTTCGAGCACGTTCCATTCGATGATGTCGTTGAAGAAACTTCATCTGGCTAACAATGCGTTTTCGGGTTCGATTCCTACCACATTGGCTTCACTGCCGAAGCTGATTGAGTTGAGGCTGGAAAACAATCAGTTTGCAGGTGAAATACCTAGCTTTCAAGACAAGACGTTGAGGGATTTTAACGTGTCGAACAACGAATTGGTTGGAAAGATCCCTGAAGCCCTCGAGACAATCGATGCTTCTTCATTCTCTGGTGAGTTGATTAAACTTCTCCTTTATGTATCTGCATTTTGGTTTCCAAACTTATTCAACCTGTCATTTCCGAACAGGCAACTCGGACCTATGTGGAGCCCCCTTGGAACCATGCTCTGCCAAGAAACATCAACCTCTACTAACAATAATAATCGTGGCAATACTAATGGCGGTGGCCCTGGCGGCACTCCTAGCTGTGATCATCATCCTCAGCCGCTGCAAGAAGCCGTCCCAAAAACAAGACGGGCCCGCCACCACTGCGGCTTCTTGCCAGCCACAAGACACAGTTGGCGATTTAAACAAAATGGAACGAGGCCATGGTTCTTCATCCCCCGACATGGGCAAGAAACCGGGCGTGAGGCTCACGTTCTTGAGAGATGGCGGAGACAGGTTTGAAATGGCGGACTTGCTTAAGGCTTCTGCAGAGGTTCTTGGAAATGGCACTTGCAGTTCGACTTTCAAGGCGGCACTGAACAACGGGAAGGTGATGGCGGTGAAGAGGTACAAGCAGCAGATGAACAAGGTGAGCAGAGAAGAGTTTAACGAGCACATGAGGAGGCTTGGGAGGTTGGACCATGAGAACGTGCTTCCGCTCGTGGCTTTCTATTTTAGGAAAGAGGAGAAGCTTCTGGTTGCTGAATTTATGCAGAATGGTAGCCTTGCCACTCAGCTTCATGGTATTTTTCTGTCACTCTCCTCAAACTGCATATTAACAAGGTTAAAACATGAATAAAAATCTGTCGTTTGATTAGTAATAGACAGAGATTTTGAACCCCGATTTCATCTGGTGCTTGAATGTTCAATTAACGAAGATGATATCATCACATACATATAAATTTAGAACCCAATTTCATCTGGTGCTTGATTATTCAATTTACAATAATCATATCATCATATATATAACAGAGGATCTTAAGTCCATTTTAAGACATGGTTTCTTGCTATAATGGTATAAAAAATACGCAACTGTGTTTATGATGTAATGTAGTATTCCTGTAACATATATTAGTTTAAGATGACGCGGATGAACAAAATAACCGATCATTTTGTTTTTCTCACCATGCTCTCTCATTCGATCGATTTTCGATCAATCACACAGTACATGATGGTGAAACTTGTTGCATTCTTGCAAATGCATGTATACAATGTCGTAAACACAATGTGAAGCACATGTAGTGACTAGAAAATATCTCATCAATACAAATTTTGTTTCTATCCTCAGAAAATAAATCCCGAGGCCTGCCCACCCCTGACTGGCTAACCCGGCTCAACATCATTAAGGGCGTTTCCAAAGGACTCCTTTACCTATACAACGAGCTCCCGAGCTTCACAGCCCAACACGGTCACCTGAAATCCTCCAATGTTCTCCTCGACGCCTCCTTCAAACCCCTCCTCACTGACTACGGCTTGATTCCCATCATCAACCAGGAACACGCTCAAACAAGCATGATCTCCTACAGATCTCCAGAGCAAAAGTCCAGCGGCCGGATCTCAAAGAAATCCGACATCTGGAGCCTCGGGATCTTGATCCTCGAGATCCTGACCGGAAAATCCCCGTGGGAAGGAGAGGCTGACCTGGCGGGCTGGGTGGAGACGGAGGTCAAAAATGGAGGGGCGGACGTGTTCGACAAGGACATGGCGGTGGGGCAGTACAGCCATGGGGAGATGGTGAAGCTGCTGAAGATAGGGCTGAGCTGCTGCCAGGTGGACCCCGACATGCGGCCGGAGATTATGGAGGTTGTTGACAAGGTTGAGGAGGTACAGGAAAAAGACGTGGACGATGATTTTTACTCGTCGTATGCGAGCGAAGGTGACATGCGATCGTCGAGAGGATTGTCGGATGATTTTAAGACGATTAATATATAGCTACTGGTTAAGACTTCGGAGCTACTCTTTCATCATATGAATCCTTTACTAATTATTTTTAAGTTTGATGCCTTCTCTGAGAAGGCACCGCCAGCAAAAACGAGCTCCACGATGCTCAATTTGCATGGATTTGTGTAAACAGTGACGAGCAATGCCATTGTTATTGCGAAGGTCGGTTAAACCTTTTTATTTTTGGTCCTGGGAGGAAGACATGGTAATGGAAATAATATATTTGTTAGGTATGGGGAGTGGACATCCGAACCGTCTTGAGAGCCTAAGTCTTAGCTTTTCGACAAATCTCTTGATGCCACTTGATCGTAGATTTGACGATGTATAGTACGATAGTAAAGAGAACCGAAAAAAAATCAACAATAAAAGAAGACAAGAAATTTACGTGGAAATCCAAATCGGAAAAAACTACGGGAGGAACGACGATAACTTTCACTATAATATTGCTCACGATTACACGAATTGATATGCACTCTAAAACCTTCTAATATCACACAATAATTATATCTCTCTTGCTAGGTGTTATTCGTATAATGAGAAAAGAAAAGAAAATCTCCAAAATACCGCTGGTAGAAAGCTGGGGCAAACGTGACAGATCTTGACGCAAACGCGTTGGAGCCTCAACAGTTTGGCGCAAATGCGCCAACCTGGCACGAACGCGCTGGAACACTATGACCGTTTTCCTCATTCGTTTCAACTCCGTTTTGACCGAATTTTTTCTGACATTAACTCCACGCGGTTTTGAGTCACATTCCAACACTGAAGATAGCAATGAGGAAAGCAGGTGATGAAGTCAAGGGAGCTGCATTGGCCAGTGACGCTTTCTTTCCATTCGGTAAATAAAATTCAGTATTTTATTTAATTTTTAATTGTGCATACACAAAAAAGAAGAAAATGTTGCTGAAAAAAAAAACGCAAAAGCTGTTTTCATCTATTAAACTTGTGTTGATTATTAACACATCCTGAAATGATACTGTTGAAAAAGCATGTCAAAGTGGGATCAGTGTAATTGCTGAGCCTGGTGGAAGTATGAGGGACGCTGATGCAAAAGGAAGCTGTTTTGCCGATCGTTGTAAGAGTTACGGAGTTTCTCTTGTTTTCACCAATGTGAGGCACTTTAAGCATTGATTACTAGAGGGCCAAAGGAAGCTGTTTTGCTGGTAAGGTGCAAGTTCGACTCAACGGGCTCATCGAAATGTTGTTGCTGGAGATTATCTGTTAGAGTTTTGATTTAGGGGGACGAGCGCTAGACTTTCTTCTGCAGGAGGAATAGGAATAGGAATAGGAACTGGAATAGGATCTTCTTGAAGAACCCTTAACCCCAGAAAAGTGGGCGGAACTTCCGAATGGAACTTTGACAAATCAACTGCGCCTGTGATCAGGGTTTTGTCGACATCGCTTTCTTGAACATCGAAAGGCGTTGGGGGGCATGATGATTTCGGCTGGTATTTTTTGTAGTGTCTTTGTCTTGCCGGTCTTCTGCTTTCAACCGCTTCTAGTGTAACATCTTCCATCCCGGGACAGTCAATAATGTTTAATACTTTGAGCGATGGGAATTGAACATCCCATGCCCAATCGCATAAATTCTGCAACTTGGGCAGGTTGCTCAGCTCCACCCGATGCAATTTACAGAATATTGTTTGTGGCCTTTCTTCAGATGTTTTTGCAATATCTTCGTCATCGTCTGCAATCACGTATACCATCTCACTGAAATTAGAGATACGTAGTGTTTCGAGATTGACAAGATTCCCAGCCACTGAGTATGAAAACAAATGCTTAATATGGTCACGGTCGCCCAAGTATCCTTGGATCTCTAGTCTCGTCAATTTGTCGAATGTAATCTGAAAATAAATAAACCATCATATATATATATATTACTGTATATATATAGAAGGGTTACTCACAACTTACGAAAACAATACCTGAGGTATTTAAAATAACAAAAAGCACAACCACGTACGTACCTGTGTGTTGTAAAACAAAGGAACACATTCACGAGCTGAATAAAATCCCACTTTGGTAATATGCAGTTTTTTCAGCGATGGTAATTGAATATCCCATCTCCCTTCACAAAAGTTCTGAAACTTGGGCAGATCATGGAGATTAAGCACTTCCAATTTATGGAATATTATTTGTTGTGGCTTTGTTTGAGATGTTTCTGGAGCATCGTCCTCTGTAACAACGTATGCCATCTCATTGCAAACATTGATATCTAATGTTTTGAGATTGACGAGATGTGCAGCTACTGAGTACGAAAATAAGTTGTTCATATTGTCACAATTATGTATTGTTAACTCCTCAAGGTTGCTGAAAAAAGGATGCAAGCTGAGGAATGTACTCTGCAAATAGATAAAAACAACACCTGAGGTATTTAGAATCAGAAATTAAAGGCCTTAATAATTATAAATAAAAACAATCAACTACGTGTGTGCATACGTACCTGTGTGTTGCAAAACATTTGAACACATTCACGAGCTGAATAAAATCCCACGTTATCAATAAATAGTTTTTTCAGCGATGGTAATTGAATATCCCATCTCCCTTCACAAAAGTTCTGCAACTTGGGCAGATCATGGAGCCTAAGCTTTTCCAATTTATGGAATATTATTTGTGGATTATTTCCAGATGTTTTTGCGATATAGTCGCCAATATCTGCAATCACGTATATCATCTCACTGAAATGAGAGACGCTTAGTGTTTTGAGATTTACAAGATTCCCAGCCACTGAGTATGAAAACAAGTTCTTAATATGGTCACCGTCTCCCAAGCATCCTTGTATATGTAGATCCCTCAAGTTGTCGAATGTAATCTGAAAATAAATAAACCATCATATATAGAAGGGTTACTCACAATATTTAGAATCACAAATTAAAGGCCTTAATTATAAATAAAAACAATCAACTACGTACGTACATACGTACCTGTGTGTTGTCCAACAAATGAAGATTTTCACGAGCTGAATAAAATCCCACGTTCTTAATGTACAGTACATTCAACAATGGTAATTGAATATCCCATCTCCCTTCACAAAAGTTCTGCAACTTGGGCAGATCATAGAGATTAAGCCATTCCAATTTATGGAATATTATTTGTTGTGGCTTTGTTTTGGATATTTCTGCGTGGTCACCTGCAATCACGTATGCAATCTCACTGCATCCTATGATTTGTAATGTTTTGAGATTGACGAGACTTAGAGCTACTGAGTATGAAAATAAGTTGTTCATATTGACACACTCCTCTATGTGTAACACCTCAAGGTTGCCGAATGTACTCTGCAAATAAATAAACCATCATATATGATAATTGCTAACAATTAAATTAAGTTAATAATTATAAATAGCAGAGTGATTGTAAGTTTATAATCAAATGTAAATTGAGCCTGCACCTATGCAAATTCCAAAATATGCTTTCAAAAATAAATGTAACAACTGAAGAGATGATCGATAAGTCTATCTCGACCAAAATAAAATAACAAATACAATACTCCTTTAATTTATTCACTATATATTAACATTTTTGGTAAAAATAAATTACGCATAGTACTACCTCTATCTCAAATAGATAGTCATACATCATTTGTAAATTACAAAGGAAGTATGACCATTGGTGTCATGTATATGTATTTCCAAAACCGCCAAAAAACACAAATCAAAAGGTTATGTATGTATGTATGTACCTTTGTGTTGCACAATATATGAATAGAATCATGGCCGCCCGAAGAACTCACATGATTTTGATGATCAGAAGCTTTACTAAGGCTTGTGAGCTTTGGACAATCTACTATTTCCAAACTAACAAGCTGAGGGAACTCAATGATGTCAATCCCTTTGCAGAAATATGCCATGCTTCCCAAACCCTTAAGACTTAACGTCTCCAATCTTGGAAATGTGATGCATGAAGCACTATTCCCACCATCTTTCTCAATCCAGAACACCTCTTCCATCGACTCACAATTTTCGATTTCAAGACTCCGAAGTTGGGAGAGACTCCTTATTACAACCGACGACGAAAACACTCTGTGTAGCTTTGGACAGTATTGTATATCCAACTGAAAAAGCTGAGGGAACTCAATGATGTCAATCCCTTTGCAGAAATATGTCAGGCTTCCCAGACTCATAAGACGTAACGTCTCCAATTTTGGAAATGTGATGCATGAAGAAGGACTATTCCCATCATCTTTCTCAATCAAGAACACCTCTTCCATCGACTCACAATTATATATTCCAAGACTCCGAAGTTGGGAGAGACTCCTTATTACCAGCGACGACGAAAACACTCTGTGTAGCTTTCGACATTGTTTTATATCCAACCCAAAAAGCCGAGGGAACTCAATGACGTCAATCCCTGTGATGAAATATGTCAGGCTACCCAGTCGTTCAAGACGTAACGTCTCCAATTTTGGAAATGTGATGCATGAAGAAGGACTATTCCCATCATCTTTTTCAATCCAGAACACCTCTTCCATCGACTCACATTCTTTTATTTCAAGACTCCGAAGTTGGGAGAGACTCCTTATTACCACCGCCGACGAAAACACTCTACGTAGCTTTCGACAGCCCAAAATCATTAAGTGGCTAAGATTGGGGAGTAAAATGTCTTGGCTTTTGGATCCATATGGAATCGGGTCGTGACATATTTCTTCTAACTTGGGAAGATAACTTAAATACAACTCTTCCAACACAGGGAAAACACCGATTCCCCAATCAGTTGAAGCAGACCTCACCAATTTCACCACGGTCTGACAATTTCTAAACTCCAAACATTTCAAGTTCTGATGGCCTGAAAAATCATAACCGTTAGAATCGAATCCATTAATGCATAGATGTTCGACCGTCCTTGCAAACACAGCAATCCAATTAACTAAACTTGGACACATTTGTAAACTGAACGATAATTTCTTCTCATGAGACCTTGTACTATATGTTTGTTGCAATAGTGAACCACCCACTCGTATGTTGTATTTTACTATCTTTAAAGACAGTTGCAATACTTGTGCGTCTAAAGACCAATCCACTATTTGAATCTCCAAACATGTCAACTTCGACAAGGAGTGAAGCTCGGCTAGCGACGCATTGCATCTTTCGTTTTCTATTTCCTTTGATTCCCATCCCGTGAAGCTATCGACCATCTTCAACTCCTCAAGTTGACCCAACCTCGATATCACACCTGGCACTATTGTTTTGAGATTATCGCAATCTGTGACTTCTAAGAGCCTAAGGCGGTGTAATCTCCCAATCTCCACCGGCAACTCCGTAATTAAGCGACAAGCTTCGCAACAAAGAATTTCAAGACATGATAACTCACCAACAGCAGATAATGTCTCCAAATGACACATATATAGATGCAGGGTGCGAAGATTTTCCAGCAATCGATGATTTTCCAGCGATCGCATGTTTTGTGGTGTTAATCCAAATGAAAAACGGGTTATAGACAACACTTTGAGTTGTTGCATACCTTTGAAAATATTATCACTCAACGGATGAAATGCAGATTTATAATCTGGGTTATACACCCACAAGTAGCTAAGGTTCGGCAAAATCAACCCCATAGGAAAATCAAATCGACTTTGATTTTGAAACACCGAAAGCATACTGCAGTCATTAATGTGAGGATTTAGTTTTGACCTGTCGAGTGAGATGGAATCGAGAATAGCGTGAATATTTTCCTGTTTAGCAATGAAATTGGCCACGTCGCGGACCACATCATGCATTCTGACAAGGTGTTCATTCCAACAATCTAATAGCAGAAATCGGCTTTTGAGAATATCGACCAACCGAGCTATTTTGTTTCTTGCTTCTTCCAAATTATTAATATCTCCAAGGATGCCTAATCCAAATCCATACAAGGCCAAGTGCTCGAGGCTGATTTCATGATCATCGGGGAAAGAAGAGCACAAAAACAACAATGATTTTGCATGCGAACTCTCCAATAAATCAAAACTGAACTTAATGGGATTATAAACTTCCTTAATAAAACCTGGGATATCCTCTGGGTTATTGCGTTGCAATTGATTCAAAGCATCTGACCAAATACGTTTATCTGCTTGACCTTTTAGTGCCCTGGAAACAGCTACAAGTGCGAGCGGCAAACCCTTGCACTCTTTTACAACATCCCTTGCGGTGGGAAGCAAGTTGGGATCATCTTCCAAGCAAGGAAGTTCTACTTTTTCTTGGAACATAGACCATGCTTCTTCATCAGATAAGATTTGTACTGTAAAGACTCTTTGAGCATTCATTTGATGAAGAACACCCCTGTCTCGAGATGTTAAAAGGATTGTACATAACCGACTTTCACAAGGTATTCCTAAATCCTCCAAATTAATTCTTTCCCAAACATCATCGATAATTATGAGCTTTCTGTTTTCACCGAGTAGCCTATCCCGCAACCGAATAGCTCTTGGTGCTAGCGTTTCCTCTTCAAATTTTAATCCCAACCAATCAGCAATACCATGCTGAATCTTCAACATGTCCACTTGTTGACCGACAACTACCAAGAGGACTTCGCCGAAGAGAGCTTCATCTAATTCCTTGGCTCTGTTCATGATTTGATTGGCCATAGTGGTCTTTCCAACCCCTCCCATACCGCACAACCCAATGACGTTAACATTCCTTTCTCTCATAGCGAAGATGATGTCATCCTCGATCTTGTTTCTGGACTCAATCCAACCGCCGGGAGCTGGAGGAATCTGAGGACGTCCCATTGCTGCTGGCAGTGGGGGATTCGATACGTGATCCAAATCACAAGTATCTCGAAGATGGTTCATGGATTGAGCTGTCTTTATAGCTTTCTTGCTGAGAGAATAACGTGACTTGAGATTGAAAATCCCCGGCTTCTGAGTCGTCCCAATTCCAAGTGTCAGGACTTGCTGAGTCTCCGCAGCCATTGCTAACCAAGTCTCCGCTTGACTCGAGATGGGTTTCCCGTTCCTCTTGGCCTCATCGACTCGCGCCTGGAGGTCGGCCTTCTTGTCTGCCAGAGATTTATCGGCATCATCCAGAGCTTTGACGTTGGATTGAAAGCAGCATAGATAATTGAGCTGCTTCTGAAAACATTTTCCGATTTCGATAGCCGGTCCGACGAGGGAAGCCACGGCTCCTAGAATTGCTGCAGCTGCCATCTCTTACAACAAAGATCTGAGAATTAAGGTTTCAGTGTTTATGAAAGATAGCTTGGAGAGTTGGAGTGTGTTTTGATTAGCATGTACTGTAGTATGATTGTATGTTGTGTACGTATAGATCTAATAATATTAAAGTCATTTGGTAGAACCCAGTCAACCCACCACCAACTTCAAAAAATATCCCGTCAATTATTTTTGGATAATAAGAGGTGTAGAGTAGAGGACACTTGAGAAAAAGAAAAAGAAAATCTAAAGGAGGTAGCATGTAAAATAAAAGCAGAGCATTATTGGCGTGGGGCACATTATAATAAATATATTTCGTCGGTTATTAAACGGTTATTCCTTTCTTGTGTTTAAAATCATCTTTTACCATATTATTAGAATTTAGATAAAAAAATAAGATTGCTTTTAATAATTAAAATAAATTATCAATTTTTAGCTTAATATAAAAAAAAGTAATAAATGTCTTGCATATATATAATTTAATGTATGAGTAATTTAGAGAAAAAATAAGAATGGTTTTTAGATTTTTACAAAAATATCCTTAGTTTAACTTTATATTAAAAAGGGTAATTAATTTATTGCATTTATATAACTAGTAACGCTGCCCCGTGCGATGCACTATTTTTGTTGAATTGATGCGTATATGAAAATTTTATTTTATTTCATAATTCTATTCTCACTCTAATTTGTATTGTGGGCATGCGACAGGATTATGAGAATCTCGTCCTGTCCTGATAATTTATATTCGAGTTGAGATCGAGACATCAGGACCTCCCAAAATTTAAATAAAATTATAAAATTAACAATTAAATTAAATATTATCGACTTATAAAATAATCAAAATACAAATAAAAAAAATTAAGTTTTTAAGAGAAATAAGTTTTTAATTTAACAATAAAATTAAATTGTTGAATTATTATTTCTATAAGTCAATTATTTTTTTTTATAATTCAAATTTCATAAGTATATGAGGTGATCTATTAAATTAAATTGATAAATAATAATAATTATTTTTGGTTAAATTATATTTCATTCTTAACTAAATAAAAATAAATTATGAAAATAAAGTATAAAATCTCATTATAGAAGATATTTTATTTATTTGATTATTTTTAATATTTAAAAATTCGATACCATCATATTGATCTCACCTACAGTGAAAAAAATATAGAACGAAAAGAGCAAGATTCGAGAATCGTGATTAAGCTGTGAAAATGACAGATCAAGGTCGAGAACCACCGCAAATGCGGCCCATACTTAATTTGCTCATCGAAAATAGAACTGTAAAATAGAAAAAATTAATTTATTTATCTTCTGATCGATTAACATTGCAATTAGCAAATAGATATGCAAACCTTGCAATATAGCAAATAGATATGCAAACCTTTCCATAGTCCTCGTTTGTTTTATCAATTCTATACTTACTGAAAATAATCACATTCCAAACGGACTGTAGGCTAAAATTCCAATTCAATTTATGAGATATTGAAAAAACAATCTATTAATAAATTATTCATTAATTTGATTCTGCAAAAAAAAAATCCAAATTTGAATTAGAGAAAAACGAAAAAATGCATAATGAAATAATTAAAGCGTACATGAAATTTTGGAAAAGATAAAAAAAATCCGACGAATATATATACGAAAAAATATTGAAGCATGAGAACATGTAATACCTCGTCGAATTGATCTCGAGATGTTATATGAAATTTACTGAATATAAAAACATCCCAACGAATTATATTAATGTATAAATTTTGACTTAATAATAATATTATTATTTTTATTTATAATTTATAATTAAATATTATTATTTTTATTTATAATTTATAGTGTGAACACAACACTATTAAACTTTTCTTATTGGTACCGTGGCAGGGAGAGATTCAGGAATTATATATGTATAGATTAAATACCATGATATTTAATCTAATCACAATTTAGGTAGTCTATTCAAATTTGAATAGTCCTTTTTATCCTTTGTATTATATCAATTTTATATGATTTTTATTACATACCTTATATAATTTATTGCATAGGAAATCTTAAACGTTTTCTCAAGATTTTTCATATCAATCAACGAATCTTTTTTGGATTTGTAGTTTAGGTTTGAGATTTGAATTTTTTTTCAAAATTTCTCAGTAACTAGTCGTGGTCTTTCAACTGTAATCCGCAAGTAGTGTTTCTCACTAGCCGTAGTATTTCTCTCATTCACGAAATCGTTCTTGTTCTTGATCCATGTAGTGTTTCGTCTGTAACCCTCAGGTAAATCGTTTTTTTCTTCATTATTTTTGCTTGAAATCGAACCCAAAATTATCCGTGAAGTCGAATTTAGTCTCTGATATTTCAATCAATCAACCCAAAAGTCTCATGAAATTAAGAATTGTGCAGTGACTTTGAAATCTCGATTCAAATATATGAGAAGTGTTTTTTTTTTACTTTTTTTTACAGTTGTTTAATTCAATTCGATCATTATATGTAAACTGTTAGCTTTTAGGAACGTAACCTGGCTCTAATACCACTTGTTACGGGACAAAGCTCTGAACGCCACACGATCAAGACCGGTGCCACTAGATACTACTTGTTGCAGATCGACGATGTATAGTACGAATAATAATGCGGAACCCCGAAAATAACTCAACAATAAAATAGAAGGAGACAAGTAAAGAAGACAAGGAATTTACGTGGAAACCCAAATCGGGAAAAACCACGGGAGGAACGACGAGAACTTTTACTATAATATTTCCGATGATTACAAGGATTGATATCCACTCTAAAACCCTCTAATCTCACACAATATTATCTCTCTCTATGATGATATTAACTTGTGTTAACTCGTGTTGTTTGTGTCCATGGAGAAGCTCTCTTTATATAGGAGGGAGTCCTAATTATTGTATGGAAACAATAATTCACGCCCATGCTATGCCTTGTAGGAGAAGGAAACCAAAACGGATCAAAATAGGAAAACTTTCCTATTTCTCGCGACTGGATAAAATGGCGACCGCCGTTTTTAAACGGCGGTCGCGGGACCCAATTCGGCGGTCGCCGAATGCCTAACGGCGGGCGCCGAAATGCCCAAAAACTCCCAGTCCGCGATCCAACATACGATGTTTCTCCGGCGGTCGCCGACACCCCTTCGGCGGCCCTGAACATATTTAAAAATTCGATACCATCATATTGATCTCACCTACAGTGAAAAAAATATAGAACGAAAAGAGCAAGATTCGAGAATCGTGATTAAGCTGTGAAAATGACAGATCAAGGTCGAGAACCACCGCAAATGCGGCCCATACGTAATTTGCTCATCGAAAATAGAACTGTAAAATAGAAAAAATTAATTTATTTATCTTCTGATCGATTAACATTGCAATTAGCAAATAGATATGCAAACCTTGCAATATAGCAAATAGATATGCAACCCTTTCCATAGTCCTCGTTTGTTTTATCAATTCTATACTTACTGAAAATAATCACATTCCAAACGGACTGTAGGCTAAAATTCCAATTCAATTTATGAGATATTGAAAAAACAATCTATTAATAAATTATTCATTAATTTGATTCTGCAAAAAAAAAAATCCAAATTTGAATTAGAGAAAAACGAAAAAATGCATAATGAAATAATTAAAGCGTACATGAAATTTTGGAAAAGATAAAAAAAATCCGACGAATATATATACGAAAAAATATTGAAGCATGAGAACATGTAATACCTCGTCGAATTGATCTCGAGATGTTATATGAAATTTACTGAATATAAAAACATCCCAACGAATTATATTAATGTATAAATTTTGACTTAATAATAATATTATTATTTTTATTTATAATTTATAATTAAATATTATTATTTTTATTTATAATTTATAGTGTGAACACAACACTATTAAACTTTTCTTATTGGTACCGTGGCAGGGAGAGATTCAGGAATTATATATGTATAGATTAAATACCATGATATTTAATCTAATCACAATTTAGGTAGTCTATTCAAATTTGAATAGTCCTTTTTATCCTTTGTATTATATCAATTTTATATGATTTTTATTACATACCTTATATAATTTATTGCATAGGAAATCTTAAACGTTTTCTCAAGATTTTTCATATCAATCAACGAATCTTTTTTGGATTTGTAGTTTAGGTTTGAGATTTGAATTTTTTTTCAAAATTTCTCAGTAACTAGTCGTGGTCTTTCAACTGTAATCCGCAAGTAGTGTTTCTCACTAGCCGTAGTATTTCTCTCATTCACGAAATCGTTCTTGTTCTTGATCCATGTAGTGTTTCGTCTGTAACCCTCAGGTAAATCGTTTTTTTCTTCATTATTTTTGCTTGAAATCGAACCCAAAATTATCCGTGAAGTCGAATTTAGTCTCTGATATTTCAATCAATCAACCCAAAAGTCTCATGAAATTAAGAATTGTGCAGTGACTTTGAAATCTCGATTCAAATATATGAGAAGTGTTTTTTTTTTACTTTTTTTACAGTTGTTTAATTCAATTCGATCATTATATGTAAACTGTTAGCTTTTAGGAACGTAACCTGACTCTAATACCACTTGTTACGGGACAAAGCTCTGAACGCCACACGATCAAGACCGGTGCCACTAGATACTACTTGTTGCAAATCGACGATGTATAGTACGAATAATAATGCGGAACCCCGAAAATAACTCAACAATAAAATAGAAGGAGACAAGTAAAGAAGACAAGGAATTTACGTGGAAACCCAAATCGGGAAAAACCACGGGAGGAACGACGAGAACTTTTACTATAATATTTCCGATGATTACAAGGATTGATATCCACTCTAAAACCCTCTAATCTCACACAATATTATCTCTCTCTATGATGATATTAACTTGTGTTAACTCGTGTTGTTTGTGTCCATGGAGAAGCTCTCTTTATATAGGAGGGAGTCCTAATTATTGTATGGAAACAATAATTCACGCCCATGCTATGCCTTGTAGGAGAAGGAAACCAAAACGGATCAAAATAGGAAAACTTTCCTATTTCTCGCGACTGGATAAAATGGCGACCGCCGTTTTTAAACGGCGGTCGCGGGACCCAATTCGGCGGTCGCCGAATGCCTAACGGCGGGCGCCGAAATGCCCAAAAACTCCCAGTCCGCGATCCAACATACGATGTTTCTCCGGCGGTCGCCGACACCCCTTCGGCGGCCCTGAACATATTTAAAAATTCGATACCATCATATTGATCTCACCTACAGTGAAAAAAATATAGAACGAAAAGAGCAAGATTCGAGAATCGTGATTAAGCTGTGAAAATGACAGATCAAGGTCGAGAACCACCGCAAATGCGGCCCATACGTAATTTGCTCATCGAAAATAGAACTGTAAAATAGAAAAAATTAATTTATTTATCTTCTGATCGATTTACATTGCAATTAGCAAATAGATATGCAAACCTTGCAATATAGCAAATAGATATGCAAACCTTTCCATAGTCCTCGTTTGTTTTATCAATTCTATACTTACTGAAAATAATCACATTCCAAACGGACTGTAGGCTAAAATTCCAATTCAATTTATGAGATATTGAAAAAACAATCTATTAATAAATTATTCATTAATTTGATTCTGCAAAAAAAAAAATCCAAATTTGAATTAGAGAAAAACGAAAAAAATGCATAATGAAATAATTAAAGCGTACATGAAATTTTGGAAAAGATAAAAAAAATCCGACAAATATATATACGAAAAAATATTGAAGCATGAGAACATGTAATACCTCGTCGAATTGATCTCGAGATGTTATATGAAATTTACTGAATATAAAAACATCCCAACGAATTATATTAATGTATAAATTTTGACTTAATAATAATATTATTATTTTTATTTATAATTTATAATTAAATATTATTATTTTTATTTATAATTTATAGTGTGAACACAACACTATTAAACTTTTCTTATTGGTACCGTGGCAGGGAGAGATTCAGGAATTATATATGTATAGATTAAATACCATGATATTTAATCTAATCACAATTTAGGTAGTCTATTCAAATTTGAATAGTCCTTTTTATCCTTTGTATTATATCAATTTTATATGATTTTTATTACATACCTTATATAATTTATTGCATAGGAAATCTTAAACGTTTTCTCAAGATTTTTCATATCAATCAACGAATCTTTTTTGGATTTGTAGTTTAGGTTTGAGATTTGAATTTTTTTTCAAAATTTCTCAGTAACTAGTCGTGGTCTTTCAACTGTAATCCGCAAGTAGTGTTTCTCACTAGCCGTAGTATTTCTCTCATTCACGAAATCGTTCTTGTTCTTGATCCATGTAGTGTTTCGTCTGTAACCCTCAGGTAAATCGTTTTTTTCTTCATTATTTTTGCTTGAAATCGAACCCAAAATTATCCGTGAAGTCGAATTTAGTCTCTGATATTTCAATCAATCAACCCAAAAGTCTCATGAAATTAAGAATTGTGCAGTGACTTTGAAATCTCGATTCAAATATATGAGAAGTGTTTTTTTTTTACTTTTTTTACAGTTGTTTAATTCAATTCGATCATTATATGTAAACTGTTAGCTTTTAGGAACGTAACCTGACTCTAATACCACTTGTTACGGGACAAAGCTCTGAACGCCACACGATCAAGACCGGTGCCACTAGATACTACTTGTTGCAAATCGACGATGTATAGTACGAATAATAATGCGGAACCCCGAAAATAACTCAACAATAAAATAGAAGGAGACAAGTAAAGAAGACAAGGAATTTACGTGGAAACCCAAATCGGGAAAAACCACGGGAGGAACGACGAGAACTTTTACTATAATATTTCCGATGATTACAAGGATTGATATCCACTCTAAAACCCTCTAATCTCACACAATATTATCTCTCTCTATGATGATATTAACTTGTGTTAACTCGTGTTGTTTGTGTCCATGGAGAAGCTCTCTTTATATAGGAGGGAGTCCTAATTATTGTATGGAAACAATAATTCACGCCCATGCTATGCCTTGTAGGAGAAGGAAACCAAAACGGATCAAAATAGGAAAACTTTCCTATTTCTCGCGACTGGATAAAATGGCGACCGCCGTTTTTAAACGGCGGTCGCGGGACCCAATTCGGCGGTCGCCGAATGCCTAACGGCGGGCGCCGAAATGCCCAAAAACTCCCAGTCCGCGATCCAACATACGATGTTTCTCCGGCGGTCGCCGACACCCCTTCGGCGGGCGCTGAACATATTTGGCGGGCGCCGTTTCCCAAATGGCGGGCGCCGTTTCCTCGGTTTCTCGGTTTTGTGTCAAAACACAACAAATCTCCACCTTGACACCAAACCGCAAAATCTCATCGCACATGTGAAATCCCATCACATACCACCAAGCCGCGAAATCACATCGCGCATGCGAAATCACATCGCACTACCACCAAGTCTCGTCCCTCGTCTTCCTCCAAACGCCCCAACGGGCCTAGTTCCTAGAAAATTGGACCTTCAAAGGTTCCCATGAATCGGAACATACATACCCGAGTGTCTTCTTCGAATTGTGAGCCCAATTCGAGATATACCCTCTCGACCGCTTTCCAAGCGCACATGGCTCACCAAGTTTAGAAACACTCCATAGATCGAGAAACACTCGATTCTTCTTGTCGACTTTCCTCACATGCCCAAGCCGCACATGGTCTAGTCGCGTAGACTCTTCATCCGAGAGCCTAGTCTTTCCCACGGTTACTTCGTTCACCGCTTCATCTTTATCTTTAAGCTTGGCCACTCCGACCTTACTTGGTTGCGCGCCTCTAAGCCGGATAGACTCTTCTACCAAGAGTCGGGTTTCGGCCCCGGTTACTTCCTTCACCGCGCCTTCTTGGAGGACATAAGGTCGTCTCGCCTTTTCGTTTCCTCCCAACACCACCAAAGCCTCTTCGGTAGCCTCATAAACTCCACCTTCTCCGGTGTAGCTAGTATCAACCTCGGTTACTTCCTTCGCCGAGCTTCCATCGATGACATAAAGACGACTCGTCTTTCTCCTTCCCCGCAATATTACCAAACCTCCTTTGGTAACTCTTAAAACTCCACCTTTACAAGTGAGTTTGTAGCCCTTCATATCAAGGGTACTCAAGGAAATCAAATTCCTCTTCAAGTCAGGGACATGTCTTACCTCGCCTAGCGTGCGCACCGTGCCATCGAACATCTTCAAGCGGATATTCCCAATCCCTTCGACCTTGCACGAGGTGTCATTAGCCATGAACACCGCACCATGCTCCAAAGATTCATAAGTCTCGAACAACGACCGGTCCAGACACATATGAAACGAGCAACCCGAGTCTAAGATCCAATCACCACACAAGTTGGAGTTCTCGCCTAGAGCCATTAGTAGTTCTCCATAGAAATTCCCATCTACTAATCCAACGTCACCGGAATCCTTATCACCGGAATTATTGTTGTTGCTCTCCTTTTTCTTCCACGCGTAGCACTCTGACTTTATGTGTCCCTTCTTCTTACAATAGAAACACGTCTTATTCCCGTGTCGCGACTTCAAATTACCCGAGTCGCTCCTTTTATCACGGTACTTCTTTTGGACGCTAAGTCCTTCACCCACATCGGGCATACCATCCTTGTTGGACTCCATCCTTTGTATGTTTTCCCTTGACGAGAGAGCCGAAGTTACGTCTTTAAACGTGAGACTATCTCGTCCATAGAGAAGCGTGTCCCGAAAAGCCGCCATGGAGGGGGGTAGCGAGCATAACATCCAAAACGCAAGATCATCATCTTCGATCTTCACGCCAATTTTCCCAAGGTCAGCTACACGCTCCTTGAATCTCGCTACATGGTCTTGAATCGACGACCCCTCCACCATCTTGAGGAAGTAGAGACTTCTCTTAAAGTGATGCTTGCTGGACACCGTTTTCTCAACGCACATCGACTACAACAACTCCCATAATTCCTTTGCGGTCTTCGCCTCCGTCATTTCCTCAGTCAACGAATCCGAAACATGAAGCCCTATGGTCGCCATAGCCATCTGATTGAGCTCCACCCACTCGTCATGCTTCATGTCTTTCGGCTTGTTGTCAACACCAAGTAGACAAACCTCTTTCTTAAGAGATCTGAGAACTAACCTCATCTTGTGTTGCCAAATAGGAAACCTCGTGTTGAGACTTAAATTCGGTAGATCGTACCTCACGCTCGTCATCGAAACCTTGCTCCGGAAGGTAGTAGGATCGTAGTCTGAAAGGTCACGGGATCGTTGCTTGGCTCTGATACCACTTGTTAGCTTTTAGGACCGTAACCTGGCTCTAATACCACTTGTTACGGGACAAAGCTCTGAACGCCACACGATCAAGACCGGTGCCACTAGATACTACTTGTTGCAAATCGACGATGTATAGTACGAATAATAATGCGGAACCCCGAAAATAACTCAACAATAAAATAGAAGGAGACAAGTAAAGAAGACAAGGAATTTACGTGGAAATCCAAATCGGGAAAAACCACGGGAGGAACGACGAGAACTTTTACTATAATATTGCCGATGATTACAAGGATTGATATCCACTCTAAAACCCTCTAATCTCACACAATATTATCTCTCTCTATGATGGTATTAACTTGTGTTAACTCGTGTTGTTTGTGTCCATGGAGAAGCTCTCTTTATATAGGAGGGAGTCCTAATTATTATATGGAAACAATAATTCACGCCCATGCTATGCCTTGTAGGAGAAGGAAACCAAAACGGATCAAAATAGGAAAACTTTCCTATTTCTCGCGACTGGACAAAACGGCGACCGCCGTTTTCAAACGGCGGTCGCGGGACCCAATTCGGCGGTCGCCGAATGCCTAACGGCGGGCGCCGAAATGCCCAAAAACTCCCAGTCCGCGATCCAACATACGATGTTTCTCCGGCGGTCGCCGGCACCCCTTCGGCGGGCGCTGAACATATTTGGCGGGCGCCGTTTCCCAAATGGCGGGCGCCGTTTCCTCGGTTTCTCGGTTTTGTGTCAAAACACAACATAAAATTTCATATATGAAATACCACACAATGAGATCCGTGAGCGACTGGTTGACCGAATAACCTATGTCCCACACCGCGGTGGGATTGACGACGGAGACGGAATCGAGTTGGAAACGAGGTATCTTGTTTTTCTTCGATGTTGTGATTAATACAATAAAGAAGACCGCCAAAGCCACAGTACTGGCAACAACACCCCAGAATGCACGCTTGATTTCTGAGTTCCGTTTATCATAATCAACGCCGGTGGTAGAAAGCGGTGGCGGCGAGTCGACCGGGTAGCCGTAGGCGACGAAGATATGTTGTTGATGAATTGGAATAATAGGGTTAGGTCGATTCGTTCCCAATGCAGATCGATCTGATCGAGCTAGTTGTTTAATTGAGCTTTGAAATCTTTCAAATGGGTCTTATATAGATTGTAAGTAATGAGAGTGCCCCCTTAAGAAGTCAGGTGTCAGTCGGGTGTTTTATCTATTCGATCATGTAATATTTCAAGCCAACACAGTTCATCGACGCACGGTGGTCGGCGGAGAAAACAAATAGGCGTTCCCTCTGTCCTCGACAGGATGCTACGAGGCTACCGCGACCGGGAACTAACACGCTAGAGGCGCACGCATGTTAATTTATTTGTAGATGTATGTTGCGATTTTTGTAGTTTGTATTGTACTTTATAAGATATGGTGAAGCTGCTGAAGATAGGGCTGAGCTGCTGCCGGAGGTTATGGAGGTTGTTGACAAGGTTGAGGAGGTACATGAGAAAGATGTGTGATGAGCCATTTTATTTGCTCATCTTAGAGCATTTTTACACCCTTTATTGAGTCAGTTTGAGTCGGTAACGTGTCTGCGAGGGCACAATTGGGTGTTTGGGCAGAGTGTGTGTGGATGCAGGTAACAGGTGGCGCACCGGGCAAAAGAGGCAAGAAAATCCCCTTCTTTGGGCAAATCAGATTCTGGAGCGGTAGTGACAAGCAACAGTTTGACCACATCGGGCAAATGGGTAAGGTCATGAAGCAGAAGACCCAGAATTCTTACCAAGTATCGTGCCTGGTCCGACCATCTGTGGAGGAGAAGAAATACCTGCGGATTTCAGTTTGGGCAGAAGCGGCTGTTGACAGGAGATTCGCTGCGGGCAAGCTGGCAACAACCAGAATCCCTGATTTTGGGGGATCTCACTTATCCCCAACTCCTTGACCGCTGACGCCTATTCTTTAGGGAAGGAGAAACAGCCGCGGATTCAAAATTCAAATTGAAGTCTTTAAAAGCTGGGGCACGGTGGGCAGCAAAGACACACAACATTACGCATCGAGAAATCGAAAGAGCCGCCGGTCCCGCAATCCGTCGTCGTCGCCGGAGTAGTCGCCGGAGAGAGATCGGAGCTGTTCGTCAGAGTCTCCTTTCTTTGTTTTGAGTAGATCCAGCCAGCCCTGGGGCTGAGAAACAATCTATTTTTATGCTTTGTTTTTAAGTTTTCAATTCCATTTTCGTTTTACTTCAAAAACGTTTTTACGATTTGAAGCACGAATAATATAGTTCGAGTTCCCTTATTTATTTTGTCTTTTATTTTCTGTATGATTGGCTAAGTTATTCGTGCATCTGGGCAGGGGCGGATCGAAGGAGATTTAGGGTTTTTAGTTGAGTCGTGAGGTTGATGGGGCTAGAGTAGCCGGTTGGGGGTTTGTTCCCGAAGCAAAGTTGGTTGAGGATTATTTCTGGGCAGTTTGGGCAAACTAGGACGACCACTAGTGAACCTTTACAAACTGGGATACCGGTGATTGGCAAACCGCATAGATGTACCTTGTAGTATTGTTGCGGGCATAGCACTAGAACTTGCTGGAGATTGCGGTCGTATGACTCGGAGTTCCGAGCATGATATTGGCCGAGCGGGTCTGTCTAGAGGGTAATGCGGGTTTGGGCAAACTAAATCCATGTTTGGTTGCATAGGTTATCGAATTGTCCAGATCTAAGGGTTTAGGCATAACGTTAGCTTGCCTTATCTTTAAACTGTAAGGATAGATAAGGGGTGGGGCAATTTTTGGGCGTGACGCGGACCACTGTTGTCTTTTTAAAGCATCCTATAACTGCTGACAAACCGCTGGTAGAAATCCTTAGTGCCTATGACCGGCAGTTTGCCCTAATGATCCTGAGTGAAGTCATCTGCCCGGATGCCTTGTTTACCATTTGATTTAAGTTTACTTTTTAGTATCCTGCTAGATCTGAGTGTTTGCTTTGTTTACTTTTAGTTTTATTTATTTGCATGTTAGTTTGGTTAGCCGTAGTTAGGTCAAAGTGTTGAAACGATTGCAAAACTGCTGTGCCCACAGCAACCAAAAATCAAATCTTTTTTGTGACAACCCCTTGGGCAAAGCCGAGATCACCTACTGTAATTGCCTCCTTGTGGGACCGACCCCACGTACTTACCATTATCTACTCTTTTGTAGTGATTGTGTACTGGCTAAATATAAATTTTCATTTTGACCGGCGCGTGTGCTCAAACGACAAGCATACAGGCTCGTCAAAATTGGCGCCGTTGCCGGGGAGGCAAATTTCCAACAGTAAGTCGTCTGTGCTAACAGTTTGACTTGTTTTTTTTATGCAGGATTCGACTTCGGGCAAAGAGATTGTACCTTGGTACAACCCTGAATCGAAAAGACCGCAAAGCGAATCCTAAAAGAGACAAGGCTAGCCAAAGCGTTAGCACGTGCCGCCCAAGAAGCTGCCCGAACACCAAGGGCAGAAAATCCGAGAAGGGCAAGGAGAGGTGAACCCATTACCCCACCAAGACCTTCACCGGAACCAACCACGATGTACGGTCCACACAACCGGACCCTCAGGGACATGATGTTCCCTGCCAATCTGAATCTCCGTCCACTGGGCATCACTTTGCCCGCCATAGCAGAGAACTGGGAGATGAAACACAATTTCATCCAAATACTGCCGAAATTCAACGATTTGCCCATGGAAGACCCTCAGAGGCACCTTCAGGACTTCGAGTTGGCCTGTGGAACCATAAGGGGAGGACCCCCTTTGAGTGAATACATCCGACTGCTAGCCTTTCCCTTTTCACTAGGGGATGGAGCAAGGGAGTGGCTCTACACTCTACCCGAAGGGAAAATTACCACTTGGGCACATCTCCAACAGGCATTCCTGGAGAAGTACTTCCCTGTCGCTAGAATTCAACACATGAGAAGGAATATCAGCAGCATTAAGATGGGGGCAGGCGAAGAATTCCCTGCATACTGGGGGCGCTTCAAGCAGATGCTGGAAAAGTGCCCTCAACACCAAATCCCAGACCACGATTTGATTCAGTATTTTGTGACTGGTCTGAGGATGCACGAGAGGACACTTCTACATGCTGCCAGTGGGGGGGTCAATCCTGAATAAGAGTGCTGAGGAAGCATTTAGACTCTTTAAGGAAATGGCGGAGGAATTCAGAGAGGATGGAAGTGAGTTGCCCAGGACCAATTTGGGGACAACCACCGCTGCGGACTCTAAAATCGACAAACTGTGCAGCGCAATGGAGAAGTTTATGAACAGTATGGCCACCGGGCCAAAGAGAGGAGTGAAAGCTTGTCAGATCTTCCAGGGCGCAGAGCATGCCACTGATGAATGCCCCATACTGTATGACGAGGAGGTCAAAGCAATGGGGCAGAGTAACGGTAATGGGCAAGGAAAGGGGAGACCATACTATGATAATAGGTATGGGAACAACAACAACTACAATGAGGGGCATAATGGAAACCAGAATTTCCAGCGTTACAATCAACAAGGGCAGTACCAACAGCAAGGCCCCGGGATGTACCACCAGCCCGCTCAGACCAAAGGGCCTACCTTTTCTGAAATGATGGAAACTTTGGTCAAAGAGAATATTAAGTTCTAGCAAGAGAATGCCAAAGCCCACCAAGAGAATGAGAAATTTAAGCAAGAGACTGGAGGGCAGTTCCAAAATCTAGGAGCCCAAGTCTCACATCTTACTCAAGTGGTGGCAAAGCTGGAACAGAAAGGAGGCACTTTGCCCCCAAATATCGAAGTGAACAATGCCCACGTTAATGCCGTACAACTCAGAAGTGGCAAACCACTGACTATAGAGGAGAAATCTGCAGTGAAGGGCAAAGAGCCCATATCAGATGGTCCACCAATCGTTGAGGAAGACACTGGAACAGATATTGAGCAAGAAGAGGTGATAGTCAGGGCAAAGAGGGACAAGTCCCCACCTCCCAAAATCAAACCACCCTTCCCGGGCAGACTGAGTAAAAATCGTGAGAGGGAAGAAACTCAAGAGATGTTCAAAATGTTTAAGAAGGTGGAAATCAATATGCCCCTTCTGACCATACTGAACACTATGCCCAGATGTGCTAAGTTCTTGAAGGAACTTTGCACAAAGAAGGTCAAATATCAAGATGATGCGAAGTTTGAGGTAGGGGAGAATGTCTCTGCCGTGATCAAAAAGACTGGACCTACAAAGTGTGGAGACCCAGGCATGTTCTACATCCCGTGAATCATAGGGCATATGAGGATAGAGAAGGCAATGCTCGATCTGGGAGCATCAATCAACGTTATGCCCAAAACGATGTATGAAGATCTGGAAATAGGGCAACTGAAGCCCACTCGAGTTCTGATCCAACTGGCTGATAGATATAATGTTTATCCTGAGGGCATACTGGAAGATGTCCTGGTCAAAGTGGAAGAGTTGATATTCCCTGCTGACTTTTATGTGCTCGATATGGGCAGATCAAGTAAAGCCCCTGTGATGATATTGGGCAGACCGTTCCTCAAAACAGCAAGGACCCACATCGACTGCGAAACCGGAAGGCTGACGTGCAAATTCGAGGGAGAGACGGTCACCTTTGACCTATACAAGTCCTTGAAGCACCCAGCTGACACCGAAGAGATCCACTACATTGACCAAATTGAGAAGGCAGTGGAGGCAAAGGCACTCCAATGTGGCAAGTATGATCATACTGAGATAGCCATTCAGCAAGGGCTTACTGAGTTTGACATGGAGGACGAACCAGAAGAATTGCAAGAGGCAATCGAGCAGTTAGACTCTCTGGAGAATTTCAAAGGCAACCCGGGCAAACCGATAGAGATCGAAGAGATTATCATGGTGCCTTCACTTGAAAAGCCACCAATTCTGGAACTGAAGAAGCTGCCCAAACACCTCAAGTATTTATACTTGGGAGATAATGACACTTTGCCTGTCATCATAAGTTCTTATTTGCAAGAAGAAGAGGAGGCAAAGTTGAGATATGTGCTGGGGCAGTACAAACAGGCCATAGGGTGGACTTTGGCCGATATCAGAGGGTCAAGTCCGAGCATCTGCCAACACCACATTCTTCTGGAAGATGACTCTGTGCCCGTACGCGATCCGCAAAGGAAGCTCAATCCTGCAATGAAGGAAGTTGTGCTCAAAGAGATCAAGAAGCTTCTCAGTGTGGGTATAATCTACCCAGTGTCTGATAGCAAGTGGGTTAGCCCAGTGCATGTGGTGCCAAAGAAGTCTGGAGTTCAAGTCATAGAGAACGAAATAAATGAGCAGATTGCCACACGACTACAAACTGGGTGGAGAGTTTGCATTGACTACCGCAAACTGAACAAGGTAACCCGCAAGGATCATTTCCCTTTGCCCTTCATTGATGAAATGTTAGAGAGATTGGCTGGGAAGTAGCACTTTTGCTTTCTAGATGGCTACTCAGGGTATATGCAGATATGGGTTGCTCAAGAGGATCAGGACAAAACCACATTCACCTGTCCTTTTGGCACCTTTGCCTACAGAAGAATGCCCTTTGGCCTCTGCAATGCACCAGGAACTTTTCAAAGGTGCATGATGAGTATCTTCTCTGACCTGCTCGAGAATGGGATTGAAGTGTTCATGGACGACTTCACCGTGTATGGCAACTCCTTTGACTCCTGCCTTGAACACTTAGAGATGGTGCTCAGAAGGTGTGTGGAGAAGAGCCTTGTACTGAACTACGAAAAATGCCATTTCATGGTCGAAGAGGGAGTTGTCCTGGGACATGTCATTTCAGCTAAAGTCATAGAGGTAGATAAGGCAAAGATAGAAGTTATATCAAAGCTGCCATACCCAAGGAATGTGAAGCAAGTCAGAGGGTTCCTTGGGCATGCTGGTTTCTACAGACGCTTTGTGAAGGACTTTGCCCAAATAGCCCGCCCTTTGACCAGGCTGCTCCAGAATGATATAGAATGGGACTTTGATGAGGACTGCAAGGCTGCCTTCAACCACTTGAAGGAGAGATTGGTCACATCGCCTATTATTCAAGCACCAGAGTGGGGGATGCCATTCGAGCTGATGTGTGATGCAAGTGGATATGCAGTAGGAGCTGTGTTAGGGGAAATGAAAGGGAAAGAAAGGCATGTGATCTACTATGCCTCTAAGACCCTTAATGTTGCCCAGAGTAACTATGCCACGACTGAGAAGGAGCTTTTGGCCATAGTCTTTGCTTTTGAGAAGTTTAGGTCATACCTGCTGGGCAGTAGACCATAGTGTACACAGACCACGCTGCATTGAAGTACCTCATGGCAAAGAAGGAGACTAAACCAAGACTTATTCGATGGATCCTGCTACTTCAGGAGTTTGACATAGAAAACCGAGACAAGTCTGGCAATCAGAATCTCGTGGCAGATCATCTCAGCAGAATTCTCTAGAAGGAAGAAGATATGCCTATCACCGAGACGTTCCCTGATGAGCATTTATATTCTATCACCACTTTGGGCGAAGAGCCATGGTTTGCTGACCTTGTAAACTTTATGGTTACAAGAATTTTCAGGGAAGGCATGACGTATTATGAGAAAAACAAGATGAGGCGTGAGGCAAGGAGCTACGTCTGGTATGAACCATATTTATGGAAGAGATGTGAAGACCAAGTCCTTAGAAGATGCATTCCTGAGTCTGAGCAGCAGGGCATAGTGGATCACTGCCACAAGCAACCCTGTGGAGGCCACTTTGGGCCTAGGCGTACAGCAAGGAAGGTTCTGGATTGCGGATTCTACTGGAACACTTTGGTCAGAGACTGTTATGACTTATGCAAGAGCTGTGATGAGTGTCAGAAGGAAGGCAACTTGACCAAGCGCAATGAAATGCCCTCTGTGCCCATACTGCCAGTTGAGATTTTTGATGTCTGGGGCATAGACTTCATGGGGCCATTTCCGAATTCACAAGGTAAGGAATACATACTCTTAGCAGTTGATTTTGTCTCAAAATGGGTCGAGGCAAAGGCCACTACCACTAATGATTCGCGCATTGTGGCTGATTTCCTCAAAGGGAATATCTTCACTCGATTTGGTGTGCCCAGAGCGCTCATCAGTGATCAAGGGACCCATTTATGCAACTATATAATTGAGAGGCTACTGCGAAAGTATGGAGTCACTCATCGAATCACCTGTGCCTATCACCCCCAGGCAAACAGCCAAGCAGAGCTCTCCAACAGGATTATCAAGGCTATTCTGAGGAAGACAGTTAGGCTAGAGGGGAAGGATTGGGCAGGCAAACTGGATGATGCACTGTGGGCATACCGCACTGCGTTCAAGACTCCATTTGGCATTTCTCCCTATCGGATGATATTTGGTAAAGCTTGTCATTTGCCCGTAGAGATAGAGCACAAGGTGCTGGGATTCGGTATCCCGGGGTATCAAAAATTTGCGGAAACGATAACCCCGACCGAAAACCCGTCGCCGGAAACCGATCACGAACACCACGTCACCGGAGTCCGACGAGGGAATCGCCGCAAGGGCGAAACCCTAGCCGAACCCCACTCGGGGTTCGCAATCGCATGCACATGCGATCGCCGGGGCTGCCCAGCAGCCCCCGGTGGTGAGTCCGGCGACTCACCACCGCCGCCGGAGGAGGGCGGTCAGCCCCCAGCTGACCCGCCGCGGCTACCAGCCGCGGCTTTCCCTTGCGATCGCGCGCCAGCCGCGATCGCTCGCCCCGGCCGAAGCCGGGGCTCCTCCCGTGTGCCGTCGCCGTCCAAGGTGGCTGGGGGGTTCGTCCCGCCGTGGCACCAGCCCACGGCTGAACCCCCAGCGATCGACTTCACGTCGATCGCTTGCCCCGGCGAGAGCCGGGGCTTCCCCTTGTCCGCGCGCCGCGGCGGTCCGAACCCTAGGGTTCGGCCGCCACCCTTCGATCCCGACGGGGATCTCGAATTCCCGTATCCCGATCTCGACGTTTTTCCCGGATCATGCGTTCATGTATGTATCACAATTAATCCACATAAAATCATAGAAGGGAGTATATGATTTTACCTTTTAATTCGTTGTGCGGAGAAACGAATCTAAGTTGATGACCTTACGATCTTCCCACGTATTCCTTGCACTAGCTTGAACGTCGGGTGGGCGACGATCCTCCAAGCTTATGGATCCTCTTCAACTCTCTAGAACTATCAATTATTGATATTCTTGTCTTATGAAAAAGTGAAGACCATGTAGTGCTTTTATAGGCTACGTAGGGGATCTAAAGGAGGTGGAATATTGGGCTTCCAATATTAATGATTAAATTGAGCCCAAGCCCAAATCTATTAATCTCCCATTAATATTAATTAATTTATTTTCCACTATATAAATTAATTGCACTCCCAATATTAAACCATATTATATCAAATAATATTTCTCCGGTAGTATTATTTATTCCGTGTATTTAAGATTTAAATATCCATGAATAAAATTAATTTATTGCTAATTAATTTATTCATCTCTTGAATCCGAGACTAGTACCATTCAACCTTAATTATTGTGCGGAACGAATCCACTCATGAGGTTTACACAATAATTCCTTTTGAACTCATCTCGGGGATATTATCAACCCTTCCGGGATACACTGTCCGGTCAATCATTCACGGCATGCCATATATAAAATATAGTGACCCAACTTAACCGGTAATCAACCCAATAATTAAATCGGTTAATTCCTTTGGTAAATCAAAGTCACTTATATTGAATATACACACCCGCAACAATATCGGGGATTAAGAATATAATACACTGAGACTCGAATCGATTATCGCCGGCAATCCTAATCGATGAATCTCAACGATCCGCTCAATACACCAAGTGTACAAGTGTGATAAAATAATTAAGACAAATTATTTTCTCTCTCACACAACGACTATACCGATGGATTGGTCCGGGTCCATCTAGGTCGTGAGCCACTGTTTGATTAAATACGAGTAACCGATAGTATGATCTTCTGTGTGGGGCCCGACACACCATACTAACTACAACGTATAAAATCCAGGACTATGATTTGCATATAATTAAAAGCAAACAATTGTTTATTAATTTAATAGATTAAATGCTATGATCGGGAGTTTACCGTTACTTAAATCTAGACATTAAGTACACAACTCCAACAATCTCCCACTTGTACTAAGGTCTAGTCATTTCCTCCAAACTCCCGGTTCCCATACTCATCACGTGCTTTAAAGTGTACTTGCGAGAAGTACTATGTGAGTGAGCAATCTAGGTTGCCGCTCTGAAGTTATCTTGGTGACTACTACGTCGTCTCCCCTGACGATGACTCGTATCAGGTGGTACTTGCTCTATGTGTTAACATCACTTTTGACTTATGACCTCTTCTAGTTTACCGTGCACCGCTATCCAATAGCCTTTGGTAAACTAAGAGTCATATCCAAGTCAAGAGGTTATCCCGGAACCTAACCAAAACTTCCGCTGCCTCTGAGGCTGCTATTCGGTTATGAGAGAGTCTGAGAAGCGTCCTGCTTATCACTCTTTCATTTCATGGTTCCACCTCTTTCTAAAAGTGAACACATAGCCTGATATCGACTTTCACTATCCTTCTCTGATTTTTGGATCTGAGAATCTGTAATCTAAGAAGATTTTGTCTTGCTCTGTAAGCCAGTACTTTGAAAGTACTCTTGCAGCATTCGAACATCCCTTATCCAGATTACTTTGATATCCTCCCACTACGCAAACCGCATAGTTGATATCAGGTTCTTGTTTTACAACATTGCATCTATAAAGCTTTCCATACTTGAAGTATAGGGAACTGCTTTGTCCTCATCTATCTCCTTCATGTGTTCGAACACATACCCTTTAGATAGATGTATATTCTGTCTCTGAAAGGCAATAACCTTTCTCAGAAGTATGCATGTTAAAAACAAACCTTAATCGTACAAGATATCTAGGAGAAGTACAATGTTCTTATCTCTAGATCATAAGACCTTAAGAACATGCTCTAACTTCTTCTCAATCTTATATCTCGATTTATTTAGACAACCATTATTTTATGCCTGACAGCATTTTTACATTGTTGCCAATGATGAAATGTTATCTACATAAAATCTCCGAGAAACACCACCTTGTTTCCATTACGTTTTCAATACACCTTTCGTCTATGCCTTTTGATGAATCCATCAAATGGACTATCCCATCAATTCGCAAGTTCCACGATTCATAGCTTTATTTCAATCCATAAATGGATTTACTAAGCTTGTACTCTAAATGATCTAGCCTCTTAACAATAAGCCTTATTGTTCCAAGCAGGCACATTTAGATCTAGTACCGCCCTTATGCAGAGCTGGGGTCGATTTCATCTTTACTAGATCCAGAGTCCGAACTCCTCTAGTCTTATGAATATCTCTGGTTGTCCGACAACCTCCCACTGCAATGGCGTCCCGGTGTATAACAGTAATAACAATAGGTGCAGTATGTGGTGCACTTCTACTCGGTTTGGCTGGTTCCTAGTCTTTTGTCCTTTTTCTCATTTCAAGGTATTACGTCAATTTAGGCTTTGTGGTCCATCTAATAGTCTTCCTCTATGAACCGGACGAGAGACGTCCCTCTGGTTCGTAGTACTATAGAACACACAATACTTTGTTCATCTAGGATATCCTACAACCATATTCAATATGCCGTTGTATCTAGGAATATCCATAGAACATAGGTGGTTCCGAACAACTTGTCCTTTTACTATCAGATTTTCCATTTCTTTAACGCACTATTTCTACACGCAAGTGTAAGGTGCGGCCTTTTGGGATTGAACCCAATTTTTGATTATGCTATGTGTTATTCAGATAGGTGATGGCCTCCGCGACCGAGTCGCAGGCTCCTAATGGATATACTTTGATGGTTCCCCATAATGCTTTGTGTCCATTGACTAGTCAAAACACTTTGCTTTTATGGCACATCAAGCATTCTAATCCACCACTTGAGTATTCTTGAAAGAATCACTCGTGCCTTTCTAATATACACATATGTCTGCATATCTAATCATTTCCAATACTTGTTTGAATTCTATCCCTTTATCCAGAAAGGTTTGCTTAGATGTATTATCCTCCAAATTCAATCCTTAGGTCGGAAGGTCCATTCCTTCAACTACAATTGATCAAATCAATTTCGACCATTTGAATCTTATTTGAAAATACTACTAAGTATAAGAATTCACAAGTATAATGATTAATGAAGAAATATCTAACAAGTAAAACAAGTTATAGAACGGTTTGTTGCATTGGGGTAGACTTAGGATCTATCATTCATATATTGCTATCTAATGTACCAGAATAGATAATGCCATTATTTCTTATCAAAATCATCCAATGATTAAAGAAATAAAATATCCATTCATTAATAGTAGAAATCCAGAACAAAACATTCTTTCTAAAATAAAGGGGTACATAAAGCAATAACTTTGAAATGAAATCCTATTTAACTACTAAAGCAGATAAATGTCTTCCACCGCAACCGCTGCCTCCTTTACAGCTTTGCCCATGTAGACTCGAACTCTTCCTCTCTAAGTCGCCGGGTTTTCTGGAACCCCTGCATTCAAAATGCACATACCGTCAGTGGTTCCATATCTACACACCAGAATTCTGGTAGATAACACCGCTGACTATGTTTTTACGACTAAAGAAGATTTCGTACCTTTGAGAGGACATTCAGACTTCCAGTGTCCCATCTTGTTGCATCGGAAGCACTTACCCTTTGGCTTTGCAGCCCCCATTTGTGGTACAGTCCTCTTGACACCACTGGGTTTCCGGGCTTGCTTCCTTCTCTTGCCCCTACCTCCACCAGGCTTAAAGCCTTTGGACTTGGTAGCTACAAGCGCTTGAGACTTGCCCTTCTTGTAGATCCCCTCTGCCGCCTTCAGTTCAGTCAGGAGTTGCGCAAGAGAATAAGATAGTTTACCCATATTATAACTCATGCGAAATTGCTCAAAACTAGGGGTCAGAGACTGGAGTATGATGTCGACTTGCGTCTCAGCATCAATTTGAGCTCCTAGGATCTCAAGCTCATTCAACAGACCCATCATCTTAAGAACGTGCTCCCCTACGGGCGTTCCTTCAGACTGAGTAGTTGTCATGAGGACTCTCATGGCTTCTTGCCTTGCCGCACGATCTTGCTCCCCAAACATCTCCTTGAGGTTAAACATCATATCAAAGGCAGTGTCCATCGACTCATGTTGGGTTTGGAGTACATTTGACATGGAAGCCAAAATATAACACCTAGCCATTTCATCAGCCTTTTTCCACTTCCGATATGTTAGTTTTTCCTCATCAGTTGAGGCAGCCGTGGGTTCAGCAGGGCACACTTCATGGAGTACAAACTTGTACTCCTCCGAAGTTAGGACAATGTCTAAATTTCTCTTCCAATCAATATAGTTGGGGCCAGTGAGCTTATGCTCCTTGAGTATCATAGAAAGTGGGTTCATAGCTATTCTCTAAACCTATAAGCACATTTAAACAAACAATCAATTTAATATCCGATATTATCTCCCTCAAATAATATCATTAAATTACTAATCACATCTAAAATCCCATCAGGTAAGGCAAGCCACGTTCGTGTGGACGTTTACCCACCCAAATGATTTAGCAATTAGATTTGCTTCGGTCGTACATCATTATAGCGTTACTTCGTTGGGAAGAATACTATAAAGCGTACCTAAGTGTGAACCATTACTCAGTACTAAGGTGAATCATTTGGAATTGCTATGTCACCGCAAGCCACGTTAGTGTGGACGTTTACGATAACTCACAATCCCTCACAATTCCCTATAACTGTCTACATCAACTATTTCCAAAAATCCCATTCAGCATAGCAAGCCACGTTCGTGTGGACGTTTACTACACCAAAAGACTTTTATAGTTGACTCCCAATTACTTGAAGCATTCGATTTTGTAAATCAAGACGCGGAGAATCATAAGTGAAACTCGAAGTTTCTAACCAGTGATTCACCATGCGAACAACCCTATCTCTCATAAATGAGGGAGCCGAGCAGACAATCGATCCATCTATCAAAGAATGGTACGACTGCCTCTAATTTGTGTCATCCACATGACCAAGTGGCTTTGGCTCCATTCCACTCCCCGGGGTGAGAATGAGTCGACTTGAAGTCAGTTTCAGAAAGACAAATTAGGCATTGTTTGATAAACTTGATCAATGTTTCTTGTAAAAGGAATTACAAGAATTCTCCTCCAATGACACATCTATATGAACTTCAAAAGTTCATAAGAGTCACCAAGAGAACAGTAATGGAGACCATGGGAATGTTTCCATCCCCGCTCCCACTTAGCTTTTTATAACAAAGGGATATGCTATCTAATGCATAATTAAACACATAAGCATGCATACAAGTAATAAAGCACATATCACATAGTCAAAAATAAGCTAGAAAATTATTTTCCGACTATCATGGCTTTATTCCATCTCCGTATGCGTCTTCTAGTCTTCAGTCTTCGTTCTTGAATGCTCCATGTGACGAGAATATTAATCCCAATATTTAAATCTATTTATTTTTAATAAATCCAAAAGATACTTAATTCGAAAATTAAGTCAATCGAATAAATCAAAAATAAAATTAAATATTATTAATATATATTTTTTTTATTTATTTTCCTATCTAATTCTATTAAATCTCTAGAATAATCTATCCAAGTCAAACTTGGAATATTCTAGAAGACTTCTATAATAGAATAAGGAAATAAAATAAATTAGGACTCTTCTACTTTCCAAGATTAATTAATTTCCATGTCCATGAAAATTCCCATAAAATAGGAATAATCAAATAGAAATAAATTAATTTACTAATTAATTATTTTCCTATCTAATTCTATTAAATCTCTAGATTCCTATTCCAAGTAGAACTTGAAATATTCTAGAAGACTTCCATAATAGAATAAGGAAATAAATAATATTAATTCTTTTCCTATCTAATTCTATTAAATCTCTAGATTCCTATTCCAAGTAGAACTTGAAATATTCTAGAAGACTTCCATAATAGAATAAGGAAATAAATAATATTAATTAATTCTTTTCCTATCTCCATGAGAGTTCCCATACTTAGGAATACTCAAAATAGGAAACTTGAATCAATTAGGAAAGTGAATCTAGATTGGATTAGGAGTAGCACGGGTTGGGGATCCCCGCACCACTCCCACCGTCGACCACCACCACCGCCGGGTACCACCGCCGCCGCCCCCTAGCCACGCGCCACCACCACCGGTGGCCGGCGTGGCCGGAAACCCTAGCGGGTAGCCCCGGGCGTGGGGTCGATCGATCCTCATGGGGATCGATCATGGGGATGATCGACCCCCCCGGTTTTTCGTCCTCTTCGTCTTCTTCGTCTCATGAGTTCTCCGGCGGTCGTCTCGGCATCGATCCAACGTAAATAAATTACAAGAAATAAATTTACAATTCCGGTATCGATTCTATACATGAAATCGACCCTATACACTTTCCGGAAAACATAGAACGTAATAATAAATCCTAAATTCGGTCAACCCCCGAATTTTTACTATTACAAGCATTCATCCACTCAAAACGAATCTCGACATGTCCGAGAGTTTAATAAACGAACAATCATGGTAAATTAAATAGCAATTAATTAAACGAATAATTAACAATTAATTAAACCATGATAGTCGGAATCCCTGCAAGGTAGAACGCAATTGAACACATACATGAACACGAAACCAAACGCTCTGATACCAATTGCTGGGATTCGGTATCCCGGGGTATCAAAAATTTGCGGAAACGATAACCCCGACCGAAAACCCGTCGCCGGAAACCGATCACGAACACCACGTCACCGGAGTCCGACGAGGGAATCGCCGCAAGGGCGAAACCCTAGCCGAACCCCACTCGGGGTTCGCAATCGCATGCACATGCGATCGCCGGGGCTGCCCAGCAGCCCCCGGTGGTGAGTCCGGCGACTCACCACCGCCGCCGGAGGAGGGCGGTCAGCCCCCAGCTGACCCGCCGCGGCTACCAGCCGCGGCTTTCCCTTGCGATCGCGCGCCAGCCGCGATCGCTCGCCCCGGCCGAAGCCGGGGCTCCTCCCGTGTGCCGTCGCCGTCCAAGGTGGCTGGGGGGTTCGTCCCGCCGTGGTACCAGCCCACGGCTGAACCCCCAGCGATCGACTTCACGTCGATCGCTTGCCCCGGCGAGAGCCGGGGCTTCCCCTTGTCCGCGCGCCGCGGCGGTCCGAACCCTAGGGTTCGGCCGCCACCCTTCGATCCCGACGGGGATCTCGAATCCCCGTATCCCGGTCTCGACGTTTTTCCCGGATCATGCGTTCATGTATGTATCACAATTAATCCACATAAAATCATAGAAGGGAGTATATGATTTTACCTTTTAATTCGTTGTGCGGAGAAACGAATCTAAGTTGATGACCTTACGATCTTCCCACGTATTCCTTGCACTAGCTTGAACGTCGGGTGGGCGACGATCCTCCAAGCTTATGGATCCTCTTCAACTCTCTAGAACTATCAATTATTGATATTCTTGTCTTATGAAAAAGTGAAGACCATGTAGTGCTTTTATAGGCTACGTAGGGGATCTAAAGGAGGTGGAATATTGGGCTTCCAATATTAATGATTAAATTGAGCCCAAGCCCAAATCTATTAATCTCCCATTAATATTAATTAATTTATTTTCCACTATATAAATTAATTGCACTCCCAATATTAAACCATATTATATCAAATAATATTTCTCCGGTAGTATTATTTATTCCGTGTATTTAAGATTTAAATATCCATGAATAAAATTAATTTATTGCTAATTAATTTATTCATCTCTTGAATCCGAGACTAGTACCATTCAACCTTAATTATTGTGCGGAACGAATCCACTCATGAGGTTTACACAATAATTCCTTTTGAACTCATCTCGGGGATATTATCAACCCTTCCGGGATACACTGTCCGGTCAATCATTCACGGCATGCCATATATAAAATATAGTGACCCAACTTAACCGGTAATCAACCCAATAATTAAATCGGTTAATTCCTTTGGTAAATCAAAGTCACTTATATTGAATATACACACCCGCAACAATATCGGGGATTAAGAATATAATACACTGAGACTCGAATCGATTATCGCCGGCAATCCTAATCGATGAATCTCAACGATCCGCTCAATACACCAAGTGTACAAGTGTGATAAAATAATTAAGACAAATTATTTTCTCTCTCACACAACGACTATACCGATGGATTGGTCCGGGTCCATCTAGGTCGTGAGCCACTGTTTGATTAAATACGAGTAACCGATAGTATGATCTTCTGTGTGGGGCCCGACACACCATACTAACTACAACGTATAAAATCCAGGACTATGATTTGCATATAATTAAAAGCAAACAATTGTTTATTAATTTAATAGATTAAATGCTATGATCGGGAGTTTACCGTTACTTAAATCTAGACATTAAGTACACAACTCCAACACAAGGCACATTGGGCTGTGAACAAGGTCAACTTTGACTGGGATCTGGCCGGGAACGAGTGTAAACTTGACTTAGTGGAGCTGGAGCAACTTCGCATTGAGGCCTATGACCATGCTGCCCATTACAAAGAGAGGACTAAGAGAGCTCAGACAAGCTGATCAAGAGAAAGAAGATTGAGGTAGGTCAGTTGGTCTTGCTGTACCAAACCAAGAATCAGTTCCGTACGGGCAAACTGTCTTCCAAGTGGGGAGGACCGTATGTAGTTCATCATGTTAGCCCAAACGGATCTGTGGAACTCAAAAGCAGTAAAGACGATGACTACATCTTCAAAGTGAATGGACATAGAGTGAAGCCCTACATTGGGCAAGAGAATCTGGAAGGGCAGCTTGCCCTGATTGAGTGATCGAATAAAGCAATTGGGTCCTGCCCGGGACTATAAATAGGGCGCTGGCCAGGAGGCAACCTGGTATGTTGTTTATTTTTGTTATTTCCCTTTTATTTAGATTAGGAATAAAAATTACTTGTAACAAGGAACTTTGACTATGCCGTGAGGAAGGGTATGTTTTGTTTTTGATTTTGCAGGAGTATACTTTGGGCAGACTGAGACTTTGGGCATACAAAGGGCGGTGAGGATAATTAGGAATCAGCAAGTGGGCGGTTGCGATTTTTGAGGACGAAAACCGTCCCATCTAAGGACTCTGCAAATCCATCATCATCATAACTGCACCCCGCGATTCCCGATAACTGCCCCAACTCCCTTCTTTTTCAAAATTCAAAAACAATAATATATATCTTTTCATTTCTCTATGGTTTCTACTCGTGCAAAAAACAAATTGAGAAAACTACCTAACAAAACCCTAATTGATCTTACCATAGGTACCGCTGCAACTAAGTTGAAGAAGATGGTGTCGCCAAAGCAGTCGAGCCCAGCGAAGCCCAAATCCCCCACCGCCGAAGAAGCCCTCAACGCCGTACCCCTCAATATCATCCTACCGAGCCCTGCCACGACGGAGAGCGCACCAGTCGATGAGTTCGCCAAGGAGATCGACGAGTCCAAAACCACCGGCGAGAAAGAAGATCTGGAAACCCTAGCCACCGCCGCTCAAGAGGAAGAGGGCAAAACCGCCGACAGCCCACCAAAGAAGAAACCAAGGAAGGCGGCAGGCAAAGGCAAGAAGAAGGTTTCTCCCACCCCCACTGCCGGATCCACCTCCGACGAGAAGGAGAAGGAGGAATCGACGGCCGCCGGCAAGACTCCGATGGAGGAGGACGAGGTGGAGGAGGTGACCTACAAAACCCCCAAAAGCCGGACCCGCGCATCAACAAAGAAGAGGAAGGCGGTTGACACATCGGCGCGCGAAATTGCGGCCCCCAAAACGGTGTGCTTCGACTCGCTCAAACGGATGGGTGTGGAGAAGGAGGTTCGAGGCTATTTTCAGGCCATAAGGTAGGAGCCATTTCTCGAGTGGTCTGGGCAAATCAATGAAGGCGTCGTCAGAGAATTCTTTGGGTCTCTGGGTATCAAAGAGACCAAGGATGAGGGAGTTATAGGGATTCAGTTTGAGTTGTTTGATCGAGTTGTTTCTATTGGCGGTAATGAATTGGATTTGTGTTTGGATATGGCAGGTATTGCGGATCTGAAGTTGAAGGCCTACCAGGAAGCACTGAGGACTTTCCCTGAGTACACAAAGAGGGAGCTGCAGAAGATCTGGAAGGATTTGGGCAAAGGAGGGGAGTTCGTTGGGAAAAGCACCAAGTCCATTCAGATCAAGAGCCATGCCCTCAGAGTTTGTCACCGAATCCTGGCGATCAACTTCTTTGGCAAGATCGACAGCAGCAGTGCAGTTTCCCAGATCGAGTTAGGCATACTGTATTGTATGACTCAAAAGACCAGGCTGCATTTCAGTTCCTGCCTCTGTGCTCAGATGAAGTGGCTCAGCACTCACCCTCTCCAGCGCCTCTCACTGGCCCATTTCCCGATGGTGTATGCGGCAAAGATGAACCTGATCAAGAAGGACAAAGAGCTGGACATGATGGTGGAGGGGAAGTTTGACATCCAGTGCTTCAAGCGCATGCAGGACATGTTGGGAATCGACTACCCGGGACGTGTCCGTTCGATCACTCGAACATCCGAACACGCCCAGTCGACCTCCAGGAAGCACCGCTCCGTTCACGTAACAGCCCTCGTGCCGATTCACGCCCAGCCATCGCCCCGAAGAACAACCGCGCGAATCAGCCGCTGACCTGACTCAAACAGCGGGCGCTGTTGGTCATTCAGCGGGCGCTGTTTAGGCCTAAAACGGCGGTCGCCGTTTGCCTTTGAGCGGGCGCTGTTCGTCCGCGAACAGCAGCGCGTTCTGCTGTTCCGGGCTCGTTTCCGGTCCGTTTTTCCTCTTCCGACTACAGATCCGAAGGTCCTTGAACCCCCAGTAGTCGAGGAACACGTACCACGACTCCCGGAACCCGATCGTTCGTCCGATGTATTTTTAACGAATTTAGAGATCGATAATTGCGGAATTAGGGATCGATCTCATACCTTTGTCGCGTGATTCGGAGAAGCCGAATTGACAGATACCTCGAGTCTTCTAGCGTGTATCCTAGCCCTCTTGCTCCAGCCGATGTGTGGGCATCGATCCGCTTGGAGTTTCTCTTCTTCTTCTCTCTCAAACCCTCCTTTTCACGTTTTTATTATTCTGTCTCCAGAAATATATTTGCGCTAGCAAATTAATTTCTACAGAAAAGAAAAACTATTCTGTATCCAGAAATATATTTGCGCTAGCAAATTAATTTCTACAGAAAAGAAAAACACTGCGCTAATCTAAATTAAGTAAGCGGAGAAGAGAATAATTGCGCTAACAAAATAATTTCTCCACAGAATTAATTATAGCGGCGTTCTGTAGGTTTAGAGAAGAGAGACAAGGGTTTTATATAGGCCACACTAGGGACCCATAGGCAATTAATTAATTAGGCTTAAATTGCAATTTAATTAACTTGGTGTCCCAAAAAGAAAACCTTAATTAAATTCCACAATTTTATTTATAATTAATTCCACTATAAAATTATAAATGATTTCCCAATTAATTAATTCAAATTATTCCGTCAATAATTTTCCCGCCATATTACATATATGATTTTCCCCGTGTTTAAGATATCGCATGTCCATGAATTAATTAATTACTAATAATTAAATTAATTCATTTCTTATTATCCGAGACTAGTACCACTCATCCTTATTATCATGTGGAACGAATCCACCTGCAGGGTTTACATGATAAACTTTATGAGCTCATCTCGGGGACATCATCAACCCAATAAATGGGACACGGTTTCCTGTCTATAATCTATAGCATGCCGTGTGTACAATACCGATTCCCAATCTACCGAGAATATTGACTAATCAATTAATCTCACTCATTGGCACATCAAAGAACCGAGCATTGGACACACGCACCTATAATTATATAGGGATTAAGAACTCACATATCCGTAATATCTGAGGTCTAGTTCGATTACATCGATTAGTATAAATCGAACGCCCTCCCGTGGTCCTGCTCAATACACCAAGTGTACGAGTGTAACATGATAGTCAAGACCGACTATCTACCAGTCACACTACGACGTACCGATGGATTGTCCCTGTCCATCTAAGTCGTGAGCTACTGTTCGATAGTTACGAGTAACCGACAGTATGATCTTCCGCGTGTCTCCTCACGCCATACTGTCTACAACGTATACATCAAGGACTATTGCATTAAATGCAATCATGCTTGAATCATATCTCGAATTAAGGTATAGATAAGGAGTTCCGTATTTGCACTAAACTAGACATTTAGAATACAACTCCATCAATCTCCCACTTATACTAAAAGTCTAGTCACCCTCTCCCAAACACCGCTATTCAAGTTTGCCAATACCGCTATTCAAAATAGCTTTGGGTAAACTAGAAACCACATCTAAGTCCCTTAGGAAGTTCTGGAGCCACACTGACCTTTTAACTGCCTCAGAGGCCGTTATCCTTTCAGTTTCCATGGTAGAGTCCGTAATGCATTGCTGCTTTACATTCTTCCATGTGACTGCTCCACTTCACAGTGAGAACACATAGCCTGACTTCGACTTTCGACTGTCCCTGTTTGATTGTAAATATCCAAAGGAAACCACTTGACTGCTTTGTAACTCTAAACATAATTCCTGGTCCTCTACAGGAGCCTAAACATGTTCTTTACATCAGTCAAGTGATCCTTTCCAGGATTACTATGATATCTCACCACCATGCCCACGGCATAGTAGATATCAGTCTCGTGCATCGCATTACATATATTAAGCTTCCCACCATTAAGGTGCAGGGAACTGCTTACTCTTCATCTATCTCCTTTATTGTGTCAGACACAAAACCTTAGATAGATGAATTCCACATCTAAAAGGTGAAGACCTTTCTTGGGATTCTGTATGCTGCAACGAGTAAGAATTGTATTTTATATATGAGACTCGAGATAAGTTCTATGTTTTTTTCTGGCGATCATTTAATACTTTGATCCTAAGAACATTCCCGACTTCTCCTGAGTCTCTTATATTGAATTACTCGGACAACCATCCCTTTATGTCCGATAACATCTTTCATATTGTTGCCAATTTAGAAGGATGTCGTCTACATAAAGAATGAGAAAACACCACATCTTTTCTGTCACTTCTTTATTACACACAGGACCTAAACATGCCTTGAATGAATCCATGAAATGGATTTTCTCATAGGTCCGCATGTGTCCAAGATCTTGAAGCTTCCTTCAATCTTAAGATTGATTAAGCTTGCTTACCGAATGCTCTTGGCTCTTTTCGATGAATCTTTCTGGCTGTCCCACACAGATGGCCCCGTCAAGACTTCGATTTAGAAAATCTGTCTTGACTTCCATCTTCCATGTGAAGACAAAAGAATCCTGATCGACTTTTGCCAAGACTGAGCATCTTGATCTTTCAGCGTCTCGTCATAGATCCAGGGTTCGGCTTCATGTTCTCCAGGTAACAAGTCCGAAGACTCACCTATAAACACGAACCTGTTGGGTTGTCTAACAACCCTCCCACTACGACAACGCTCCGGTGTATCTTTAGTGACTAAAGATTATAGTAGTGAACTACTCAGTTAGGCTGGTTCTAAGTTTTAATCAGTCCCTCTAAGCACATTTATGTATTACTCTACTCTTGGGCTTGCGATATTGCATATACATATAGTCCATGTGTAAGAACCGAATCGTTGATTCAATCAACGAACATATGGTCCTTTGGACTATATTACATATCTCAATTCATTTTCTTAGGGTATCTTATAAACAGCCGAATATCTGTACAAGTTTCCAAAAGAATCAAGTTCAGGATAAACGCCGTTGTTTCCAAGCCATATCCCAAAAACGAATTAGGTAACTCCGAATAACTTATTGTTTACTTTCTCATATCTATAAGAGTCCTATTCCTTCTTTACAACACATTATTTTGCCGAGGCATAAATGGTGTAGTCTGTTGGGAGTTAATCCCATTTTCTGATAAGCATGCCTTACTCCTCAAAGAGGTCTGCATATATCAGAGCGAATCAACTCTAGTACTTTCTTGGATCTTTTCCCTTTAACCGTAAAGGGTTGCTTGGTCATTAAAACTTCCAAGTATGATTCGAAGGTTGGAAAGTCCTTTCCTTCAACCTAGCTGAGTAGTCCATCAGCTTTCACCCTTTGAATCGTACTCAAGTTAAAATGATCTAGCCTAAGATTCCATAAGTACATTTGATTCATCCTAGAAGGATCTTTACTCTTATTGGGGTTCGACAATGTGTTATTAGCTCCGGTGTGTTGCATCGTGGAAGAACACGGATTCAGTATTAAATTGTCTATCAATGTACCAGAATAGATAATATCCCCGTTTCCTACTCTGATAGGTATAAAACTATCAGAAGAAACGGAATATCCATTCTAAGCCAATTTAGAAATCCGAAATGAAAAATTCTTTCTAAATACCGGCACATAAAGACAATTTATTAGAACTAAAATCCTACCGTTAAAACATTTAACATCTCCCACTGCAATGGCTGTTACCTTAACAGTATTGCCCATGTAGATTATAATTACTTCCTTTCTAAGTCTCCGGGTTTCCAGGAACCCCCGCATTTAGGTGCAGACATGATTAGTGGTTTCCGTATCCACACACCAGGTAGATAACACCACTAAACATGTTTCGGTGACTAAGGAAGAGTTAACTTCTAGTTGCTTTGAGAGGACAACCAAAACTCCCAGTATCCAAACTGCTTACAACGGAAGCACTTGCCCCTTGGGTTTGCTTGTCCCATTCCGTGGTCCAGATATATTAGGCCCACTGGGTTTCCGTATTTGCTTCTTCTTCCTTTTGCCGCCCGAAGGCCTAGGAAGAGCCAATTTCTCAGCCACACGTGTTTTAAGAGCCCTTAAAGATTCCCTCAGCCGCTTGAAGTTCAATCAGGAGCTCCGTCAATGAATAAGACCCCTTATTCATATTTTAGTTTAGGCGGAACTGCTCAAAACTTCTCGGCAGAAACTGGAGCACAAAATCAACCTGGGTTACCCCATTGATAATTTCTCCCAGAACCTCTATCTCATTAAGATAGCCCATCATTCTAAGAACGTGATCCCTTACGGGCGTTCTGTTGGGATTCGATGTCCCGGGCTATCAAAATTGCGGAACCGATAACCCGACCGAAAACCCGTCGCCGGAGATCGCACGAACACCGACTCATCCGCAGGAGTCCGACCTTTGGAGACTACGTATCCGAAGACACGCAGCCCGCCCCCAGCCGATTTTCTCCCACGAGTCGGAACCACGAACGCGAACCACCTCACGAGCCGGGGCCCGACCGAACGCCAACGAGACCCGAAGGCCCCGTGTGCCCAGCCGAACCCCCGCGTGGGGTTCGCGATCGTCTACGGACGATCGCTGGGATCGCTACGGGCGATCCCTGGGGCTGCTCGTAGCAGCCCCGCAGCGAGCCGTGGACTCGCTGCTCGCATGGGGTCAGCCCCGTGCGCATCCGCTGCGGGAATCCCCGTAGCGCGCACGAGGCGGCTGCGGGTTATCCCCGCAGCGACCCGCGATCGAGCTCACGGGCTCGATCGCCCCTCGGCTCCAGCCGAGGGCTTCGCGTCACGCGCCTCCGACGAGGGGGCTGGGGTCCGCCACGGCACCAGCCCGTGGCACCCCGGGGATCGACCGAAGTCGATCCCATGCCCCGGCGTCCAGCCGGGGCTCGTCCCCTTGTCGCGCGTCGCGGCGGTCCGAACCCTAGGGTTCGGCCGCCCCTTCGATCCTCGCCGGGGATCTCGAATCCCCGTCCCCGAGGTTCGTCGTTTTTCCGGATCGCGTATTCATGTATACATCACAATTATTCAACGCACAAATAATCATAGAAGGGGGTTCTCGATTATTACCTCGAATCGTTGTACGGAGAAACGAATTCGGTTGACGACCTTGTGATCTTCCCGCGTATTCCTTGCACCTCGTCCGAACGTCGTGTGGGCGACGATCTATCGGATTCCTATGGATCTTCCTCACTCTCAGAACTTTATGATTGGCGTAACGTAGGTTAATGAAAAGTGAAGACCATGTAGTGCTTATATAGGCTACGAAGGGGATCATAAGGAGAATAAATATTGGGCTTCAATATTGAAAATTAAATTGGGTCCAACCCAAATCTATTAATTCTTATCAATATTAATTTTATTTATTTTCCACTATATAAATAAAATTGCACTCCCAATATTATTCCATATTATATCAAATAATATTTCTCCATCTTAGTATTATTTATTCCGTGTATTTAAGATTTAAATATCCATGAATAAATTTATTTATTGCTTAATAAATTATATTCATCTCTTGAATCCGAGACTAGTACCATTCAACCTTAATTATTGTGCGGAACGAATCCACTCATGAGGTTTACACAATAATTCCTTATGAACTCATCTCGGGGATATTATCAACCCTTACGGGATACACTGCCCCTTCAAGAATTCACGGCATGCCATATATAAAATATAGTGACCCAACTTAACCGGTAATTAACCCAATAATTAAATCGGTTAATTCCTTTGGTAAATCAAAGTCACTTATATTAAATATACACACCCGCAATTGTTTCAGGGATTAAGAATAAAATACTCCGAGTCTCAAATCAATTATCGCCGAGCAATCCTAATTGATGAGTCTCAATTGATCCGCCCAATACACCAAGTGTACAAGTGTGATAAAATAATTAAGATAAATTATTTTCTCTCTCACACAACGACTATACCAATGGATTAGTTCGTGTCCATCTAGGCCGTGAGCAACTGTTCGATTAAATACGAGTAACCGATAGTATGATCTTCTGTGCGCCCATGCAGCACCATACTAACTACAACGTATAAAATCCAGAACCATGATTTGCATATAATTAAATGCAAATAATTGTTTATTGATTAAATAGATTAAATGCTATGATCGGGAGTTTACCGTTACTTAAATCTAGACATTAAGTACACAACTCCAACAATCTCCCACTTGTACTAAGGTCTAGTCATTTCCTCCAAACTCCCGGTTCCCATACTCATCACGTGCTTTAAAGTGTACTTCCGAGAAGTACTATGTGAGTGAGCAATCTAGGTTGCCGCTCTGAAGTTATCTTGGTGACTACTACGTCGTCTCTCTGACGATGACTCGTATCAGGTGGTACTTGCTCTATGTGTTAACATCACTTTTTGACTTATGACCTCTTCTAGTTCACCGTGCACCGCTATCCAATAGCCTTTGGTAAACTAAGAGTCATATCCAAGTCAAGAGGTTATCCCGGAACCTAACCAAAACTTCCGCTGCCTCTGAGGCTGCCATTCGGTCATGAGAGAGTCTGAGAAGCATCCTGCTTATCACTCTTTCATTTCATGGTTCCACCTCTTCTAAAAGTGAACACATAGCCTGATATCGACTTTCACTGGTCCTTCTCTGATTTTTGGATCTGAGAATCTGTAATCTAAGAAGATTTCGTCTTGCTCAAGCCAGTGCTATGAAAGTACTCTTGCAGCATTCGAACATCTCTTATCCAGATTACTTTGATATCCTCCCACTACGCAAACCGCATAGTTGATATCAGGTTCTTGTTTTACAACATTGCATCTACAAAGCCCTTTACACTCGAAGTGTAGGGAACTGCTTTGTCTATATCTATCTCCTTCATGTGTTCAAGACACATACCTTAGATAGATGAATTCTGTTCTCGAAAGGCAATAACCTTTCTCAGAAGTATGCATGTTTAAAACAAACCTTAATCGTACAAGATGTCTAGGAGAAGTACAATGTTCTTATCTCTAGATCATAAGATCTTAAGAACATGCTCTAACTTCTTCTCAATCTTATATCTTGATTTATTTAGACAACCTCTACTTTATGTCTGACAACACTTTTACATTGTTGCCAACGATGAAGTGTTATCTACACAAAATTCCGAGAAACACCACCTTGTTTCCGTCACGTCTCTAACACACCTTCTTTGCTAATCTTATGCAGACCTAGGGATCGATTTCATGTATACTGGATCCAGAGTTCAAAACTCCTCCAGTCTTATGAACATCTCTAGTTGCTTAACAACCTCCCACTGCAATGGCGTCCCGGTGTGTAACAGTAACAACATTAGGTGCAGTTAGTGGTGTACTACTACTCGGTCAGGCTGGTTCTCAGTCTTTCCCTTTCCTCATTTTAAAGTATTTTGTCAATTAGGGCATTGTAGTTCATCTAATAGTTTTTCCTCTATGAACCGGACGAGACGTCCCTCTGGTTCATAGTACTATAGAACACACAATACTTCGTTCATCTAGGATATCCTACAACCATATTGAATATGTTGTTGTCTCCAGGAATATCCATAGAACATAGGTAATTCCGAACAACTTGTTCTCTTACTATTAGATTTCTATTTCTTTACAACGCACCATCTCTACACGTAAGTGCACGGCTCGTCTCTTTGGGAATTAATCCCAATCTTTGATTATGCTATGTGTTATCTAGATAGGTGATGGCCTCCGCGACCGAGTCGCAGGCTTCTAATGGATATACTTTGATGGTTCCCCATAATAGCTTTGTGTCCATTGACAAGTCAAAACACTTTGCTTTTATGGCACATCAAGCATTCTAATCCATCACTGAGTATTCTTTGAAAGAATTACTCATACCTCTCTAATATACACATATGTTTGCATATCTAATCATTTCCAATACTTTTCTGAATTCTATCCTTTTTCCAGAAAGGTTTGCTTAGACGTATTATCCTCCAAATTCAATCCTTAGGTCGGAAGGTCCATTCCTTCAACTATAATTGATCAAATCAATTTCGACCATATGAATTTTATTTGAAAATACTACTAAGTATAAGATTTCATAAGTATAATGATAAAGAAATATCTAATAAGTAAAACAAGTTATATATAACGGTTTGTTGTATCGTGGTAGACTAAGGATTCATCATTCACATATTGCTATCTAATGTACCATAATGAATATCACCATTATTTCTTATCCAAACCATCCAATGATTAAAGAAATAAAATATCCATTAATAAAGAAAAACAGAACGAAGTTCTTTTTCAAAATAAAAGGGGTACATAAGCAATAACTGAAATGAAAACTTAAAACAGATAAATGTCTTCCACTGCAACCGCTGCTACCCCAACAGCCTCGCCCATGTAGACTCGAATTCTTCTTCTCTAAGTCGCCGGGTTTTCTGGAACCCCTGCATTCAAAAATGCACATACCGTCAGTGGTTCCATATCTACACACCAGAATTCTGGTAGATAATACCGCTGACTATGTTTTTACGACTAAAGAAAGATTCGTACCTCTGAGAGGACATTCAGACTTCCAGTGTCCCATCTTGTTGCATCGGAAGCACTTACCCTTTGGCTTTGCAGCCCCCACTTGTGGTGCAGTCCTCTTGACACCACTGGGTTTCCAGGCTTGCTTCCTTTTCTTGCCCCTACCTCCACCAGGCTTAAAGCCTTTGGACTTGGTAGCTACAAGCGCTTGAGACTTGCCCTTCTTGTAGATCCCCTCTGCCGCCTTTAGTTCAGTCAGGAGTTGCGCAAGAGTATAAGATAGTTTACCCATATTATAGCTCATACGAAACTGCTCAAAACTAGGGGCCAGAGACTGGAGTATGATGTCGACTTGCGTCTCAGCATCAATAGAAGCTCCTAGGACCTCAAGTTCATTCAACAAACTCATCATCTTAAGAACGTGCTCCCCTACGGGCGTTCCTTCAGATTGAGTAGTCGACATAAGGACTCTCATGGCTTCTTGCCTAGCCGCACGATCTTGCTCCCCAAACATCTCCTTGAGGTTAAACATCATATCATAGGCAGTGTCCATTGGCTCATGTTGGGTTTGGAGTACATTTGACATGGAAGCCAAAATATAACACCTAGCCATTTCATCAGCCTTTTTCCACTTCCGATATGCCAGTTTCTCCTCATCAGTTGAGGCAGCCGTGGGCTCGGCAGGGCACACTTCATGGAGTACATACTTGTACTCTTCCGAAGTTAGGACAATGTCTAAATTTCTCTTCCAATCAATATAGTTGGTGCCAGTGAGCTTATGCTCCTTGAGTATCATAGAAAGTGGGTTCATAGCTATTCTCTAAACCTATAAGCACATTTAAACAAACAATTAATTTAATATCCGATATTATCTCCCTTAAATAATATCATTAAATTACTAATCACATCTAAAATCCCATCAGGTAAGGCAAGCCACGTGGTGTGGACGTTTACCCACCCAAATGATTTAGCAATTAGTTTTTCTTTGGTCATACATCGCTTATAGCGGAACCTCGTGGGGAGGAATACTACAAGGCGTATCTAAGTGTAAACCATTACTCAGCACCAAAGTGAATCGCTTGGAATTGCTACATTACCGCAAGCCACGTGGTGTGGACGTTTACGACAACTTCACAACTCTTCACAATTCCTTACAACTGTCTACATCAATTAATCCAAAATCCGTCAGTGCAGCAAGCCACGTGGTGTGGACGTTTACTTCACTAAGAGACTTTTATAATTGACTCCCAATTACCAGATCCATTCGATTTTTGTAAATCAAGACGCGGAGAATCATAAGTGAAACTCGAAGTTTCTAACCAGTGATTCACCATGCGAGCGACCCTATCTCTCACGAATGAGGGAGCCGAGCAGACAAGCGACCCATCTATCAAAGAATGGCACGGAAGTCTCTAATTTGTGTCCTCCACATGACCAAGTGGCTCTGGCTCCATTCCACTCCCCGGGGTGAGAATGAGTCGACTTGAAGTCAGTTTCAGAAAGACAAATTAGGCATTGTTTGATAAACTTGATCAATGTTTCTTGTAAGAGGAATTACAAGAATTCTCCTCCAATGACACATCTATACGAACTTCAAAAGTCCATAAGAGTCACCAAGAGAACAGTAATGGAGACCATGGGAATGTTTCCATCCCCTCTCCCACTTAGCTTTTTATAACAAAGGGATACGCTATCTAATGCATAATTAAACACATAAGCATGCATGAAAGCAATAAAGCACATAGCACATAGTCAAAAAATAATGCTAGAGAAATTATTTTTCCCCGACTATCATGGCTTTATCTTCATATGCATCTTCTAGTCTTCAGTCTTCGTTTCTTGAATGCTCCATGTGACGAGAATATTAATCTCTAATATTTAAATCTATTTATTTTCAATTAATCCAAAAGTTACTTAATTCGAAAATTAAGTCAATCGAATATATCAAAAATAAAATTAAATATCATTAATATTTTTATTTATTTATTTTCCTATCTAGTTCTTATTAAATCTTTAGAATAATCTATCCAAGTAAAACTTGGAATATTCTAGAAGATATCTATAATAGAACAAGGAAATAAAATAAATAAATTAGGACTACTACTTTTCAAATTTATTTTTATTCCTAATCCATGAATATTCCCATGAGTAGGAATAATCAAATAGGAAAAATAAATTTAGTACTAAATTAATTAAATTTCTAATCTATGAATATTTCCATGAAGGAAATAAAACAATAGAAAATAAAATTAATTTAAATTAATTCTTTTCCTAATCCATGAGAGTTTCCAAAAGGAAAGTACTCAAATAGGAAAAATCCGAATTAATTGGGAAAGTAGATTTTCGTAGGAATAGCACGGGATTGGGAGATCCCACGCCATCCCCACTTGAAGGATCGGCCGGCCACTCGGGAGGAGCGCCGCCGCCGCCTAGCCATCGCCGGCTAGGCCATGGGTCGATCACCACCATGTGATCGATCCCAAGCCCTTGTCTTCTCGTCACTTCTTCGTCTTCCGGTGATCGTCTCATCATCGAACCAACGTAATTAAAATTACAAAATTTAAATTACAATTCCGGTATCGATTCTATACATGAAATCGACCCTATACAATTTCCGGAAAAATAAAGTACGTAATAATAAATCCTAAATTCGGTCAACCCCCGAATTTTTTACTATTACAAACATTCAACCACACAAAACGAATCTCGACATGTCCGAGAGTTTAATAATCATGATAATTAATTAAAAAAAAACAATTAATTAAATCCAACCATGATAGCCGGAAATCCTGCAAGGTAGAACAATAATCGAACATATACATGAACACGAAACCGAACGCTCTGATACCATTTGTTGGGATTCGATGTCCCGGGCTATCAAAATTGCGGAACCGATAACCCGACCGAAAACCCGTCGCCGGAGATCGCACGAACACCGACTCATCCGCAGGAGTCCGACCTTTGGAGACTACGTATCCGAAGACACGCAGCCCGCCCCCAGCCGATTTTCTCCCACGAGTCGGAACCACGAACGCGAACCACCTCACGAGCCGGGGCCCGACCGAACGCCAACGAGACCCGAAGGCCCCGTGTGCCCAGCCGAACCCCCGCGTGGGGTTCGCGATCGTCTACGGACGATCGCTGGGATCGCTACGGGCGATCCCTGGGGCTGCTCGTAGCAGCCCCGCAGCGAGCCGTGGACTCGCTGCTCGCATGGGGTCAGCCCCGTGCGCATCCGCTGCGGGAATCCCCGTAGCGCGCACGAGGCGGCTGCGGGTTATCCCCGCAGCGACCCGCGATCGAGCTCACGGGCTCGATCGCCCCTCGGCTCCAGCCGAGGGCTTCGCGTCACGCGCCTCCGACGAGGGGGCTGGGGTCCGCCACGGCACCAGCCCGTGGCACCCCGGGGATCGACCGAAGTCGATCCCATGCCCCGGCGTCCAGCCGGGGCTCGTCCCCTTGTCGCGCGTCGCGGCGGTCCGAACCCTAGGGTTCGGCCGCCCCTTCGATCCTCGCCGGGGATCTCGAATCCCCGTCCCCGAGGTTCGTCGTTTTTCCGGATCGCGTATTCATGTATACATCACAATTATTCAACGCACAAATAATCATAGAAGGGGGTTCTCGATTATTACCTCGAATCGTTGTACGGAGAAACGAATTCGGTTGACGACCTTGTGATCTTCCCGCGTATTCCTTGCACCTCGTCCGAACGTCGTGTGGGCGACGATCTATCGGATTCCTATGGATCTTCCTCACTCTCAGAACTTTATGATTGGCGTAACGTAGGTTAATGAAAAGTGAAGACCATGTAGTGCTTATATAGGCTACGAAGGGGATCATAAGGAGAATAAATATTGGGCTTCAATATTGAAAATTAAATTGGGTCCAACCCAAATCTATTAATTCTTATCAATATTAATTTTATTTATTTTCCACTATATAAATAAAATTGCACTCCCAATATTATTCCATATTATATCAAATAATATTTCTCCATCTTAGTATTATTTATTCCGTGTATTTAAGATTTAAATATCTATGAATAAATTTATTTATTGCTTAATAAATTATATTCATCTCTTGAATCCGAGACTAGTACCATTCAACCTTAATTATTGTGCGGAACGAATCCACTCATGAGGTTTACACAATAATTCCTTATGAACTCATCTCGGGGATATTATCAACCCTTACGGGATACACTGCCCCTTCAAGAATTCACGGCATGCCATATATAAAATATAGTGACCCAACTTAACCGGTAATTAACCCAATAATTAAATCGGTTAATTCCTTTGGTAAATCAAAGTCACTTATATTAAATATACACACCCGCAATTGTTTCAGGGATTAAGAATAAAATACTCCGAGTCTCAAATCAATTATCGCCGAGCAATCCTAATTGATGAGTCTCAATTGATCCGCCCAATACACCAAGTGTACAAGTGTGATAAAATAATTAAGATAAATTATTTTCTCTCTCACACAACGACTATACCAATGGATTAGTTCGTGTCCATCTAGGCCGTGAGCAACTGTTCGATTAAATACGAGTAACCGATAGTATGATCTTCTGTGCGCCCATGCAGCACCATACTAACTACAACGTATAAAATCCAGAACCATGATTTGCATATAATTAAATGCAAATAATTGTTTATTGATTAAATAGATTAAATGCTATGATCGGGAGTTTACCGTTACTTAAATCTAGACATTAAGTACACAACTCCAACACGTTCTTTCCGACATGATGGCCGTCATGAGTTGCCTCATTTCACTTTGTCCGGCTGTCCTGTCCTGATAACCAAAACTTCTTGAGGTTAAGCATCATATCATAGGTAATGGTCATAGCATGATACCGATGTCGCAGCACATTTGACTTGAAAAGTCATAATGTTGCTCCGCGTCATCTCATAGCCCTGATCCATTTCCAATGAGCTTCCTTTCCTCAGTAGTGGAAGCATCATTTGGTTCAGCAGGTCAATTGACTTGGAGTACATATTTGTACTCCTCTCCAGTTAGGACAATGTCCAAGTTTCTTTTCCAATCCATACAATCAGGTTCAGTGAGTTTGTTGACTTTTAATGGGAATAATACCATATAAAACAAACAATGAGTTTAATTCGATATCATTTCCCTCAAGTGATATCATTAAACTACCAATCATTTCCAAAATCCCATCAGACATAGCAAGCCACGTTCTTGTGGACGTTTACCAGTCCAAATGATTTTATGATTGGATTTCACTTCGGTCGTACATCATCATAGCAGTGACTCCGATGGGGAGGATACTATAAAGCGTACCTAAGTGTGTACCATTTCTCAGTACTAAGTCCACCGCTCGGGAACCACATGTCCACCGCAAGCCACGTTCTTGTGGACGTTTACGTTGACATGCGGTCCTCCACGACTTTCTATAACTGTCGAGCCTCAATTAATCCCAAAGTTCCGTTTCCATTTAGCAAGCCACGTTCTTGTGGACGTTTACTAAAACAAACAACTTTATTAATTGAATCTCACTTATTTAAATGTCATAGAATCTTAATTAACCCAAAGTACCGTTTCCATTTAGCAAGCCACGTTCTTGTGGACGTTTACTAAAACAAAAAACTTTGTTAATTGACTCTTACATTTATTAAATTTCACAATTTTATTAATCAAAGCTTGATATCTCGTAAGTGAAACTCGAAGTTTCTAACCAGCGATCAATCATGCAATTGAGCCCTATCTCTCACTAGGTGAGGGAGCCAACCAGACAATCGATCTAGTCATCGAATGACTCGAATGTCTCTAATCTGTGTCATCGACATAACCAAGCGCTTTGGCTCCATTCCACTCCCCGGGGTGAGAATGAGTCGAGTTGAAATTAGTCTTTGAATGACAGATTAGGCATTGCTTTTGAGAAATATAATTGTTCAATTTTATAAGTGGATTTTAAATTCGAATTTTGATCCAGTGATATCCGTGTGTCGACTTTATCCGATAGGGAGGATGACACTAAAGCCAACTCGTAAGTGACACACATCACTATCAAAACAGAGAATGGAGACCGCGGGATTGTTTCCAATCCCTCTCCAACTTAGTATTTTACGAAAGGGATAACATGCACAAATAAATAAAGCATAATAAAAGCATGTTAACACACAAAAAGCATTTAACGTGGCCCCGATTATTATGGCCTTTAAATATCTTCCATGCACATCTTCTCGGATCTTCGTCTCGTTGCTCGTCTCGGTCTCGGTCCACCACCGACTCGTCTAAGTGCCAAGAAACGAACCCCTCCCACTGGAGTATCATCCCGGGCAAAGACGAGCGTTCCGTGATGTCCATCGATCCCCCGATCCGCTGCTGCCAACCCTAGGGCAGCGGGCGCTGCCCTATATTCAGCGCTCGCTGGAGGAGCTGCAAACGGCGACCGCCGTTTGCCCTCCAGCGGGCGCCGTTTGTGCACAGCAGCCGCGGGTTCGACTTCTCGACCCTCGTTCGTCCGTCCTTCGATCTTCTCTCGATTCACCAAGTAGCAGCAACATTACATAAGTAAAACTAACTACTTCCGGCATCGATCCTATACCGGTTGATCGATCCAATACAATCCGGATAAACGAAAAAACGAAATAGAAAACCTAAACGACTCAACCCGTCGTTTTAACTATTACAAACATGCAACGATTATAAAACAAAGATCTCGACAAGCCCGAGAGTTTAACAAACCACAAACATACAGTCCAATCACATGACCATAATAATCGGGTTCGAACCTGCATCACAATTCTCGCAAAAATACAACGAACGTACAAAACCGGCTCTGATACCAATTGTTGGGAATCGACTACCCGGGACGTGTCCGTTCGATCACTCGAACATCCGAACACGCCCAGTCGACCTCCAGGAAGCACCGCTCCGTTCACGTAACAGCCCTCGTGCCGATTCACGCCCAGCCATCGCCCCGAAGAACAACCGCGCGAATCAGCCGCTGACCTGACTCAAATAGCGGGCGTTGTTGGTCATTCAGCGGGCGTTGTTTAGGCCTAAAACGGCGGTCGCCGTTTGCCTTTGAGCGGGCGCTGTTCGTCCGCGAACAGCAGCGCGTTCTGCTGTTCCGGGCTCGTTTCCGGTCCGTTTTTCCTCTTCCGACTACAGATCCGAAGGTCCTTGAACCCCCAGTAGTCGAGGAACACGTACCACGACTCCCGGAACCCGATCGTTCGTCCGATGTATTTTTAACGAATTTAGAGATCGATAATTGCGGAATTAGGGATCGATCTCATACCTTTGTCGCGTGATTCGGAGAAGCTGAATTGACAGATACCTCGAGTCTTCTAGCGTGTATCCTAGCCCTCTTGCTCCAGCCGATGTGTGGGCATCGATCCGCTTGGAGTTTCTCTTCTTCTTCTCTCTCAAACCCTCCTTTTCACGTTTTTATTATTCTGTCTCCAGAAATATATTTGCGCTAGCAAATTAATTTCTACAGAAAAGAAAAACTATTCTGTATCCAGAAATATATTTGCGCTAGCAAATTAATTTCTACAGAAAAGAAAAACACTGCGCTAATCTAAATTAAGTAAGCGGAGAAGAGAATAATTGCGCTAACAAAATAATTTCTCCACAGAATTAATTATAGCGGCGTTCTGTAGGTTTAGAGAAGAGAGACAAGGGTTTTATATAGGCCACACTAGGGACCCATAGGCAATTAATTAATTAGGCTTAAATTGCAATTTAATTAACTTGGTGTCCCAAAAAGAAAACCTTAATTAAATTCCACAATTTTATTTATAATTAATTCCACTATAAAATTATAAATGATTTCCCAATTAATTAATTCAAATTATTCCGTCAATAATTTTCCCGCCATATTACATATATGATTTTCCCCGTGTTTAAGATATCGCATGTCCATGAATTAATTAATTACTAATAATTAAATTAATTCATTTCTTATTATCCGAGACTAGTACCACTCATCCTTATTATCATGTGGAACGAATCCACCTGCAGGGTTTACATGATAAACTTTATGAGCTCATCTCGGGGACATCATCAACCCAATAAATGGGACACGGTTTCCTGTCTATAATCTATAGCATGCCGTGTGTACAATACCGATTCCCAATCTACCGAGAATATTGACTAATCAATTAATCTCACTCATTGGCACATCAAAGAACCGAGCATTGGACACACGCACCTATAATTATATAGGGATTAAGAACTCACATATCCGTAATATCTGAGGTCTAGTTCGATTACATCGATTAGTATAAATCGAACGCCCTCCCGTGGTCCTGCTCAATACACCAAGTGTACGAGTGTAACATGATAGTCAAGACCGACTATCTACCAGTCACACTACGACGTACCGATGGATTGTCCCTGTCCATCTAAGTCGTGAGCTACTGTTCGATAGTATACGAGTAACCGACAGTATGATCTTCCGCGTGTCTCCTCACGCCATACTGTCTACAACGTATACATCAAGGACTATTGCATTAAATGCAATCATGCTTGAATCATATCTCGAATTAAGGTATAGATAAGGAGTTCCGTATTTGCACTAAACTAGACATTTAGAATACAACTCCATCAGGACATTGTGCCTTTGAGTGATGGCAGTGTGAAGTTCTTAGAGGAGAAACCAGTTGCGGTGAAGGCTGAGGCGAGAGATCCGATTGCAGAGGTTAAGGCCAAAGAGGAGATTGCAGAGAGGCAAGGCGCGATCGAGGCGCGGTTGGAAAAGATTGAGAAGGCATTCGGAGATGTGAAGGCGATGATGATTGCATACTTTGACTACTGTGGATTCAGGTACACACCTGCCTCCACCTCCTAATTTGTACCCTCCCTTGTTTTTAGTAGTTGTTAGGTTTTGTTTTCATTTTTATTTTATTTATTTCTGTTAAGGTCACCCCCGAGTCACTTTGGTTCGGGGGGACTAGGTTGATCTCCCTGCTGACACACTTTGCCCAGGCAAAGTGTGTGAGGGGGCAGGTGCGCCAAACTTTTTGAGTCACAGTCTGGTCGTGGGTAGCCCCTACCAATCTTATTACTTTTGCACACTTTGCCCAGGCAAAGTGTGTGAGGGGGGAAAGGGAAAGGGCAAACCCCTGTTTCTAATCGAGTCAGCATGATTATGTGATCACTTTGGGCAAACATACATACAGTAACTCAAACTTCATAGTTAAGATGCATGAAATAGGGATGATGGAACTGTTCTAGGCAAACTGTGAGAATTGAGCCAACATTGATATATGATTTCTTTCTTTGAGAGTCTGCTGTGATATTTACAATGCTTGTCTTTGCCTGTTTGCTGAAATGAGTAGTTTGACTGAGTAGGGTTGTTAGATGATTAGGGCATTTTCTTGTTTCATTTTGCCTGAATAAATAAAACTGCCCCTTGCTAGCCCTTTGAGCCTGATTGAATATTCTTTGTGAACCCATCTGGTATTATGCCCACATTACATAGGCAGCCAGATAGAAAAGAGGGAGTTAGGGCATAGTGTTGAAAAAAATAGAAAGAAAAAAGAAAGAAAAAAAAAGAAAAAAAATAAATAGTTGTTGTGCTAAGGCTCGTAAGAAAAGGGGCAAAGTGGCAGAAAAAAAGGCTAAGCATCAAAAAGCCCTCTGCCCAAATAGAGCCTACTCCTAGAAAATTACCCATTTGAGTCTGACACTACAACCCAATAAAAGTCCCTTTGATAACCCCCTGCTTAGTTAAAACAAACTCAGATTAGCAATAAGGCAAATTTAGGCAAAGTGGAGTCACAGCAGAAAATGAGTGTCATTGAACCCATACACTAAAAAGAGAGAAACACTGTGAGGGAGTAAACCCAAAGACCTTGAACAGACTCTTGACTTATTTTTGTCTTTACTTGAATTTTGTGTTATCTGTATGTACTATGCCCTGTACTGATCATGCTAAAGTCCTTTGCTTTATTTCTCTCTACTTCTTTCATTTCTGTTTTCACTTTGGTCTTGAGTCAGGCAAATCAGAGCCCACGCTTGGGGACAAGCGTATCCAAGTGTGTGCGGTTCTGATGAGCCATTTTATTTGCTCATCTTAGAGCATTTTTACACCCTTTATTGAGTCAGTTTGAGTCGGTAACGTGTCTGGGAGGGCACAATTGGGTGTTTGGGCAGAGTGTGTGTGGATGCAGGTAACAGGTGGCGCACTGGGCAAAAGAGGCAAGAAAATCCCCTTCTTTGGGCAAATGACAAGCAACAGTTTGACCACATCGGGCAAATGGGTAAGGTCATGAAGCAGAAGACCCAGAATTCTTACCAAGTACCGTGCCTGGTCCGACCATCTGTGGAGGAGAAGAAATACCTGCGGATTTCAGTTTGGACAGAAGCGGCTGTTGACAGGAGATTCGCTGCGGGCAAGCTGGCAACAACCAGAATCCCAAATTTTGGGGGATCTCACTTATCCCCAACTCCTTGACCGCTGACGCCTATTCTTTAGGGAAGGAGAAACAGTCGCGGATTCAAAATTCAAATTGAAGTCTTTAAAAGATGGGGCGCGGTGGGCAGCAAAGACACACAACATTACGCATCGAGAAATCGAAAGAGCCGCCGGTCCCGCAATCCGTCGCCGTCGCCGGAGTAGTCGCCGGAGAGAGATCGGAGCTGTTCGTCAGACTCTCCTTTCTTTGTTTTGAGTAGATCCAGCCCTCGGGCTGAGAAACAATTTATTTTTATGCTTTGTTTTTAAGTTTTCAATTCCATTTTCGTTTTACTTCAAAAACGTTTTTACGATTTGAAGCAGGAATAATATAGTTCGAGTTCCCTTATTTATTTTGTCTTTTATTTTCTGTATGATTGGCTAAGTTATCCGTGCATCTGGGCAGGGGCGGATCGAAGGAGATTTAGGGTTTTTAGTTGAGCCGTGAGGTTGATGGGGCTAGAGTAGCCGGTTGGGGGTTTGTTCCCGAAGCAAAGTTGGTTGAGGATTATTTCTGGGCAGTTTGGGCAAACTAGGACGACCACTAGTGAACCTTTACAAACTGGGATACCGGTGATTGGCAAACCGCATAGATGTACCTTGTAGTATTGTTGCGGGAAAAGCACTAGAACTTGCTGGAGATTGCGGTCGTATGACTCGGAGTTCCGAGCATGCTATTGGCCGAGCGGGTCTGTCTAGAGGATAATGCGGGTTTGGGCAAACTAGATCCATGTTTGGTCGCATAGGTTATCGAATTGTCCAGATCTAGGGGTTTAGGCATAACGTTAGCTTGCATTATCTTTAAACTGTAAGGATAGATAAGGGGTGGGGCAATTGTTGGGCGTGACGCAATAGGACCACTGTTGTCTTTTTAAAGCACCCTATAACTGCTGACAAACCGCTGGCAGTTTGCCCTAATGATCCTGAGTGAAGTCATCTGCCCGGATGCCTTGTTTACCATTTGATTTAAGTTTACTTTTTAGTATCCTGCTAGATCTGAGTGTTTGCTTTGTTTACTTTTAGTTTTATTTATTTGCATGTTAGTTTGGTTAGCCGTAGTTAGGTCAAAGTGTTGAAACTATTGCAAAACTGCTGTGCTCACAGCAACCAAAAATCAAATCTTTTTTGTGACAACCCCTTGGGCAAAGCCGAGATCACCTACTGTAATTGCCTCCTTGTGGGACCGACCCCACGTACTTACCATTATCTACTCTTTTGTAGTGATTGGGTACTGGCTAAATATAAATATCATTTTGACCGGCGCGTGTGCTCAAACGACAAGCATACGGGCTCATCAATGTGGACGATGATTTCTACTCCTCGTATGCGAGCGAAGGTGACATGCGATCGTCGAGAGGATTGTCCGATGATTTTAAGACGATTAATATATAGCTACTGGTTAAGACTTCGATTATGTATAACAGCAAAAAAATGGTGTTTGGCTAAAATTACTTGTTTCTCATGTCATGCCATTCTACTTTGAACAGCTTCCAAGTTTTAGTTTCTCACCGATTCAGGTGTAACGCCTTCCATAACTATTCAAGCTGACAAGCTGAGGGAACTCAATGATGTCAATTCCCTTGTAGAAATCCGTTAGGCTTCCGAGATTACCCAGACTTAACTTCTCCAATTTCGGAAATGTGATTCATGAAGAACTATTCCGTTGATACTTCTCTTCAAAAACAATCCAGAACCCAGAACACCTCTTTCATCGGCTGGCAATAATTTATCTCAATAGTCTCAAGCTGTGAAACACTCATTTTTTTCACCGGCGGCGACCAAAACACTCTACCGTTTAAGGTGCAAAGATTGCTGAGTAAAACGTATGGATTTTGGCTCTTCCACACAGTTTTAAGGTGCAAAGATTGCTGAGTAAAACGTATGGATTTTGGCTCTTCCACACATGCATTATTAGTCTATGCAATTCTCTAAGACTTTAACATTTTAAGTTTTTTACAAAAGCATTGGATCCATCTGGAGGGAAGAGAACTTAAATACTTACAACTTTGATTTCATAATCCATAGGGAAAGAGGAGCATAGAAACAACAATGATTTTGCATGTCTTACTTAATTGTGTATTTAATACACTGGTCTGCCTACAATTCGAGTGAGAAAGGTAGACTAGGAATACTTAACACGATACTAGGTAGACTAGGAATACTTTCAAATTCTTTGAAAGTATTCTTTAATTATTTTTGCACCACAGTCACTTTATAAAAACAATCGCTTTATAAAAATATGAGTGGGTAAAGTAGATCAAGAATACTAAACACAATCAAAGATTCTTTGAAAGTATTATTTATTTATTCTTGCAGTGGCACAGTCACTTTATACAAACATCTACAAAATTTTAGCGAATCTTGTAAAAATGTCACACAACAAAAAACTAAGACTACGAAGAACTATTCTAGCGAAGCATCCTACGAAGTCTAAACAGAAGGTAGAATCAGAGCTTTCTAGCGAAGTCGGTCTTACAATATTTCTCTCTCTAGAAATTTCCGAATTAAAAGTGATCAAGAATGAAAATAATCTAGCGACTATTTATAAACTAAAAGAATTAAGGTTTTCCAAAAATTGCGCTTAATGAGCTGAGCCCAAAGTATCCTCATGGAATATTCGAAATTTTATTTTTTCGTATTTTCCGAACACTCCAACACTAGCATTTCTTCGCGCTTCAAGCTTGGTGCAAGCACATCAGGTTTACTTCATGTTTTCTTCTTTGAGCTTGAATCCTTTTAGCAAAGTATTCTAGCTCCACCCGTAGTTGGCTTCATCCCTTCCCCCAATTCCATGTCTACCTGTGTTTGCCCCCCGCGTTCGGTCCATTAAAAGAACTGATCCAAGGCCCTTATGTGAGACCTTGAACTCTCAGATGGTGTGTTGGCTTGTCGTGCCCTCCAAGTCAACACGCTTGTGCGTTGTCGCAAGTGTTTGATAGCGTAGCTCAACGTTGGCGGGATGTGCTAACTCCATATTTGCGCAGAAGCCAACTCTGCTGACTCCACGTTTGTGCAAGTTCATATGATTGTGAATCTATGTTGGCGCAAGGGCCAGCTGTACGTTGGCGCGAAGTGCATTTTCACAGTATGCTTAGCTAACTCTACCAAGTTCTAGCAAACTTAGTAAAATTATCCTACACAGCATACAAAAACACTTAACATGAAATTACTACAAAACACAGTGTATAGTTCAACTAAATTCAAACAAGAGTAAAGCTACTCTACATTGAACTAGGAAGAACTACACACTAACATAACTCTCCAAGAAATCATAACTCAGCTTAATAGTATTATTAACTTGCCTAATAACATTTTTCGATATCCTTACTACTTTACAATTGCTTCAAAGCATCTGACCAAATGCCTTTGCTTACTTACAAAATATGTAAATCTTTCATAATTGTAATTAACAATCTTTACCAAAAATAAGACTAACATACTCTAAACAAGTACAAGTAATTATTAATGCATTTGTTTTCCCATTTCCTGTAATTTTAGCATAATAATGGCTAAAAATATGACACAAACTCCAGCAGTTTCATAAGATGACCAATAAACTAAAAAAACCAAAAAAGCTGAGCACCAGAAAAATAATTGACAATAATCGCAATCACACATTATATAAAAAGTAACTTATAGTTAAATGTTAGTTATAACTCTGGATGGTATACTAAAACCAGCATTTTTACTAAAATTATACCTCTCAATCAACTACTACGTACTCTTTGTCCTGCCCGTCTTCTGTTGTGAACGGCTTCCATGTTTTGTTTTCTTATCAATTCTGGTGTAACACCTTTCATCTTGGGGCACGCATCTTCAGTCAACAATTCTTCCAGCGATGGGAATTGAACATCCCATGCCCAATCGCATAAATTCTGCAACTTGGGCAGGTTGCTCAGCTCCACCCGATGCAATTTACGGAATATTGTTTGTGGCCTTTCTTCAGATGTTTTTGCAATATCTTCGTCATCTGCAATCACGTACACCATCTCCTTGTAATGACTGATGTATAGTGATTCGAGATTGACAAGATTCCCAACCATTGAGTAAGAAAACAAGTTCGTAATATGGTCACAGCCTCTCTCATATCCTCCGATCGTTAGATTCCTCAGGTTGTCGAATGTAATCTGAAAATAAATAAATATAGAATCACAACTTACAAAAACAATACCTGAGGTATTTAAAATCACAAATTAAAGGCCTTATTTATAGTTTATAAATAAACACAACTACGCTATGTGTACGTATACGTACCTGTGTGTTGCAAAACAAAGGAACACATTCACGAGATGAATAAAATCTCACGTTCTCAATATTCAGTTTTTTCAACGATGGTAATTGAAGATCCCATCTCCCTTCACAAAAGTTCTGGAATTTGGGCAGATCATGGAGAATAAGCACTTCCAATTTTTGTAATATTATTATACGTGTCCTTGTTTCGGACGTTTCTAGGCCGTCATCTGCAATCGCGTATGTCATCTCATTGCAACTCGTGATGGCTAGTGCTTTGAGATTGAGAAGATTTGCAGCTATTGAGTATGAAAATAAGTTGTTAATATCATGAATGTGGTGTAAGCGTAATTCCTCGAGTTGATGAAAGAAGAGATGTGGAATATGGTGACACCATAAGTTGTTAATACCACTTATGTCGTATCCTCCAAAGTTTACTGACTTCAAGCTGCTGAATGTAATCTGCAAATTATAAATAAACATTTATGTCATTGCCTTTGGTAGAATAATATTGATGAATGAAGTATATACATGATTCGAAGGAAATATATATAATCTTTTAATAAAAGAGATTTGTACCTTTGTGTTGCAAAATATATGAATAGAATCATGGCCGATCGAAGAATTCATATGATTTTCATCACAAGTTTCTCCAAAGCTTTTGAACTTTGGACAATTTTCTATTTCCAACCGGACAAGCTGAGGAAACTCAATAATGTCAATCCCTTTGCAGAAATATGTCAGGCTTCCCAGACGGTTAAGAATTAACGTCTCCAATTTTGGAAATGTGATGCATGAAGAAGGACTATTCCCATCATCTTTTTCAATCCAGAACACATCCTCCATCCACGCACAAAGTCTTATGTCAAGACTCGAAAGTTGGGAGAGACTCCGTATTACCACCGACGACGAAAACACTCTACGTAGCTTTGGACAGCCCCAAATAGTTAAGGTGCTAAGATTGGTAAGTAAAACATCTTGGTTTTTGGATCCATCTGGAATCGGGTCGTGACATATTTCTTCTAACTTGTGAAGATCACATAAATACAACTCTTCCAGGACAGGAAAAACACCGATTCCCCAATCGGTTGAAGCAGAACTCACCAATTTCACCACCTTCTTACAATTTTCAAAGACCAAACATCTCAAGTTCTGATGGCTTGAAAAATCAAAACCGTTTGAATCAACTCCATTCAAGCATAGATATTCAGCAGTCCTTGCAAACAAATCAATCCAATTTCTTAAACTTGTACTCATTTGCAAACTGACTGTCAATTTCTTCGTGTGAGACCTTGTACTAGTTGGATTCCACCGTGATGGGTTTTTACCCACACGTATGTTGTATTTCACAATCTTGGAAGAAAGCTGCAAAACTTGTGCGTCTAAAGACCAATCCTTTATTTCAATCTCCAAACATGTCAGCTTCGACAAGGATTGAAGCTCAGCTAGCGACGCATTGCTTCCTTTCTTTTCTATTTTCTGTGATTCCCATCCCTTGAAGCAACCGGAAACCTTCAACTCCTCAAGTTGACCCAACCTCGATATCACACCTGACACTATCTTATTGAGACTAATACAATTTGTGACTTCTAAGAGCCTAAGACGGTGTAATCTCCCAATCTCCACCGGCAATTCCGTAATGCAATGACAAGAATGGCAACAAAGAATTTCAAGATTCGACAACTCACCAACAACAGATAATGTCTCCAGACCACAAAAATTAAGATGCAGTGTGCGGAGATTTTTCAGCAATAGCATGTTTTGTGGTGTTAATCCAAATGAAAAACAAGTTATAGACAACACTTTGAGTTGTTGCATACCTTCCAAAAAATTATCACTCATTGGAGGATTCCTAGAATATGACATATGAAAACGCAAGTACCTAAGGTTCGGGAAAATCAATCCCGTTGGAAAAACAAATTGAAGTTGTTTTTGAATCACCGAAAGCATATTGCAGTCATTAATGTGAGGATTTTGTTTTGACCAGTCCTGTGAGGAGATTTCGAGAATAGCATGCTTTTCCTTTGAAGCAATGAAAATGGTCACGTCGCGGACCACATCATGCATTTTTACATAGTGTTCATGCTCACCATCTAATATTAGAAATCGGCTTTTGAGCGTATCGACCAACCCATTTATTCTGTTTCTTGCGTCTTCCAAATTATCAATATCGTCTCCAAGGATGCATAATCCAAAGCCATACAACGCCAAGTACTCGAGGCTGATTTTATGATCATCAGGGAAAGAAGAGCACAAAAACAACAATGATTTTGCATGCGGGCTCTTCAAGAAATCAAAACTCAACCTAATGGGGTTATAAACATCCTCAATAACACCTGAGATATCAATTGGGTTACTACTTTTCAATTGCTTCAAAGCATCTGACCAAATACCTTTGCTTGCTTGATCTTTTAGTGCCCTCGAAACTGCTACAAGTGCGAGCGGCAAACCCTTGCACTCTTTCGCAACATCCCTCGCGGTGGGAAGCAGGTTCGGATCATCAACCAAGCAAGCCCCTACATTTTCTTGAAACATAAACCATGCTTCTTCCTCAGATAAATTTTCTAAGGTAAAAACTCTCTGAGCATTCATTAGACGAAGAACACGACTGTCTCGAGATGTTAAAAGGATTGTACATGAATCACTTTGACAGGGTATTCCTAACTCTTCCAAATCGATTCTTTCCCAAACATCGTCGATAACTATGAGCTTTCTGTTTCCACCGAGTAGCCTATCGCGCAACCGAATAGCTCTTGGTGCGAGGGTTTCCTCATTCAGTTTCAAGTCCAACCAATCAAGAATACCATTCTGAATCTGCAACATGTCCACTTTTTGACCCACAGCAACCAAGAGGACTTCGCCGAAGAGACGTTCATGTTCCTTGGCTATGTTCATGATTTGCTTGGCCATAGTGGTCTTCCCAACACCTCCCATACCGCACACCCCAATGACGTAAGCATTCCTTTCTCTCATAGCGATGATGATGTCATCCTCGATCTTCTTTCTGGACTCAATCCCACCGCCGGGAGCTGGAGGAGTCAGAGGACGTCCTTCATGATGCATTGATGCTGGCAGTGTGGGAATCGATACGGGATCAAAATTGCATGTATTTCGAAGCTGGTTCATGGATTGAGCTGTCTTTATAGCTTTCCTGCTGAGGGAATAACGTGACTTGAGATTGAAAATCCTCGGCTTCTGAGTCCCAATTCCAAGTGTATTGTTGAGTCGAGTCTCCTCAGCCTTTGCTAACCAAGTCTCGACTTGATTCGAGATGGGTTCCCCGTTCCTCTCGGCCTCATCGACTCGCGCCTGGAGGTCGGCCTCCACGTCTGCCAGATTTTTAGCGGCATCATCCAGAGCTTTGACGTTGGTTTGAAAGCAGCAGAGATAATTGAGCTGCTTCTGAAAACATTTTCCGAGTTCGATAGCCGGTCCGACGAGAGAAGCTACGGCTCCTAGAATTGCTGCTGCTGCCATCTCTTACAACAAAGATCTGAGAATTAAGGTTTCAGTGTTTACAATGAAAGATAGAGCTTGCTCAAAGTGTGTTTACTATTAAAGTCATTGGGTAAAGGTCACCACTAACTTGAAAAAATATCCCGTTAATTATTTTTGGCGATAAGGTCTTCCAATAAGAGGTGCAGAGTAGAGGACAGTGGACACTGACGATTGATACTACAAGAAAAAAAAATTAAATTACACAAATTGAGATTTGGTAAGATGCTTGACTTAATTTGGGAAACAAAAAAATAATTACTACTCCTAACTACATATTAGAAAGAATTAAAATTTTGATTTAAATTATTAATAATTTTTATAAGGAGCAGAGGTATAGAGCCGAAAATTCTAAAATTGGTAATATTCATAGGGAGTCCGACATCTGGAGCCTTGATTAATTCATAGGGAGTAATATTTTAATGAAAATTGGTAAGATTCCCATCCTGAACCAGGAACACGCCCAAACAAGCATGATCTCCTACAGATCCCCAGTATTAGCGATAATACTCCAACTCCAACAGAATAAGAAAAAGATATTTTTTCTAATAAAAATACTCTGCATGATTTGGAAGACTCGAATCAAAAGGAAATGGTGGCTGCTATCAAGGAACAAATCAAAGCATAATTAGTGTCAGGATTATTAGGAAATAATTGTCTTTCCTTTCTCTATGTTTTTTGAACGTTAGAATTTGTGTATAAAAGGATATTGTATCATTCAGAAATAAAGCATGCCTTGTGTTCACAATCAATCTGTTCTCTTCTTTTCTCCTCTTCCTTTTGTATTTTTTATCTTGGTATCAGAGCCTTGAACACAAGTGTCATCACACACACACCCAAAACACACACACAATGAGTTCTTTATCACTCAACGTTGGTAATTTTATTACACTCAAACTCTCAACAAAAAACTACCCTTCTATGGCGAGAACAAGCATTAGCCCTTGCCGAAAGTCAAGAGCTAGTCGAACATCTCACAAACAAAAATTCCGCACCACCAGAGGTTACCACACCAAATCCTAACAACACTGCCGAGGCAGAAAATTTCACACCAGAAATTACAAAAGAATTCCTAGCATGGAAAAAATCAGATCGTCTTCTACGAGGGTGGTTAATCGGCACATTGTCGGAAGAAGCTCTTGGCTTAGTTATTGGAGTCGACACAGCTTTCGGCGTCTGGGAAGCTCTCAAAGATGCTTATGCACAAGATTCTCAAGAGAGGGAATTTACCCTTAGACAACAACTCACTTATCTTCGGAAAAGTGATGACAAATCAATTTCAGACCACATACGTACTTTCAAAGGCTTGTGCGATGATTTGGCAGCCATTGGAAAGTCTGTCCATGACAAAGAAAAGGTATTCTACTTGCTGACAGGTCTTGGCCCTCAATATGAGACATTCACTACCACCATGTTAAAGCCCCCTCGGCCTACCTACTCGGAACTAGTGGCGCAACTACAAAACTTTGATCAAAGGCGTAGTTGGATGAACAACGGCACCGATATGAGCATCAACCCCTTCAATAATCCAACAGCCTTTTATGGACAACACCGAAACCATCAGGGAGGAAGTCAGGCAGGACAATCGAAATTCATCTCATCTGGACGCGGCTTCGTCGCGCAACAACCCCAAGAACCAGCCTCATCAAGAAAAATCAAACTCTCAACCGAAAAGGCCACCCCCAACGGGACAACGAAGAATGACACAGAACGAACGAGATCTCTATCGAAATGAGACTTATCAATATTGTGGTGTTAAAGGACACATTGCAAAAATATGCTGGTGGATTCCAAAGGTGACAACAAGCACGCATGACCTTCCCCAAGCATTGGCAGCTCTAACTTTGGACACCAACATTGCTGATACTGAATGGACCTCTGACACGGGTGCTTCCAATCATATGACAGGTAATCTAGGTATGTTGTCTAACCTCAAACATAATTCTGGTTCAGATTCAATTTTACTTGGATATGGTTCATGCATACCTATTGATGGAATCGGAGATTCAGAAATTCATCAAAATAATATCCGACTACCTTTAAAAAATGTTTTGTATGTTCCAAATTTAAAGAAAAACCTATTATCGGTTAGTCAACTCACATCTGAATATCCTATTGATTGTGAATTTACTAATAATTTGTTTTGTGTTAAGGACAGAAAATCAGGCCAACCCTTGATAACCGGCAAGCGTAAGGCAAATCTCTATGTTCTCCATGATCAACAGAAATTAAATTTTTCTTGTCGCTTCAAGTCTGGTTCGGCTAGTATCTGGCATCAACGTTTAGAACATCCACAACATTCTTCTTTACTTTTTCTAAAAAATAATGACCTTATTCATGTTACGGGCCCAACAAAAATTGAACATGTTTGTGATAGTTGTCAGTTAGGAAAGCTTTCTAAGTTTCCCTTTAGAAGTTCTGAAAGTTCCAGTAGTCATTGTTTTGAAAAAATTCATTGCGACTTATGGGGTCCGTCTCCTATTTTATCTCTTGGTCGTTTTCGTTATTATGCATGTTTTGTTGATGATTTTTCCAAATACATATGGATTGTCCCTTTACGTATGAAATCTGATTTTTTTGACGCATTTATTAATTTTGAACGATATGTCGATCGACAGTTTAACAAAAAAATTAAAATATTTCGATCTGACGGAGGAGGTGAGTTTGTCAATACAAAATTGTCTACGCATTTTATCTCTTCCGGTATTATTCATCAAAAATCATGTCCATATACACCAGAGCAAGCAGGCGTGGTTGAAAGACGACATCGCGTTATTCGGGAGTTAGGCATGACTATGTTATTCCACAGCGGTGTTCCATTATCTCTATGGGTGGAGGCTTTCTCAACAGCAGTTTATCTCATCAATAGGTTACCCTCTTCCGCTCTTAATTCTCGTTCTCCATATTTCATGTTGCATAATACCCAACCAATTTATAGCTCTTGGCGTGTTTTTGGATCAAAATCATGTTTTCCCTATACATGGGACTCTCGAAAAAATAAATTTGACCCGAAAAGTGTTTCTTGTGTTTTCATAGGATATAGTGATCAATTTAAAGGATATAAATGTTTTCATCCACCCACCAAAAAAAATTTTGCTTCACGTCATGTTGTTTTTGATGAACTATGTTTCCCGTATAAGGAACATCTTGAGTCTAAAATTAATAAAAACTCGGCACTTCATATTTTTGATACGTGGATATCTATGTCCAACACAAATTTTTCAAAAGAAAACTCTGGTAGTACAAATTCTTTTTCTGAAATTACCTCTTCTGGTACTACTAATATTAACATTCCTCTCCCATCTATTTTACCTCTTACACCTCCTGCCGACACATCAAATAATACTTACAAAAACTCCACTATTTCTTCTCCCACTCTCAATTCTACTACACCTAGTCCTAACATTGAAAATCATATGATGGTTTCTACTTCCAGTAACACCAAAGAATCAATAGTAGCGGGACACACAACTCCATTTCAATCTCCCACTATATCACCATCCATGCAATATACTTCTCCTCCAGTAGAATCGTCTTTAGTTCATGAGCCACAACTAAAAGTCTATCGTAGGCGAACACAAACCGCAAACTCAAATAAACAAACTTCTCAACCCACATCGCATGAAACTCGTCCCATTCCTTTCCCGTCCCTTGAACCGTCTCACCAACCCAACCATATTGAACATCCCATGCTCACTCGGTCACGTACAGGTAACCAAAAACCCAACCCAAAATATGCCTTAACCATGAGTATATCATCTGATGTTCCACGTGAACCCACTTCTACTCGTAATGCACTCAACCATCCCGGTTGGCGTGCTGCAATGCAAGAAGAACTTGATGCCCTCCATAAAAATTTCACTTGGTCTCTGGTCCCACCATCCCCTCGTATGAATATTATTGGATCAAAATGGGTCTTTAAAACAAAATTAAAACCTGATGGGTCATTAGAAAAATTAAAAGCACGTCTTGTGGCGAAAGGTTACCATCAACAAGATGGCGTTGATTATACTGAAACTTTTTCCCCTGTGATTAAACCCGGCACCATTCGATTGGTCGTTACAGTAGCACTTGCTAAACAATGGCCTATTCGCCAACTAGACGTCAAGAATGCGTTTCTTCACGGCCATATACAAGAAGATATATATATGACACAACCCCCAGGTATGAAAGATGTTCAATTTCCTCATCATGTTTGCAAATTACATAAAGCACTTTACGGTCTCAAACAAGCTCCACGTGCATGGTTTGATCGCTTCAGCACCTTCTTGCTTAAATATGGTTTTTTTTGTAGCTTGGCTGATCCCTCTCTCTTCATTTTACATTCTGACCTCGGTACATTAGTTTTACTATTATATGTCGATGATATTCTTCTTACAGGCTCTAATATGTCACTTGTTACATCGTTTATTCAAGTACTTAGTCATGAATTTGCTATGAAGGACCTTGGTGATCTTCACCACTTCCTTGGAATTGAAATCACTAAAACCACTCAAGGATTACTTCTTTCTCAATCACACTATGCTATTACTATTTTGGAACGTGCTAATATGACACATTGCAAACCTATGCCTACTCCTTTAGAAACAAAAAATAAGTTCCATGCGACCAATCAACCTCTTGATGATCCCAGCCACTATAGAGGTCTTGTTGGTACCCTTCAATATTTAACTCTTACTCGACCTGACATAACATATAGTGTAAATTATGCTTCGCAATTTATGCAAAAACCATGTTCGTCACATCTTCAAATTGTACATCGTATTTTACGTTATATTAAAGGTACTGTACATCTTGGTTTACATCTCACTTCCCACACTACACTTGATCTTAGTGCTTTTTCTGACGCAGATTGGGCTGGTTGCCTAATTACTCGACGTTCCACAACAGGTTTTTGCACCTTCCTTGGAAAAAATCCTATCTCCTGGTGTGCAAAAAAGCAACCTACAGTATCTCGTTCAAGTACCGAAGCGGAATACCGTGCCATGGCTCATACCGCAGCCGAGCTCACCTGGATGACATTTGTTATGAAAGATCTCCAAATCCCAATAACATCACCTCCAGTACTCTATTGCGACAACGTTAGCGCTCTTCATATGACAATTAATCCAGTTTTCCATGCTCGCAGCAAGCATATTGAACTCGATTATCATTTTGTTCGTGAGAAGGTTTCTGCCAGACAGCTTATCACCAAACATATCCCCACACATCTTCAAGTTGCCGACATCTTCACAAAGTCACTGCCCAAAAGTATGCTTGGTTTCTTTCGGAGCAAACTATGTCTACAGCCCCGACATAGTTTGAGGGCGGGTATTAGCGATAATACTCCAACTCCAACAGAATCAGAAAAAGATATTTTTTTCTAATAAAAATACTCTGCATGATTTGAAAGACTCGAATCAAAAGGAAATGGTGGCTGCTATCAAGGAACAAATCAAAGCATAATTAGTGTCAGGATTATTAGGAAATAATTGCCTTTCCTTTCTCTATGTTTTTTGAACGTTAAAATTTGTGTATAAAAGGATATTGTATCATTCAGAAATAAAGCATGCCTTGTGTTCACAATCAATCTGTTCTCTTCTTTTCTCCTCTTCCTTTTGTATTTTTTATCTCCCAGAGCAAAAGTCCAGCGGCCGGATCTCAAGGAAGTCCGACATCTGGAGCCTCGAGATTCTGACTGGGAAATCTCCGTGGGACGGCAAGGCTGACCTGGCGGGCTGGGTGGAGACGGAGGTCAAAAATGGTGCGGCCGGAGATTATGGAGGTTGTTGAGAAGGTTGAGGAGGTACAGGAGAAAGATGTGGACGATGATTTCTACTCCTCGTATGCGAGCGAAGGAGACATGCGTTCGTCGAGAGGATTGTCGGATGATTTTTTAAGACCATTAATATATAGCTACTGGTTAAGACTTCGATTATGTATAACAACAACAACAAAAAATGTGTTTGGTTAAAATTAGTTTTTTCATAGGGATATCTGATCTCTTTTGGCTTCTGGTATACTATTATACTACTTCATAAGAGTTAAATATGTTAAATATGGGTAGCATATGTAAATAAGGCATCTCTAAGTGTTATAAGCTCCCATTCTTGAAAACAATTAACTAAACACATACAGTATTTAATCCTAAAAATACTCCTCTTCCCAGAGATATATGACCATGCACTTCATTTGTAAAACTATACATTCACTTACCAATCACCCTAAGTAACCGAGGACAGGGAACGACCATAGAAGGGCAACAGAGAATCGAAGAGAATATTCCAAAAAAACCAGCTAGTTTTTTGTATTCGAAACCAGTTTGAAGGATGCGCCATACTACATTCGCCTACTACAGCCGATAAAGCATACAAATCAACAACCAAACTTTCTGAAATTAAGGTTAAAAACTCGGGTTCTTATACATTAACCAACAAATACAAAAAATAAAAGCATACACAACAACCAAACGTTCTGAAATCAATGTTAAAAACTCTGGTTCTTATACATTAACCAACAAATACAAAAACAAAAACATAAATATTATCGTCTTATTTTATAAATTTTGAATATATTTTCCCCCTTCAACTGTGATTCTCTTTCGATGAATCATTATTTCCATTAGAAATCTTTCACAAAATAAAATCAAATACCTCTTAATCAACTCCTCCTCCAGATCTTTCTCTTGCCAGTCTACTTTGAACAGCATCCAAGTTTTGGTTTCTCATCGATTCAGGCGTAACACCATCCATCCCCGGGCACTCAAGTCTATTCAATACTTCCAGCGCTGGGAATCGAACATCCCATCCCCAATCGCATAAACTCCGCATCTTGGGCAGGTACCTGAGCTCCACCCATTGCAATTTATGGAATATAATTTGTGACTTTGTTTCAGATGTTTGTGCATTATCTTCATCATCTGCAATCACGTATACCATCTCACTGCATCTATAGATGGATAGTGTTTCCAGATTGAGAAAATTTCCAGCCATTGAGTATGAAAACAAGTGGTCAATATGGTCACAACCACTCTCGTATCCTCCGATACATAGATCCTTCAACCCGTCGAATGTAATCTGAAAATAAATAAACCATCGTAAATCTATACACCCACACACATAATCCATGCACTGCAATTTGCTTACGCACGTACCTGTGTGTTGCAAAACAAATGAACACGGACATTGGCAGAGTAATACTCTGAGTTTGGTGTACTTTGAGACTTCGTAATTTTTTCCATCGCAGGGCAATGCTCAATATCCAGTCGTTCCAGCGATGGTAATTGAAGATTCCATCTCCCTTCACAAAAATTCTGCAACTTGGGCAGAAAATTCAGCGTAAGTTCTTTCAATGCATGTAATATCATTATAAGTGGCTTCTTTTCAGATGTTTCTGCGTCGTCCTCTGCAATCGCGTATACCATCTCATTGCATCCCTCGATGGTTAATTTTCTGAGATTGACGAGATTTGCAGCTATTGAGTATGAAAATAAGTTGTTAATATTGTCAATGTTGTACACAGTTAACTCCTCGAGTTCACGAAAGAAAAGACGTGGAATATGGCGACACCATAAATAGCTGATATTCTCGTATCCTCCGATGTGTAGTCTCTTCAAGCTGCCGAATGTAACCTGCAAATTAATAAATGATTAGATGTTGAGAGATTAATATTGATGTCACTACCTTACCTTTGGTAGTATATATTTTCAATCTGAATGCACCAAATAAAAATCCATTTATGGGAAAAGATCAGTACCTTTGTGTTGCAAAATATATGAACAGAATCATCCACCGGAGAATTCACATGATTTTCATCAGAAGCATTACTAAAGCTTGTGAGCTTTGGACAGGATAATATTTCCAGTCGGACAAGCTTAGGGAACTCAATGATGTCCATTCCTTTGCAGAAATCCGTTAGGCTTCTGAGATTACCCAGACTTAACTTCTCCAATTTCGAAAATATGATACATGAAGGACTACTCCCTCGATATTTCTCTTCAAAATCAATCCAGAATACCTCTTTCATCGACTCACAATAATTTATTTCAAGAGTCTCAAGATGTGAAACACTCCATATTTCCATCTGCAACCAAAACACTCTGAGTAGGCTTCTACATCTCGAAATATGTAAGGTGCAAAGATTCCTGACTAAATCGTATATATATTGGCTCTTCCACACATGCCTTAGTCTATGCAATTCTATGAGAATGAAATTTTTTAGTTTCGCGAAAGAATTGGATCCATCTGGAATAGGGCTGTCGCATATTTCTTCTAACATGGGAAGAGAAGATAAATATAATACCTCTAAGACAGGGAAAACACCGAATTCCCAATCAGTTGAAGCAGAACTCACCAGTTTCCTGTTTTGTTGGTCTGAAGAATCCAAACCATTATAATCAACTCCTTCCAAGCATACATATTCGACAGTCCTTGAAAACGCGTCAATCCAATTTGCTAAACTTGCATCCATTCGCAAACTGATGTGCAATTTCTTCTCATGAGTAGTAGTACTACTTGGTGCCCTCAGTGACCTTTCACCCACTTGTATGTTGTATTTTACTATCTTGGAAGAAAGTTCCAATGCTTGTGCGTCTACAGACGGATCCTCTATTTCAATCTCCAAACATGTCAGCTTCGACAAGGATTGAAGCTCGAATAGCGACGCGTTGCTTCTTCCAATTTCCGTTTCCTGTGATTTCCATCCCTTGAAGCCACCGAGCATTTTCAACTCCTCAAGTTGACCCAACTCCGATATCACACCTGGCACTATTGTTTCTAGACTATGACAATTTGTGACTTGTAAAAGCCGAAGGCGGTGTAATCTCCCAATCTCCACCGGCAGGTCCGTAATGCAAGGACAAGAATGGCAACAAAGAATTTCAAGATTTGATAGCTCACCAACAGCAGACAATGTCTCCAGAATGCAATCACAAAGATGCAGTGTTCGAAGATTTTTCAGCAATAGCATGTTTTGTGGTTTTAATCCGAATGAAAAACTGGTTATAGACAACACTTTGAGTTGTTTCATACCGTTGGAAAAATTATCACTCATTCGAGGATGGACAGATCCTGACTCATTCATCCACAAGAAGAAGCTAAGTTTCGGAAAAGTCAACCCATTAGGAAAGGCAAATTGACTTTGTTTTAGAATCACCGAAAGCATATAGTAGATTCTGTGAGGAATTCGATTTGACCAGTCCAGTGAGGTGTGTTCAAGAATGGCATTATTTTCCTCTGAAGAAATGAAAATGGCCACGTCGCGGACCACATCATGCATTTTGACATAATGTTCATTCTTACCATCTTAATATCAAAAATCGTCTTTTGAGCATACGGACCAACCCAGCTATTCTATTTCTTGCGTCTTCCAAAGTATTAATACCTGCAAAGATGCCTAATCCGAAGGCATAAAGCGCCAAGTACTCGAGGTTGATTTCATGATCCTCAGGGAAAGAAGAGCATAAAAACAACAATGATTTCGCACCTCGACTCTCCAAGAAATCATAACTCAACTTAATGGGTTTATAAACTTCCTTAATAACATATTCGATATCCATCGGGTTACTACTTTTCAATTGATTCACAGCGTCTGACAAAATACCACTGCTTACTTCTTTACCTTTTAGTGCCCTGGAAACGACTACAAGGGCAAGTGGCAAACCCTTGCACTCTTTCGCAACTTCTCTTGCGAGCGGATCATCACCCAAGCCTGCCCTTACATTTTCTTGGAACATAGACCATGCTTCTTCCTCAGATAAAATGTGTATTGTAAAAACACTTTGAGCATTCATTTGAGAAAGAACACTCATGTCTCGAGTTGTTAAAAGGATTGTACATAACCGACTTTGACAAGGTATTCCTAATATTAGCGACAATACTTCAACTCAAATAAAAGAATCAGAAGAAGATATTATTTCAAAGAATAAAAATATTCCACAAGATTTGGAAGACTCGAGCCAAAAGGAAACTTGGCCGCTATCAAGGAATAAATCAAATCATAATTAGTGTCAGGATTATTGGGAAATAATTACCTTCCCTTTTCTATATTTTTTGAACGTTAGAATCTGTGTATAAAAAGATTGGACTATTCAGAAATATAATTATGCCTTGTGTTCATAATTCTCTTCTTTCATCTTCTTCCTTTTGTATTTTTTATCTTGGTATCAGAGCCTTGAACACAAGTGTCATCACACACCCAAAACACATACAATGAGTTCTTTATCACTCAATGTTGGTAACTTTATTACACTCAAACTCTCAACAAAAAACTATCCTCTATGGCGAGAGCAAGCATTAGCCCTTGCCGAAAGTCAAGATTTAATCGAACACCTCACAAACAAAAATTCCGCACCACCAAAAGTTACCACACCAAATCCTAACAACACTGCCGAGGCAGAAAATTTCACTCCAGAAATTACGAAGGAATTCATTGCATGGAAAAAATCAGATCGCCTTTTGCGAGGGTGGTTAATCGGCACTTTGTCGGAAGAAGCCCTTGGCTTAGTCATTGGAGTCGACACAGCCTTCGGCGTCTGGGAAGCTCTCAAAGACGCCTACGCACAAGATTCACAAGAGAGGGAATTTACTCTTAGACAACAACTCACTTATCTTCGGAAAAGTGATGAAAAATCAATTTCAGACCACATATGTATTTTCAAAGGCTTGTGCGATGATCTGGCAGCCATTGGAAAGCCTGTCCATGACAAAGAAAAGGTATTCTACTTGCTCACGGGTCTTGGCCCTCAATATGAGACGTTCACTACCACCATGTTAAAGCCCCCTCGGCCTACTTATCCGGAACTAGTTGCGCAACTACAAAATTTTGATCAAAGGCGTAGTTGGATGAACAACGGCACCAATATGAGCATCAACTCCTTCAATAATCATACAGCCTTTTTTGGACAACACCAAAACCGTCAGGGAGGAAGTCAAGGAGGACAATCGAAATTCATCTCATCTGGACGCGGCTTCGTTGCGCAACAACCCAAGAACCAGCCTCATCAAGAAAAATCAAACCCTCAACAAAAAAGGCCACCCCCGACGGGACAACGAAGAATGACGCAGAACGAACGGGATCTCTATCGAAATGAGACGTGCCAATATTGTGGTGTTAAAGGACACGTTGCAAAAATATGCTGGTGGATACCAAAGGTGACAACAAACACGCATGATCTTCCACAAGCATTAGCTGCTCTAACACTGGACACCACCATTGCTGATACCGAATGGACCTCTGACACGGGTGCTTCCAACCACATGACAGGTAATCTAGGTATGTTGTCTAACCTTAAACATAATTGTGGATCAGATTCAATTTTACTTGGAGATGGTTCATGCATACGTATTGATGGAATCGGAGATTCAGAAATTCATCAAAATAATATTCGACTACCTTTAAATAATGTTTTGTACGTTCCAAATTTAAAGAAAAATTTATTATCGGTTAGTCAACTCACATCTGAATATCCTATTGATTGTGAATTTACTAATAATTTGTTTTGTGTTAAGGACAGAAAATCAGGCCAACCCTTGATAACCGGCAAGCGTAAGGCAAATCTCTATGTTCTCCATAATCAACCAAAATTAAATTTTTCTTCTCGCTTCAAGTCTGGTTCGGCTAGTATTTGGCATCAACGTTTAGGACATCCACAACATTCTTCTTTACTTTTTTTAAAAAATAATGATCTTATTCATGTTACGGGCCCAACAAAAATTGAACATGTTTGTGATAGTTGTCAATTGGGAAAGCTTTCTAAGTTTCCTTTTAGCAGTTCTGAAAGTTCAAGTACTCAGTGTTTTGAAAAAATTCATTGCGACTTATGGGGTCCATCTCCTATTTTATCTCTTGGTCGTTTTCGTTATTATGCATGTTTTGTTGATGATTTTTCCAAATACATATGGATTGTCCCTCTACGAATGAAATCTGATTTCTTTGAAACATTTATTAATTTTGAACGATATGTTGATCGACAGTTTAACAAAAAAATAAAAATATTTCAATCGGATGGAGGAGGTGAGTTTGTCAATACAAAATTGTCTACACATTTTATTTCTTCAGGTATTATTCATCAAAAATCATGTCCATATACACCGGAGCAAACAGGTATGGTTGAAAGACGACATCGCATTATTCGGGAATTAGGCATGACTATTTTATTCCACAGTGGTGTTCCATTGTCTCTATGGGTGGAGGCTTTCTCAACAGCGGTTTATCTCATCAATAGGTTACCTTCTTCCGCCCTTAATTCTCGATCTCCATATTTCATGTTACATAATACCCAACCAATTTATAATTCTTTACGTGTTTTTGGATCAAAATGCTTTCCTTATACATGGGACTCTCGAAAAAATAAATTTGACCCGAAAAGTGTTTCTTGTGTTTTCATAGGTTATAGTGATCAATTTAAAGGATATAAATGTTTTCATCCACCAACCAAAAAAATTATTTTATCTCGTCATGTTGTTTTTGATGAATTATGTTTTCCGTATAAAGAACATCTTGAGTCTAAAATTAATAAAAACTCTGCACTTCATATTTTTGATACTTGGTTACCTAGGACTAACACAAATCTACCAAAAGAAAGCTCTGGTACAAACTCTTTTTCTGAGATCAACTCTTCTGATACTACTACCATTAACATTCCTCTCCCCTCCACTTCAGCTATACCACCCCCTATCGACACATCTCATAATACTCTCTTAAATCCTACCATGCCTTCTCCTACTTTAAATTCCCCCACACCTAGTCATAATATAGAAGATCATATAATAATTTCCACTTCCAGTAACACCACAGAACCACTAGCGGGACACATAACCCCATTCCAACCTCCCAACATATCACCATCCGTACAGACTAATTCTCCTCCATTAGAAACGTCTTTAGTTCGTGAGCCACCACTAAAAGTCTACCGTAGGCGAACACAAACCGCAAATTCTGATATACAAAATTACCAACCTTCCTCGTCCGAGCCTCTTCCTATTCCTTTCCCGTCACTCGAACCTTCCTCACCTCCCTCCGAACCCAGCCATATTGAACATCCCATGCTGACTCGGTCAAGGACAGGTAACCATAAACCCAACCCAAAATATGCTCTAAACATAAGTCTATCATCTGATGTTCCACGTGAACCCACTTCTACTCGTAATGCACTTAACCATCCCGGTTGGCGTGCTGCTATGCAAGACGAGCTTGATGCCCTCCATAAAAATTTCACTTGGTCCTTAGTCCCACCATCCCCTCGTATGAATATTATTGGATCAAAATGGGTCTTTAAAACTAAATTAAAACCCGATGGTTCATTAGAAAAATTAAAAGCTCGCCTTGTAGCGAAGAGGTACCATCAACAAGATGGTGTTGATTATACTGAAACTTTTTCCCCTGTCATTAAACCCGGGACCATTCGACTAGTGGTCACGATAGCACTTGCTAAACAATGGCCTATTCGTCAACTAGACGTCAAGAATGCCTTTCTCCACGGCCATATACAAGAAGATATCTATATGACACAACCTCCAGGTATGAAAGATTCTCAATTTCCTCATCATGTTTGCAAACTACATAAAGCACTATACGGTCTCAAACAAGCCCCACGTGCATGGTTCGATCGATTTAGCACCTTCTTGCTTAACTACGGATTTTTTTGTAGCTTGGCTGATCCTTCTCTCTTCATATTACATAGTGATCTCGGTACAATTGTTTTACTATTATATGTGGATGATATTCTTCTTACTGGCTCTAATATGTCACTTGTTACATCTTTTATTCACGTACTTAGTCATGAATTTGCTATGAAAGACCTTGGTGATCTCCATCACTTCCTTGGAATTGAAATTACTAAAACCACACAAGGATTACATCTTTCTCAATCACACTATGCTATTACTATTCTGGAACGTGCTAATATGACTCATTGCAAACCTATGCCTACTCCTTTAGAAACAAAAAATAAGTTACATGCGACCAATCAACCTCTTGATGATCCTAGCCAATATAGAGGTCTTGTTGGCGCTCTTCAATATTTAACCCTTACTCGGCCTGACATAACATATAGTGTAAATTATGCTTCACAATTTATGCAAACACCATGCATGTCGCATCTTAAAATTGTACATCGCATTTTACGTTATATTAAAGGTACTGTACATCTTGGTTTACACCTCACTTCCCACACTACACTTGATCTTAGTGCTTTTTCTGATGCAGATTGGGCTGGTTGCCCGGTTACTCGACGCTCCACCACAGGTTTCTGCACCTTCCTTGGAAAAAATCCTATCTCTTGGTGTGCAAAAAAGCAACCTACAATATCTCGTTCAAGTACCGAAGCTGAATACCGTGTCATGGCTCATACTGCTGCTGAACTCACATGGATGACATTTATTATGAAAGATCTTCGAATCCCAATCACATCACCTCCAGTACTCTACTGCGACAACATTAGCGCTCTCCATATGACCATTAATCCAGTTTTCCATGCCCGCAGCAAGCATATTGAACTCGATTATCATTTTGTTCGTGAGAAAGTTGCTGTCGGTCAGCTTATCACCAAACATACCCCCACCCACTTTCAAGTTGCCGACATCTTCACAAAATCACTGTCCAAGAGTTTACTTGGTTTCTTCCGGAGCAAACTATGTCTGCAACCCCGACATAGTTTGAGGGCGGGTATTAGCGACAATACTTCAACTCAAATAAAAGAATCAGAAGAAGATATTATTTCAAAGAATAAAAATATTCCACAAGATTTGGAAGACTCGAGCCAAAAGGAAACTTGGCCGCTATCAAGGAATAAATCAAATCATAATTAGTGTCAGGATTATTGAGAAATAATTACCTTCCCTTTTCTATGTTTTTTGAACGTTAGAATCTGTGTATAAAAAGATTGGACTATTCAGAAATATAATTATGCCTTGTGTTCATAATTCTCTTCTTTCATCTTCTTCCTTTTGTATTTTTTATCTCCTAAATCCTTCAAATTAATATGTTCCCAAACATCATCGATAACTATGAGCTTTCTCTTTCCACCTTGTAGCCTAGCCTGCAACCGTTCAGCTCTTGCTGCTAGAGTGTCCACTTCCATTCTTAATCCTAACAATTCAGCAATAGCATGCTGAATCTTCAACAAGTCCGCTTGTTGACCGACAGGTACCAAGAGAACTTCGTCGAAGAAACGCTCATCTTTCTTGGCTCTGTGCATGATTTGGTTGGCCATAGTCGTCTTCCCAACACCTCCCATGCCCCACAGCCCTATGACGTATACTTTCTCGTCTCTCATAGCCGTGATGATGTCTTCCTCGATCTTGTTTCTAGACTCAATCCTGCAAGTTGGCCTATCCCTTGTGAGCGAATCCTCACCCAAGCCAGACTCTACATTTTCTTGGAACATAGACGATGTTTTTTTGTCAAATAAAATTTGAATTATAAAGACTCTCTGAGCACTCATTCGATGAAGAACAACCCTGTCTCGAGATGTTAAAAGGATTGTACATGATCTAGTACTTTCACAAGGTATTCCCAAACCCTTCAAATTTATTCTTTCCCAAACATCATCGATAATTATAAGCTTTCTCTTTTCACCCTGTAGTCTGGCCCGCAACCGAATAGCTCTTGGTGCTAGTGTATCCCCGTCCAATTTGAAGCCCAACCAATCAGCAATACCCTGCTGAATCTTCAGCATGTCAGCTTGTTGAACAACAGTTACCATGACAACTTCGCCGAAGAGACCTCCATCTTCCTGGGCTCTATTCATGATTTTCTTGGCCATAGTGGTTTTCCCAACACCTCCCATACCACATACCCCAATGATACATACTTTCCCGTCTCTCAGAGTCGTGATGATGTCCTCCTCAATCTTCTTTCTGAACCCAAGCCTGGGAGTTGGCCTCAGAAGAGGAATCTGTGTAAGAAATATATATATGCTTGCATTAATATTTATTCCTCTCTATTTGAGTAACATGTTAATTACTTATTATGATAAAACTTATTGAAATATTATTAGAGGCATGAAGTTATACTTCCTCGCCTCTCATACCCATGATGATGTCCTTCTTGATCTTGTTTCTAGACTCAATCCCGGGAGTTGGCCCCAGCAGAGGAGACAGCTGTCCCATTGATGTTGGCAGTCCACGACTCGATACATGATCAAACTTGCAACGATCTCGAAGGTCGTTCATGGATTCAGCTGTCTCTTTAGCTCTCTTGCTCATAATATAACGTGACTTGAGATTAAAAATCCCGGGGTTCTGATTCACAAATATATCTTGTGCATTGACTTGAGCGCTTGCAGCCTTTTCTATCCAAGCCTCGACTTGTTTCAAGATTTGTTCCCCATTCCTGTTGGACTCATCGACTTGCACCTGGAGATCGGCTTGCACGCCCTCCAGATCTTTAGCCGCATCAGTTAGATCGTCGACGTTGCTTCTTAAGCAGCATACATAAGTCAGAGCTGTTCCCACATGAGATGCCACGAATCCTGCAATTGCTTTTGCCATTTGTAACAACAAATTAAAGATGGAAGCTCAGAGTTTAAATCGGATAATCGAAAACTGGTTCAAGTGTTTATTGTTTGGAATGTTTTCTTTTCACGTATCAACAACTGATGTAATATTATTAGTATCCAAATATGAAAACTTCAGCAAATTATATTATATAATAATTTCCATATGCATTAATTAATTGATTAATTAAGTCAACTAATTTGGATGAGCTGGATGATGTGGACAAATTAAGTAATAGATAAAACCTTGTATGCTAATATTAATCATATAATAATGCATTTGGGAGAGTCAAATAATCAGCTCATAATGCATCTTCATTCTCTATAGTAATTTTGTAAAATCCCTATCTCAGATTGTAGAATACCTAGTTGGAAACAGAAGAAATCGATTGTGCATTTCGCGAAAACTGGAAGAAGAACACCATCTAATTCTATATATACAATTGAAGAACACCAAGAACAATTGAAGAACACCAAGAACGCATGCATACAGAAAGAATTCCAAGCTCTCATCATTCATCAAGGTAAAAATCAATAAATATAAAAATGTTTTTACACATCAATTAAAAACGTGGAAAACTACCAAGTAGAAGTATCTATATTTCTCGGATCGATTGCCTACTCATATCCTATAACCCCATTTTCTCTAAATTCTAACTAGACGACCCCATTATCAGAACTACTACAAGCCTGGTTCGGATGAACACTCGCCCCCAAGTCCCCGTCCAAGCTCAGTTGTTGAACCTCCTGCGGGGAAAGGATTTTGATGCAACGAACGCAGCTCACAAACTCCCTGAAAAAAATGCACCATTTGTTTCTTGAATCAGAATAAAGTAACATACTAGAAAAACAAAAACACTATTCCGAAAAGGGAGAAAGAAAACGTACTCCCAAGGATCGTCTCCGACTAAGAGGACATCGTTTTCATTATCCACGTAGACGAGTTTCCACCCAATTCTCTGACGGCCCTCAAGTTGCCCCTCTATACCGAATCTCCGGGCCAGATCCTGCTTCAGTTCATCGTAGCCCGAGTAACTCGTAATGTCGATAGACCTTCCAACAGCTCCACGCTTGTACACCTTCATTAAAAAAAATGACCCATTTCGCGTTAGAGAAAGCACAACTTTAGAATACTCCCTCCATCCTCTAAAACTTTGCTTTTAGAGAAAAATATTTAAGAAAATGTAGTTTTTTATGTGTTAAATAATACTATAAATATAAGTATAATGGGTATTGTTATGTAAGTAATGAATGAGTTATGTGAAAAAGTAATGGTTTTAATGTAAATAAATTAGTATTGAAAGAATAAAGTTGTGAAAAAACATTCCATTTATGGGTGTTCAAACTTTTAAAAGACAATCTAATAAGAAAAGTACATATGAAATGGAAGGAACAAAAGAAGAAGTACCTTAGTATACGTTCGCATCCTCGGAATCTGAGGTGCGACCCAAGCACCCGAATTCATGAAGTTATTGCCGTCATTTATCGACGAGTCGATTGAATTGAAGGCCATATCCGGGACTCCGAACGACTGGGAGACCATGGACGACGAAAGCTCGGGCTGGGCATCTTTGGGGTTCTCGTAGCTCGAAAGCAAGCCTTCTTCGTTCGAGAAGTCTATAGTCGACCCCATCATGTTCTTGGTAATCAAAGACGGGTCGGGCATCATCGGCATATCCAACTGATGATTCTCCGCCTCTGCTCCAAACGGTGCATTGCTCCCCAGATCCACATCTTGGGTTGCATCTCTAAACAGAATCGACTGGGAATTGAAAGACATTGAGTTGTTGTGAGAGAGAACAGAAGTTGCCGAAGACGAGCTGTCCAAATAGTCTATCTGGGGCCCACCATTGTTGAGGTACGATGCGAAAATCCCTTGGCTTTGAATTCTTGAAACGTTCGGAGAGGAGTTGTTGTTGTTGACTTTGGATTTCTGATCAAAATCTTTTACCAGGCTACTGTTGGAAGAGATGGGCTCTCGTACACCAATGCTTGAGTTGTAAATATTGGCAGTATTCGGAGAGTTATTTGTTGATGGTGAAGTTGAACAAGACGGGCCCTCGTCGGTGACTGCAGAGGGGGGCCTGTTCGGGCCTCCAGGTAAAGTATTACTCCGTCCGGACGAGAGATGATTGGCTATCGGGCTCAATGTGTTTCCCGCGTGTTCGGGCAAATCCGATAGTGTTCTGGATTGCTGAGGCGGTTGGGCGAACTGAAAGTTGTTGTTTCTGGTGGGTTCGAGCATTTGGGTTGTGGCCATGGGCCTCGAGAAGTTTTGTGGAGGATCGAGAATCTGCTTTCGCTGGTCATTTGGTTGCGTCGTTTGAGGAGGTTGTTGGGATAATAAGGACTGTTGCTGCTGGTGCATCTTCTGAAGCATCTGAAGCTGGATTTGGTTATTATCTGAAATCTGCATCTGTTGTTGGCTGGGGTGATCGGACGGCTGAGATTGCATCAGATTTTCCAGCGGTTGATTTTGACTCATAACCTGCTGCTGCTGCTGTTGAGGGACATTTCTCTGAAGCTGATGGTTTTGAAGACTCTGTGGTTGCAACACCTGGGATGGAAAATGGTTCGACGGAAAAGTTTGATTTTGGGAAACCAGATTCTGTCTCGGAGGTTGAGTGATATCGGCCAACTGATGATGCTGCTGCGGCTGCATGATCGATCCTAGAGGGTTAAAATTCGGAGATGGAAGCTGGTCAAATTGTTGCTGGACGGGTTGGGCTAGCCTTTGCGTGTTGAACTGCATGTTGTGGGGATGAGAAATTTGATGATTCGAAGGCAAGCCGCTGTTGAGATTTTGCATAATAGAATTGGGTAAGGGGTTTAAGTAGTTGGGCTGGATGGAAGGGTTTTGCTGCATGTTCATCCACTGGACTAAGCTGAAGCCAGGCATAGAAGCTTGGGGGTCTTTCGACCCAAACTCTTCTCCGAGCCAAGGCATTTTCGATCGTCTGAATAGGGTGTCTAGGTCAGAAGAAGAGTCATCATCTGAAGAAATAAACAATGGAGTAGATATTTAGTAAGTTTTTTGAATATCATTCTATGCTTTAATGATGAGACCAGCATATTTGAAGCATGCACTATCCAAGGGCCAAAATTAAAGATAGGTCAAACATTGACCATTGAAAAGGCAAGAGAGCATCTTAATCAACTAAGCATGTATTTTATGTGTGGAGTGAATTTGTGTGGTGGTGATTTATTAAAGAATAGAGAGGCACCACATGGTAGTTTTTTGTACTTCAAGCTTGTAGTTTTACCTGGCATCCTAGGAAGCTTTGAACGGAATAAAGGTGGGGTCGGGCAGATGAAGAACGGAGCGGTTACAGGTTCTATCTCCCAAACGGAGACTCGGTTACGCCTTTCGCCAGCGGTTGACTCGTCCCAACCAACCTGCTCGATCGTAGAACGCAAAGTCAGGATGAGTATACTAATTATATATACCCTCTTAGAAGAATGGCATTATACGATTTCTTGGTACCATAGTACCTGTAAGTTTCGCCACTGGGAGTTCTTCCATCGAACTGGATCCAGGTCACTGATTCCAGTAATAGTACCCATATATCTGCACAATGCATGCACGCAACAATGAGTCAAAAGTTAAAATAATTGTCCTTCAGTTGCTAATAATTTAGTCGAATGAGCTTCCGGAAAGTAACTTATGGAACCAATCAAAATCTTAACTTGGGTATAACACCAAAATCAAGCTCTTGAATTTTGTCTAATAACCAAAAACATCTAATCTCTACCTTCTCGTCCCGGATTCTTCGGTTTCGAACATCATGCGAAAGCGCATGCCCAGAGATATCTGGTTACTGCAAACAGCTTTGTAGTACTTCGCTAAAGGGATGACAAACTCCGTTGGACTAGCCCTGCTCAAACTAAGAATATTACATATCAGAATTCCAAAAAAAAAAAAAAGGCAGTTGTCAAAGATGTGATTATTGTATGTATGAATTAATGACCTCGGGTTGTAAAACACAGTGAAAGGGCTATTGTTTGCTGCTGCATGGGCGGCTGCAGCAAGGATCCCTATGTGCATGCTATCGCTCGAAAGAACCGATGAAGACATGTTCGTCGGCTGTCTATTTGCACGCCTTATGCCTAGAAGAAGCTGTTGTTTTTCATCCCTTTTAAGTGTGTGTGTGCGTGCGAGTGCAAGTGAATCGTTAGAGAACTATTTTTACTTTCTAGAGAAATCAGTAGTTTTCGGATGAAATTTTATGATTTTAAATGTACCTAATAAATAAGACTGAGTCACCTGCAATCAACCTCTTCCCGCCTATAAAGAGGCTCCACCCAGTTGTGAGCAAGTGACGCTTCGGTTGTCCTAAAGACACACCTCAAAGAATGTTAGTATCGTTTTGAATCGCACAATTGTATCGTGTAAACGGGTAAGCGAAAGTATCTTATTTGGTACATCAACTTACTTACCCCTATATATATGGCGAAATGTCCAGACATTATCATGCAAGTCCCGGGCGACGATCTCCTGTGCAGGTGGTTGCATTGTGAAGTCCTGGAACAGAGACGAACATTTTCTTTCATACACGTTATAATTTTCAAACATCAGGCAATAAATTATGAAGGTGAAGACAAAATTCTCGGGACGAACCAGAGGAGGGAAAATCTTTTCTGCAGCCCGACGAGGCACAGAAAACCCCCCATGAGTGCTAGTATCACTTGCAGTCAAAGTTTTACAGAAGAACTCCGTTTGTGGCCTATGAGTTTTAGTCGATAGATCTGATCTCAAAAGCGCGTCCTTGTCAAACTACAAATCAATGGGGCGTCATAAATTAAATTTATATTCTCGCAAAGTGAAGCAAACCATCTCGGGGAGTAATAGTATAATGTTTGGCTAAGGTGGAAAACTACCGAAGGCACTGGTTGTAGAGTCATCTGCGCGTATACTTCATCCGTTTCGATATCAGCCTAATACAAACCAAAAAAAAAATGTAAAATAAAAATAATGATATAAAATAAAATTGTCATTGACAATCAAAGAAGTTGCAACGCGTTATTTAGCCAAAAGCTTACATGCAAAGTGACATTACGCAGGAGACATAGTAGCTTTGATGGAAGATTCGGGTAGTTCGGGATTTGGGCATTGGCATCCTTTTTCATCGACGCAGCAACCTGAAAATGAAGGAGCAATTCCCAATCATCAGCACATGAAAATGGAAACAACTTATGTACTAAAAGCACACAAAAAACAAAGAACGTCAACAGACTCTGAGACCATATACAACGGACATACTTTCTTAAAACGGATATTTGCATTCTTCTGAGAAGTACGACTTTTTCACACTAACAATAATACGACAGTCTCATAGTAGTTTTTGCTAAAGGCGGTCGGTCGATCACACAATACAAACATACTACTTCACCATGTAAAGGTGAAACGTTAATCCCACGGTTAATTACACTATACTGATTAAAAATGATGGGGCTATGAAGTGTGAAGAGCAAGTCAAACAAGCCTCACAAAAGAACGATAGAATTATCATCTTAAGTGTGTATGTTAGCGTGGGCCATTGCATAATGACTCTTTTATTATCAGGGCCCAGATTTGCACTACAGTCCACATCTCCTACTCCCACACCAGCTCGAAATAGCAAGGATTATGTCCATCCATTTTTCACAATAATAATGACAATGAAATCTCTGCAATCTACACATGGCTAATTAAATCAAGTATGTTCTGTAGTAGTAATTAAACCTGTTCACTGTGGCCTTGAGGAAAGTAGACGACGTGGGTCCCAGCAGCCGGCATGTTTACCAGAGGGCCGGCGCACGCTTGCCACAGCTCGCCGTTTATACACTTCTTCTCACCTGCGATCATTCAATCCTCAAACGTGTCGGAAACTTTACTTTTTTAACTTCCTCACAAGCAATCGAATTCAACGAGAAAATACGATGGAACCCAGGAAAACTTTGAGGTCAAAAACTCTTCATCGACAACAAATAGACAAAAAACAAATTAATAGTAAAGTAAATAAAAATGTAATCTTTGATTGATTTTTGGATTCGTTGACCTTCTGTGGTGTCTAAATGTGTTTTCTTTTTCCTAAATATGAACAAGCCTATAGATCTCTAATGAATGGAGCTGCAAGAAGAGCGTTACCTTCACCGGCGGCGGAGATCGGCGCCGGAGATCCGGTGCCGGAATTCGACGTCTTCATCGTCTACCTGCTTTTAGAATCAAACCCCCCCTGCTGCCTTCACAAAACTTTCTGATTTTCAAGCACCAAAAACGGCCGGGTTTCTCATCGGCGTCTCATCTCGCCGGAAAATACTCAGGCGATGAGTGGCCGGACCGGAAATTAAAAGTGAAAAGATACAGCAAAAAACAGAAAGGGAGTAAATAAAAAAAAAAGGAAAAAAGGGAAAAGGGGGAGTCTTTTTCAGATTGAAAAAAGAAGAACAGGGTATCGGAGGAAACCGGCGCCGGAGAAAAGATTTGGCCGGCGGAAAGAGAGAGAAAGTGTGTTATCAAGAAAAGGCAGACAAGAGGAGCTTTGGAAAAGGAAGGGATGTTGAGTATTGCAGAGACCAAATGCTGCAGCTTTACTATTAATTGCCCCTTTGCAACACTACACCTTTCAGACACACACACAAAAACACACACTCTCTCTAGATGTATAGATACATGTGTTGTGTATACATATAATCTTTCTTTCTTTCTTTCTCTCTCAAAAAGTCCAAATCGAATTTCTCTCTCTATCTCTCTGTTTCGGTTGTTCCGATCGAGGTCAGTTTCTGCCCTGTTTCTCTTTCTACTAAAAGATGCAATCTTTAATGTTATTTTAGTGTATTTGGGAAGATATTATACTATAGGGATAGTGTATTTGGAATTGATTTGTTTAATGTTGTTATGCATGTGTCTTGCTTCTCTCTCTTACATGACTGTGGCCGCACAAAGTTGACCACTGAACTTAAACAAATGAGTCGCCATTATTACAGACGAGAATATTATACTATTACTGTTACTATTACTATTAATTAATCTCTGTGTTTAGTGTTTAGTGTTTAATTATGTCTCAGCATTACTCATTGTCCTTTAACCCCCCCTTGTCGGCGGTAATGGTAAATCAAACTGAATTTTCCGGTTATATATATTATTCCATAAATTGTTGGACATGGAGCTAGATCGTCGAGCAAAGGGATAAAAATATAGGTGGTCATGCCCATGGAATCTACCCATCGATAGGCATGTTAGATGGATGAGGAAAATTTAGTCGGTGTTACTATTTGATTGAACGAAAGTCATTTTTAATATTTTTATTGAAATGCACACACAAAAATTTAAATTTTTTTTTAGCATTTTGATTATTTAAGCAATATTTAAATTTGAATTTCGCAGAAAGAGTGAAACGGTGTCATTTTGGCTTGGAGGCTCGACTCGTTGTCGTTTTGAGCACGCAGGCGCGACGCGAGCAGTTTAGCTCAACTGAATTGAAACGCAAAATCGTCCTTCGATTCACAATCAAATCACGTGCTTCTTATCGAGACGTGATCGTAGTCAGTTCATCTTCATCATCGACTTGGAATCATTCGATTTGATGGTATGCTTGAGAATGACGAGTTACTTGCAAGTTTTAGGACTTGTATTGAGTTTGAATTTGTGTTTTTTATTTTAGCTTATAATCACTCAAATTTGTAATTGATGAAGCATCTAATAGCTTGAGTGAACTTGGCGTAAAAGTTCTCACGCTTCGAGCAATCACAGAAACACTTTCTCATTCATTATGCACATAGGTCGTCTTTTGATCAAAAACAAGTAAAATTATAGTGTGTTGTTTTGTTTTCTCTTCGTGCATTTGTTCATTGATCATACAAAGCTAAGAGAATCGAAAGATGGAAAATGAATATATGATTTGAGAATGTTCTGGTAGACGAAGCCCTAGAAGGAGACTTGTAAATTAAGTGAGTTTAGAGAGAATCGTCATTGATGGTTGATATATACGGCCTGAAAAATTAAGCAAGCGGACAATCATAAACTAGACAAGTTTCGTTATTGTCATTGAGTAACTAATTTATAAAAAATGAGGTAGTGCATTTAGGTAAGTTTTCTTGTGTCTCCATTGAAAGAAGACTTATGAAAAAAAATCGAAGTGCATGAGTGGATAAGCCCGATATATCTCATGCGGTGGGGAGTTGTTAGAAAATTTGGATTCAACTCGAGGAATCGTTTCGGAGAGAGTCTAGTGATGAAGATTGGAAAAACGAGGAGTGGGCAAGGGAATCGTGGAGCTAACAGTGAGAATGTTAGAGGCTATAGGAAAATATCGTTGATGATAAACGATGGGCATGTGAATGTCGACATTGTCTATTCGATGGGAGTAAGCCGATTCACAAGCAATCTGGAGAGGCGATATTTGGGAGTTTTGAGAAGTTTGAGTTCGATGTTGCAACTTCGAAAGTACGAAAGGGGTTTGAGAGGTGATGGAAAGGTTAACGGAAATAATAATATCAGAAGGGCGAGCATTAAGGGTTGTAAAATGATAGCAACTTATTGGATGATGTTCTGGTTAAGCACAAGGTGCTTGTGAAGATCATTAAGAGATCGAATGAGTTGGAGTCGGGTGATGAGTCATTTTATTTGCTCATTTTTGAGCCCTTTTAGTGTCTTAGTTGAGTCTGTTTTAGTTGATGTTATTAGGATTTATATAATGGGTTAAAGGAAAAGATAAACGTAGAAAACTTGTGGTATTAGAACAAAATAAGCGTTTATAAGCGTTATCTAAAATATATAAGAGAGAGGCTTTATATAGCCAAAACAAAAGGTAAACCTAATCCTATAAACAAAAGGTAAACCCTAATCCTATAAATATAATAACTACTATATTCTAACACTCCCCCTCAAACTCACGATGGTACAGCAAGAAGCATCGAGAGTTTGTCAACGAAAAATCTATGAGCGCAACCATATAATCTCAGTCGTAGTGGAAGCCTTAGCACGATACTCTGCCTCGGTGGATGGAAACAAAAGACTCTGAAGCCACATCCAAACGAACACCAATTGACTGCAACGAGTCCTCACTAAGAGCCATTGGAAAACAAGCGAAACCGAAAACGCCAATTGACCAAAGCAAACCAAAATTAACCAACAACCAAAACGAACCAATTATCCAAAACGAACCAAAATTAACCAATTAACCAAAACGAACCAAAATTAACCAACAACCAAAACGAACCAATTAACCAAAAGGAACCAAAATTAACCAATTAACCAAAAGGAACCAAAATTGACTGGCGAAACCGAAAACGCCAACAACCAAAACGAACCAAAATTAACCAATTAACCAAAAGGAACCAAAATTGACTGGCGAAACCGAAAACGCCAACAACCAAAACGAACCAAAATTAACCAATTAACCAAAAGGAACCAAAATTGACTGGCGAAACCAAAAACGCCAACAACCAAAACAAGCGAAACCGAAAACGAATACCAATAGCCCAACCAAGCTCCAGCAATTACAAGGAAAACAAACAGAAATATTGCTAGATGGTCGTACATGTCTTCAGGAAGTCCAATCTCGACCAGTAGAGCACGCAACACTCCTGGCACATAGCGAAACAGAAAAGATCCCAAGCCAACTTGTAGAGACGCCGAACAGCCTTTGGATGGACCACCAAAGAAAAAAAAAACAATTCCACCCACCAATGCCCCCACTGCCAATAAGGGATCTATAGAACTCTGAAGGATCATAACGGAGGCAACAATTCGAATTGACCATGCGACAAATTGAGACACTCCATCGTCAACAGTTCCATCCTCCGTGAGTACAAATTTGCGAACGACCTCGGACGAAAAACACGAACCAAAACAAACACCTCGGACGAAGAACGCGAACAAGGAGATTTTTTTTATTCAACCTGGCTCTGATACCATATTAGGATTTATATAATGGGTTAAAGGAAAAGATAAACGTAGAAAACTTGTGGTATTAGAACAAAATAAGCGTTTATAAGCGTTATATAAAAATATACAAGAGAGAGGCTTTATATAGCCAAAACAAAAGGTAAACCTAATCCTATAAACAAAAGGTAAACCCTAATCCTATAAACAAAAGGTAAACCCTAATCCTATAAATATAATAACTACTATATTCTAACAGATGTGTGTGTCTGGGATGGCAAAGTGGAGTGTTTGGACAGAGTATGCAGTTAGCAGGTGGCGCACTGTGCGAAAAATGCAAGAAAATTGCCTTTTTGGGCAAACACAAGAGTCTGGAGCAGAGCAGGAGTGACTGAGCAGTTTTTCAGTTTTTCCTAGTCAGGCAAATTCGTCAGTATGGACAGAGTCACGATGTAGATGAGCCAAACACTTACCAAGTACCGCGCACGATCCGACCACCTGGAAGAAAAGAAGCGGGAATGAAGACTTCGTACCGGGCATAGAGTAGGTTATGGTCACGGCAGAGCAGCAGAGTCCTAAAGATTGAAGACTCCTAATCCGATTAGGAGTGATCGAGAGACAATCCTATACATCCCCAACTCTCAGCCCTATTCGAAGCTTATAAAAGAAGGAAGGTCAGAAGAAGTTCGAAAGAAAATAAATTGGAAACGAAAAGAAATATACATTACTATCCAATTTTTTTTTTTCGTTTTTGTTTAAGTATGAGTAACTAAGAAGTTTTAGTGTCTGGGCAAAGACAGACCGAATGGAAATTATGGCCTGGTTAGAACAGTAAGGATGAGAGAGCCTAACTAGTTAGTTGGAGGTTTCTTCCCGATTACGTACATAGTTGTTTAAATTTTATTCTTAGGGGTTTTGGAAAACTAAAATGGTCATTAGGGAACCCTTACACTCTAGGATACCGACGATTGAATAAACCAGGTACTTTGTAGTGCTGTTGTGGGCATAGCGCTAACAGTGTTGGAATATCGGTCGTATGACTCAAAGTTTCCGGCATGCTATTGGCCGAATTGGGTCCGTCAAGATAGTAATGCTGGTTTGAGAAAACTAGATTCATGCGACCACATAGGTATCAGATTGACCAGATCCAAGGGATTTGACATAATGTTAGCTTGCGTTTTCTTTACACAGTAATGATGGATAAAGGGTAAGGTAATTGTAGGCGTGACATAATAGGACTACCTTTATTTATTTAGACATTCTATAACTGATTGACAAATCATCAGTAAACACTTATTGTGTATATAATCGGTAGTATGCTTTGATGATCCTGAAAGATGTTGTATGCCTAGATGTTTGTTTTCTAATATTTGAGTTTCGTTTGATTTAGTATTTTATGTTCAGTTTTGTCACAGTAAGCAGTTTCGTAGATTCGCATGCTAGTTAGGTTTAGTAATAGTTATAAATTTATTTGTTGCGTTAATTAGTGAAGATTGAAACCACCGTGCCCACAACAAAACAATTCAAAACTCTTTTCAAAATCGTGAAACCATTTGGGCAAAGGCGGGATCACTATTTGCAATTGTTTTTTTTTTTTTTTGTTTTTTTTTATAGATCAATTGCAATGTCTCGGGTTCGAACATAAGAACTCACGGTCTTTAATTCAAGTGTTCAACCAATTGAGCTAACAACCCTTGACATTTGCAATTGTTTTCTCGTGGGATCGACCTTACACTTATCACTTGCTATCTTGTGATGAGTTTATGAACTTTATAAATTTATTTTGATCGCGTTGCTCAAACGACAAAGTTACGCGTCATCATCGGGCTATGTTCCAAGTGGACTTCTTAAGTAGTGGATCAAGAATGCTCTTTTAGGTTTGAGAGTCGTTTATAGGTTAGTTTTGTCTCCAAGTTGGAGATGGTTGGAATGTAGTGTCAAATTAGAGACAAAAATGATGAGAAATAAAATCAGACGAATAGCGAAAACAACGCTCGTTGTATATATATAGAGTTGCACATCTTGGCCGAACCCGCCGGTTCCGGACTATCCGGTTCAGGTTCATAAGGTTCAGGTTCGGAATTTCGATGAACCGAACCCGAACCGGTGAAAACAGGTTCAAGGTTCAGGTTCAACCCGGTTCAGGTTCAGGTTCTGAACCGACCGGTTCAGGTCCGAACCTTGAAACCGGTTTTTTTTTTTTTTTTAGTTTTTAAAAAAGTTTTTGAGAATTAACTTTTTTAAAAAGTTTAAAAAAAATAAAATATAAAAGATTTTATGTAGTTAATTTATTTTTAGAAATGATGTAAAAAATGAAAATTAAATCAAACTTGGACTTGAGTTTCATTTTAATATTGAAAAATAAAATAATTTTTTTAGTTTTCGATACCAAAATAAAGTGTCTACGTATCCTCATTGAGATATCAAAGTCCACATAGTTCTTAAAATATATTTTAAATAAAAACTGAACTTAGTTTAATTTTAATATCGAAAAATAAAATAATTTTTTTTATTTTTCGATACCAAATTAAAGTGCCTACGTATCATCTTTGAGGAATCAAAATCCACGTAGTTCTTACCAACCTCACTTATCTAACTTACCTAGCCAGCTAGTTTTACAAATTTGGTTGAATCTAGACCATAAGATCAAACAACGGCTAGTTTTTTCAAATTTTAAATTCAATTATTTAGTAAATTTAAATTTAAAAATTAAATTTTTTAAGAATATTGTAAATAAGTTTATTTTTAATTAGTATCTATAAATACATTTAAAAAAAAACTAAAAAAAAAAAATATTCGGGCCGAACCGGCCGGTTCAGGTTCGGAACCGGACCGGATCAGCCTTGAACCTAACCCGGACCGGTTAAAATCGGTCCAAGGTTCAGGTTCAGGTTCCGAACCGGCAGGTTCCGAACCGGCAGGTTCAGGTTTATCCGGTTCCGAACCTCCCGGTTCAGGGTCGAACCGGACCAGATGTGCAGCTCTAGTTGTATAGATAGCGTCTGTTGTAGGCTACACACGTTATGTAGCGAATGTCAAGGTTTCAGCGAGGTAGCGGTTGCTTGCCACATAGCAGAAGCTAAATGATGACCAACCATCGATCGCTGCGGGGAAATTGCTCGCTATGCGCGACCGTGATATTACTTGGAAAAACTCCACCAATATTGTAATTATTAAGTTGAAATTGTACGTTGTGAGATTACAAAATAGAGAGAAAATTGTGTAAAATTCTCTAGACGAGTTAAAATCGATAGATACGCAATTGCATTTTGTAAACAACACGGTGATCGATTATTGATTATAGAGAAATCTGCTACGACGATAATAAGCATATCTTTTGTACTTTAACGGGTGAATCACTTAAATCTTGTGTGTTTGTGCTTTTAATTTTTTGTTTGTGTATCTTTTTTTTTGCTGACGGATTTGAACGAAAATCTCAACGCAATTTGCCTTAATAATCTTGATACAAGCTATGAAAGAAAAAAAGAAAGCATGGCTTTGAAGCCTCATTATTTATCATTGTTGAATATTTATTTTTTGAATTTTGTACACATTAATAATTTCGCCGCATATATTATTCAGAGTGCTTAAATTCAAACATTCAAACTATACTTTTTTCTTATCTCACATTGAAAATTAAAAAAATTATAGTGAATCTAAAATTTTATTGGATTTTTATTATTTGTATTTGTATATATTTTTATTGACATGTATATTGGAACAAATTTTAAATTGAATTTGCTTTGAACCGATTAGTAGGAGTGACTATTCGGTACGGATGGTTACCCACACCCGAATTTTCCGGGTACATGTACCCTAATAAGCAAAAAAATACATCTCATAACTCGACCTTCTTTCATGAATCGGGTACCCAATACCCGGGCCGGGTAATCGGGAACGGTAATCGAGCACTCAAAATTACCTTAAAATTTTAATTAATACAAAACCAATAATAATAATAATAATCAAATTCAATAGTTTATTTTCAGCCAATCAACAAGCAAAAATTATCAATCAAAGTTCAAAATTGCAATAAAAAACAAGACAAAATAATTTAAAACAATAAAACATGTCATTTATCATTTATATAATATTTTAGATTTTTAATTAAGATATTAATATATTTATTATTTTAATTTAAATAATTAATCGGATATTTCGGGTATCCTCGAACGAGTAATCGAATACCCTAATACCCAATATTTATAAAAATAAATTTCATAACCCGACATTTTATCCAAATTTATTGGGTACGAGTACCCTAAAACCCAAAGGAATACGAGTATTTCGGTACAAACTCGATTATTGTGACAATACATTTCGTGACACATCAAAATACTCGCATGTAATCCGATTTGATTCCATATTGTGCATTTCACAATTTTGATCTTTAAACATACATTATTTGTGAATGAATATATACATATGGTTAAAGTAATTAAAAGTGATAATACGAACACCTTAAAAGTATATGCTCCGTATATAATGTTATACTCCTAGTACAATAGCTAGAAAAAAAACAGTCAACCAAGCCACCAACTGCACACCAACTCATGTTTAGTGAGTCGGCATTTCCATACTCATTTTTGCACACCAACTCATGTTTAGTGAGTCGGCATTTCCATACTCATTTTTCGTATAAACTATCGAAGATTACTGAGAAACGATCAACATTTTTTACTCAGATATGGTAGTCGAGAGATCAGTTGGTATTGTCCGGATAGTCGGAAGATCAGTCAGTAACTACTTATCATTGAATTCGATTTGGTACAAATGGTTGGTGTTATATGCAATTTTTTGTAGTAGTTATTGTACTTTTAGGTATGACTTGAGATGTCAAAGTTTTATGCATAATCTTGATTTACCGAGAGTCGTATATGTGAATTTCTAGGCATAAGGAACTCAAATGTCAAAAAATCTTAGCGGTCTAAATACACGAAACACTATCACTTTTTCACTCACAAGTCACATGGCCAAAGATTTCAAAAAATATATTTTTTTTTTCACATGGCCACCAAAGATTTTCAACTGTGAAAATTAAAAAAAAATGGTTTGAATTGAAATGACATTTGATATATATCTTTAATTTATCAAGATGTACATTTTAAATAGATATTAATGTTGACTATATATAAAAATAGATTCATCTTAAAAGAGTTGGAGTTCTAACTTGTACACATGGTTAGTTTGTATTATGTTCATGAATTAAACAGTCTACAACTCTACATATTCAATTAATTTTCATTATTGTGTCATACCAAAATTAACATTTCCATTAAAAGGGCAATATTGAAGAACCCTAATATATAATAATATCATTGAATAATAAGAGTATACATATAACATCATATAGGCTAATTTTAAGTTGATATGTTAAAATTTTGTTGATTTTTCTCAACAAACTTTTGCTTATAGGTAAGCATGATGCTATGATAGTTGAATTTGCACCCAACTAGGTGACAAATGACCGAAGCATTTATATTTTGGTAATACATTAATTTGGAGTATCAAAGCATTTAATAACGGTTTCCCCATTAATAAGCTCAATTAAATGCTATTCATAAACAAAATAACATGCAAAGTTTACGTAATTAGGTCAAAATGTGCATTGAAAATTTGAAATTAGTTGTCCAAAGAGATGTCACGGTAGCATTTATTAAGTGGGCTTACATAAAACATAAATCATCGATGCACAATTACTTCAACTAAAGTCGGGTAGCGATTTAAAAGACCTATACTGTATATATATATATATATATATATGGATCGTATACTGTTGATATATAAGTATCAATTTTCCGTGTTACAGTATATAATTAAAAACGTGTTGACAACTGGAATCTAACTCTATTGTTATATGTTAGTTGATTGTTAGTTGTTGTTTCTTGGACTGAATATAATAAAATTTTGATCAAAGTATTTCAGTTCAACAACTCATTAGAAAAAGCTAGTACCCTTTCCCCAAAATTCAGATAAACAATATTAATTAATAGTGTACCAATTTAATATGTCAAGATAAGTCCCTACAATTACAAATAATTTTGTTTCATTAGAGATAGATAATGCTTTTTTTTGTAGTAAATTACAAATGCTTAAAAAGTAGTACTGATATAACTCGCCCAAGTTAAAAAACTCCACTAAGTAGAAAAATATTTTATGCAAATGCATAAAAGATATAATTAAAAAATAAAGGATCTACTAAAAAACAAAAATAATAATGTATAAAATACACTAAAATACAAAGAACCAATCAAAAAAGATTCAATGCAAATGCATTAAGGTACATTTTTCCATGTTTAAGGGTAGAATACTTATCTTAACTTATTATCTAGCTAATACATCTTCCTCTTCAAATGATCAATTGAAAGTCAGTCGGTTGATCGTTAAATCAATTAAATTTGTTCTCGACGACATACGAATCTTTACTACATCGTCGTCTTTGAAAGATCAATGTCCAATGACTTTAGATACAATTCTAGTTTTAATATTTTTTAAACTAAAATAACTACTACTGCTATCTAAAAAAAATACGAATTCTAATTGAGAAAACATAAAAAAAAAATACAGTATCACTCATCTTGAACATTAAACATAATAAATTCACAATAATAAAGTATCAAAGATAATGCAATGAAATGTGATGTTGGCAAATCTCCTTTATCAGAATAAAAATAAAAGAGTATTAATGTGATTAAAGATGGGATGTGAAATGAGCCAAATATCATTAATTGCAAAATAGCCGCCCAAGTCTTGATGTTTTCCTTGATGGGCCAGCTTAGTAATACATCACAAGAATTCAATAATTGCTAGACAGCCCCTCCTAAGTAGGGTACTTTTGGAATTGACCCTATTTTAATACCATCATTGATAAGGACAAAACTTGGACTATTGCTTGATAAGGACAATTCTCTACTTACACTATCAACATGAATTTACTAATTAGGTCCTAAATCAATTTAATTAGGGTTCATGATACATATATGATATACATTAGAGATAGAAGATATGCAATGCAATATGTAAATATACTGTATTATATACTTGTCAATTAAAATATATTCGATAATGAAATTTCAATAAGAATTTGATCGAGTCAATTCAGTTACATTTTCACTATTTTTCAATAAAAAAAAAATTCATCTCAAACTTGATTAATATGCAAACTTATTTTATTACATAATTCAAAAAAGTATTATTTATGTAAATAAAATAAAATATTATTTCTCGTACTAATTATGATCATACTTTATTATTTGTTAATTATGTATAAAAAACACTAGAACAAAAGGAGTACTATATGTTGCTTTTTATTTAAGTAAAAAAGTAATTTTAAAATATTTATTTAAAAAAAAAAAAATAATAATAATATTTTATTTATTAAATCGTGACATTTTAACCTTTAAATTATTTATTTCATTCATACTATATTAAAATTTAAGAATATGATTTGTCTCACTCAATTGCGCGTGAAGTTTAAAGAAAATGCATATTATAACTAGTAATTGAAAACTTTATAAAAAAGATGTAAAGAGTAAAAAGACCAATGGGAGAGATGAACACAAAAGAGAATAAAACCCTTATAACAGATTAATAAAAAACTATTTTATAAAATATCAAAAAGGAATATATCTCATTCAAGCTTAATACACAAAGGTGTATTTATAGAGGTCCATAGACATAAAAGCGTGAACATAAATCAAAGAAACTAAAAGCGCTAAAGGTAAACTTCAGCAACTTCTTCATTTATTTTTCCTTCCAAAAAGCTCATGTTTGATATTCAATCTTCACACACCCCCTCAAGATAGAGTGTGGATGCTCTTGAACTCCATCTTGGTCAGAATGTCACGCAAGCCTGCAACTCCCAAAGGTTTGGTTAACACATCAGCCAACTGCAAGGTATTAGGAACACGTAAAGGTTTCACAATCCCTGCAATATAATTGTCCCTAATAGTATGGCAATCAATCTCTATATGCTTTGTCCTCTCATGAAACATTGCATTAGAGGTTAAGTGAAGTGTTGCCTCATTATCACAGAAAAGATGAACTGCCTTGGATTGTTCAATCCCCATTTCAGTTAGCAACCCCTTTGTCCATATAAGTTCACAGCAAGCCTGAGTCATGGCCCTATATTCAGCTTCAGTTGATGACCTAGAAATAGTGTGTTGTTTCTTGGATTTCCATGAGACAAGGGAAGACCCTAACAACAAACAATAACCAGTAACTGACTTCCTAGAGTCAGGACATGTACCCTAGTCAGCATCACGAGGTCTAGACTGTTTAGAGTTGGAAAAAATAACCCATGACCTAAAGTCCCTTTCAGGTATCTCAAGATCTTCTCTGCAGCCCTAAAATGTAATTCAGTAGGAGCATGAAGAAACTGACTTAACTTATTTACAGAGAAGGTAATGTCAACTCTTGTAATGCATATATATAGTAATCTTCCAATCAGTCTTCTGTAGACAGTAATGTCAGGCAGCAGAGTACCATCGGTGATACTCATGTGCTTTACAGAATCCATAGGAATGGAGGAAGGTTTACAACCAGTTAATCCAGCATCTTTGACAAGATCAAGAGCATATTTTCTTTGACATAGGAAAATTCCATCACTATTCTGAGCAATTTCAAGGCCAAGGAAATATTTGGGAAAGCCTAAATCCTTGTGTTTAAAATGTGTGCCAAGGAAAAATTTAAAGTCAGAGATGGTTGCAGCATTGTTACTGGCCAACAAGATATCATCAACATAGATTATCAGGCCAAGAAAAGAATCTCCATCCCTTTTGATAAAGAAAGAGTGATCATGAGAGGACTGCTTCAGACCAAATAAAGATAATGTAGCAGAAAAGGTAATATACCATTGTCTAGAGGCTTGTTTGAGTCCATAAATGGACTTGAGAAGCTTGCATACTGAACCCTGTGGATACTGCACCCCCTGATTGAGCAATCCAGGTGGGAGATCCATGTAAATCTCCTCAGTGAGAACACCATGGAGAAATGCATTGTTTATGTCAAGGTGGCACAAGGTCCAGTGCTGAACAAAGGCCACAGCAAGAAGCAGTTTGATTGTGGTAAGTTTAGCAACAAGAGAAAAGGTGTCAAGGAAATCTAGGCCAGCAAGTTGTGTGTAGCCCTTGGCAACAACTCTGGCTTTGTACCTTTCAACAGAACCATTGGCATGGAATTTGACCTTATACACCCACTTACAGCCTATGGAAGTCTTTCCAGGAGGCATAGAGGTGATTTCCCATGTGTTGTTTTGTTCAAGAGCCTGGAGTTCAGCTTGCATAGCTTTGCACCACTCAGGGTACATGATAGCTTGGGAATAATGATGTGGTTCAGGTACAGCTGTAATGGAGGCAAGAAAAAGGGAATAGGAATGAGATAGGTTGACAGTGGAGAGAAACGAGGAAACAGGGTAGGGACAAGTGGATGAGGAAGCAGAATGACAAAGGTAGTCATTCAGGTAGGATGGTGGTTTTCTAACTCTCCCTGTGAGGGTAGGTGGTTGAGAGGCAGTGGGAATGATGGTGTGTAAGGGTTGATGTTCTGGTGAAGTAGGTATGGGGAGTGATCAGATTCAATTTAAGGGAAGAGATTAGGAGTTAAATGAGAAAAAGGGAAAATAGATTCATGAAAAATGACATTTCTAGAAAGAAATATATTTTGTGTATCAAGGTCAAGAAGCTTGTATCCCTTTACACCAGAGGGATAACCTAGGAATACACACTTTGATGCTCTAGGATTAAATTTGGATCTGTTTCTATCCAGTGTGGAAGCAAAACAAAAACATCCAAAAACTCTCAAATGAGAATAAGATGGATATTTCTGAAAAAGAACAGAGAAGGGTGTTTGTTTTTGTGGAAGGGCATTAGAAGGCATCCTATTTATAAGGTAAGAGGTTGTGAGTAAACAGTCACCCAATATGGGAGAGGTAAATGTGACTGAAAAAGGAGGCTTCTTGCAACATTAAGAAGATGTTCATGCTTTCTCTCTACTCTGACATTTTGTTGTGGAGTTTCAACACAGGAGTGTTGAACCACAGTGCCATAATGGGTGAAGAGAGAGTTGAGTGAGAACTCAGAACCATTATCACATCTCACACATTTTATAGTTTTTCCAAACTGAGTCTGAATTGTTTTAAAAAATTGTGTAAGGACTGATTGAACATCAGATTTTGAACTAAGTAAAAAGGTCCACACAAATCTACTGTGGTCATCAACTACAGTGAGAAAGTATTTGAAGCCATCCGCTGTAGCCACAGAAAAGGGGCCCGAAACATCACAGTGGATGATATCAAAAATAGCAAGAGCATGAGAAGTAGATATGTTAAACTTCAGTTTCTTTTGTTTAGCCAAAGGACAAACATCACAGATAAAGTCTTTATTACATGAAATCTCAAGTTCTTTAGACAGTAAATTCAACTTGGGAATAGAAGGATGCCCCATCCTAGAATGCCAAGTATGAAAAAAAACAATGGAACCAATTAATATAGGAGATGATTTTTCTGACCTGGAAGCCTCAAGAACATAGAGATTGCCAAACTCTTTTACCTATCCTAATCTGAGAACCCTTTGAAATCTCCTGGAGAATACAAGTATCATGAGTGAGCTGTACTGAGCAGTGAGAAGTTAGAGTGAGAGCACTTATAGACAACAGATTGTAGGTAAAGGATGGTACATAAAGAACAGAGTGTAGCATAATATCATCATTAAGATACACTGAACCAATGTGTGTAACTTCAACCACAGAACCATTAGGTAGATTGACATTAACATTATGCACAGGATGTGCATTAATAAGGACAGAGAAATCATAACACACATGGTGTGTAGCTCCTGTGTCTATCAGCCAATGAGAAGGTGAGCAAGTCAAACTAGCTGCAAAGAAATTTAGAGAAATGGTACCACTAAGATGTGCAGAAGTGGAATTAATGTTGGCATGAGATCCATTAGATGAACTACTTGAAGTGACTGAGGATGGAGATGGAGGTGTGAAATTCATCTGGCCTTGCAAGAAAGAAATAAGCTGCATACACTGATCAGGGCTAAGTGTAGCAGTGGGAGCCTGTCCAGAATTTATGGAACCTCCATGACTAGCACTGGGAGTCACTTCACCAATAGCAGAGTTACCTTGAATACTACCAGGTTGAGGTGTAGAACCATCTCCTCTACCTCTGCCCTTTCCATAACCAGCTGGATACCCATGAATTTCATAACACCTATCAATGGTGTGTCTAGTTTTTCCACAGTGACTACAATGAAACCTCTCCTTTCCTTTATTGTATCCAACAACAGCATTTGCAGGAGGGCTGGCCTGCTCACTAAAAGACTGTCCAAAAGGCTGCTGCATACCACCATGGAGATGTCTCTGTCTCTCTTCTTGTATCACCATAGAGAATATCTTAGAAAGTGCTGGAAAAGGCACCATAGACATGATATGGGATCTAAGTTGTGAATAACTGTTGTTCGACCCCAACAGAAATTGTACATCACATTCTTGTTGCTGATACTTAGACCACTTTCTATTGCTATCACAACGGCAATGATTACAAGTGCACCAACAAACCGATTGCAGATTCTTAAACTCATCCCACACAACACGGAGTCTAGTATAATAAGCATTAACATCTAGACTACCTTGATTCAAGCTCATAAACGGTTGCCTCAGTTGATAGAAACGGGCCATATTTCCCTCAGAAAATCTATCTCTCAAATCAGACCAAGTAGCAGCAGCATCATCAAGGTACAACAAACTAGAGCTAATCTCACCACTTACAGCGTTTCGAAGCCAAGACATCACCATACTGTTGCAGCGCTCCCAAGCCCCATACAACATGTCATCTATGGATCTGGCTGTGAGATGGTACCATCCACGAATCCAAGCTTGTTTTTCGCTCGCAGTGCTGTGATAATGGCTCGGCTCCAGTTGTTGTAGTTAGATCCATTGAGCGGCTGCAAAACAAGAACAACCCCCGGGATATCGCCGGGATTAACATAATAAGGGCTCGTATGGTCATCCATGAGACTCGTCGTTTCACGACTGGTATTGCCTCTCACCATCGAGCAGAGAAAAAAGGAAGAAAGAAAAAACAGAATTGATTAACAGCGGATTTTGTTTTGCTCTGATACCAGGAAAACTTTATAAAAAGATGTACAGAGTAAAAAGACCAATGGGAGAGATGTACACAAAAGGGGATAAAACCCTTATAACAGATTAATAAAAAACTATTTTATAAAATATCAAAAAAGAATGTATCTCATTTAAGCTTACAAAGAATACACAAAGGTGTATTTATAGAGGTCCATAAACATAAAAGTGTGAACATAAATAAGAAAAACTAAAAGCGCTAAAGGTAAACTTCAACAACTTCTTCATTTATTTCTCCCTCCAAAAAGCTCATGTTTGATATTCAATCTTCACAGTAATTTTCTTACATTACATACTTCTTTCTTTCGTCATGTACCTATGATCATACGTCATGTACCTATGATCATACTTTATTTGTGAATTACAAATGAAATATGATCATAAGTACGTAACATAACTATATTTCAGAAAACATGATTTCTCTCACTCGATTTTTCAAACTTGTTTCAGATGAACAATACATTATGTATTTCTTATTTTCAGGGAATCGATATGGTAGACATTAATCTCCACTACGGTTACGATCTCTTGGCCGCTCTTTGATGGGAACCCAGGCGGACAAATCGAGCCAGAGCCTCTTGGTCATCGTTGCTGAACTTATAAGTCCCCCCCCAAGTCCCAAATGCTTTACCATCACCATCGTAAGTCAACGGCCATGCCTTCTCCACGGTCTTCATCCTCACCTTTGAAATTGTGTAAATTTTGCACTTGGGTCTACCTACAATCCGGATGAGTAGGGTAGACCAGGAATACTTAACAAAATTTAGAGATTCTAAAAACTTTTCTTGTATATAACTTGTAATGGGTGGAACCACTTACAAACACATCTACAAAATTCTAGCGAATCTTGTAGAAAGGTAAACACGACCAAAAACCAAGTCTACGTAGAAATATTCTAGCGAAGCGTCCTACGAAGACTAAAACAGAGGGTAGAACCGGAGCTTTCTAGCGAAGTCTCTCGGTCTAACAATATTTCTCTCTCTAGGAATTTAGAAATGAATGCGTGAATAGTGAATTCCAACTACCGACTATTTATATGCTTCGTAAATTAGGGTTTCCGGAATTTACGCTTAATGAGCCGAGCCCAAAGTATCTTCATGGAATATTCGAGATTCCATTTTTCCGTACTTAACGAACCCAGCTCTACGCACTCCCACACTAGCGTGTCTTCGTTCTTCAAGCTTGTAGCAGGCATAACATGTATACTTAGTATTTTTCTCTTGAACTAGAATCCTTCTAGCGAAGTCTTCTAGTCATACCCATATATAGCTGGCTTCATTCCTTAGCAGTCAATCGTCCAGCTCTATGTCTAGCTATGCTTGCCCCGCGTTCGTCAATGTGTCCGCACTTGACAAACCCAGCTCTACGCACTCCCACACTAGCGTGTCTTCGTGCTTTAAGCTTGTAGCAGGCATAGCAGGTATACTTAGTAGTTTTCTCTTGAACTAGAATCCTTCTAGCGAAGTCTTCTAGTCATACCCATAGCTGGCTTCATTCCTTAGCAGTCAATCGTCCAGCTCTATGTGTAGCTATGCTTGCTCCGCGTCCGTCAATGTGTTAGCTCTGATTCAAGGTCTTCACGGTAAGCCTTGAACTCTCTAATTGGTAGTGGGTTGGTGAACATGCAATTTATCCTGATCCACGCTGAACCACGTTGACGAAATAGCAAGTTCCACGTTGACGCACTTATGCAACTCCATGTTGTTTGTAGATACCAAGTCTGCTTGTTCGACGCTGAGGGAACTCTTCATGATGTGGTCCCACGTTGGGCCACTTGTATTTTCCCGGTCCACTCAGCTAGCTCTACCAATACCTAGCAGACTTCATGTTGTTTGTAGAGGCCAAGTCTGCTTGCTCGACGTTGAGGGAACTCTTCATGATGTGGTCCCACGTTGGACCACTTGTATTTTGCCGGTCCACTCAGCTAGCTCTACCAATACCTAACATACTTCATGTTGTTTGTAGAGACCAAGTCTGCTTGCTCGACGCTGAGGGAACTCTTCATGTTGGGGCCCCACGTTGGACCACTTGTATTTTCCCGGTCCACTCATCTAGCTCTACCATATAAACATTCAACATGAAGATACTACAAAACAAAGTGTATAGTTCAACTTAGTTCAAACAAGAACAACGTGGTTCTATGTTGAACTAGGAAGAACTACACTAACAATGTGACGTTGACTTGATGTGCCATTCAAGTCAACCCGGTTGCAGGTTGGCGCAAGAGCATGACAACGTAACTCCACGTTGGCGCGAGTGCTTGTCCAACGTTGGCGCAACCGACCAACTCTATGTTGACGCAGAGACCAACTCCGCTAACTCCACGTTGAGCTAACCTTTCATAACTTGGTCCCACGTTGGAGCAAGTGTCATCTCCACGTTGACGCACATGTATTTTCACATGCGCTTAGCTAAATCTTCGAAGTCATTCCAGCTCTACGTTGGCCAAGGTACATTTTTCACGCCATGCGTAGCTAACTCTACCTCCAGCAAAACCTATCTCTACCTTCAGCAGGAGATCACTCTACCTCCATCAGGGATATACTACCAGCTCACTCTACCTTCAGTAGGACCTAAGTCTACCTTCAGCAAGAGCTCACTCTACCTCCAGCTAGACCTCTCTCTACCTTCAGCAGGAGCTCACTCTACCTTCAGCAGGGATATACTTCCAGCTCACTCTACCTCCAGCAAGAGCTAACTCTACCTTCAACAAGAGCTATACTCCGAGCTCACTCTACCTCCAGCAAGAGCTAACTCTACCTTCAGCAAGAGCTATACTCCCAGCTCACTCTACCTCCAGCAAGAGCTAACTCTACCACCAGCAGATATATACTTCAAGCTCGCTCTACGTACAACAAGAGATAACTCTACCACCAACAGGGATATACTTCCTTGCTTACTCTACCTCCAGCAAGAGCCAACTCTACCACCAGCAAAGATATACTCCAATCTCACTCTACCTACAACAAGAGCTAACTCTTCCATTCTATGAAGTGAGTAAAAAACAAGGTGTATAGTTTAAGTTAACTTATCGACAAACTCGATCGAACTATACACCAACAACCTTTAGCCATGCTTATCTCCTCGTGAGAAAAGATCAAGGCTTTTCAATGAATAAAACATGATCACCAAAACATACGAAAGAATAAAATTGAAATAAAAATAAGAGTTACATATTTTACTCTCACCGTTTTAATAAAAGTTGTATTTTACTTCTAAATTAAAATAGCATCTCAACTTTTTAGAGATAGAAGTATTACTCCATATTTTACTATCATATTATTATCATAATAAAGTAATAAATCATCACCTGATCAAAAATCGAACATCGTTTAATTCGTCACATTCACTACTAAAAAAAAGCTTTTTTGCGATCACGTTTTTCGCGATCACATTACTTGGTCGCTATTATTGTCTTTTATCGACCACAAATGATCGCAAATTCACATGCTCGCTATTTGTTCAGATAGCTCCCGCGCACCTATTAGCGACTACGTGAATGGTCGCTATAGCGTCCGAAAAAAGGCGCGTTCTACCCCGTCAAATCGTGTGGTCGCGAAAATGTATTGGCGACCACAATACGTGGTCGCTAAAATCTATTTCTGAAAACCTGATTTTCCACCGTGGAAAATACTTGACACGTAGACGGGTTTTGCGACCACTTGTTGTCGCGAAAACCGTGGTCTCTAATACCTTTCTGATATCAGCGCGTAGAAGGGTTTTCTTTTCTCACTTTTCACCTCCTCACTCCTTCACTCGAGCCAGGCGATTTCGGGCGAATCACCGATCCATTCCTTTTCTTCACACCGGCGAGGTGGCGAGGCGGCGACCCAGACAAGGCGGGCGAGTCAGCGAGGCTGGTGAGTCTTCTCTTCACTTGGACCGTGGTTCAATTTCCCAGTTTTGATTTTGGTGTTTCCCTTGGTGAAACAAATACATGAGCCTCTGCAGTAAATTTGTGAACATGATTTTTGTTGTTTTGATTTTGATTTTAATTAAAAATTTAGGGTTTTATTTTGGGGATTTAGGGTGTGTACAATTGGGAGTTCCTTTGGTTTAGAGTAAAGTCAGTAGAACGTAGTAGAACGTTGGGTAGAAAACCAGGGGTACGGTGTTGGTTTAGGGCGGGGTTTAGGGTCGTGTGCTTTTTTTGCGCTTTTTGTGCCCGGTCCCCCTCTATGCTATTTCTTCCCATGAGTCTGGAATAGCCGGGGGCAGCTGCACCGGTTGACGATTGGGATAGCCAAGGCCATCCCTCCTAAACCCGACTTGTTTAGTAGAGCCAAACAAGTTTATTTATAAAAACCAAATACTTTTGGATTTAAGAAATCAGGTTGTTGCAGAATCCAACTCATGATGTGTGGAATTCAAATTCACTATGCACATGTAGACAAATTCAACTGTAATCGAGTTCAAGTTTATACTCCCTCCATCCACTAATAATAGTCACGTTGACTTTTTTCGACCTTCAATTAAATATGATAAACATTATACAAAAATTATGAAAAAAATACTAAAATAAAATTTAACTATTAAATTTTATTTTAGTATTTTTTCATAATTTTGTATACTGTTTATCATATGTATTGGACGGTCGAAAAAAGTCAATGTGACTATTATTAGTGGATGAAGGTAGTATTTCTTTTTGGAAGCTAAACTAAGTACCTTAGTATTCAATACTAATCAAATACTAATAACTTGGTGATTTCCTAACATTTTTCAAATTGAGAATCAAGAATTAAGTACAGTGCGAATAAAGAATCATAGGATCCCGTGTCTGAATTTAAAATATGTACTACAAATTTTAGGAATAAATTGAAGTGTGGGGCTTTGCTTTTCAGTCCAAATCCCCATTTGTTTTATAAAATAATTTTTATAAAATTCAGTATAAAATGACATTTCTTGAAATATTTCTGATCGTATAACTTTTGTTCAGCTAGTTATGACTCTTTCTACGATGATTCATCACCTTTTGGCTCTGGTATTTTTGCTCAAAACTTTTCTTTAATTTTTTTACCGTTTCTATGAACTATGAATGCTATCTATGTTAATTATTATATATGTTCGAACTGTGCAATTTTCAGGCTATTATGATTCTAACGGGCTCATCTGGTGGAGGCGAGCAACCACACGGGCATCCACATTCATTCAGTACATACGAATTGGGCTTCGGTACCAGTGGAGCAGCGAAATGCTGCTATTATGAAACCTCAGGTAAGTCATGACCTTGTTTATTGTAGTTAACTCATTATGGTTCTGTAACACGATTGAAGAATTTCATTATGATATTTTGTAGGATTTGTTTGCTATCGACATGCACGACCCTACTATCAATGTTGTTGTGAATCGAGATTGTAGGGAGCATTATGGAGATTGGAAGAACAAGCTTCATAGGCATTTCCAAAAAAAATGTGGAGTAGCTTACTTGGAATTAGCTAGGAAAACTAAGCCCGAATCTGTCGATTCAGATGACATATGAAATAAGTGCGTGTATAGATTTTGCGATCCATCATTTCAGGTAACCATATACATATATATATATATATATATATAATATTTTGGGTCAAATTAATTAATATACGTGTTTTAATATTTTGAATGTTTGAAACAGACCCGTTCGCAGAAGTCCAGCCAGAACCGATCGAAGAATATTATGCGTAGTCGTCATGGTCGACTATCTTATGCTGGACATATGGAGAAATCGGTAACAAATCACGTTATTTATTGTTATGTATGTTAAATGTATAGAATATTACGTCACATTTGTTTTCTTTTAATATATAGGTTGATCCGCAGACCCAACAAGGGGTTACTCCGGTTGAGAACTGGATCAAGTTTTATACTGGGCCAGATGGCCAACCTTTAGATGCCGATGCTGGAGCTAAAATCGTAAGTAATAATTGATTTTTCGATATAAAAACTCATATTGTTTATGTATTAGCTAATCGTGAATTTGAATATTGTAGGCTGAACTGAATGATAGGTCGACTCAAGCATCTGCCAGCGGTAAACCTGTGGATGATGTTGCCATATTGGAGGAGGTTTTAGGGACTACCCGTGGATACCGTAAAGGCCTCGGTCCTACAATTCCAGGTTTTAATATATATACAACCTTTAACTATTTGAAATTAAATCAAATTTACAACTTGTGAATGTACTAAGGTTAATTTTATATCGTGTGTTAGGTTCTCCTACATCGGTATCGTCTTGTTCCTCATTTTCAAGGACATCTCAAAATTTTGCTGCATCCCAGGCTGACATTCACAAGATAAAAGCTGACATGCTCTACGCGAGTACATGCTCAGAATGTATCCTTATGCTCGACCTCCCTCCATGTCAGGTGCAGGTGATTCGACTACTCCTCCTGATTCTACTACTCCTTGTGATTTGACCGGTGAATCACCGTAGCTTGTTTTTAAGTTGATTACGGATTGTACTATTTGGCCATTCTATTAGGATGGTGTTGATGAACTTGAATAATTATTTTGATGATTTTGGATTGTATTTGTATTGTATTTTGGATTGGGTTTGTGTGCAATTGTGATTGATTTGCAGGTTGGAAATTGCAATTTTTAAATATATTTTTTCCAGAAAAATACTTTTTTGCGACCGCGCGTGGTCGCTGATACTAAACAATATGTATTTAAAAAAATCGGTATTTGCGACCACGTGTGGTCGCTAATAATGTGCCACATCATCGATCGTTGTCACATCAGCACAGAGTATTAGCGACTACAGACGGTGGTCGCGAATAAGTATCGTGGTCACAATAACATTCGCGACCGCGATGTTGTCGCCAATAGAACATTTGAAACCAAATATTAGCGGCCACGTGTGGTCGCAAAAACAGTATTAGCGACCACATCCTATTTTTTGCGACCACATTTCGTAGTCGAAAAAATCCTTTTTTTTGTAGAGATCGCATAATACAGATATATATCAAATTTTCAATTTATATATATATATATATATATATATATATATATATATATATATATATATATATATATATATATATATACTTTCACAAATGTGGCAAGATTGGCCATTATGCAAATCGATGCTGGACAAAGAAAGCTCTTAATGAAATACAAGATGAAAACCTAAGATTGCAATTAGAAAAAGTATTAATAAACTCTGAAACTGAAACTGAATCTTCAAACGAAGAAGAACTAGGAGTCATATATGGAACGTCCTCTGAATCTTCAAATACTGACAATGAGGATTGTCAATGTAATGAAGATAATTACTGGAAATCCATAGTTGACATGAATGGGTTAAATGTCCTGACTGATGATCAAGATAAAATATTAAAGGTGCTAGAGTCAATTACGGACTCCGGTCTAAAAAAGAAAATAATTGAAACTTTAATAAAATACAAACCAGAACCTCCCTTACTAATTGAGGCACCTTATCAATTGAGTGAAGTGCTACACAGATTCCAACAAACAAAAATTAAAGAGACTCCAGTCTCAATTGGTGATTTAAAAAGAGAAGTTAGTTCTCTAAAAGGAGAAATAGGACAGCTAAAACAAAATCAAGCTGTACTATCACAAAGACTTACAACATTAGAAAGTCAACCTTTCAAAAGTGAAGAAATAGAAGAAATTCCTCAAAACACAAATAATTTGGAGTATCTAAATCTTTTAGATCAAGTTACATCACAAAAATGGTTTGTAAAGATTACTCTAATTATTAATAGGGATTTTATATTAGAAAACGAGGTAGCACTTATTGATAGCGGTGCTGATTTAAATTGCATCCAAGAAGGTATAATTTTTATAAAATATTTTTCCAAAACAACACAATCACTAACTCAAGCAGGTAGTGATAAACTTAGAGTTAAATATAAACTTTCAAACTGTTGGAAATCGATATCTCGGAATTAATAAATTAATTAAAATTAATTATCTAATTAATTCCGACCGAAATCCTTTGGAGATCGAATATCCGGAATTGTCAAAATTGCGGAACCGACAACTCCAATCGACTCCCGGAACATGTACATGACCATACGAAAATGTTACGCGGGAAAAACACGAGAGAACTCGCGTGAACTCGCGAAACCCGCAGCAGCCACGCGGGGTTGCTCGCAGCAGCCCGCAGCAACCCGCAGCGAGTCGCCTGACTCGCTGCTGCTGGGACCCTGCTGGATCGCTGCGGGTCAGCTGCGGGAAATCCCACAGCACCCTGCGAAATCCCCGTAGCAGCCCACAGCAACCCGCAGCGAGTCGCCTGACTCGCTGCTGCTGGGCGCTACGAGTCGCTGCGGGAAAACCCGTAGCTGGCAGCAGATCGCTACGGGAAAACCCGCAGCCGATCCGCGTGATCGAGCCCTAGGCTCGATCCACCTCGCGCGATCCCTTTCCAGCCGAGTCGTCGAGCCGCCGGCGGTCCGGTGGTCCAACCACCACCGCCCGGTTCGACCTCGTCTCGTGGGTCCGTTCCTCGGATCTTGGTTCAAGGTATTTTTACGATAATTAAACGATAAAATCATAAAGAGAGTTTTACGATTTACCTCGTTCTCGTTGTTCGGAAAAACGAAGAACTCAATTTGATGACCTTGAGATCTTCCCACGTATTCCTTGCACTAGCCCGGACGTCGTGTGGTCGACGATCTACCGAACTCCATGGATCCTCCTCTCTACTTTCTCTCTCTATAATTGTGATCTTCAACTTATGAGAATAGAGAAGACCATGTAGTGCTTTTATAGGCTACGTAGGGGATCTTAAGGAGGTGGAATATTGGGCTTCCAATAATAGTGATTAAATTGAGCCCAAGCCCAAATCTATTAATCCTTACTATTATTAATTAATTCTATTTTCCACTATATAAAATTAATTGCACTCCCAATATTAAACCATATTATATCAAATAATATTTCTCCGGTAGTATTATTTATTCCGTGTATTTAAGATATAAATATCCATGAATAAAATTAATTTATTGCTAATTAATTTATTCATCTCTTATATCCGAGACTAGTACCATTCAACCTTAATTATTATGCGGAACGAATCCACCTGCAGGGTTTACATAATAATTCCTTATGAACTCATCTCGGGGATATTATCAACCCTTCCGGGATACACTTTCCCGTCAAGTATTCACGGCATGTCATATATAAAATATAGTGACCCAACTTAACCGGTAATTAACCCAATAATTAAATCGGTTAATTCCTTTGGTAAATCAAAGTCACTTATATTAAATATACACACCCGCAATAATTTCGGGGATTAAGAATAAAATACACTGAGACTCGAATCGATTATCGCCGGCAATCCTAATCGATGAATCTCAACGATCCGCTCAATACACCAAGTGTACAAGTGTGATAAAATAATCAAGACAGATTATTTTCTCTCTCACACAACGACTATACCGATGGATTGGTCCGTGTCCATCTAGGTCGTGAGCAACTGTTCGATTAAATACGAGTAACCGATAGTATGATCTTCTGTGTGGGGCCCGACACACCATACTAACTACAACGTATAGAATCCAGGACCATGTTTTGCATATATTTAATTATAAATAATTAAACGCAAACAATTGTTCATTTAGTTAAATAGATTAATGGCAATGGATCGTGAGTTTTTGTCACTTAAATCTAGACATTAAGTACACAACTCCAACAATCTCCCACTTGTACTAAGGTCTAGTCATTTCCTCCAAACTCCCGACTCCCATACTCATCACGTGCTTAAGTTGTACTTCCAAGAAGTACTATGTGAATGAGCACTCTAGGTTGCCGCTCTGAAGTTATCTTGGTGACTACAGCGTCGTCTCCCTCGACGATGACTCGTATCAGGTGGTACTTGCACTATGTGTTATCTTACACTTATGGACTAGTGATTTCTTACCATTTGCCATTGCACCGCTATTTACATAGCCTTTGGCAAATTAAGAATCACATCTAAGTCCCAGAGATTATCCCGGAGTTATACCAAAACTTCCGCTGCCTCTGAGGCCGCTATTTGGTTACCCATGGGAGAGTCCGAAAAGCATCGTGCTTATCACTCTTCCATGTTAAAACTCCTTCTCCTTCAATAGTGAAACACATAGCCTGATATCGACTTACACCGGTCCTCATTCGATTAGAAATCTAAGAGAATGTAATCCAAAGGAAATGTTCGTCTGCTTCGTAGTCTAGAACAGTACTTCGAAAGTACTTTTACGGCAGTTGAATATTCCTTTCCAGGATTACCTTGATATCCTCCCACTATGCTAACCGCATAGCCGATATCAGGTTTTTGTTTTCTACAATGCATTTATTAAGCTTTCCACACTCAAAGTGTAGGAAACTGCTTTCATTGCTTCTATCTCCTTTTGTGTTCCAAAACACACATCCTTAGATAGATGCATTCCGTCTCTGAAAGGTAACGAACCTTTCTCGGAATCTTGCATGTTAAAACGAACCATAATCATATATGTAAGATGTCCAGGAAAAGTACAATGTTCTTTCTAGAGATCCAAGATCTCAAGAACATGTCCAACTTCTTCCTTTATCTTTCATAATGATTCATCTAGACAACCATTATTTTATGTCTGATAACATCTTTACATTGTTGCCAATGATAAGAGTGTCATCTACATAAAACCTCCGAGAAACACCACCTTGTTTTCCATCACGTTTCCAATACACACAATTCGTCTATGCTTTTGATGAATCCATAAAATGAACTATCTCATCAATTTGCAAGTACCACGAACTCAATGCTTTGTTTCAATCCATAAATGGATCAACTAAGCTTGTACTCTAAATGATCTCGCCTCTTAGCAATAATCCTTATTGCTCTCCAAGAAGGCACATTTAGATCTAGTACGGCCTTCATGTAGATCTAGGGATCGATTTCATGTATACTAGGTCCAGAGTTCGAAGACTCTCCTAGTCTTATGAATATCTCCGGTTGTCCCACAACCTCCCACTACAATGGCATTCCGGTGTATAAACAGTGATAACAGTAGGTGCAGTTAGTGGTGTACCGCTACTCGGTTCGGCTGGTTCTAAGTCTTTAACCTTTCTCTCTCATTTCAAAGTATCATGTCACCTTGGGCTTGTGGTTCATCGTATAGTCTTTCTCTAAGAACCGGGCGTTAGAACTTATAACGTCCTTCTGGTTCACAGTACTATTGAACACACATCTTTTGTTCTTCTAGGATATTCTACAACCGCATTTGAATGCGCCGTTGTTTCCAGACATATCCATAGAACACAGGTAGTTCCGTATAACTCATCTTTTACTATCTCTATAAGAGTTCCATTTCTTATTTACGACACACCATTTCTTACACAAAAGTGTATGGTGTAGTCATTTGGGATCAAATCCCAATCTCTGATTAGTATGCCATGCATTCCTCAGACAGGTACTTGCCTCCGCGATCAAATCGCAGGCTACAAATGGATATACCTTGATGGTTCTCCACAATTGCTTAGTGTCCATTGACTTGTCAAAACACTTGCTTTTGTGGCACATCAGGTATTCTAATCCATTTTTCGAGTAATCATAAAATGAAGTACTCGTACCTTAATTGTCTGAGTAGGCATAGGTCTGCATACATCAGAGTCAATCAATTCTTATACTTGTCCGGATCTTACATCTTATATCCATAAAGGATTGCTTAGTTATGTTATCTTCCAAATTAGATTCATAGGTCGGAAGGTCCACTCCTTCAACTTAATTGATCAAATATCAATTTTCGACCTTTGAACTTCTTATTTGAATAAACATGACTCAGCATAAGAATCCACAAGTATAATTGATAAAGAAATCTCTTATTAGTAAAACGAGTTTCATACAACGGTTCGTTGCATCGTGGTGGACTTAGGATTCATCATTTATATATTGCTAGCTAATGTACCAGAATAGATACTATCTTTATTTCTTCTCATAACCATCAAATGATTAAAAGAAATAAAATATCCATTCATTAGAAATCCAGAACAAAGTTCTTTCTAATATGAAAGGTACATAAAAGCAATAACTCAAAATGAAATCCTATAAAATGTCCTCCACTACAACTGCTGCCTCCTCCACATCATTGCCCATGTAGACTACGATCTTTTCTTTTCCAAGTCGTTTAGGTTTCCTGGAACCTCTTGCATTTAAAATGCACATACCGTCAGTGGTTCCATATCTACACACCAGGTTCCGGTAGATAATACCACTGACTATGTTTTACGACTAAAGAAAATTTCGTACTTTCTTTGAGAGGATAATCAGACTTCCAGTACCCAGACTGTTTGTATCGAGAATACTTGCTTCCGGGCTTTCTCGTCCCATCTCGTGGTCCAAGAAACTTAGGACCACTGGGTTTCTTTGCTTGCTTTTCCTTTCCCCCGATTTTGCACTTAGGTTCGAAACCTATGGCATTGGCTACAAGAGCTTGCGATTTCCGTCTCAACTCGTCTAAAAGGTCAATCATCTCAAAAACGTTTTTAAGCGTTTCCTTGAATCGAATGGCCTTTATGAGTATCCTCATCGCCTCTTGTCTAGCCACTACGTCATGTCTAAACCTTGAGTTTGAACATGATATCAAAATCAGTCCTTTCCTCAGAAGTTAAGACATTTGTAGGCTCGGGAGGACAAAGCTCACTGAGTACAAACTTGTACTCTTCAACAGTTTGGGTAATGTCTAGATCTCTATTCCAATCATTACATTTAGGGACCAATGAGTTTAAAATCCTTACGTATCACAGAAAGTGGGTTCAAAGCCATATCCTAATCTATGAGCACATATAACAACAAACAATCGATTTAATCTCCGATATTATCTCCCTCAAACAATATCATTAAACCACTAATCACATCTAAAATCCCATCAGATATGGCAAGCCACGATAGTGTGGACGTTTACCTATCCAAATGATTTAGCAATTAGATTTCCTTCGGTCGTACATCATCATTAGCGTTACTTCGATGGGAAGAATACTAAGAAGCGTACCTAAGTGTAAACCATTACTCAGTATCTAAGAAGATTGTTTGGGACACGCATATTCACCGCAAGCCACGATAGTGTGGACGTTTACGTTAACATACGCTCCTTTACTCCCTTCTATAACTGTCTACATCAATCGTTCCAAAATCCCATTCAATGTAGCAAGCCACGATAGTGTGGACGTTTACTACACCAAAAGACTTTTACAATTGACTCCCAATTACTTGATTCATTTAATCTTGTAAATCAAGACGCGGAGAATCATAAGTGAAACTCGAAGTTTCTAACCAGTGATTCACCATGCGAACAACCCTATCTCTCATAAATGAGGGAGCCGAGCAGACAATCGATCTAGTCATCAAATGACACGAAAGTCTCTAATTTGTGTCCTCGACATGACCAAGTGGCTTTGGCTCCATTCCACTCCCCGGGGTGAGAATGAGTCGACTTGAAATCAGTTTTGGAAAGACAAATTAGGCATTGTTTGATAAACTTAATCAATGTTTCTCGTAAAAGGAATTACAAGAATTCTCCTCCAATGACTTGTCTATACGAACTTCAAAAGTCCATAAAAGTCACCAAGAGAACAGCAATGGAGACCATGGATATGTTTCCATACCCTCTCCCACTTAGCTTTTTACAATAAAGGGATACGCTATCTAATGCATAATTAAATACACATAAGCATGCATACATGAAATAAAGCACATAGAATATTATCACATAATCAAAATAATACTAGAATATTATTTTCCGACTATTATGGCTTTATCGCATCTCCGTACGCATCTTCTAGTATTTAGTCTTCGTTCTTGAATGCTCCATGTGACGGGAATATTAATTCCAATATTTAAATCTATTTATTTTTAATAAATCCAAAAGTTACTTAATTCGAAAATTAAGTCAATCGAATAAATCAAAATAAAATTAAATATTATTAATATTTTTATTTATTTATTTTCCTATCTAATTCTATTAAATCTCTAGAATAATCTATCCAAGACCCACTTGGAATATTCTAGAAGACATCTATAATAGAATAAGGAAATAAAATAAATTTATTTTATTTTCCTTTTCTACTTCATTAAATCTCTAGAATAATCTATTCAAGACTCACTTGAAATATTCTAGATGATTTCCATAATGAAATAAGGAAATAAAATAATTTAGGACTCCTAGTCCTTCAAATTAATTCCTTTCCTAATCCATTAAAAATTCCATAAAGGAATAATTAAATAAGGAAAAATTAATTTTAGGACTCCTAAACTTTCCAAAATTAATTAATTTCCATGTCCATGAAAATTCCCATAAAATAGGAATAATCAAATAGGAAATAAATTAATTTAATAATTAATTATTTTCCTTTCTAATTCCATTAAATCTCTAGAATCCTATTCCAAGTAGAACTTAGAATATTCTAGAAGACTTCCATAATAGAATAAAGAAATAAATTAATTCCAATTAATTCTTTTCCTATTTCCATGAGAATTCCCAAAAAAAGGAATACTCAAAATAGGAAAACCGAATCAATTTAGGAAAGTTGGATCTTGGCGGGAGAGCACGAGATCACGAGGACCCCGCGCCCCCACCACAATCGCCGGCCGAGAGGAGAGCCACCGCCGCCCCTAGCCAACGCGCCACCACCTCCGGTGGCCGGCGTGGCCGAGCGGTTCGAGGGCAGCCCCCTCTCCCTCGATCGATCCATCCCTTGGGGTCGATCATGGGGTTGATCGATCCCCGGAATCCTCCCTCTCTTCTTCTCCTCCGTCACACTTTTCCGGTCGTCGTTTCGTCCTCGATCCAACGTAAATAAATTACAAATTTATTACTACGCTCTACGGTATCGAATCTCTACATGAAATCGACCTCATACAATTTCCGGAAAAATTAAGAACAAGCATTCACCACACAAGAACAAATATTGACATCACCGAGAGTTTAATAATCAAGAACATTATTATGACATTAATTAACAAAATTAAATCTATCCATAATAATCGGAAACCCTGCAAGGTAGAACAATTTATCGAAAAATACCATGAACTAAAACCAACTCTCTGATACCAATTGTTGGAAATCGATATCTCGGAATTAATAAATTAATTAAAATTAATTATCTAATTAATTCCGACCGAAATCCTTTGGAGATCGAATATCCGGAATTGTCAAAATTGCGGAACCGACAACTCCAATCGACTCCCGGAACATGTACATGACCATACGAAAATGTTACGCGGGAAAAACACGAGAGAACTCGCGTGAACTCGCGAAACCCGCAGCAGCCACGCGGGGTTGCTCGCAGCAGCCCGCAGCAACCCGCAGCGAGTCGCCTGACTCGCTGCTGCTGGGACCCTGCTGGATCGCTGCGGGAAATCCCACAGCACCCTGCGAAATCCCCGTAGCAGCCCACAGCAACCCGCAGCGAGTCGCCTGACTCGCTGCTGCTGGGCGCTACGAGTCGCTGCGGGAAAACCCGTAGCTGGCAGCAGATCGCTACGGGAAAACCCGCAGCCGATCCGCGTGATCGAGCCCTAGGCTCGATCCACCTCGCGCGATCCCTTTCCAGCCGAGTCGTCGAGCCGCCGGCGGTCCGGTGGTCCAACCACCACCGCCCGGTTCGACCTCGTCTCGTGGGTCCGTTCCTCGGATCTTGGTTCAAGGTATTTTTACGATAATTAAACGATAAAATCATAAAGAGAGTTTTACGATTTACCTCGTTCTCGTTGTTCGGAAAAACGAAGAACTCAATTTGATGACCTTGAGATCTTCCCACGTATTCCTTGCACTAGCCCGGACGTCGTGTGGGCGACGATCTACCGAACTCCATGGATCCTCCTCTCTACTTTCTCTCTCTAGAATTGTGATCTTCAACTTATGAGAATAGAGAAGACCATGTAGTGCTTTTATAGGCTACGTAGGGGATCTTAAGGAGGTGGAATATTGGGCTTCCAATAATAGTGATTAAATTGAGCCCAAGCCCAAATCTATTAATCCTTACTATTATTAATTAATTCTATTTTCCACTATATAAAATTAATTGCACTCCCAATATTAAACCATATTATATCAAATAATATTTCTCCGGTAGTATTATTTATTCCGTGTATTTAAGATATAAATATCCATGAATAAAATTAATTTATTGCTAATTAATTTATTCATCTCTTATATCCGAGACTAGTACCATTCAACCTTAATTATTATGCGGAACGAATCCACCTGCAGGGTTTACATAATAATTCCTTATGAACTCATCTCGGGGATATTATCAACCCTTCCGGGATACACTTTCCCGTCAAGTATTCACGGCATGTCATATATAAAATATAGTGACCCAACTTAACCGGTAATTAACCCAATAATTAAATCGGTTAATTCCTTTGGTAAATCAAAGTCACTTATATTAAATATACACACCCGCAATAATTTCGGGGATTAAGAATAAAATACACTGAGACTCGAATCGATTATCGCCGGCAATCCTAATCGATGAATCTCAACGATCCGCTCAATACACCAAGTGTACAAGTGTGATAAAATAATCAAGACAGATTATTTTCTCTCTCACACAACGACTATACCGATGGATTGGTCCGTGTCCATCTAGGTCGTGAGCAACTGTTCGATTAAATACGAGTAACCGATAGTATGATCTTCTGTGTGGGGCCCGACACACCATACTAACTACAACGTATAGAATCCAGGACCATGTTTTGCATATATTTAATTATAAATAATTAAACGCAAACAATTGTTCATTTAGTTAAATAGATTAATGGCAATGGATCGTGAGTTTTTGTCACTTAAATCTAGGCATTAAGTACACAACTCCAACACAAACGTCAATATTTGCAATCAAGAAATATGTTTGCCAACATCTTTTATCTTGGTACAAAATCTTACTCACGGAATTATTTTAGGAACTCCTTTCCTCCACAAAATCATGCCAATCAATAATATTGACCAAAATGGTATTTCTTCAATAATAAATGGAAAAAATGTAATATTCAAATTCATCACTGATCCGCACACAAGAATGTTAAATGAAGTAAGAGATATTCTTCTTAATAAAGAAAAACAAATATGTTTCTTAAAAGATGAAATAGAAATTCTTAATATAAATGATAAGCTAAAGAAAAAATAAATACAAGAAAAAATTAAATTAATTGAAAAACAGTTTATAGAAGAATTATGCAATGAACTACCTAATGCATTTTGGAACAGAAAGAAACATGTTATTTCTCTACCTTATGAAGAGGAATTCAAAGAAAATCAAATTCCTACTAAAGCTAGGCCAGCTCAAATGAACCATGAATACTTAGAATTATGCAAAAAAGAAATAATCTCACTCGAAGAGAAAGGTTTAATTCGTATATCTAAATCTTCTTGGAGTTGTACAGCATTCTGTGTAAATAATGCTGCTGAAAAGGAACGAGGAGTTCCAAGGTTAGTCATAAACTATAAACCCCTTAATAAGGTGTTGAAATGGATTAGATATCCAATTCCTAATAAAAAGGATTTATTAGATAGACTAAATGATGCTCTAATCTATTCAAAATTTGATATGAAGTCAGGATATTGGCAGATTCAAATTAATGAGCCTGATAGGTATAAAACAGCTTTTACAGTTCCATTTGGGCATTATGAATGGAATGTGTTACCATTTGGTTTAAAAAATGCTCCTTCTGAATTTCAGAATATTATGAATGAAATATTTAACCCATATACAGAATTTATAATTGTTTATATAGGTGATGTTTTAGTATTTTCTAAAACAATAGAAAAACATATAAAACATTTAAAAATATTTAAAAATTTAATAAAAAATAATGGGTTAGTTATTTCCGCTTCTAAGATGAAATTATTTCAAGTCCAAGTTAGGTTCTTAGGACATACAATTTCTCAAGGAAAGATAATCCCAATTGAAAGAAGTATAGAATTTGCTTCAAAATTTCCAGATAATATCACCGATACAAAACAGCTTCAAGATTTCTTGGAAGTCTAAATTATATTTCAGATTATTATAAGAATTTAGCCCGACACAAAAATTTTGTAGTCCAGATTAAGAAAAAATGTCTCACCATGGACAGAGAAGCATTCACAAGCTGTTAGAAAATTAAGTCCAAAGTAAGATGTTTGCCATGTTTATCTCTTGCTAATCCTAAGTATTTTAAAATTGTTGAAACAGATGCCTCAAATATTGGTTATGGTGGAATCTTAAAACAATTAAATCCTGACAACCAAAAAGAACATCTTGTTAGGTTTACCTCAGGAAAATGGAATCCCACGCAGTCAAAGTATTCAACTATTAAAAAAGAAATGCTTTCTATTATAAAGTGTATTTCTAAATTTCAAGATGACTTATTAAATCAAAAAGTTCTTGCTGAGAATTGATTGCAGTTCTGCAAAATCAATTGTTGAAAAAGATGTTAAAAATCTTGTTTCTAAGCAAATATTTCCAGGTTGGCAAGCTCAGTTATCGGCCTTTGAATTTGATATTGAATACATAAAAGGAGAAAATAATTCTTTTGCTGATTTCTTAACCCGTGAATTTTTACAGGGAAATGACAACCCCTAATAGGGAAAGAGGTCGTGGATATTCCCGTGGCCGAGGATATGGGAATAGCAATATGTTATCCCAGACAGAATCAACGATTCCCCTAATAGGGGATTGGACAGTATACCATATGTTGAGGATTCGAACAAAAACAAACACACCAAACAATCACAGCTGCAGTTTGCCACAAAAGCTCGGCGCCGGGAGCTTCGAGCAACAATGGTGAAATCGGGATACGATGACGAACGCTCGATCTAAGGATCCTAAAAGTATCTCTGAACTTCCAGGAACACAACATAAAAGAAATCACACGAAATGACACACGATTTTATGAGCTTCGATCGATTGAAAACCGATCTACGTGCTCGGGGAGGGAGGTGGTTCTCGGGTATTATTCAAGCTCTCAAGGCTATGAAAATGAGTTCAGTTACAACTCTACATCACACACACACGGTGAATTACATTTATACTCACGCACTAGAATATCCCCAAATCTGAAACTCGTATGAACCCTACGATCAAATCAGTTTGGGCGAATCCACACCACACATTTCTAACAGAAATTGTGATCGTCATGTTGTGCGTGAGCTGGCGAGGAACTTGGAGCACTTGGAATCTCGAATTTTCATCCACTAACACGTGAGAGGGGGTCGATCCACTGCGCCGCGGCATTTCTGTGAACCCAGGTGAAACGACATCGCTTTGCCCGAAACGGTGTCGTTTTGTACTCTAGCGGCAGATTTAAATAAGTTGCTGAAATGGCCACTGTGCCCAAACTCAAAGCGCGATGAGGCGGTCACTTTGCCCAGACTTCCAGAATGTATAGAAACACTTCTAGAATTCAAATCTTGTGTACATTCCAACAAATCTCCACCTTACACAATATTTGCAATTCTAGCAAACATCATGTATCAACCAATCAACACCTGATCACCTCCAGAATTAAGAATCAAGAAACTGACCTGTTCTTGAACTCAAAGATTCAGAATGCCAACTTTGGACCATCCTCCTGGAAGCTCAACCAAGATTCAAACTCTCACAATAGTAAATGCAAATTCCTCTCCTTCTCCTCTTTCTAGCAAGCTATAGACCATGGATTATCTCCAACCATAGCCTCCACAAACAGCAGAAAACCATAGCAAGCCAAACTGGTTTTTCAGAAAATTACCCAAGTACTCAAACTGGAATTTTCTGACCCAAAACCTCCAATACCAGAACCTACACACTCCATACATGCAATGTGACTTCCCAGCACATCACTATGCCTCAAACTCCCTCAGCAACTCAGAAACACCAAGTCACTAAAACAACCAGAAAACTGAATCCAAGAACTCCATGCCTCAAAAACCAATTCTCTGAAGTAACCATGCAAACCTCAGTGCATACAAGTCACTATAAACAACATGAACCTCTGGCCATGCCCAAACCACTCAGAAAACCACTGAGTCAAAAAACCATCAAGCCATCACCCTGAAATGCTCAAACTTACCAGTTTGAGTATTTTCTTGGATAACTTGACAACCACAGCAGAACTATCATGCCTGCTGCCACTTCCACACTTCCATCTTCACTGAGATTGTGGAATGTCAACCAACTGAACCAGTTGTTGACACAGTTGAAACTTATCACTTGGAATACTCTTGGTCAAACTGTCTGCAGGGTTGATTTCAGTTGCAATTTTCTCCACCTTGACAATACCCTTGTCAACCAGATCTCTCACAAAGTGCAACCTTACATCAATGTGCTTGGATATGTCATGATAGACCTGGTGCTTGGCCAAATGCACAACACTTTGACTATCACAATGCACTGATACCCTTTCTTGCAGAACTCCAAGTTCCTCAAGCAATCCTCTCAACCAAATAGACTCCTTTATGGCCTCAGTCAATGCAATATACGTCCGTATAGCCCGTCATTTCTAACTCATTTTGTCCCCCATAAACAAGATAATTCTGATGGAGTTGTATACTTAATGTCTAGATTTAAGTATCGTAAACTCCCGGTCATAGTATTTAATCTATTTAAATAAATAATCGTTTGCTTTTAATTATTTATAATTAAATAAATGCAAATATGGTTCTGGATTATATACGTTGTATTTAGTATGGTGTGCGTCGTCACACGGAAGATCATACTATCAGTCACTCGTATATAATCAAACAGTAGCTCACGACCTAGATGGACAAGAAATAATCCATCGGTATAGTCGTTGTATGAGAGAGAAAATAATTGGTCTTGATTATTTTATCATACTTGTACACTTGGTGTATTGAGCGGATCGCTTGAGATTTATCGATTAGGATTGCCTTGGATAATCGATTTAAATCTCTGAGTATTTTATTCTTAATCCCTGGTATTATTGCGGGTGTGTGCATTTAATATTAGTGACTTTGATTTTCCAAAGGAATTGATTGATTAGAATAACCGATCAATTACCGGTAAAGTTGGGTCACGGTATTTTTGTTGGAAATCGATATCCCGGAATTAATAAATTTAAATAAATAAATTATCTAATTAATTCCGACCGAAATCCTTTGGAGATCGAATATCCGGGGTTGTCAAATTGCGGAAGGACAACTCCAATCGAAATCCCGGTTGCCGGAAACCCGCCACGAACTTCCACGGGGATAGCCCAACCAAGCAACACGCCACGGGAGAACCCGTGGCTGCCCGATCGAGACCCCGCGTGGGCTCGCGGCTATCCTTGGCAGCCGCCTAGGGCTGCTCGTAGCAGCTCGTGCGGGACAGCCCGCATCGCCCCGTGCAGCAGCTCGCATCGCACGTGAGTCCGCTACGGGGCCACCCGTAGCTCGCTGCGAGCATGCACGAGGCTGCCCAGTTACGCCCCGATGATCGTAGCCCGCCACGATCCAAGTCGTGGCTAGCGATCATCCCAGCCGCCGCCGTGCGAGCGGCGGTTCCACCGCGTGAGCGGAGGCAGCGCCGTGCGAGCGGCGCTAGGCGTCCAGCCGGCTTCTCGCCCTTCAACCCTCCAGCCCGAGCCGACGATCCGCCGGCGGTCCGGTGGTCTACGACCACCACCGCCCGGTTCGTCCTCGTCATGGGTCGCGTCTTTCGGATCTTGGTTCACGATATTTTTACGATAATTAAACGATAAAATCATAAAGAGGGTTTTACGATTTACCTCGTTCTAGTTGTTCGAAAAAACGAAGAACTTGAGATCTTCCCACGTATTCCTTGCACTAGCTCGGACGTCGTGTGGGCGACGATCTTCCGAACTCCATGGATCTCCCTCTCTACTTTCTCTCTCTACTTTATGAGAATAGAGAAGACCATGTAGTGCTTTTATAGATCATGTCTCTTGTCCAGATTACTTTGATATCCTCCCACTACGCTAACCACATAGTTGATATCAGGTTCTCGTTATTCAACATTGCATTCATCAAGCTTTCCGCACTCAAAGTGTAGGAAACTGCTTTGTCTGTATCTATCTCCTTCATGTGTTCGAAACACATATCTTTATATATATATATATATATATATATATATATATATATATATATATATATATTCTGTATCTGAAAGGCAATAACCTTTCTCAGAATTATGCATGTTTAAAACAAACCATAATCATATAAGATATCTAGGAGAAGTACAATGTTCTTATCGTTAGATCGAAAGATCTCAAGAACATGTTCCAACTTCTACTCAATCTTATATCCCGATTCATTTAGACAACCATCATTTTATGTCTGACGACATCTTTACATTGTTGCCAATGATAAAATGCTATCTATATAAAATTCCGAGAAACACCACCTTGTTTCCATTACGTCTCCAATACACCTTTCGTCTATGCCTTTTGATGAATCCATCAGATGGACTATCTCATCAATTCGAAAGTTCTACGATTTATAGCCTTGTTCAAATCCAAAATTGGATTGACTTGTACTCTAAATGATCTTGTCTCTTAACAATAAACCTTTATTGCTTTCTAAGCAGGCACATTTAGATCTAGTACTGTACTTATGCAGAGCTAGGGGTCGATTTCATCTTTACTAGATCCAGAGTTCGAAACTCTTCTAGTCTTATGAATACCTCTGGTCGTTACAACCTCCCACTGCAATGGCATTCCGGTGTATAAACAGTAATAACAGTAGGTGCAGTTAGTGGTGTACTTCTACTCGGTTTGGCTGGTTCTAAGTCTTTGTCCTTTTTCTCATTCCAAGGTATTATGTTAGTTAGGGCTTTGTTGTTCATCTAATAGTCTTTCTCTAAGAACCGGGCGTTAGAGCTTATAACGTCCTTCTGGTTCATAGTACTATAGAACACACAATATTTTGTTCACCTAGGATATCCTACAACCACATTGAATGTGCCATTGTTACCAGAAATATCCATAGAACATAGGTAGTTCCGAATAACTTGTCATTTTACTATTAGAATCCCATTTCTTATTTTCCGACACACCATTTCTACACGTGAGTGTATGGTGTAGTCTTTTGAGACTTAATCCCAATCTTTGATTATGCTATGTGTTATTTAGATAGGTGGTAGCCCCCGCGATCAAGTCGCAGGCTTCTAATGGATATACTTCGAAGGCTCTCCATAATTGCTTTGTGACTTTAACAATTCGCTTTTATGGCACATCAAGTATTCTAATCCATCTTCGAGTATTCTTAAAAGAATTACTCGCACCTTTCTTAATTACTCATACGTCTGCATAAATCAACAACAATCAATTTCAATACTTGTCCGAATTCTATCCTTTATCGAAAGGTATGCTCAGTTGTATTATCTTCCAAATTCAATTCTTAGGTCGGAAGGTCCATTCCTTCAACTATAATTGATCAAATCAATTTCGACCTTTTGAATTTTATTTGAATAAATACTACTAAGTTTAAGAATTCACAAGTATAATGATTTAGTAAGAAATATATCTAATAAGTAAAACAAGTTATAGAACGGTTTGTTGCATCGTGGTAGACTAAGGATTCATATTATTGCTATCTAATGTACCAGAATAGATAATACCATTATTTCTTATCAAAATCATCAAATGATTAAAGAAATAAAATATCCATTCATAAATAATAGAAATCCAGAACAAAAGTTCTTTCTAAAATTAAAAGGGTACATAAAGCAATAAACTTGAAATGAAATCCTATTTAACTACTCATAGATAAAGCCTCTATTGCAACAGCTGCCTTCTCCACAACATTTCCCTTGACCATTCTTTCCTTTCCAAGTCTTTGGGTTACCTGGTGCCCCTGCATTTAAATGCATACATACCGTCAGTGGTTCCATATCTACCAACCAGGCTTCTGGTAGATAACACCGCTGACTATGTTTTTAAAGACTAAGGAGAGAATCTCATACCTTCTTGAGGGGAGAAAATAGACTTCCAGTACCCAGAATGTTTTCTTTGAGAATGTCTGCCTAAAGGCTTTCTCACCCTATCTTGTGGTCCAAGTGTTTTAGGACTACAGGGTTTCTTTGTCTGCTTCTCCATTTCCTGGTCCATGCCCTTAGGTTCGAAACCTTTGGCCTTGGCCATAAGAGCTTGCGATTGTCTCAACTCATTCAAAAGGTCCAACATCTCGAAAACGTGTGCAAGCGTTTCCTCGAAGCGACTGACCTTTATGAGTATCCTCTGTTGGAAATCGACTACCCGGGACACGTCCGTTCGAACCCTCGAACATCCGGACGTCCCCAATCGACTTCTGGAGGTCACCCTCAGACAGCCATGGCCTCCCGCCCAAGAGATCGCGCGTCCGCCGCAGCCGAAGCCGCGGCTCGCGATCTTCCCGGAGCAAGCGACCGCTTGGTCACCAGGCGAGCGCTCGCGCAGCAAGGCAAGCGAGCGCTTGATGCCCAGGCGAGCGCCCGCGACCTGTCGCGAGCGGGCGCTTGCCCCTCAGGCGGGCGCCTGCCTGCTGCGAACAGCGACCCCGTTCGCCCGTTCCGGCTGTTCCGACGCGATTTTCTCGATCCGACTGCCACGCCGGAGGTCAGAAACCTCCCAGCAGTCCGAGAATATCACATCCAAGCCACGGGACCCGATCCTTGTTCAATGTATGATCAACGAGATAAATAATTGAGATCGAGTAAATGCGGAATAAAAGTTCCGATCTCATACCTTCTCGGTCGATTGTTGAGACCTTAGGTGCTTCTAACGTATGCCTCAGATCCCGTCTCCAACCTTTGTGTGGGCAACGATCCGCTGGAGTTCTCCCGTCTGTACTCTCCTTTTCCAAGACCAGCGTATGATTATTCTCAATGAGAGAATAAAAATATAATTGCGTTAACTTTATTTTTACACATAGAAAAATATTATTGCGCTAAGCAATTAATTATTCTCTGAACAAAAATGAAAGTTGCGGCGAAAGTTAGGTTTTAGGATAGTAAGGGAGGGAGTTTATATAGAGTTACGTTAGGGACCTTAGGATAAATTAATTAAGGGCTAAATTGAAATATTAATTAACTTGGAATACGTAAACGCAATTCCTTAATTAATCGATTTCAATTTTAATTATTATTAACTCCACTAAAAAATAATAATTGAATTCCCGAAATTAATTTTAATATTATTTCAACAATAATAATTCCGCCGAAATTACATAAACGACCTTCCCCGTGTTTAAGATATCGTATGTCCACGAATTAATTTTATTACTAATAATTAAATTAATTCGTCTCTTATTATCCGAGACTAGTACCACTCAACCTTATTATCATGTGGAACAAATCCACCTGCAGGGTTTACATGATAAACTTTATGAGCTCATCTCGGGGACATCATCAACCCGATAAACGGGACACGGTTTCCTGTCTATAATCTATAGCATGCCGTGTGTACAATTCCGATTCCCAATTTACCGAGTATCTCGACTAAACAAATAGTCTCACTCATTGGCAAGTTAAAGAACCGAGAATTGGACAAACGCACCTATAATTATATAGGGATTAGGAATTCGTTTATCCGTAATATCTGAGGTCTAGTTCGATTACGTCGATTAGTATAAATCGAACGCCCTCCCGTGGTCCTGCTCAATACACCAAGTGTACTAGTGTAACATAATAGTCAAGACCAACTATTACCCAGTCACACTACGACGTACCGATGGATTGTCCCTGTCCATCTAAGTCGTGAGCTTCTGTTCGATAGAATACGAGTAACTGACAGTATGATCTTCCGCGTGTCTCCTCACGCCATACTGTCTACAACGTATATATCTAGGACTATTGCATTCAAGTACATGATAGACAAAATGCCGACAGTTTGATTAATAGATAATGTAAAACACAGATAAGGAGTTCCATATTGTCACTAAACTAAACATTTAGAATATAACTCCATCATCCTCATCGCCTCTTTTCTAACCTTTTCGTTGTGTCTAAACATCAACTTGAGTTTCAGCATGATGTCATGATTGGTGGTTAATGCAAAAGCACTTTCCCACTTCTCAAAATCAGCTCTTTCCTCATCAGTTGAGACACTTGTGGGTTCAGGAGGACAAAGCTCACTGAGCACTATCTTGTACTCAGCAACAGTCTGGGTAATGTCTAACTCTCTATTCCATCCAACACAGTATGGAACCAGTGCATTGAATTCCTTGAGTATCATAGAAAGTGGATTCATAGCTATTCTCTAAACCTATAAGCACATTTAAACAAACAATCAATTTAATATCCGATATTATCTCCCCAAATAATATCATTAAATTACTAATTACATCTAAAATCCCATCAGGTAAGGCAAGCCACGTGGTGGGGACGTTTACCCACCCAAATGATTTAGCAATTAGATTTTCTTTGGTCATACATCACTTATAGCGTAACCTCGTGGGGAGGAATACTATAATGCGTATCTAAGTGTAAACCATTACTCAGCACTAAAGTAAATCGTTTGGAATTGCTACATCATCGCAAGCCACGTGGTGTGGACGTTTACGACAACTTCACAACTCTTCACAATTCCTTATAACTGTCTACATCAATTAATCCAAAATCCGTTAGTATAGCAAGCCACGTGGTGTGGACGTTTACTACACCAAGAGACTTTTATAATTGACTCCCAATTACATGATCCATTCGATTTTCGTAAATCAAGACGCGGAAAAATCATAAGTGAAACTCGAAGTTTCTAACCAGTGATTCACCATGCGAACAACCCTATCTCTCATTAGATGAGGGAGCCGAGCAAACAATCGATCCATTTCAAGAAATGGTACGAAGGTCTCTAATTTGTGTCATCCACATGACCAAGTGGCTTTGGCTCCATTCCACTCCCCGGGGTGAGAATGAGTCGACTTGAAGTCAGTTTCAGAAAGACAAACTAGGCATTGTTTGATAGACTTAATCAATGTTTCTTGTAAAAGGGATTACAAGAATTCTCCTCCAATGACATGTCTATATGAACTTCGAAAGCTCATAAATGTCACCCAGAGAACAGTAATGGAGACCATGGGAATGTTTTCATCCCCTCTCCCACTTAGCTTTTTATAACAAAGGGATACGCTATCTAGTGCATAAAGTAAACACATATAGCATGCATACAAGTAATAAAGCACATAGTATCACATAGTCAAAATAATGCTAGAAAATTATTTTCCGACTATCATGGCTTTATTCCATCTCCGTACGCATCTTCTAGTCTTCAGTCTTCGTTCTTGAATGCTCCATGTGACGAGAATATTATTCCCAATATTTAAATCTATTTATTTTTAATTAATTCAAAAGATACTTAATTCGAAAATTAAGTCAATCGAATAAATCAAAAATAAAATAAAATATTATTAATATTTTTATTTATTTATTTTTCCTTTTTAATTCTATTAAATCTCTAGAATCCTATCCAAGTAAGACTTGAAACATTCTAGAAGATTTCTATAATAGAATAAGGAAATAAAATAAATTAGGACTCTTCTACTTTCTAAAATTAATTAATTTCCATGTCCATGAAAATTCCCATAAAATAGGAATAATCAATTAGTAAATAAATTAATTTATTAATTAATTATTTTCCTTTCCAATTCTATTAAATCTCTAGAATCCTATCCAAGTTAGACTTGGAATATTCTAGAAGACTTCCATAATAGAATAAGAAAATAAATTAATACCAATTAATTCTTTTCCTATTCCATGAGAGTTCCAAAACTTATGAATACTCAAAATAGGAAAACCGAATCAATTAGGAAAGTGAATCTTGGTAGGAGTAGCATGGGTTGGGAGACCCCACACCACCCCCACCGCCGGGGACCACCACCGCCGCCGCCCCCAGCCCACGCGCCACCACCACCGGTGGCCGGCGTGGCCGGAAGCCCTAGCGGGCAGCCCCTTTGTGGGGTCGATCGATCCTCATGGGGATCGATCATGGGGATGATCGACCCCCCCAGTTTTTCGTCCTCTTCGTCTTCTTCGTCACACGTGTTCTCCGGCGGTCGTCTCGGCATCGATCCAACGTAAAATTCCGGTATCGATTCTATACATGAAATCGACCCTATACAATTTCCGGAAAACATAGAACAATAATAATAAATCTAAATTCGGTCAACCCCCGAATTTTTACTATTACAAGCATTCATCCACACAAAACGAATCTCGACATGTCCGAGAGTTTAATAAACGAATAATCATGGTAAAAATAATTAACAATTAATTAAACCATGATAGTCGGAATCCCTGCAAGGTAGAACGATAATTGAACATATACATGAACACGAAACCAACTCTCTGATACCAATTGCTGGAATTCGATGTCCCGGGTTATTAAAATTTGCGGAAAATAATAACCCGACCGAAATCCCCGATCGCCGGAGACCCGACCACGAACCACCGTACGAGCCGAGGCTCGACCGAGCACCGCACGGGTGAACCCGCGCGCCCAGCCGAGCCCCCGCACGGGGTTCGCGATCGTCACGCGGACGATCGCTGGGATGCCTCACGGCGTAGGGAATGCCGTAGGGGAAATCTGAATATGATTCCCGTAGGGAATGCCGTAGAGAATCCCTACGGGAAAAATGTTGTAGGGAATCCCCGTAGGATTCCCTGGTTTTTTTTGTAGTGTTCTAGTTGTTTGTCAATTTTTTTTTGTAAAATTTATAAAAAAATAAATCAATTCAGCAAAACCATGTTTTGAATTTTGTTAAAAAAACGATATATATATATATATATATATATATATATATATATATATATATATATATATATATATATATATATATATATATATATATATATATATATATATATATATATATATATATATATATATATATATATATGAAAATTTTGGATATAGGGTAATTTTGTAAGTTTTATTAGAAATATTTTACTTTAATTATATATGTGTGTGTGACAATCTAGAACACCTTCAACAATGGCTAAAATTGAAACGATATGAACCTAAAAGTTTCTCTGAACATGTCAAAATTGAGACAAAAAATTAAAAATGAATAAGGATTTTTCTTATTTTGATCGACTGAAAATTGAATCTACCTGTGGAGACGATGATCAAATCTTATTCACACAAAATACTTGGAAACATTTATTTTTTATTTCAACAAAAAATGACTCAAACACCGACTATCTGTAGATCAAAAACAATTTTTAAATGTGATAATTAAGGGCAAAATTGTTTATATTTCAAGTAAAAAAAGTAAATTAAACTAATTTTATTTGTTATTGTTATAAACTCAAGAGAATTGAGAGAAAATAATATAGTAGAAAGAGAGACAATATGAGAGGAGAATAGAATTGTTCATTCATTGATATGGGGAGACCCCTTTATATAGGATACAAATTAGGGTTTTCGTCTTGTTCACCAAAAAAGGGTAAACTAGTCATTCACTAATTAATAATATTCATAACACTCCACTTGAATGACTATTTACAAAATTGTTGCCTCGTTGAAACCTTGCCAGGAAAACTCAGTGGGATAAAACCTCAACGAAGGAAAAAGAGTACAGCTTGCTCCCCCTGATTGTAATCACCGAAGATCTTTGACTTTTGAAAATAGTTATTGGTGATCAATCCATCTCATTAAAACCTGTAACTAATAAAACCATATAGGAAAAACTTAGTTATTCAAATATACATTTTGGTCTTCAGGACCCAACCTTCGAATTGTTGAGTTTCACATTCAATTGTATTATTGTATATTTTTCGTCCTTCAGTGACATGCCTTTACCAGACATCTATATTGACTAGAGCATTCGCAATTGCTATAACCGGCCGGTAACTCTTCTGGAGTATTTTAGATGCGTCTAGTGTTCGATATACATTTCCTGACAAATGAACAATAATGTGAACTTCAATTCACAATCATTTGAACTTCAGGTTCAATATTTTAGTTTATCTCGTAAACAAACTCATATCGAGTGATGTACATGCCTCGTTAAAAACTTCGTTATAAAACCTTGTAGGAAAAAATACTCGAGGAAAAGAGTACATGACATTCACATTTACATTGTGGTGATTGTCTCGTTAAAACTCTTTAACTAAGAAAACCATGTGGGAAAAAAACTTAGTAGAGGGAAAAAGAGTGCAATCACTGGTCTTCGGGACCAATCACTGGTCTTTGGGACCTTGTCTCAGTATTAATTTTTGTAATATGATACTATACATGTTTTGATTTTCATTTTCTTTTATTTCAAGAATTTTAAAATCCATCAAGGATTTTCATGTATGTATCTTTTTAATGACTTCTACGTAGTCAAATCATACATTCGATGCATATTTTTCGTTGTTGCTGCCATAGATATAAGGTAGCGGAACTTAATGTCATCCTTAAAAATATCGAGTTTATGCGAAAAACTCTTGAGCAACTAATCTCGTTTTTATATCTCACATCATTACTCGTTTTTCGTACGAACACCCACATACATCCTTCTGGGATAATATTTTGAGGTGTGTACTATAGAGTCAAAATATCTCTTTTATTTAGCGAGTCATGCTCAGTCTTAATGGCTCGTTTCTTATTTTTCGAGTGCTGCTTGCACACTATCATTGATTTAAGTTTTGGATCCAAATTTTCTATAGCAACTCTTGAGGCAAATATGTCGTTGACGACTTTCTATTTTTCCATGTTGATGACAATTCAATATATCAACCAAAGCATTTCCCATAATATTTAATTTGGTTGTTCCGCAATCCCACGATTTTTTATTATCATGTGCACATATTTTTTCAATGAGATTTCATCTAACTCTCTTCAGGAGATTTTGAGGGTGACTAAATTTTATTACCGCAGATTTATTTTATATCTTGAGATCGATCTACTACGCTTCAGGCGTATATTAGAATCAACATTTGAGTTGATCTCTTTGTTATTTGAACTCTTATAGTTCATTTTATCACAAATATATGTGATTTTGTCACACCTTCATTAATATGTAAATATATTTAGCAGATTACTTGCTGAATATGGCAAGTTACTTATTTTCATGAACTTCGGGTTCAATTGATTGATGCGTAGATCTAGAATTGAATACGTTTTCATTCGATGAAATTTCTCGGCATTTATATCTTTTATATTCTTATCTCCCCCTAATGTCGAGAAATGATCTTCCTTAAATATGCAAATCAGCGTAATTGCTATAAACCGATCTTCTGGATCGTGGGCTCGAGATATTATGTCCGTTCATAAAAATACACTTTAGTGGTGATATGAATATAAGTTGCATATTTCAAATTAATTCGCAGATGAGAAATGTTTGATTCATTTCCACGCACTTAATAATAATTATGATATGCATCATCTTCATTTTTAAGTACATTTGTAGTACTCGTGGGGATAATTAGTAAAGCTCTTCCGGAGATAATTAGTAAAGCTCTTCGGGAGCCCACTCTTAACATGTCATCATTTGCATAACATTATATATCTTTACCAATAATCATTCGAGATCAAAATATTAGGTTTAACAAGGATCCTTCGGGGATCAAAATAAATTTCAATATATAATTTTCTCAAAAATTACATTTAATTGGAATCGAGTTTTTAGATATTTCATGATTACCCACATAGTACATTTGTTCTCGATTTTCAAAAGATATCCTTCAAAGATAATTCATATGAAGAGAACAATCGATTTTGACTACTATGAGTATCATGATGTAACTTTATTAAAAACATTTAATGTTTGAACTTTGCTTCTTCGGGAGCAATTAATAAAAATAATTGTTACATCAGAAGCCATTGATTTGATATTTCTGCGGGAATATCATATCATAATGTTCTTCAGGAACATTTAAAACTTATTGCTACTATGAGAGCAATTTAATTTGTTATTTCTCGAATAATATCAAATCATGATGTTCTTCCAGAATGATCAATATAATATTTAAACCGGAGTATATGTTCTTCGGGAACATTCAATTTAATTGATATATTAAGAATAATTGATTTGATATTACTTCATGAATATCAAATTATAATGCGACTCAAACTTGTGAGAAGTTACTTTCATAATAGCTTTATTATATGCCTCGACAGATTTAAAATCTCGAAATCCAATGTGGAGTCAATCATACCACGTTTTGGTAGTACGACCAACTTCGGGTGATCGTATATTTCTTTTAAATCATTCCACAAAACTATTGGATCTTTCACGATCAATTTTCAAAGATATTATTCGAGATTATTAGTATATAATCATAATCAATTTGATATTGATATTTCTGTAGGAATATCACGATATTCTTCAAGAACATTTAATTTTGATATTTCTTCATGATATCATATTATATTCTTCAGGAACATTTAGTTTTGATATTTTTTCGAGAATATCATATCATGTTCTTCAGAAACATTTCCTTTTGATATTTCTTCAGGAATATCATATCACAATGTTCTTCAAGAACATTAAAATATTAATTGATGTACTAGGAATAATTAATTTGATATTACTTCCAGAATATCATATTATAATATTCTTCAGGAACATTATACATTTAATTGCTTCAACATGAGCAATTTATGAAGAATGAGAGAAGAAGTAGATATATGTATAAGTATTATTAAATATAAGTACAAATTTTTACTTGATATTGAATCTTTGGTGATTAGAACTTTCGATCTTGGATGAGTAGAACTTGAATGAATATTTGATGAAGAACGCGGTTTAACTTTCTTAGGGCATCGGGCTGATAACGTGTTATAAACTCAAGAGAATTGAGAGAGAATAATATAGTATAAATTAAAAAGAGACAATATGAGTGGAGAATAGAATTGTTCATTCATTGATACGGGGACCCTTTTATATATAGGATACAAATTAGAGTTTCTGTCTTTTTCACCAAAAAAAAGGTAAATTAGTCATTCACTAATTAATAATATTCATAACAGTTATTTAATTTTTAAATATTTAAAAAGCATTTAACCTCCAAATCTTTCTTAAAAGTTGAATTTAACCCCAAAAGTTTTGATAAAATATATATTAAACACTTATTATTTTTAATATTTAAAATATTAAATTATTTAGTAAAAAATATATTTTACTTTCAAAAAAGTTATAAATTAATAAAAATTTATTTAAAATAATTATTTATTTATTTTAATAGTATGAATTAAAATAATATTTTAAAAATAAAAAAATCAAAATAAAAATTAAAATATCATTTAGTAATAAAAATTTAAATTTAAAATAAATATTTTCAAATTTTCAAATTTAAAAAAATAAATCATTTGGATAAAATAGATAAATAAACTTATAATATTTTAATTTATTTGACAATTTAAAATTTTATATAAATAAAATTATCAAAAATTATTTGTAACATACGAAAAAAATAATTAAAAATAATTATATTAACTAAATAATAAATTTGAAATTTTTGTATATATATAAAAGATAATAATTTTAAGGGTAATTTGATATTTTATTATTTAAGTTACAAAGTTTATAAGATGTTTAAAAAAGATATCTACTTTTATTTTTTTATACAACTTATAAGTTGGTAAACATTTTATTTTTAAGTTTTTAAGATCTTTTTTTAAAATTTTACCAAATAAATTTTAGGAGCTTATAAGCTCTTAAACAACTTATAAGTTATTATAAATTAAATTATTTATAAATTCAAAATTTTAAATATATTAAAATAAAAAATGTAAACAATTGTATTTTTTGAAATTTAATTTTTATTTATTTTTAATTTTTTTAAGTAAAATACATTTAATTACTAAAACAAATTAATATTTAAAATTTTAAAATAATAAAATTCGGTGTAAAATTTTAATCAAAAGTAGCCTCTTTAAATTTGGAAACCCAATATCGTACCAATTTTAAACACAAGGCCATTCGTTTGCTTTTAACTCTCTTGATCCAATTTCAGTTTTTCACTCACCGCCGGAGCACGCTGCGCACCACGGCGACACCCATCACCTCACTAGCCCCAAGATACAGCCGCAGCCGTCAATCTCAGTCCGGCCACCAGCCCTTCACTCCACGTGCGTACTCATTGCCTTTACCCCTCATTTCGTCTCCCACCGCTCTCCGTACCGCCGCCGCTGCTCGATAGCCCTAACCGTCAACGTTCTTCTTCCCAGAGGTACTGCGCTTGCTGTTGACTTAGTCCAGACTGGGCGCTTAAGAGAAACATCTATTTTGAAAAACCCTAATTGCACAAATCAGGCAAGTTCTGTTCTTGTCAATTACGAGCTCAGTAGCACGGTTCTTCCTTCCCCAATTTTGGATTAGGATCTTGTTTCATCATCTGTTGTTGAATGGAACTAATTGTTGTGAAAGTTAATTATGGATTTCAGGTTTAAGACCAAGTAAAGAGGACTCTTTACTCCTTTATGGCCTTCTTCTGTAAAGGATCTTATTTAAAAATTATTATTTTTCCCTTAGATTATGGCGTCCGTGAATGGAGGTAGTGAGGATATACTGATGCTGGAGGCTCCACCTCATTTGGCTGCAGCTAGTCATGTTGAAATCATCGATGCTCTGCCTTACATTGATGATGACTATGGCAACCCGATCGTCAAAGAAGAAGTTGACCGATTGATTGAAGAAGAGATGCGCCGTAGCTCGAAGAAGCCTTCTGATTTTCTCAAAAACCTTCCCCCTCTCCTCAAATCCAATTTTCAGGTCCATGATAATCAGTGTGTGTATGTGTGTGTCTGCATGTGGTTATGTAGAATACCAAATTGTATTGTGGGTTTGTAAGGTTTTAGACTCTTGTTTCAACTTTTCGAAACCTGAATTTTACTTGAATGTTGTGTTTGCCCATTGATTTTTGATTTATTTATAATTGACTATTTTTCTCAGTAGAAAGGTTTTTGAGAATTGAAAGAGTGCATCTGAGTTGAATTTGAGAGAATAGTTATGTTTCTTCCTATAAGTTCACATCAAAGCTTTTTAAAACTACCAATTGACTAGCAGACTTTTACTACAGAATTGAAGGCCTATTTTATGTTATTTGTGGATTGTTTTTGTGAGGAATTGGGCAGCGGATGTGGGGAGCATATGGATACTGGGAATCTGTTTGGATATTTTATTGAGAAATTATAATATGGTCTACGTTAAGGGAAATTTTCAGTATATGTTTAATCAATATTGTTATGTTGTGGTAGGTACAGGTACTATTCGACTTGAAAATGTTATGCAAGTAATTTTCTGTTGTATTTAGCTAGGGTATTATGGGATATATGACTATTCAACTGAAACTGATGATTAATTCTTTTCTTGGTGAATTAAAATTTTATTTTTCCCTAAATTAAATCTTTAAAATTAAAACGCCTTATAATTCTGGGAAGAATGGAGAGCATTTTGGGGAATTAAATTGAACAAAGAAACTGAATTATCTATGTTTTACTGACAAAAAAGAGAGATACTTTAGTTATCTTAGCTTATGGTGAAATCTATGTTTTCAGGATCATCCAATGCTTGCTAGGGAATATGAGAGAGTTAGGGCCGGGAAGCCCCCTGTGCAAAAAGATACATCCAGATATGGACTTGAAGTCCCGCCTGTGAACAAAAGGAATGATGAAATTGCTTGGAGGCAGGCCCTCCAGAAAGCCCAGCGCTTGTTGCAGCATCAAGTGATCAGGTACTCATCTTTAATTTTGGTAAACAGAGGGCTCACATTATTTTATTATAGCTTGTAAACTAATTATTACCCCTTTCAAAAAATTGTGAATTATTTATAGTTTATGTAGATTTAGTCATTTGGTTGGATATTTCACTTTCTTTGGGCTAAGAATAGAAGCTGCGATTGGTTGTTCTTTGATTCCGTCTCGTTTTGTTTTGTGAGTGAATGAAGATGCGATTGGTTGGATTTTTTTGAGAATATTTATTGTTTGTAGATAATAGCTATGTTGCTCAGAATCGGGTACGGGTGTCAGCTTTTTTACATACCCGAGTTTTTGACCCATTTTCGTTGAAAACTTAGGATACATTGACATGGAAGGAATGATAAAAAATATGGACTCTTACTTGGGGAAACGGCGAACAAATTATTATTTAAAATATTAATTGATTTTTTGCACTTTCAAAATGTATATTTTATAAACTAAACATGTTAAGCTAATTTAAAACAAAATATTAAGTGGAAATCCATTTAGATATATAATCTTCTTATAGATGTAGATAAAAAATAACCCAATGGTGTAGACTGTAAAGTTTGAAGACTTCTCACGTGCCATAAGCCAAAGGTGGGTGGACATTAACTGGAAGGCCCTATTGTACCTGTTTGATAATTGCACTTCCAAATCTCTATGTGTAATTTCTTCTCAGATCCAAACTACCATACACGTATTATCTTTCATATTTTCCTCCCAAGTCTGCAGCACACAATAATAGCAAGTTTTCTTACATAATCCATCCCTAGAGACTTGACCTTTTGGAGGTAGATTGTGCTGAGTGGATCTGAATTATTTAAGTCCTTCATTGTTGAGTTGTGATGAAGGATGGATCAATCCCTTAGTTTTCGCAAATTAAACAAGACATGTTGATTTTGTTTTCTTCTGAACTTTAGATTGGTTTTCGAAATTATAAGAAAGAGCACAAAATCTCTAGTTACTGTGATAGTTATACTGTGTAACTATGTAGATAACTACCGAATAACTATGTAGGTAACTATGTGCCCATTTTTCAAAATGCCTCAGTCATAATAAGTAATTTACCAACTTAGACTTTTGGTACACCATATATATTAACTATCAAGTCATGGCAATGATTTTAGTCAATAAATAGTGTCACCTACTATTATAAGTATCTGACCCATGTACTGTGTCGACTATGGTACTCTCCAGAATTGGAGAGTCTGGGCATCACAGGATAATTCTGTAAAATATTCTTTTGATTATTGAGTAAAAACGGATTCAACCACGATCCTATAATAAGAACAAGAGATTTTCATTGATCAATCCCATTGCTCCTCATTCTTCTATAATCAAGAAGGTCCAAGTTTGAATTTGTTTTTTTGGAATATTGGTAAACCTACTTCATTGAATATTAAACAGCACATTGACAATGTGACTCTCACGTTATTTCTTAGGTTATTAGGATTAATTCATAATGAATAAAAATTATTACTATAACTTAGAAGAAATTGGTATCAGGAAATGTGTATGAGAGGAAATGAGTTCAATTGTGGGATGAAGATGATAATTTATTCACAAATCACAAGCAACAACTTAAAACCCTCACTTTTAAAAAAAGAAAAAGAAAAATTGTCACAGGAAAGCATATGTAGAGCCTAGATATCTCTGGCCTCTCAATCTTTCCTTGCTCATTACCTTTGGGAGGTCGAGAAAAAAAAAAACCGATTAAATTCTATCAATTGCCCTGCTTCCTTTTGCCGTAATTAGTTTTATTACTTTTACTGCTTTGCCCATACTTTACATATTAAACTTCTATTTGACTAACAATTGAATAAATTGGGTGTCGTTATTGCCTTTGAAAGGTAAACAAGTGTAATTTTTACAGACGAAAAAAAGGAAAACAAGCCTATGTTAGGTGGACGTAGGGAGTATTTCTAAAATCAAAATTTATGGTCTCCCGCAGTTGATTAAGATTTTGACAAAATCTGGAGAATCAACCCTGAAGTTTTCTTTGTTATGTAGGCTTGAAAATCTGGAATTGTTGTCAAAGCATGGTCCTGAAGTTTGGAAGTTGTTTAATCAACAGCTGGAGGTATCTCTGTCAAGGTGTGTTTTTTCACATCACATGATTGTATGTCCCAATGTAAAAAAATCCAAACACCTATTTTGAGTTAATTAGTGAGGAAATTTGATCATCTTTGCAACTTTTTATATTTTAAAAATTGGTTTATTTCATGATGGTTTACCTTGTGAGTAGTGACTTGTGACTTTGTTAAAACTACTCATCATCTGGAATTTATATTCTCAGTTATTACAAATGGTTGAAATACTCTTAATTGGTCTACTAAACAGCATTTTTTTTTGCTTTCTTTCCAGAATGCAAGCACAAGCTCTGGAGCTCAATGGAAAAATTGAATCTGTAAATCGAGAGAGGAAGTATCACCAGGTAATTTAAAAGAAAAAAAAACCCGGACATATTTGCATTTTATAATTTTAAAATTCTTTTTATTGTATAATTGTCAGCAAAACACTGCCTACGAGCTCACTGCTCTATCTACGCAATGGAGGGAGCTTTGTTTGAAAAACATTGAAATCCAAGGCGCGTGTGCTCAGATCGAAACCAGTATTAAAGAGCTAAAAAGTTCTGCTGCTGAAAGGTTAGTAGGCAGTGTATATGGTATTTTATTCTTCGTTCCATTAATCAAATGCCCACCATGTCATTTGGGTTTCTCTCTGTTTGGCCTGTATATGATATTTTATTCTTTGTTCCATTAATCAGAGGCTGGAATCTGGAAGCTAATGCCGAGAATGGATCATTTTCTCATGCCAGCAATTGAGGTTTGAGTTATATGCTCTTCTCGGCAGTTTTTTAAAATAGTAGAAAGTGAAAAGAATGTAGATGTTATTATACTCGTCTAGATTTACATATGCTCTACTAGCTTATTAGAATTAACATTCTTAATATCGAGTGCAGTTACACTAGAAAAACCGAATGCAATTATATGGATATAAGTATAACATTTTGATATTCACTAATCATTCATGTCCATGGCCTTGCAGGCACAATCAATATGTCGGTTATTGCTTGAATTCTCTGGCAAGTTGTTTACGAGGTGAGGCCCGAGCAGATGTGCGGAATATTTCATTTCTTATTCTCGGAATTTTGCAACTGACCTGTTGGAATCTGTATTTTTGATGCAAATACTGTTCATCCATTGCTTAATTTTTATTAAATGCAGAACTGATATAATTAAAAAAAATGATGATTGTTAGCACCTAAACTATCTTGTGTTTATGCTTTTTCTGGTACATTTTAATTGTGGTACATTTTATTTATTTATTTATTTAAATTTCAAAATTTCAAGTTATTATAACTCAGATGTCAGATTGTAGAAAATCTAAACTCAAAATTTAACATTTATCAGTCAAAGATTTTTGTTTATACTTGTATTCTTAAAATGTTCTCATGCTTTTTTAGCTTGTATTTTCCTATTACTAATTTTACAGGATCAAATTTTGTTATTATCTCAAATAAATGTTGAAACTTGGGTAAAAAAAATTAAGTGCTACAGTTCAAATCTTATATTTATTAATAAAATTTCTGTAAAAAAATAGGGTCTGAAATTCTACCTGTTTGTTTCTAAACAACATTTCACCATATGAATGTCAATTGAAGTAGGGGTATAGAACCCACAAAAATACTAGGGAGAAGAGTATACAATATCTGCTTCTATAAGCAAGTAAACATCACTTGAACATTGTACAATATCCGACAATTTTTAAGTCGAGCGTGATCTCAGGCGTATTTTCAGATACCCGAACTTCCCGGCCCCAGGTGAAGAACCCTCAAATATGTACGGCAAGAAGCCGGTCGTAGCTTTGTACTTGTGCTGAATCTGCACATGCAAGTAAAATGTTATTGTGGAAAGCATGCCCAGAATGAACTGTTCTGTAAGGATTTTGTTATGGGGATTTACCATAAGAATTTGTTCACTGCTCCTCAAGAGGTTTTGACCCATTACACACACTGTTCCACCAGACCCCCCGCCAGTAATCTTGGCCCCGAATAAAGTCCCACCGAAAGACTTTGATGATTTGCTGTGCTGCATTTCTTGCACAAGCTGGACCAACTTATCCGTCCCGTCTGAGCCGAGTCCACATGCGCTGTAGCTATAGTGACACTGAAATAACAAAAAAGAAATCGATACTGAGAACAATTGACAAATAATACCTCTAAATAAACAGAAGGAAATTAGTCGAAAGATACCTGGTACATGAGTTCTCCAAGGGCAGAAAGTTGATCATCCGAAGGAGAAGCGGATAATAACGCTTTGAAGGCCTATATATACGACGAAAAACAACATATTACGTAAGCTTCAGAAATTTCGAGCCTTGAGCAAAAGGAATCCATCCAGTGTAAGTAATATAATCATCTGACCTTGACTCTAAAGTGTTCGTAGATTGGATGCCTTGTTGGTGCTCTTACAGCGTAGCTGCACTTTCTATCAATCACGGTTATTGAATCATCATGTCGTTCATATTCATCCAAGAAATCATTTCCGAGTTCAAACTCTGGAATCCTGCTAACGTAAGATTCCTCGAAGCTGAAAAATAAAAAGAGCACATCAGCGTTTTCATGAAGGAAAAAAAGGAGTATACAAAAGAAAAAGTGAGTATAACCGGTGTGGGGACAAGTTGCAAAGGTAATCAAGCACGGCTTCACTTTCGATTATATCCGTTTCATCATTTTTCGGCACTTCAACTTTCTCTACATTATGATTTGATGCAGAGGAGTTCAACTTGCTAGACGCCATAGACTTAATCATCTTCCGTCCCATGAAGGTGCCGATTCTCACGGATCCATAATCTGAACCACCAACACTACACCACCATATACTCTGGTAAGTAAGAGAAATCTACTTACCATTCAAATTATGAATGTTATACCTGTGTCTTATCCCCGAGTCGATCCCCCAAAACCGTATATGAGAAGGTATTTCCACATGACCCAATACTTCAGCAGGCTAAGTAGGGAATAAAAACAATACTATAAGTTTCCGCATTTTCGGATTTATATACATGATTTAATTCTCTTTCACCTGACAAAGCATCGCGAGAAGTTTGTTTGCTTCACCACACGCAGAAGCCATCTGATCCATAACTCCACACGGAGCACCAACTACGAGATTCTCAACCTATCAATACGTATATACGGTTTATTCAATATTATGCTGTAAGAAACAAAGCGTGGAAAGTAAATTGAACGCGTGCCTTCTGGCAAAGCAAAGCAAGATCTCTCGGCGAAATATCCAATCCTGACAATAAAAACAAAGAAATCACGTCACAAGAAAATATACATTTAGTCGTTTTGTTTAACTGAAATCAAAGTAAATTACCGTGAGAAGCAGCCAAAGCAGACATGGTTGCAACTTCTATTGCAGCAGAAGAGGACACGCCTTTACCCTCCGGAACACCCGAAGACACCTAAAAGCATAACATTTTAGATTCATTCAGCTAAACTCGTAATATTGTGAAACTAAAAAAATATTACCTTACCAGTATGCTAATGCCGTCCACAAACCGAACGCCCAATTCAGTCATTAATACCAGAATCGTACCAGCAACATACGCGGCCCACCTAGGAAGGAGCAAAAGATGTAATACCTCGGAAGGAGCAAAGGGCAAAGTAACAGAAACACAATGAGGAAAGAAATTACTTCTGTGTTGGGTCCTGAGCAAAGTACTGCCGTGCTTTCTCATATGAAATAGGATTTCCATTTTCCGAAAAATCAGACAGGTCCATGTCAAATGTAGGTGCTCGGTTACTTAGTTCTGAGCCAAATGATACCTGCATAACCAAGCTCTCGTGATCAATGAAAGAGGTTCTATATTGATATATACGAATCAACTAAAAACCGATGGATACGTACAATTTGGAGTACAGGGGTAGAGGCTTGTCCTTTATTATCCTGCCTGGCTCGAGCGTGTTTCCACAATTTTTGTTTATCTGGACGACTCCTCTGAATGGCAACATGACATGCTTCTCTAATAGGCATCTTCCATAAAATAAAATCACGAAATTTTCAGTCGAAATTACTAAAACACAAGTTATTTTTGCATTAAAAAATCATTTATTTGGACTAAAGTAAAAAACTCACCTGCAGGACTAAGCTTCCGGAATAATCTGCGATTCCGCCCATCACATCTAACCTCCCTGGAGCTCTAGCTACAATGATTTCTTCCTGCAATACCAAATAATGAAAAAAAGGAGGAAAGGACAAAAATTTATCTTGACCAAAAAAAAAAATTGTGCGAAAGATTTGAGTTCTTTTATTGACATTTCTATCTAGAGATGCTTATTACCTCCCAATTAAACATTGCAGTCGCAGCGAGACTTTCCCGAGGGTGATGCGTACTACTATTCCCATGATTGCTTAGGCCATGCAATTCTGCTAAACTCTTCAAGAAACCTACTGTATCCGAAAGACCCTGATGATCTCCATGCAAAATCTCAAAATCTTCAGTTCTACAAACACACCGAGAAACAAAAAAAAAAGGCCACACTACGTCTAAGTGAATGATTAAGCTAACAATTGTTTCATTTGTGTATGACAGTTTGAACAACAAAAATAAAATGATAATAATAATAATAATAATTACTCTCTAGATGAAGTGGCGCCGACTGTATTGTTCTGATCTTGCAACGGGGTCCGCGAGCTAAGTTCAGTTTGTGCCAAGTTATACCACTCGGGTACATCAATATCTTTCCCCGAGGCTCTCTGCAGCTGGTATCCGAGGACAATGGCATCCTGTAACCTTCTCGATCCACTAAGCTACACCGAAAATTATAATTCAAAAAATGTTAAGGTGAATATATATATTTATTGCGAAACTATAAGATGAAAAATTGATTACCTTAGATGGGGTAGGACGTTTTCCAATAGCCGTATCTTCAAGTATACGAGCAACCACCTATAATTTAAACCCAAGTGTTCTTATATTGAAACTATATAAATCAAAACATAATAAAAAAGCCGATGCTCTACAGAAAATGAAATAAATAAATTTTAAACAAAGGAGTATCTACCTCACCACCATTAGTGGCTGCCTCATAACAAGGTCTCAGGGTTGTAGCGCGTTCAATATACGGACCCCACCGCCCAGTGAGCAAATCCCTCCGTATTATCTCCACACCACACTGGGAATACTGTTCCGTAAAATTAAGGAATTGAGTTATTAGTCTCCATTGTAAAGATGTTAGCAGTCAACAAAAAAATTGTACCTCGAGCATATTCCTAACAAACGGTTCTTCATTAAAATATTCTCTTCGTACAAATATTAACGGCACTTTGTATGCCAGAGCTTCACTCGCAGTTCCATACCCGACTTTACCTAGAGTAAGAATCATTACAATGTCAAACTCGGCAAAATTAAAGTTAAAAAAACTTCGAAAGTTTTTTTTTTTTTTTGTTGTGTGTATACCAAGCATGCAGTCTGAAGCTGCGATCATATCGGGTGTGTATACATCCTTTGGAAGCTTGATAAAATTTTCCGGAAGCTCCTGTCCTTCTGATGCCCCACACACCTAACAACAAATAAAAATAGTAATGAGAAAAATGAGAAAACGAGAGGAGGAGAGAGAGAGAGGGAACACATTAATTATTTATAGAAACGAACCAAGCATATCCATCCATGAGGTAGGTATTCTTTCTGTAGCTTCCAACCAGCTAGCTGAAAGAAACGGGGCGATTTTAAATGTAATAAACATATTAAAAGAACTGCATAAGTTACACTGAACAACTCTACCTGACCGCCAAAATTATAAATTAGAACTTTAGTTTCTTCCCCAATCCCAAGCTCTTTCCTAACCTGATAACGCGAAGTACAAAAATTAGAGAATTATTCTGGAAAGTAAGTCGCGCCTTTGGTAACAGAAGACCACCTCTGCGCGGGACTTGTGTAATCTCCGCACAACCAGAGGTGCATCGACAGCATCACGGAAAGCAGGCACTGAAGATAAATAATAAATAAATAAATAAATAGAGTGCATGCACATCCGAATAGATCCTTAAAATTTTAGGAACAAGCCGACATACTTGGACAGTATCCTGGGAGACGAATTACGAAGTCGCAATGCGAATAATCTTCAGCTATCTGTGACGTGAGAAATGTTCAAAAAAATCACATACACATGAACATGTACTCTGATGATCCACGTCCCTCAAATAAAATGATCACAATGAACGAACCTGCCAAATAATAGAGTGACTCTGATGTGCGGCCCCCATCATGTATTCTGCATAGATGAAATCCCAACTACAAACAAGTCCAATCAGAAGAGAAACGACACAATCGCATATAACACCGACCATTTATTCTAACATAATAATCGGGATACAAGAAGGCATTCGTGTACATCATCACTAAAAATAATTTAAAAAACACAGTGATATAAATCACCTGAAGTTGGTCACACAAACTGCAGGAATTCCAGCATCTGCTGCTGCCCGGCATGCAACGGGAACGGCATCAGAAACCTGTTAAGATATTTAACACGGTAATTATAACATTTCTAACACACACTGTCGAGAAAAAATAAAATTATAGTAGATGTAGATTGCGTCTTATTTTTTTCTTGAGAATACCACTAATGTAGCATTGACAGATTTCAGCCATTCAACCTCAGCGGCCAAAATAGACTCTCGAGGCAGCACTGCAATCTGTACATACTGAACTCAAAACGAAAAAAAACAAAAAAAACAGAGTCAATAAGAGAGTGAAGGAAATTAATTTTCTTCGTACGGCAGTCGTACCTTTTCCAAAGTTGCAACACGGTCAACTGTCAAAGCATCTGCTTGAACGGCTCCGCAATCCAACACAACCTGCAGGCAACAACATAAAAAAAAAAAGAATATTTGTCCAGCATGTTTAGAAAAATAATGTCGTCGATAACTAATTAGAAAAAATGAAAATTTCAAATAGTGATGCTAACTGACCTTTCGGATAAAAAGTTTAGGTGACTTTATTTCAGAGGTGAAAATGTAGTCGGGGACAGCTGTAACCACATGAACTTCATGTCCAGCTAGGATGAGATTGCGAACTACCTGGCATGAGCAAGTTCTGTTATTCTCAAGGAGGACTTATTTAACTAATTTCTAAAAACACTTCAACTAGAAAACCGAAAGCCCTAACGGAAAGGTCGTGTGCACTCTCATAAACTTTTTTAGTTTCACTTTACCTCCTAGAACAATCAAAAAATCCAACATGTGTCCCCACGTGACACGATGTAAGATGGCTTAGGGGGTGAAGTGAACGAAAAACTGCATAATTCTTCACATATTTCCAACAAATTAAAATATTAGTCCATAATGATAAAACTTATGCACACATTCAAAATCAAAGATATTCCAAGGATTCGCGCCGGTCGTATTTTGCAAGTGAAATCATGGAAACCTTAAAACACATAACAAACCAAATGCCAAACATGGCATACATTACGCTCGCAATTCCATTAAACTACGAACAATCGTAACAATCAAGATTCATCGAACACCACCGATTACAAACAATCAAACCAAGATTTGAAAACCCACATCTAATATCCGAAATAAAAACCCCTAAAAACTCGGATGAATTTGCATTCCATAAAAAAATGGATCTTTGAAATATTTTCCTACAAATTCTACACACAGTCAATTTTCTTAATTCAATGGTAAAAAAGAAAGAAAGAGAAGCAGATCAAAAAAGAAAACCTCAAGAACACGGGTGGCATGGCCGAATCCATGACCAGTGACATAGTAAGCAAAAACAAGCGCCTTCTTCTTTCCCATTCCTTCCTCCATTTTTGATTTCTTGATCCTGAAATAAACAACCTTTTTTTCCTGTCTCTGTCCTAAAAACACTGCGTCCCCTCTTGTCTTTTTCTCACTAATTAATTGTATTTTCCTATTTAGTCACATTTGTTTAGGGCTGGATTGGTAGGTATACCAATTGTATTTTTCTTGTACCGTGTACCAACCAATATGTAATTGGTATAAAAAAATTGGAATTTATACCAACCAATTATGTTGGTATACCAACTCATTGGTACGGTAGGTACGCGGTAGGTACGGTTGGTACATAATTTCTACCGACATATTTTGAATTTTATTTTATATAACGATTTTTTTCTTTCCTTTTTCATATTATCGTCAATTTTGATGAAAAATACTTATCTTATGTTACTAAATTCTAGTTTTTTATATATAATCACCAATTTTAATAAAAATATAAATATTTAGAGTTTATGTGTATTAAGTTTTTTACTTTACTTTTTTCTTGTTAATGTAAGAAAAACATGCAATTTTATAATGATATATATAAACATGAAGTACAATTTTATTATGATAGTAGAAAAATAATATTCAAGAATATGATCAATATGTCATTTATAATATATAATTTTCACTACTTTTCTTTTTATTTTAAGATATTAATGTATTACTAATTTGTTTGGTATAAATTGGTACATACCATGTACCATGGTACATGAAAATTTTGTACCGTGTACTGTACCAACTTTTAATATTGGTACGGTATACTGTACCGTATACCGTATACCACTTTGATGGTATACCATTAAGGTTGGTACGAGTAGGTATATAAATTGGTTGGAATGGAATCATGTACCATTGCCACCCCTACATTTGTTCACACACATATATCTCCATTTCTAATTTTCCAAATAAATTACTGATTATTTTCAGTAAATTATATATGACGTCTATTTGTGTAGGGTATATTTTCCTAAAAAAGAAGGTGATATAATGCGTGATTTGGTGTATTTTGCACGCAAATTTGGTGTTGTCAGATTTAACAAAACACATCCATACGAGCGCGGGAGGCTACTTTCGTTTTTTACAGGTTTTAAAAGTCGCTTTCCGAGCTCTCTCTTTCCCGTAATTATTTGGGCACTTTATTTTTACACGACGTTTATTGTGTAGATGGAAAAACTCAATATTGAATTTAATGATTTTAATAATATTATCACTTCATTTTTAATTAAAATAGACACTCGTTTGTAAATTAGAAATAGTCACAGATCATTTGTAAATTATAAAAAACACTTCATTTGTAAATTAAAGAAACACTTCATTTGTAAAATTTATTAAAAAAACACTTCATTTGTAAATTATAAAAAAAACGTAACCACCAACTACCAAGTCACCGATCCTAGTTCATAGCATCTTCTTTTTTCGGAACATTGGTAATGAGAATGGGCTCAGCTTTATGTGGTGGGCCCAGGCAAAACTGTTTGGGGAGCTGCCGGTCATTGTTTTAGACTACCTGAACCATGCCGAACAAACCAAAAAATGCAGAAATCGAAACCAGATTTAGCCACAAGGTTCACATATTCCATCATAGGTCTGGTAAAGAGATACTCATAAACACAAAGGTCAAATAGTTGTTCAATATATGTATATATATAAATGTATATACACTCTTCTTTCATGAATTCAGCCTCAGTGTTTGTACACCACAGCAACCTGCTTCCAGCAAGTGAGTACAAAATTTGCGAAAAGCATGCAATGGCAACCAACTCACGTTTTCGGTTTACAACTGTTCCCAGCCTTATCAAAGCTGACTAGACTCGCTCGTTTTGACATCCTTCTGATTATAAATAAAGGCATCACTGCAACTCCGTTTAGACAATCCCCTTCTCTTCTTTGCTGATTTAACTTCAGGGTTCGAACTAGGTGACATAGAACAGTCGCTCGACAACCCAGGACCACTAAGCTGCAGGTCCGTGTCCACGTCAGGACTCGCCCACGAAATTGGTTGAACTGCAAATTCATTCAAATTGCATATTTAAATAAAAATGTGAATCGTCTCTTACACATGGAACCTCTTTAGTAGTATAATTACAAAATGACTACTATTAGTATATTGGTGATAGGAAAAGTAGCTCCCTAGGCTTCTAACATTAAGCTCCCTTTAAGAATTCAAAACGAAATCAAATTTAACAACATTAAGTACTTTAAAGTACTCCTCTTCCAAATTATGATGTCCTTACAATTAGTTAATATTCCAGGTCACCTTCTGAAGGAAGAAGTTATTATAACAAGCAGCATTACCTAGAGTAGCATGAGCTGGACGCTTTCGCACATAGTCTTCTCGCAAAGGTTTGGGAGTTTGGAATGAAAATCGAGACAAGCTGGCGCCTTCTTCAACGTACTTTGGGTGTTCATTAAGGTACCTTCAGAGAGAAACACATCATAAAATCACCAAAAAGAAATGTGACGAATATAGCACTGCACTGATCCACAATACACCATGAAGAAATTTATTACTATTATTTATACTTTTGAACTTCGACCATCGAACGAAGTCTCTTGCCTGATGGCGCAACATAATACCTGTAAGAATTCACACCCAACGAAAAACGAAATAAATGGACGAAGCTGAGGACAATCTACAAATCAAAATATAAAAAGAATATAAAAAGATTCATACACATCTGCAAACTTGGAGCCTCCTTCTCCTCGAATCCTCAGTAGCCGCTCCCAACCTGGAGGGGGTTGAGCAATGTTTGGTTTGTCGATCGCCCATAGCCTACTCCCATCTTGCATCATGTCGGGCGGGTCATCACAAGATATTTCAGGCCTCCACTCTCGGCCCCTTTGACAAACAAAGGGATGCTCCGTATTATGCTCCCTAATCTCCTCGTATTTATCCTTTGTAGGGATGAGTCTCCATTTCAAACAGCTGTCACATTGGACAGTGAATACCCCTATGGGCTTCAGGACCCTCGAAAATGGGTGGGGCCTTGGTCGTTGACCTATGGGGTCCAATTGAACGGGTTCAGTTTTGACGGCCTGATTGGCGATATTAGGATCGTAAAGAACCAACTGATAATTAGAATTTTCATTTTGTTCGCCTTCGGGACTATGCTTATTATCAAATGCCTGTGTAGTAGAACTCGAATCTACTTGATCTCTCTCTTCTACATTGTTACTCGGGTGGTCAACTGTTGTCAAAGGGTTGTCAGCGGGTTTCTCAGACTTCAACTTGATGGTGATTTTTAACGACTGTGACTGCATTGCATCCTACTTCGCCACCTAAGCCCCAAGAATGTGATGATTAAAATAACATAAGTTTCCTTGACATGCTAAAAACTAGATGGCTAGTAAATTCTTAGTTATATGGAATTTGCTATCAGCTTCAACAACTATCAATACCAAGAGACGTGCATTTTAATAACTTGATATGAAGATTTTACAAACCAAATGGTCCGTGCCCATTGCTGTCGGAATAAATAGGAGTGTATCTCCTCTTTTCAAATTTGACATTTATTTGTTAATAATTTTTTGCCTGAGTTTTCAAACACTGACAAACACTCCATACTATACTAAGTACTAAGTAGAGTCGAAGGTCAGATACTACTACAATCTCAGCTTGTTTATATCTTAATTGAGGGTATATGAGAGTAGTGATTGTACAACTGTGCATCAAAATTCATTTACTTGGAAATATATTACGCCTATTCGTTTTGTAGGACTTTGATGATATTTCTTAGACCCTTAGAATTGATTGATAGATGTATTAGAGCTGAGAGACGAAGCTAACGGGCAGATAAGTACTAAGTCAGAGCCGTTCAAAAGGTTTTGTAGCTCTTAAGCATTTACATGTTTTCAATCGAGTTACACCATATCGGTTGTTTCTTAACCAATATTTGAGTTTATTTTGTGTTTACTGCTACTTAATTACTTATCAACTACTAGTGGTATATGCGCAATAACTCTTGCTAATAAATGGATGTGCCAACAGCATCTAAACTATCTCATATAGTATCCAAACCTGAATTTATATATAATTTCCTCTTTACATATCAGCTATAAAATGTACAAAAATCTCCCAACTCAACAATAACTAAGACTACTCAAGAGCCTGAAAAAGCTATCAATATATGAGAATCATGAATCCTCGGGCATATTAGAAAATGTTTCTTTTCTGGTTAAATTGTGAATTAGGCCGAGAAAGAGAGAGATATGGTTGCACCAATAGCGTGTTAAAAGAGGAGATTGTGAGCACACCGCATACAAAAGGGGAAAAGTATAAAAAAAATTGACATGGAAAATATCAAGAATATTTAAACCCATTCATACAGTTCCAGTTGGAATTAGAAGATAACAGAGAGTGTGTAAAAGAGCATTCAACTCTGTGAGTTACAAACTCTTGTGCATATATGGAGTATAATATAAGGGAATTTAACTTTTTCCTAAACTAGAGTGAGTTGAATCTTGTTTAATACGTTTACAATCAGAGATATCAAAACGAACTCGCATATATACACCAAGCATTCAAGCACATGTGTATTGCATATAAATATACATAAGGCAACAACACGAGTCCGCAGAAAGATCGACATACATTGAAAGCACAGTTAGATTAATGCTTTTTGAGAATCCCATTTTTCCTTGAACTGCTATGAATAAATTTTAGAATATGGCCAGGATACGCAATCCGAACACGATCCAAGTTACTAAAGCCATAGAGATGTATGCAGGGAACAAACCGTAACAAGAATAATAACAACAGCATAGGTAAAAGTTTTCATCTTCCATCTACCAGTGGGAAAAAACATCCGAAATTGAAATCAGTTTTTGTTCTTTAACAATAATGCTACCACCAAGTAAAGAGAGGTCAGACAACCTTAATAACAAAAACCCATGATCAATCTGTTTATGTGTAAAGCAGGGGAAATAAGAATCTAAAAAAGACTCAATCTTGACTGAAATAAGAAGGGTGAAAAAACCGCAAGAAATCAAATTCATGGTAGGTGATAGCTAAATGCAAGTAAATTTCCTGAAAAATAAACCTGAAATTAAAAAAACAGAGATCCAAATTGAGGAAGCATAGGTTAGAGAAAGAAACTCATTAAAATTACGTGAACAAGTATTTAAAACAGGGGGTCCGAGAATTTGGAGTGGGCGGAAAGATTACCGAGATTATAATGGGGGGAGATCTGAGCCAAGAAATAACAGAGCCCACGAATAAGTTGATGATTCTGAATAATCTACGAACGTGAAATCCAATATGAATGTAATGTATTTGTACAGGTTTTTTTCTCCTACCAAGAGAGAGAGGGAGGAGATGAAGAGATTGAAAGCAAGCTATTATAGTACTTAGAATTATCGAGCAGTAGAGTTTATTTCTAAAAGTCAAATCATAAAAACTCCACTCAGTACACGGGCCGGGCCGGGCCGGGCCGGGTCGGGCGGGGCTTGTGCGAGTAAGGCTAGGATGTGAAAACCAGGCTTTTCGATCTGATTTTGTAATCCAAGTAAATTTACACTTTCAGTTTTTGATTCGATTTGATTATTATTTTGACCAAATAAATTTCGGCATAAAATTTGGGTTATGTAGGAGTATAATATTTGTTTCATAATCATAAAAGAATTTTCATATTTTTAAATAACAATATTATTTTATATTAACCAAATCTTAACATATTTAATTAATAAATACTTATTCCGTCTCAAAGTTAAGATTTAATTTTTTGGATTTATTATCTGTCTAGTTCAGAATCATTTAAATTTGAAACAAAAGAGTATAAATTATGATAATATTTTATTCAAATTTTTTCTCTTTAAAAACTAATACTTTCAAAATTATAATTATGTGAATCAGATAGTCAAAATTGTTAATGTTTAAGTTCGAAACATTCTATCAAAATTTTAGGTCAATCCAACTGTAAAAGAATTCGAAATGACAACTTTGCCAAAGTCCCACGGTACATAATTTAGTGCCCCTGAGAGCACAAAGCCAAGTACGTGAGCACAAACACACTAGTTTTTTCTTGGGTCATTCTCCGGTCGATATCTCTTTCCTCGAACATCATTTTGCAATTTTCTTTGATCAAATTGTAGATCAAACATTCCTTTCGATACATTGTATGCTAATTTGGAGACGATCAAAACATTGAATTAGTCGCTTCTCCAAGGATTGCATAAATTTAGGTATCAATATGAGCATTTTTGTGCATTTTTTTGTTTTGACTAAATTTTTGTTCAATACCTACCAAACCACAATAATAACATATTCACATGAATATGATAGGTATAAGCACAAAAACAACATACAAGTTGACAAGTATAAGAAAATTTTCTGTGACAATTGATCTGAAAAAAAATTGTACATTAGAATCTCCAAGGATGTATTACATGCTCTCAATTTGTGTTATGACAAATCAAAATCAATTTCTCCTATCATTTTATAGTTAACTTCAAAACAAGGCAACATTTATTACTTTAGTAAATCTCACCGGTCACCACTATACCTATTTTTTTCTAAATAAAAAAATACTATGTAATTTTTTTGTAATAATAATAATAATTTAAACCCACATTTGTTCTTTTTTAATGTACAAATTTGTAAATTTGTGCCAGATAATAAGACCATTGGATACAATTATCTTACAATTCAAAACGAAAACTAAGAAAATAGTCATAGATCAATGTTTGAAGGTGTAATTCTATTGAATACAGCCTACCAAATACAAATTATATCCATACTGTTTGGTCAATACGTACTGAAATGCAAAAAATTACTACAAAATTAATTTCATATAGATATCGTACAGATAGGTATCAATATGATATGATACGATATTATACAGAAATCAAATTTACCATATCTACCAAATTTTGATATTTTCGGTTTTGATATGTGGCATTTTTTCCAACCCCTGTAATGGAGAATCTCTATGAATTGAATGGTACAAGAGGGCAACTGTTGATAAGACTAAAGCAAATAATCTGGTCACCAAAATATTCTAGATTGTTCGAAGAGGGGGGCTCGGGGGACTTCAGAATTCGCCTTTGCACCTGTAACCTCTAAACAGCTTAGGGAGGCTGCTGATTTTACTATGTTATTACTTGTGATATATTTTCGTGCTACAACACCGGTGAGTTAGTATGTTTTTTATCGTTTTCTACAGTGGATATTATATTTAAATCCAAAAACGGAAGGAATTTACATCAATCTAAAATTCACACTCCATCACATAAGACTCAAGTTTCCATATAAACGCAAGTGCAACAGAGCGTAGTATATCTGAAGAACTTTCAACCGATATCCTTTTGGTAAGCAACACCCACACATTGATTAGAGATCAGATCAATATAGGCATATAATGGCACATGGCGGTTTGTTCATAAAGAACGAGAACATCTCTCGGCAAACTGAAATCATATCATATACCATTACCAATCACTAAAACCATCACCTCAAATGATCAAGAGCACAAACACACATTAAAATTGTGCAATCAAATATCTCTAAAACCAAATTAGAAACGAAAATACGGCATCGACACTGCACAGTATTCGTCCTATTCATATCTGAATCAAAAACGGATGTTGTTTCAGTTTCAGCATCACAATTTCACAAACAAACAACTAAATATAAATTTGATTCATTAACCCATATCGAATAACCAGCAAACGCAGCGCGGAAAATTTATGAAACGGTGTAAATTGAAATGGAACTAACTCATATTCAAAATCCCTAAAAGCAAATTCGACTGATAAGAAAGATAGAGAAAAAAAACACCTTTTTTTTGTTCTCAGCTCAGACGGGACTGAGGAGTTGAGAGAGAGACGGTTTAGGCTCTGAATTCATGCCGATGATGATTACCGCTGGGATAAATCCATAGTGAGTGATCACTTTAGCTTTTTTCAAAGCCCAGGTGCTCCACTCCTTGACGAACTTCGCCGCCGCCGCCGCCGCTCCTTCTTCCTCGTCCGCCGCCGGAGACTTTTTGACGACCTTCCCTTTCCCAGCCTTGAGAGAGATCCCGGAAGACATATTTCGGATCGGTGAGTTTGTGGAGAAATTTTTCAGTTGTCGGCTTCTTGTGATATGGGGCTGCAGGCTGCGGCTCTATAGTCTTTCCAAGGTATTCGGTCTGTGCGTGGCCCTAGGGCTAGAATCCAAATCAATCATACGCGCAAGGCCCAGAGAAATGACTATAATGCCCTTAAATAGAAGAAAAAAAGGATATACGGTACATTTTCTATCACATTTAGATTGGAAATGAACCGAGCACTTCGCGACCGCTCGAGTCAATGCTCCACTCGAGTTCGGTCAAACTCGACCTCGAGCTGAACTCGAGAGTCGAGTCCAACATTATCTTATACGAATCGAGCTCGAGCACTCATCCTGAAGAATCGAGCAGCTCGCGAGCCGCTCGAATATATATATTTTTAATTAAATATATTTTATTTGTGTATATATATCGAGTCAAGTCGAACAATTCGAGATGAGTTGAACTCGAACAATACGAGTTGAGGCACTCGAACTAGCTGAAGTTGAACTAATCGAATGAGCAAAAGTCGAGAAGCTCGATCGAGCATGAAAAAAAAATTGTCAATCGAGCTCGAGCACCATCTCGAGCGGTTCATCGAGCTCGAGCCTATTAATTTTTTATTTTCGAACCGGCTCGATAAGCTCAAGCTCGACTCGTTTCCATCTAGCCATTCACATCTACTCCTGTGTACTCAAGACTAGGGCTGGCTATCCGGTTTTCGATTTTCGTTTTTTTTTTCGAAATCGAACCGAAAAACCGAGTGTTTGGTTAACCGAACACCGACAATTCGGTGTTCGGTTCGGTTTTCGAAAAAAATATTTTTCCATTTTCGGTTCTCGGTTAAATCGAAACCGAGAAGTAAAAACCGTATACCGAATTTTAATTAAAATATAATAACAACTATTATTAATATGGAGTATTACCGACTTACTAATATCTCTCTTCCAACAAACAATTTACAAAACACACAAGCACCCAAGAAGAAACCCTAGCCCCTTCGTAGTCGTCGTCTCTCCGATATCCTTCTTCTTGCTGGCGGCGACATCGAGGCTCAAAGTCTCGGGCCTCTACATCAGTTTCAGTCTTCATCCTGTCGTCAACCCTTCAATACTCATTTCCTCCTCCTCAATTTTGATTTCAAACTCAATTTTCGGCACACAATAGGTAATTGAATTGAGAAATAGAGAGGAGACGACGGTGGCAGCGGCATGGAAGATTTAAGGAAAAATAATTTGGATCTCAATTTGAGAATTTTCGAAAGAGGGGAGGGATAGACTTCACTTTTTAGTTTATTTTATTTATATTTAGACTTTTATTATTTAGGAACAAAAATTAAAGTACACTATAGTGGATAGCGTAAGTACTTATTTGTACTAGCATATTAAAAGTATGCTTATTTACACTAAAAAGCGATAAATGCCCTAAATTGCCCTTACCTTTCGTAGAATGCATGTGTTGGAAAAATTGGAATAAAATAATTGGTTTGACCAATATTTGACCTAATTTTGTGGCTAAATATTAATTCACGTTGGAATTAATTTGTTGATAATTTTCTACGATGTTGCGTAGTTAATTATAGTATTTTATTTCGTCAAGATCCGATTTTTCGGTGAGTGAGAAATAAATAATGAATTAGTCAAGTGAAAAAGACATTATTGAATGAGAATTGTAAGGTCTCATCCCACATCGGAATGTGGGAGATAATTGGTTTATGAGAACCATTATAAAAGGTCCTGTGTATTGATTGTTGAGAATGTGAAAAGTCACAATCCCACATTGAATGTGGAGAGAAAATCAATACTCTTGTGATGTTATATGAGGAGTAGTGAAATGTTTCAACACTGAGTAAGTCCATTAACCTTGAATTATTATTCTCGGGTTAAGTGGAGTATGATTTGGACTTTGGGCCTCCGAGATTTTTCTTGGGCCTATAAGAGTTTAATAAGTACAAATTTAGTTTGTATTGGGCCTGTTAAATAATAACACGTTTGTTATTATGGTTTGGGCTTGCTAGCCTTTGGGCTGAGTAAATTAGTTGAAATATTTAATTGGGTTAAGCTGTTGGGCTAGCCTAAATGGGTTGTACGAAATTTGAATAGTCAGCCCAATATGGGTTGTAAGGAATTTGAATAGTCGCCCAATGACTTGAAAAGTCATCAGAATTTTATTTATATATTTAATAAAATATATAAATTAATCCTCATAATTGTGTGACTTTTGAGTCACAAGTGACCTTTAGATTGCCTTTGATGTCTTTTGGTACTTCCCCCAATGAGTATAAATAGGAGCATCTTAGTTGAGAAGAGTACACAACAATTGGATAATACTTCTATCCCACATCAGAATCTCTTCTCTCTAAGTTCATAAGCATTCTAGTGTTAGAATATTGTGTTAACAATATTAGTTAGTTCCTTGCATTTGCATATGCTCGGTTCTCTCTTTTTCTCGTTCGCCGGAGCTTCTAGCTGGTGTGCCTCAGACTAGAAGATGATTGAAAGTCGTTGTATCTTTGGGGACTAACGTCGCAAAACCGTAGCATACACGGGGCGTTTTAGTCTTGCGGATAGCGAAAGCGCCTCGACTACCCGCAACAAGTTTATGTTCGAAGCCCAGTTCAAGGTTAATTTATTTAATTATTTTATTTAATTTTATTCTGGAATTGTAAAGATCAGTAGTACTGTTCTAGTCCAGATTATATTTTTATTTTATGTTCCGGATTTAGACATTTTGTACAAAAATAACCAACAACGCAAGACTAAAATACTTTCATCTCGTACTAAATGTCTACCTCCGAGACCGATGGGTTCGGTAAGGTATCTCAAAGATGGACCTTTGGTCATCTACGAGAATGATATAGATGCTGAGAAACGTGTAACGTTTGAAGCATGTGAGCAAGGTGTTACCTTTGCCGGAATATTGTCCTAAACGGACTAAATATTGAATTATACGATGTGTATAGAGTATGACTTCGTCTAAAGCACTTTGGGTTGCTAAAGAGAAGAAATACAAGATTGAGGACGTTGGAACAGAAATGTTCATCGTCGGTATGTTCTTGAATTATTAAATGATCGTGACTAAGATCGTGATATTTTTTAATTCCAAGAGTACCAATTGATGTATACATAGCCGTAGAAGGCGTGTCGATCAGTGAGTATTTCCAAATGGGTGTTGCATTTGAGAAATTAATTTTGTTCTGAAAATGGGATAATTTTTTCAAACGACAATTCATATTCACCGCAATTGAATGATGTGGTTGAATGAAAAAAAAAATAATAATAATAATAAAAAAAAAAATTGATTATTATTATTTTTTATTATTATTATATAGAACTCTGAAAGAGTTAATGAACGTCGTGTTGATTAATTATGAGTTATTTCAGAACATGTGGGGGAAGTTGTTTTGACAAGCTAACCTCGTATTGAAAAAATACCCACTAAAAATAAAATGAGAGGTGTTACGGATTTTAAAAAAAAAATCGTAAACCGGCTTATAAATATTTTTAAAGTGTGGGGTGCTTGACTAAGGTGTATATTCCTGAATCAAAGCAAATGAAAATGTTTGTGTCTTCTGTGATAGCAAAGTTGCTATAGTAAGAGCACAAAGCATTATGTATAACGGTAATCTCGACATGTTCGTTGGAGATTTAACACCGTTAGACAATTGATCTCAAAATGGAGTAATTTTCTTAGAATGTGTGAAATCTAAGAAAAATAAAATAAAATTGATTGATCCTTTGACGAAAGGAATTGACAGAGATCAATTGAGTATGTGCTAAAGGGATTGAGTTTGAAAACCACAATTTAATGAACGATCATAACGGTAACCCTACCATGATGAATGGAGATCCCAGGAACTTGGTTCAAAGGGAAAACTAAGTTATGAAAATTCAGTTGAGCACTTGAAAAATATATTTATATATTTTATATATTTATATATTTTCTGAACTCATCCCTAATGGCAAATCAAGTGCTAAATCCTGATGTGTGGTAAAAGGTTAAGTTCTCGTGGAGACTTTTAATGAATCCCAACCTTGAAAAGGTGAAGTATGTCAGGATACTTTTGTGGGAGGTCACCTATATAAATGTGAAGTGAGGGCCGCTTCAAATGTAAACATTTATGAATCCAAAGTGAGTCCATGGCCAAAACGGACACAGCATAAGAACGGGAAATTGTTAGGGATTTATTGTGTAAATATCATTGACTCGTTGTACGTTGTGGGGGAATAGTTCAAGGCATCGCGTCCACTAGGCCTCCTGTACTTCCGATGATAATTTACTACGGGAGGTTCAAAGCCGCAAACTACCTTTCCTGAAGCAATAAATTCTCTTGAAAATCGAGCACTAGGTTTGCATAGATTGCATGCATTCATTTCCACTCATGTGGGGGATTGTTGGAAAAATTGGAATAAAATAATTGGTTTGACCAATATTTGACCTAATTTTGTGGCTAAATATTAATTCACGTTGGAATTAATTTGTTGATAATTTTCTACGATGTTGCGTAGTTAATTATAGTATTTTATTTCGTCAAGATCCGATTTTTCGGTGAGTGAGAAATAAATAATGAATTAGCCAAGTGAAAAAGACATTATTGAATGAGAATTGTAAGGTCTCATCCCACATCGGAATGTGGGAGATAATTGGTTTGTGAGAACCATTATAAAAGGTCCTGTGTATTGATTGTTGAGAATGTGAAAAGTCACAATCCCACATTGAATGTGGAGAGAAAATCAATACTCTTGTGATGTTATATGAGGAGTAGTGAAATGTTTCAACACTGAGTAAGTCCATTAACCTTGAATTATTATTCTCGGGTTAAGTGGAGTATGATTTGGACTTTGGGCCTCCGAGATTTTTCTTGGGCCTATAAGAGTTTAATAAGTACAAATTTAGTTTGTATTGGGCCTGTTAAATAATAACACGTTTGTTATTATGGTTTGGGCTTGCTAGCCTTTGGGCTGAGTAAATTAGTTGAAATATTTAATTGGGTTAAGCTGTTGGGCTAGCCTAAATGGGTTGTACGAAATTTGAATAGTCAGCCCAATATGGGTTGTAAGGAATTTGAATAGTCGGCCCAATGACTTGAAAAGTCATCAGAATTTTATTTATATATTTAATAAAATATATAAATTAATCCTCATATGACTTTTAGATTGCCTTTGATGTCTTTTGGTACTTCCCCTAATGAGTATAAATAGGAGCATCTTAGTTGAGAAGAGTACACAACAATTGGATAATACTTCTATCCCACATCAGAATCTCTTCTCTCTAAGTTCATAAGCATTCTAGTGTTAGAATATTGTGTTAACAATATTAGTTAGTTCCTTGCATTTGCATATGCTCGGTTCTCTCTTTTTCTCGTTCGCCGGAGCTTCTAGCTGGTGTGCCTCAGACTAGAAGATGATTGAAAGTCGTTGTATCTTTGGGGACTAACGTCGCAAAACCGTAGCATACACGGGGCGTTTTAGTCTTGCGGATAGCGAAAGCGCCTCGACTACCCGCAACAAGTTTATGTTCGAAGCCCAGTTCAAGGTTAATTTATTTAATTATTTTATTTAATTTTATTCTGGAATTGTAAAGATCAGTAGTACTGTTCTAGTCCAGATTATATTTTTATTTTATGTTCCGGATTTAGACATTTTGTACAAAAATAACCAACAGCATGTTTGTAGAATGAATGTATTCGACAAACACATTCGACAAACACATTCGACATGTCGAATCACATTCGACAAACATATTCGATAAACACATTCGACAAACAATTTACCATTCGACAAACGGTGAACGACGGTGAATTAAATCGATTGACCATGATTCCATGATAAAATTTCTTCCGTTCTAGAGTAAACATGATCACTTCATTTATAAAATACAAAAGAAATTATTATTTTTTGGGACAAATGAAGTATTTCTATTAAACCATACGAAAAATCCTCAAATACCAAGCTCTCTTTTTGAATTCGATTTTCCCTCTTCCAGTTCACAAGATATTACTTTTATGCCCTCTTTTTGAATTAGATTGTCCTCCTCACAGCCGTTGGATCTCGCTACACATGCACGTAGACTCTACACATGCTATCTTTCTCACCTTAGGGTTTAGGTTTTTTTTTTCCGTAGAATCTATTTAAGGAGTCTTGTTATTCCGCAATGCGTGTCATAAGGATTTTATCAAATCAATGAAAGCTCGATTCAATGAATGAAATCTCTCAGCTTTATTTTTCTTTTTTAATAGTAATTATTAAAGTTTAATAATTTCATTTTGGAATCTTTGATTGATAAAGAAGAAAACAAAAAGAAAAACACAAAATGGTTCAGAAAATTCTAATAATATTTATTTTTATTAAAATAAGCAAAAAATTGGTAGTGGTGCATAAATATTCATAACTATTAGTCAATCCACTCAGTCCCCAGAATCATCCTCATCGATTTGGTAATACATACCCCTTCAGCAGGAGCCAAAACTCGTAACTTCACACTTGTCGCGCCCATTCACGACAAAGAGAAATACGCTCATGCATGTGTTTCGTGGGAAAGTAGTGGAATGTAAGGAATGTGATGCTCCTCGTAGAAAAGGTGTACATTCGTGCTCGAAGCATAATTCTTTGTTCTCCAATATTGTTCGTGCACATCCAATAACCAAACAACCTAATTCTCTAATCTCTATGTGCCCCACATGTCAAGCATATTCAATTCACGTTCAAATTTTTTTTTTTAGCATGCAAACATCCAATATTATAGTAAAAAATTTTATGTTCAATTTATATAGTTATATTTCAAGAAAATCTGAGTATCGCATTAAGATACTCAAACTAGAATCAATCAGTCTAACACTAGAAGCTTCTTGTACTCCTCCCCAGAAATAGCATCATCCATGACTGACTCAGGATCAGTTATCCCACCTTCCAGAAACAGACTCATCAAATTCTTCGAGTACCCGCTAACAAGTGCCACCCCACCTTGCTTTGATGGCACTGGTGTCGCTTTCGAGTTGCGTAGATTCCAAAACACAATCTCCGGCACACAATCGCCATACCCGCTATCCGTAAACTTTCTCACAATCGTCTGATAATCAGTCTCCCATGATGATCCTGCATTAGGCGCCCTTGCAGAATAACCATAACCATAACCAGATTGAGGTTTAGTGCCATTAGCCTGGTCGAATTCCATGTCACTGAATACAAACAATGTCTTGATCATCTCTTCGGGCTTCAACTTCCCATTCACAGCCACCAGTAGCAATAGATCAAACACTTCCTGGAAGTCGGTGTTCGTCCCCCAATCCATTTCCCTCACAAACTCCGTCTTCTCCTTCAAGCTAGACCCTTTGACCATCTGGAGCTCGGGATTTTCACTGAAGGTGATGAGTTTCCCTTTCCATGGCTCTTCACTCAATTCAGTGTTGGGTTTGGTGTAGCCAAACCAAACCGACGAAGCCACGACGAAAAACGAGCGTGAATGGAGAGTTTCTCAAAACTCAGGAACTGGCACGTTCGTGCCAGAATGTGCCATTCTTCCAAAACTTCAGAGGCAGTAGCACGTTCGTGCCAAAACTGGCACGTTCGTGCCACTTCCTGGAAGCTTTTGGGCCAACTCGTTTTTGGGGTTTTTTTGGGCCTTTTTTTGGGGCTTTGACTAGGTCTTGACCCTAGTACTATATATACTACCTCCCCCCTCACATGTACCTTATCCAAAACCATTTGTAGCCACCATTATAGAGAGAGAAATATAGGAAGAGGGTTTGAGTTAGATTTTTGGGAGAAAAATCTTGTAAGCTCTTGGAAGCTCTCGTTTATATTTCGGTGTATCTCGTTGGGTGGGCTAGAGTGTGAGGGTCCTAGAGAGAGTCGAGAGAGTTAGGATTCAAGAGAGAATTCTTGTAAAGCTCGGTGTATCGATTCGGTGTATCTAGTGAAAAGATCGTGGCGGCAAAGTGGATGTAGCCTATTTAAAGGTGAACCACTATAATTCTCGGTGTCGTGTTTATTTGCTTTCTCGTTTCGTATTGTGTTGATTGCTTCGATTGTGGATAGCTCTATTATTGCTTGAATATGTATATTGTGTATGCTTGGGTGCATTGAGGATATATACGTATTGCTTGTGATTGTTTGGTTGTCGTTGTTGGTTGGTCGGGAATTTGGAACACTCGGGTTGAGTGGATTCCCGACAACGGTTGGAAGTCATTGTTCTCGGGGGATTGGTGATCGAGTACGAGGTGGATTCGTTTGGAGATCGATCGGAGTTTCCGTCACGCATTGGGCGTGTCCGGTCGATCGGGTATCGACGAGTCAAGGGAAAATTCCTCGTGCTCTAGGAGCGGGTCGCGGTGGTCCGACGTGTAGTCGGTGGTCTCTTTGACGTAAAGCACCGCCCGCCTTCCTCGGTAGTGTACATCGATCCTAACAATTGGTATCAGAGCCAAGTTGAGAAGCTTGGACGTGCTTCGGTTGAAGCGGTTGAGAACAATGACGGGCAACGACATGGTATGGAGTGCAATCGAAAGGTTCAACGGGTCGGATTTTGCACATTGGAAGGTGCAAGTCATGAACTACTTGTTCGGGAAGAATCTTCATCTACCGTTAGTAGGCGAGAAGCCGGTGGGTATGAGCGAGGCGGAATGGGCTCTCCTAGACCGACGAGTACTCGGGTTAGTCCGTTTGACGTTATCGGAGAACATCGCTAGAAAGGTGATGATGGAGACGTCGACCTCGGGGATGATGAAGGTGTTATCCGACATGTTCGAGAAGCCGATCGAGAAGCCGTCGACGAGAAGTAAAAGCTCCTTGTTGGAGAGGTTCTTTCATTTGAAGATGGAAGAAGGAGAAGTTGTTGCGACTCATGTGAACGAGTTCGAAACGATCGTCAACGAGTTGTCTTCGGTTGAGATCGAGTTCGATGATGAGGTTCGGGCCCTTACTCTATTGGCGTCTCTACCGAGTAGTTGGGAGCCGATAAGAGTGGCGTTGAATAACTCCGTTGGAAATGATAGGTTGAAGTATGCCGATGTGAGGGATCGTGTTCTTGCCGAGGAGGTTAGAAGGAGGGATTCCGGAGAGACATCGACTTCAACGACTAAAGCCTTGAGTTTGAGCCGAGGTAGAAATCATTACGGAGGTTGTAATCGCGGGAAAAGGGTAGAGTCGAGCAACGGGAATGAGAAGCGATTCTTATGTTGGAATTGCGGTAAATCCGGTCACATGAAGCGGCATTGTATAGAGCTTCCGGGGAATGGAGGTGATGCCAAGGTTGTGACGGGTGACGAGAGGGAAGATGACTTGTCGGTATCTTCGGGCTCTTGTGAAGTCTCTCGGGTGGTCGACTCGGGAGCGGTGTCTCACACCATGGCGATCCGTGATGGCATGTATGTTGACGGGGGTCACGGAGAGGTGCATCGTGAAGATGGGGAACCTTTGGAGGCCGTGGGTGTTGGAGACGAAATTGTTGAGACGTCGTGTGAGACGTTTCGATTGTCGAAGGAGGTGTGCGTGCCGAAGTTGACGTGGAGTGTGATCTCGGTGAGTCGACTTGAGACGGAGCACAAGGATTACTTCGATGATGGGTCTTGGAGAATGTCGAAGGGTGTGGTGATACTTGCTCGTGGTCGAAAGACGAGCACCCTTCACACTACGACGGGAGGTCGTGAGATTGGTGTACCCGACAACACCAATGGGCTAATGCATTGTGGGCTAGGTAGTATGAGCGAAAGGTGGTTGCAACCAAAAGCGAGTTCGGGTGTTCCTCATACGGATCGGAGTCCGGTTCTCGAAAGGAGACGAGTTCGATTCTCGGTGATGGAGAAATCGGATATCGGAAAGCGGAGACATGATGATGGAGGTGTTTCGGTAGAAGACCGACCGGTGGAAACCTTGGAGATCAATCATGTGCTTTCGGGTCGAGATGGTAGAGCGATGCGGGCCGGTAAATCGAGCAAGCGAGAGTTGAAAATTGGAAGCGAGCCGAGCTCGTTATTTTCACTCGGAGACTCGTCGGTGAGAGACGAGGTATCGAAGCCCGACATTTCCCATTCGGTGGGAGTTGTTAGACGATTCGGGTGCTACTCGGGTGATCGTTTCGGAGAGAGTCCCGTGGCGAGGATTCGGAAAACGAAGAGTAGGCAAAGGAGTCGTAGAGCTAGCAACGGTGACAATGTTGGAGGTTATCGGTCGAGATCGTCGGTGACAGACGATGGGCATGTGAATGCCGACGTTGCTCATTCGGTGGGAGTTAGCCGGTTCACGAGCAATCCATGGAGACGACATGTGGGAGCTTTGAGAAGCTCGGGTACCATGTTGCGATTTTGGAGGTCCGAAAGGGGATTGCGTGGTGATGGTGAGGTTAACGGAATGGGTGATGTTGTTGAGAAGATGAGAGCGTCGAGGGTTGTGATGAGAAACCCGGGAATCGATGCTCGGTCCAAGCACGAGGTGCTTGAGACGTTCCGGGGAAGTCGGATGCCGACCGATGTGTCGAGGAAGAAGGCGATGATGCCTTTGGAGCCGAGGTCTAGAGAGACTTCGGTTGGACTTCTCGGATGATGAATGTGGCCGCCGCCACGGATGATGGGGAGTGTAGTTTGGTTGTGTCTCCAGGTGGGAGATTGTTGGGTTTGGTGTAGCCAAACCAAACCGACGAAGCCACGACGAAAAACGAGCGTGAATGGAGAGTTTCTCAAAACTCAGGAACTGGCACGTTCGTGCCAGAATGTGCCATTCTTCCAAAACTTCAGAGGCAGTAGCACGTTCGTGCCAAAACTGGCACGTTCGTGCCACTTCCTGGAAGCTTTTGGGCCAACTCGTTTTTGGGGTTTTTTTGGGCCTTTTTTTGGGGCTTTGACTAGGTCTTGACCCTAGTACTATATATACTACCTCCCCCCTCACATGTACCTTATCCAAAACCATTTGTAGCCACCATTATAGAGAGAGAAATATAGGAAGAGGGTTTGAGTTAGATTTTTGGGAGAAAAATCTTGTAAGCTCTTGGAAGCTCTCGTTTATATTTCGGTGTATCTCGTTGGGTGGGCTAGAGTGTGAGGGTCCTAGAGAGAGTCGAGAGAGTTAGGATTCAAGAGAGAATTCTTGTAAAGCTCGGTGTATCGATTCGGTGTATCTAGTGAAAAGATCGTGGCGGCAAAGTGGATGTAGCCTATTTAAAGGTGAACCACTATAATTCTCGGTGTCGTGTTTATTTGCTTTCTCGTTTCGTATTGTGTTGATTGCTTCGATTGTGGATAGCTCTATTATTGCTTGAATATGTATATTGTGTATGCTTGGGTGCATTGAGGATATATACGTATTGCTTGTGATTGTTTGGTTGTCGTTGTTGGTTGGTCGGGAATTTGGAACACTCGGGTTGAGTGGATTCCCGACAACGGTTGGACGTCGTTTGTTCTCGGGGGATTGGTGATCGAGTACGAGGTGGATTCGTTTGGAGATCGATCGGAGTTTCCGTCACGCATTGGGCGTGTCCGGTCGATCGGGTATCGACGAGTCAAGGGAAAATTCCTCGTGCTCTAGGAGCGGGTCGCGGTGGTCCGACGTGTAGTCGGTGGTCTCTTTGACGTAAAGCACCGCCCGCCTTCCTCGGTAGTGTACATCGATCCTAACATTCAGACACTAGAATCCCCAGCGCTACAGAGACTTCCATCGGAGTTCCTTCCATACTCCCCGACACATCACAGATGGCCATGCAGTTGTTCAGTTTCCCCTTCTTCGCTATATCATCCACCATCCTCTTCCACTGAAGCTCAGCCACCTGAGCTCCATCATAGTCATTCAACGAGGCAATTATCTCGTGAGGAAGCAATGCACCCGCAGCTATCTTCGCCTCTCCCTTCTTCACCTTCTCGAGATACTGTTTAAACCTTTCCTCGTCGTGCTTGTAGAATTTGCCCTTGTATGTTTTCATGGCCACAGAAGCCACTCTGCTGTATGGGAGAGAGCCCCAATCGTTGGCCCCCATGTAAACCTCAGGCAACTCCAAGGCTTTACGTAATGGCACCAAAACTTCCTTCCTCAGACGATCCCTCACGCGATAGGCATAATGCGCCTCTTCCACTCCTTGGTACTCTGGATACTCATCTCTCGGGAACACCTTTCTACCAATTGATTCGCACAGCAGCGTGATCACATCATAAGAAGAGTCGAGGGACGGGCACCACTTGGCAGCAAGGCTGATTTTGTTCAACTCCCCTGAACTCAGCAACTTCACATCCAACCTCAAGCACAGGGCGAAATAATCCGACACGCGCTCATGCAAGAATTTGAAATCCGGGTCCCGGTTGAATCTCTCAAAAACGTTTTTAGCCCTTTGTAACCTCTTCTCCTCGCGGCTCAATTTCGGTTTAGTTTCCTTCATCAATTCACTGAACCTATTTCCGCCATTATAACCATGTCTACCAAATCTACCACAATGAAGAGCTCCACGATAAACAGGTCTATTGAATCTATGACCCCGTGCATTATTTCTACCGTGCTGCTTACGCATTTCCCGCATCTGTTTCCTCTGCTTGCGCGCCTCCTTCGCCGAATCCCACATCGCCTTCCTCTTCTTCCACTGCTGATACGCGTCCTTGGCCAGTTTTCGGGCGTCGGGGCCTTCTAGAAGCCGGGATAGAATCTCGAGCAGATCCTTGTAGTACCCGAATTCCGCAAACGGAGCCACGTTGCACGCCAGGGTTTTGGGGTGGTTTTTGTGAAGCCAGAGCGCCGCCGTGTAGCCCCCTTCCTTGTCGGATTTCCCGGTGCCTCTGACCCCTCGCAAATTGCAGAGGAGCTTCAAGGTCTTCAGCGGGTCGTGTTTCCAGGCGAGCTCGAGGCGTTGGGTTAGGGTTTCGGCCGGCGTGTCGGGAACGACGTGGAAGAAGAAATCCAAGCATGGATTACCGGTCGATAGAAAAGTGGGAGAACCGTTCTCCGTGAAGCCGATTGGCGGGAGTACGGTGGGGGAGGGTGGTTGGTGGTGGATTTCGGGAGGTCCGAGCAGAGAGACTTGGATTGATGATGGTGGTGCCATTGTTATTACTTATTACTATTTCGGTTTGTTGAGATTTGGGGGTTTTCAGAATACGTATTTATAAGAGAGAATGGTGATTTTATTTTTGGATTTTTCTAGACTTTATCTTAATCTTCTGCTGTGAAGGTTTTTTAATCAATAAGTTCTTTCATCTCATACGATAAAATTAGTTAGTCATGCTATAAAAATAATTACACAGTACATTTAATTAAAACATATTTAAAAAGCAGTTGCTATTTGCACCTCAAAAATGACAAGTACACCAATTTAATTATAATCATAATTATATTATTTAGTTAAAAATTAATTATATCTTTATTAACTTAATTATATAATTAATTCTCATACACCCTCTTCTTCTTCTTTTATACCTGCTGCAACTTTAAATTTTATTTTATTTTTTCATCTTTCTTCTCTCACTCTGGAAATTTCATACACAAGTTTATTTTTTTTGTTCCTTCTATGCATACACTTTAATTGCATACACTTTAATTTATAGTAGTATTTTTTTATGTTGTCAATATTGATTTTTTCTCCATATAATTTGTTTTAGTTTTTGTTTTAGTTTTAATTTTGATAACTTGATTGCTTAAATTATTTTTTTAATGTGGTTTTAATTGGTAGTTAAAGGAATAGGAATAATCAAATAGTTAGTTAAATTAAAAAATGTTAAGTCTCCACCATGAACAAATAAGAAGCCAAAAATCATTGTTCTTCTAATTAGATGGGTTGGACGAGATATATATATATATAATATGTATAGTGATTTTTATTTTTAAATTCCCAGATAGATATAGAAGCGAAGCACCCGCTTTTTTATTTTTATTTTATTTTATCTTTTTAGTTAATTTATATTTTGTGTGTATATATATATGTATAATTTTAAATTTGAGTTTGAATAATATTGAAAAATTATATGATTTTTTTAAATATCAATGAACAGTGATCATAAAATTCTTTTTTTAAAGTTAACGCAAATTTTGATTAATTGTGTTATTTTAAGTCATAAAACTTTTTTTTTAAAATTAACGCAAATTTTGATTAATTGTGTTATTTTTAAGTTAATATATAATTTAATAATGTTATACTTTATAAAAGTTTAAGAGGTGTATTATTATTTTTTTAAAAAGGATATTATCATAAATTAGGGGGTTTATTAAGTAAAATTTATAAAAAAAATTATAATTTAAATAGTTGTATGTAGTAAGTTGTGTATTTATCATTTTTTGGGGTGCAAATAGCAATTAAGAGTTGAAAACATTTAACTCAAAGCTTTTAGAAGAGTTGAATAAACTATCAAACCTTCAATAAAATAAAATTTTCACTCAAAACTTTAATAAAATTTCACTTTACTTTAAATTTTAATACATATAATATAATAATACTAGTATTCTTCCTTAAAAATATATATAAATAAATAAATTTTATTTTTTCAAAAAAAAAAAAAATCACATTATGTTTTTTTTGTTTATTTTAATTTAATTTTCAATTAATTTTATATTAATTTATTTTATATTTTAATAATTTAAATTATTAATAATAATAATTAAAGTAATTTTAAAAAATAATAAATTTTTAGTAATTTAAAAAATAAAAATTGACGATATCTGTAATAACCCGATTTTTTAGAATAAAAAATTAGTTAATTAAAATAGTGTTTTGTCCACGTGTTAATCGACATTAGTATTTTAATTGAGTTTCAACATTAATTTATTAATTGGACTTGAGTATTATTATAAATTGGACTTCTTTCTTAATTGATCGATCATATGCATGGGCCGAAATAATATTGAAACTAAATTAATGGGCTGCTAATTAAAATCAGCCCAAGCCTTTAATTTATGTCTAACTCTAATTATATAGATTTTAAATCAAAACAAATTATATATAAAAAAAAAACAAGAAATATGAGATAGGGTTTAGAGACTTACGGGATGTGATAAAAGAGAGGAGAGGGTCGTGCGTACGGGGAGGAGAAAGAAAGAGGAGATGACCCGAAGGATGAATCAAGAAGGATGAGACGACTCGGAAGGAGGAGCAAGGAAGAGATGTCGATCGTCATAGGATTTCTCAATCTCTCGATCGCACCTTAAATTAAAAGGCAAGTGAGTTTAAGTTCACGTAGTTAGATATTCTATGTGGAAATTAGGGTTCTTTGTTATCATCTTAAACAATGTGATCTTTGCTTCAATTATAATTGCTTGGTGTTAATAATCGATGAATACGTTGATTCTATGAATATACGTTGAAGTATTTGGTCAATCGTTTATGTGTTTTGTGTGCCCGTGATTTATGTTTATATATATATATATATATATATGCAAGACGGGCCCAACTCATTTTATAATTGTGCTCGATAGGCGTGGGTTTCATTAATACATCAAAATCTTCATCTGATTCGGAAATGGCACTCACCAAACCACCTCGTCGTCATCATCAAAATTTGAAAGCTCTTGAATCTTGTGCTCCAACATGGTCAGTAACAGAAGAAACCTGAAGCAAATAAAGAGGAAAGTCGTCAAACCTATAACTCGTAGATTAAAAGAAACCATTTAACATTGAAGAAATGTAAATTGCCAAAATAATGGAGAATAATAATTTAAAACAAGGTAAAAAGAGATAATAAGTCCCTCTAACTTCAAAAAGAAAGGAACTACTACGTGTCATTAAACTGAAGTACCCATTCAGAATAAATGATGGCATCTCCCGATGACTTGCTCATAGTTAGAGAGGGAAAAGAAAGTAAAACACAACAAGTAATTTAATATTGAATAAACAACAAAAAAACATAAAAAAAAAAGCACCAAAAACAATTATTTCATGCATTGAAATGGTTACCAATAACAGGTTGAGAACTTTTCATAACCTTCACTCACTAACCTTTCCAACCTTTGAGAAGAAATCAAAGACATCTCTCTCAGTTCCCTTCAGCGGCATCTACAGTAAGTACAGTTGTGAATCATTGTTAATGATATGTAGGAAGCCTTCAAATGAGAAAGCAAAAATGAAATATAGAAATCTAAATGTAAGTGGCCATACCTCATATGCGAACACCATTCTCTGGTCCCTTTCTGGGTCAGCTGAAGGCTCCACGACTTCTTTTTTATCCTTGAATCTCCTGCATTAATAGCTCACAGTAAAATGAGAATAAATCGAGGGATGAGAAAATGTCAGCATTTTAATAAATGCAGCCTTGTTAGTCTAGTAGAAGAACAATACAAAATATAATCTCAAACCCATTCTCATATTCCCCCGGAGTTCATGTCCCTTTCACACCCACAAACTCCTTCCGGCCACCCTTGTTAGAGGTAAAAATTAGAAGACTAATCCAAAATCAAAGAAGTAATTTAATAACAAAGTAAATCAAGAAAAGACAAATAAATTCACAATTCAAAATCTATAGATAAACCTTGAGATTTTTAATTTGAGCAAAACAAGTGCAAAAACTAAGAAATTCAGATTGTTAAGAAAAATCTCTAGTGAAGTTGTAGCAGGACAAATACATATGTCATTCTCCACTGCATTTTACTAACAAGATTTTCACTCAAGGCACGTACGTAATCCATCGAAGATCGTGTTTGCAAACAATAAAAAAAGAAGAGATTCTCAGCTTCTATGAGAAACCAACAAAGTATGTGTTACAAACACTCCGTAGAGATTAGAGAATGTGTTTGATCATTTTAAAGATCCCGGAATTTTTTCAGAATTTGACCGTTTTACTGACAAATATATCATTAACAACATCTAGCAATCTCTTTCAACTCATTTCATCCATACAGTTCAACATAACATATACGATCTTTTAAACATGATCATATAAACACCCCAAGGGCTCATTTCTCAAAACATCATTTTCTTATAGCTTATAGAATGAGCTGAAATCATCAAATAAATGGTTATCGAAGAATCGGGGAAATTCCTCGCCCTCGTGTGAACACCAAAGAATAAAATTAGAACATAACTTGGAAGAAGAATAAAATTGAAAATAAAACAGAGCAAAAAAGGGAAAATCAGAAAAAATTACATTTATAACCTGGAGAGCGTCTTGGAAATTCTTGCGAGTACGAAAGTAATTGGTGTGGTTGAGAGTATCAAATTTCTTGACTGGAATTTCCTGATTTACCAAGTTATCGACGTTTTGGTGTGGTTGAGAGTATCAAATTTCTTGACTGGAATTTCCTGATTTACCAAGTTATCGAGAACGTCGGGTACATTCGATTTGCCTAACTTTGCCCTCGCACAAATCCTTTTGCAACCTGTAGAGCGAGAATCATCAATACACTTTGGCTCTAGTAAAAGCAAGGCAAAATGTAAATGGGATATAACCTTAATTGTGCATTTTGTAATATTAAATCTCTGGGTTTTTTTTATTTGTAATTTGACTGAACCTAATGAGAAACCTTTGTAATGAATCCTTATTTTTAATTTTGAAAAGCTTTTGTGAATAGCTTGATGGGAAAATTCAATTGGCATTGCTACCGAGTTGAAGCGTAAACTTGCTATTTTAATCTTAAACACTATAACATTCGATTACCTTCACAGCCTTTTCGGATGATTTGCGAGCATTGGCAACGTGTTCGACTCTTCTGATTTCATTATACAACTACAAGGAGAATGTAGAAACATCACCCACAACATATACATCGGGCGCACTTGTTTTGAAGAAAGCTTCAGTCTGGAAACAAAAAAAAATCATTCATTAAAAATGCAGTCACATTTGAAGTAGTAACACAATTAAATATGTTAGTTAAGATTTAAGTTGAAATTGCACACACCTTGATACCAATTGTTTCCTTCAAACATACTAACCACTTCATCAACTCTATCCAAAACAGAGAATACTAAACATGCACAGCTATCAAGAACTTGCCCTTTCACCTCTAACGAGCTACTCAACGGGTTCATGGAGGTTACGATTGCACCGATACACAATGCACCGAATATAATAACAGGGAAGAAACTGAATTCGGGAGCAAAATCAAGATTACGTGAACTTGCGTCTCACACCCAACGAGTGTAGACCTGAAGCCATGAATCTCACCCAAGAACAGAGCTTTGAGTAAGAGAGCGTGATCCCAGATGAAGAATCGATGAGTTCATGAGTGTCATATTTTTTCGAGAGAATGTATGAAACTTTATCCAGAAAAGAATCGGACGTGGAGTTCATGAGTGTCATATCTGGAAAGATTAAAGCATATAGAATGCATGCCTACTTGCCAGTCAGTGGACTGACCCTTGTTAACATAAATGATTTTCAGGTGAAATATTTGGTTCAACCGGAGTTGCTGATGATGCTTCTGTGCCGTGATTCGTACAAGTATTTAATAAGTAAATTTGTTTAGTACATGTCGTACACGTGCTCAAAGTTATAAATATTATTTCCGCTGCATTTACTATTATTTAAATCTTTTTACCGTTGAAATTTTAAATGTCGACGTGGAGTTCAAAGTTTTAAAATCATGCGCCCTTGATTTATTTACAAGATTAATAGTTATTATTTATTTATTTAATAAAATAAAACGGGGAGTGACAATATCACTTATTAAAATATTACGTTATGAATATCATACAAAAATTAAAATGCAAATTAATTTCATAAAATATTTTATTTTATTTTTTAGATTTTAAATTAATAACATGATATTGTTATTTTTTTTAATTACTTACAAATTATTATTAATTTTTTAAAATATTGTTTTAGTTTCTAATATTGAAATAAATAAAATCATAAAAATATAATTTAAATTATTAATATGATCAATTAAAATTTTTAAATATAACAAAAAATGTATTCATTTGAAATTAATTAGTAATTTATTTGTCATTTTTCTGAAATTAAATTCTTTTTTTTTTTACTTAATAATTTGAAATGAAAAAAAAATTAATGAAAGATTTTGAATAAAATATATTTTTTTTATCAAAAGCTTAGTGTAAAATGTATTTTACTAAAGGTTTGGTGGTAAAGTGTAATTTTAATTAAAGTTTTTGAACATTGAATTTTTTTTTTTTGAACTTAATTTTAGTTAAGGGTGACTATTCGGGTTCGGGTATTCGGGTTTGTACCGAAATACCCACACCCGTTTGGATTTTTGGGTACTCGTACCAATAAATTTGGGTAAAGGGTCAGGTTATGAGATTCATTTTAAAAAATATTGGGTATTAGGGTACCCGATTACCCGTTCGGGTATACCCGAAATACCCGATTATTTATTTAAATTAAAATAATAAATATATTTATATATTAATTAAAAGTTTAAAACATTATAGTATATAATAAATGAAATTTTTATTATTTTTAATTTTTTTTCTTTGTTTTTATTTAAATTTTAAGTTTTTATTAATAATTTCGACTTGTTGATTATTTGAAAATAATTATTAAATTTGAATATAACTATTAATTTTTTGTTAATTAAAAATTTAGGGTAATTTTGGGTACCGATTACCGTACCCGATTACCCGGTCCGGGTATTGGGTACCTAATTATCTAAAGAGAGTCGAGTTATAGGATACATATTTTTGCTTTTTAGGGTACGGGTACCCGGAAAATTCGGGTGTGGGTACCCGTCCGTACCGAATAGTCACCCCTAATTTTAGTTTATTTCAATTATATCATTATTATCACATTCACTTTCTATATTCTATTTCTTAAAAGGTTAAATGGTTGTTAGTTCAGTTGGTTGAAAACTTGAATTGAAAATCGTAAGGTCCAAAGTCCGAACCTGAGACATGTGTGTGGGTATTTAAATCAGTTCCATTCATATAGTTTCAGTTCAAAAAATCAGAGCTTAATGCTTTTTATCCAAAAAAATTAAAATTGATTAACCAAATTATTATTCAATATTTCTATTATTCATTTTTATTATATATTACTTTTTTTTACAATTTTATTATTTTTTAATTTTTAATTTTTGTTTGACACTATAATATTCTTTGATTCTTATGATTTAATGTACTTTTTGTGTGTTGATAATATATACGGAGTATTTGTTTTTTAAAATAAATTGTTTTTCACTCGATGGATATGATTTTGTAGTGTTGTGTGCAAAATTGCGATCATCTTTCCTTCTATTAGATGTGCTAGTAAATGGCAATCAAAGTTGTGAAGTTGACTGTTTTTCATCCAAAAAATATTTTTTCAAATTATTGTTCTAACTGTCGTACACTCCTGAGTTTTTTTTTTTTTTTGTTTTTTTTTTTTTTTTTTTTTTTTTTTTTTTTTTTATGTTTTAGGTGGCCTGTGGCCACATACCCTATCATCGGGAAGAAAAAAATAATTTGATTGAGCTTTGAAGTTTCATACTATAAAAGTATTTGATCCCTACGTACACATTGTTTTGATCTTTGTGGTTTTATATAATTTGTTTGTGTGATTGATTTCATAAAAGAGTGATTACTAAAAAAAACAATTTATAATTAAATTGATGGGTTTAAAAATAAAAGAAATTAGTAACAAAACTGAATATATATTCATTAATTCATAAGAACAAACATTTATTTAGTTCTCAGAGCATTTCCAATGGTGTAACTCAACATAGGTAAATTAATTTGACACATCAACAATAATTTGAACCCATAAATTTATACATCAACATCCGAATGGGTTTGAGGTACAATTATCTATCTTTTTTGTATGTGGGACCCGAACATAAGACACATCTTGATGCCGGAAAAAATTATTTCTTTCTACCCAAGCTATTAGTATTATTTTATTTATTATTTTAATTTATTTTATTAGGGTTTTAGTACTATTTATATGTTTTCTTTTCATTAAGTTAATGAGTTATTTTGATAAGAAATAAAAAGGTTCATCTGTTGAGGTTTTTATCAGATTTCGATATTCTTCGGAATCAACGAAAGTTTGATGTTTTAATTCTCGGGTATTCTCAGAATCAACGAGTTTTAATTGTTTGTTTATTGCTTCCCTGCGTCAGTTGGTATCAGAGCCGAACGATGTCTCCCCGTTCCCGGCCTGCTCGCGAATCTGCCGTTGAGGCCGCAGCCCGTCGCCGCCTTAAGCCGCCAAATAGCAGCCCTCGCCGACGATCTCGAGGAGCTCCGCCTTACTGTTTCCAACAAGCTATCATCACCTCCACGCCGACTGATCACCGCGCTTGAGCGCACCCTTGTTGATGAACTCGATCCAAATGATGATTCGGAAGACGAATCGGCCTCAATATAGGATGACGAACCGATATGGGATGCCGAGCCAATCTGGGACACCGAGCCTACCGAGCACGCCGAGCCAATCTGGGATGTCGAGCCTGCCGAGCCCGTCGAGCCGATCTGGGACGTCGAGCCCGTCGAGCTGATCTGGGACGCTAAGCCCGTTGAGCCGGTTTGGGACGCCGAGCCACTTTATCAATCCACTACCCATGAGCCGACTCTTCCTGTTGTCGCTACCCCTGCGTTGCTTCCAGTCGCTGCCCTGGCGTTGAATTTTGATGCCGTTGCCCGTGCACCACATCACCATGTTGTTGCCTTTACGCTGCTTTCTAAAGTTGTTGCCCCTGCGCCGATTCTTCCGGTCACTACTCATGCGCCGCCTCAACAAGTCGATGCCCCTGCGTCAAGTCAATGTGTCAATGTCTATGCGTTGCGCCGACGATTGGTGTTTGATCCCAGCATCTTCGTGCTCGATTTTCAGGTTCGCGGTCGAATCTTCTCCTAGAGGGGGAGATTGATGCAGATACGGAAAATATTGTTTCTTTCTGCCCAATCTACTAGTATTATTTTATTTATTATTTTAATTTATTTTATTAGGGTTTTAGTACTATTTATATGTTTTCTTTTCATTAAGTTAATGAGTTGTTTTGATATGAAATAAAAAGGTTCATCTGTTGAGGTTTTTATCAGATTTCGGTATTCTTCGGAATCAACGAAAGTTTGATGTTTTAATTCTCGTGTATTCTCAGAATCAACGAGTTTTAATTGTTTGTTTATTGCTTCCCTGCGTCACATCTTTAATTTGTACCTAGTATCAACAATTTGATACTCACTTTTCTCTCTCCACAATTGTACTTAGAGCATTCCCAATGGTAGGTACAATTCCTACATGACATGGAATTATACCTAGGTAAACTATTGGGGAGGTAGGTACAATTTAGAGAGAGAAATTTTGAGTATCAAATATTTGATACTAAGTACAAATTGGATTGTGTCATACATTATGCGTCTCACAAGCATAAAGAAGAAAAATTGTACCTCAACACATTGGGATATTGAGGTACAAATCAATGGGTATAATTTTTTGTTGATGTGTCATATGACATGTCATCAAATTGTACCTATGTTTAGGTATAGCATTGAAGATGCTCTTAATCTCTCAATAGTTTATACCTAGGTACAATTCCATGCCACATAGGAATTGTACCTACCATTGAGGATGCTCTCGGATCATTCATTATTTTTTATTTCAAATAAATTCCATCAAAATATTCAATTCAACACCACCAGAAAAACATTCAACGACATTTTAGTGGAGATTCAAGCGGTGATACGAGGCAGTGAAGAGCAAATATTTTCCCAGAAAAGAGTCCACATTTTATCACTTTCCAAAAAACCAAAAATTTCACCCGAGGTGATAGCAACTTTGAGGTATAAGGAAAAATCTCTCATATTAAAAACCGGTGAAACGGACCGAAGTATATTGATAGACATTTAACTTGTCCTTCGTCACAATCACAAGAATGCATGCCGTGTTTCGTCGAAACATATTTGAAGAGTTAGCACCGCACAAGAGATTTTAATTCGTAAGTGCAAGGTGAACACTTAAGGCACTCCAATCAGGAACTAGCATTACTTCAATCAGAGGGGAGCCGGGGGAACCGGCGTCCTCCAGACGAGTTTAGCTTAAATGAAATGCAACAGACACTCATTACAGCAGTTAGAGGGGAGCAAGGTTCACTTGCGTCCTCCAAAGTGTGATGGGAGAGTGTCTTAAGGTTCAGCGTCCATGTACAACCTTTCGAAGAGGGGAGCCGGGGTAACCGGCGTCCTCCGTTACTTGGCTTTATGGATCTATGCAAATGAAGCGAGGAGTTATAAGCCATGTTCACATGTCTGCTCTCAGAGGAATGAATACTCTTGGGTCCGAAGACTAAAGCGGCCTCGAATCCATGTTCAACTAATTAGACTAGTCCACGACGATTCCGAGTGCATATTCAGAAGTAAAGAAAATAATCTTTCAGACTTCAAAAATTTTCGTGAACTCTTAAAGAGAACACATGCAGAGAGAATTTCTTAGAGTTTGAAATCTCTCAAAGTCAAGAGGTTTGGTAAAGATGTCAGCGAGCTGTTTTTCTGTTGAAATATGCTGTAGACTGACTATATCACGATCAACCAAATCTCTAATGAAATGATGTCGAATGTCGATGTGTTTAGTTCGAGAATGCTGGACAGGATTTTCGCTGATTTTGATAGCACTCTGATTATCACAAAACAGCACCAAGGGAGCACTCTCGACGAGATAGTCATCCAACATTTGCTTGAGCCAAAGTAATTGAGTGCAGCAACTCCCAGCAGCGACATACTCAGATTCCGCCGTTGAGAGTGCGATACAATTTTGTTTGCGGCTATGCCAAGAGACGATGTTATTTCCAAGAAAGCAACAACATCCCGAAGTGCTCTTTCTCTCATCCGTGTCACTTGCCCAATCTGCGTCAGAGAATCCGACAAGATTTGAGGAGGTGTCGCCCGTATACCAGATGCCTAGATCCGAAGTCCCGGAAATGTATCGGAGAATCCGTTTAACAGCTCGGAGATGATCTTCTTTGGGATCTGCTTGGTACCTAGCACACATGCAAACACTAAACATTATGTCAGGACGAGTAGCCGTTAGATAGAGTAAACTTCCAATCATGGAACGATAAAGAGTTTGATCAACGCTCCGACTCGTAGTTGATTTAGATAGGCGTTCAGTGGTTGCCATAGGAGTCTTGGCAGGCTTAGCATGATGCATCTCAAATTTCTCGACCATATTTTTCGCATATTTGCTTTGAGAGACGAAGATCCCATCAGGTCGCTGAGAGATTTGAAGTCCAAGGAATTGATGCAATTCTCCTTCAAGACTCATTTGGAAGGTGGAAGACATAGATTTTGTGAAGGCTTTCACAAGCTTAGAGCAAGTAGCTCCAAATACAATGTCGTCGACGTAAATTTGGGCAACAATCATATGCTTGCCCTCCCGTTTGATGAAGAGAGTCTTGTCGACGGAGCCACGCAGAAAACCAAACTTCAAGAGATATTCCGTTAGACATCCATACCAAGCACGTGGGGCTTGCTTTAATCCATAAAGAGCTTTATGAAGCTTGTAGACATGATTTGGCTTAGAAGGATCTTCGAACCCTTTAGGCTGGGCGACAAACACTTCTTCCTCCAATACTCCATTCAAGAAGGCAGCTTTGACATCCATTTGTCGAAGTTTGATGCCAAGATGGCATGCTATCGCAATTAAGAGCCTTATGGATTCAATTCGAGCTACAGGAGCAAAGGTTTCATCAAAATCAATGCCTTCGACTTGGGCATATCCTTGAGCAACGAGGCGAGCTTTGTTTCTCACCACTTGGTTATACTCATCAGTCTTGTTTTTGAAGATCCATTTAGTTCCAACAACATTTATGTTTGAAGTTCGAGGAACTAAGGACCACACATTATTCCTTGTGAATTCATTCAACTCCTCCTGCATAGCCATGATCCAAAAATCATCTTTCATAGCTTCCTTGTAGTTTTTCCGCTCATTCTCAGAGAGAAAGCAAGAAATGCCGATTTCATGGCAAATAGCAGAGGTACAAATATTGTAAAGTTCATCTTGAGGATTTGACGTTTTCTTGGAGCGAGTAGTTCGCTCATTTAGATTTCCAATCATTTGTGTTTGAGGATGTCGTTTCTGAATGTATCCAGGAGCTTCTCTTGGAGCATCTGCCGGATTTTCAACAGGTGTAACTTCTTCATCCTCAGAGGAAGAGTCATTATGTGAGTTTCTGGGTTCTCCTTCTTCATGGCAAGTATTTGGAGTTGAGGTTTCTGAGGTTTCATTAGTAGGAGAATTTCCAAGAGTTTGAAATTCCAAGATTCCTTCCTTAACCCAATCTTCTTCTTCTTGTTTACCGAGATAGTCTTGCTCATCGAAGTTGATATTCACGGTTTCCATCACTTTCCTTGTTCGAAGATTATAAGCTCTATAAGCATGACTATTTTGACTATAACCCACAAAAATTCCTCGATCAGCTTTTTCCTAAAACTTCTTCAGAGGATCCCGATCCTTCAAGATATAACAAGTGCATCCAAAGATTCTGAAGTGTCCAACTGATGGCTTCTTTCCATTAATAAGTTCATAGGCAGTTGCCGTGGTTCCAGATCTTATACTTATACGATTCAAGATATATCCAGCAGTGGATACAGCTTCTGCCCAAAAACTCCTCGCAAGATTCTTAGAGATTAGCATAACTCGAGCCATTTCTTGGAGAGTACGATTCTTTCTTTCAGCTATCCCATTTTGTTGAGGCGTCTTGGGAGCTGAGTATTCATGATGAATTCCTTTGAGAAGACAAAACTCATTGAAGTTGGAGTTTTCGAATTCTGTGCCATGATCACTCCTGATCCTCTTGACCTTGGCTTCATGATTCGTGCGAATCCATTTTACAATGCCTTTGAAGGCATTGAAGGTTTCATCCTTAGAGGCAAGAAATCTCGTCCAAGTATATCGAGAAAAATCATCAACCACCACGAGGACATATTCTTTCTTGGCTAGACTCTTCACTTCCATAGGACCCATCAGATCCATGTGAAGAAGTTCAAATGGAGCAGAAGTGCTCATCAAACTTGGGAGAGGTGGATGTGAAGATCTCGTGAGTTTTCCCTTTTGGCAATTTCCACAAACTCGTTTCTCAATCTTGGGGAGTTGAGAGATTCCTCGAACTATCTCCCCCTTAGCAAGTTTACTCAGGTTTCTCGAACTTGTGTGGCCAAGACGTTGATGCCAAAGATCAACTTCATCAGAGACGGTTACCGAGAAACAACTATATTCCGTTGTGTAACAATTATTTTTGGCTCTTGGACCTTCCATTATGCACTTTACTTCATTGTTGTAAACTTTGCAAGAATCCTTGTCGAAACTAACATTCAGCCCTTCATCGCACAGCTGGCTGATACTTATTAAATTTGCAACAAGACCTTTGACGTGGACAACATTCTTGATCGGAGGCAGTCCCTTGATGTGAAGAGTTCCCTTTCCTTTGACGACTCCTTTAGCTCCCCCTCCAAATACCACGGGGGCACCAGTCATGGGTTCGTATTCTTTCAAGAATTTCTTTGTTCCAGTCATGTGTCGGGAACACCCACTATCAAAATACCAAATACCTTTGGATCCTTTCTCAAAGGCATTTAACGCAACATTGCAGAAAATAAGTTCTCTAGGTTTCCACCCATTTGAGGAGGTAGAATCGAGTTTTGCTTCACTCCTTTGTTTCATAGCCCATTTCTTCTTACCATCGAAATTCTGAAAATTTCTCAAATTCAAAGATTTAGCGTTTTTCGGATCTCTCAGAGGTAAGGAGTTTTTCTCTGAGAATTTTTCTCTAAGAGATTTTCCTTGAGAATTTTGTCTTGAGAAATTTTCTTTGAAGGCTTGAATAGGATCCACCTTCTTGACTTTCTTAGCTGAGCCATTCTTGTTTTTCTCAGTCACAAGTCCACGATTCACATCATTCTTCAATCTGTAGCAAAACGGTCTAATGTGTCCAGGTTGGTTGCAGTAGTGGCACACATACTTCCTTTCTCTTCGAGATCCTTGTCTTGCAGGAGCTCTACTCCTGACAGATTTTGAGTGAGAGAAATTTTCATCAGATTTCAAGGTTTTGGTTTTGCTCAGTTTCTTCAGAAGAGTTGCTTCATATGGTAGAATCCCTCGAGGATGTTTCACAATAAACTTAGGAAATTGGTAAGTTTGAGATTTGGAGTGGTTAGTTGATTTTGAGTTTTGAGGATCAACATCAGGAGACATCACCACCTTCTTCCCTTCGGCGATCTCCTTTCTCTTAGACAATTCAGATTCATTCAAGATTTCTTTCTCTTCAACCTCTTGAGGATTATCAGAAGCTTTGATGAACTTTGCTTCCTTCTTTTCATGTGTAGCATATATGGATTCAAACACCTTTTGGAACCCAAGTCCATACCGCTTTGGATTCATGTAGGAGGCGGCGTTGTCAAACACCGAAGAATTTGTATTCATTTTCTTCAAGAGTTCATCAGTCATTTGAAGTTTCTCTTTCAGCACATAACATTCCTTGACACTCATTGCAAGATCAGTTTGAGTCTTTATCAACGAAGATTTTAGCTCATCGTTCTCAGCATCTGAGTTCTTGAAGAGAGTTTGGAGTTTCTTAACTTCAGTTGTTTCCCTTTTCAGAGAGGTTTTATGTTTCGAGTTTTCATAACTCGTTTTCTCGACAGCTTCTCTTAGCTCAACCACTTCCTTGAAGTACTTGTGTTTTTCTTCGAAGAGATCATCAAATTTGATCCTCAGAATTTTAAGAGAATTTTTCAACTTTAGATTTTCTGAGTTTGAATCCTCAAGTAGGTTACACAGCTTGACAGTTTCTTCAGAGAATTTTCGTTTTTCCTCAGAGGATATGTTGATGGATTCTTCCAAGAATTTTAGAGAGATTTTAAGTGCTCCATTCTCAATGATAGATTCATCATGTAATTTTTGGAGATTTGAGAAGTTCTCCTTCAAAGCATGTATTTCAGCAGATTCTACTTCTGTTGGAGGCACATTAGGAGTTAACTCTTTCTCTTGAAATTCGGAGTCAGATTCGCAGTCTGAGAAGATACCATCATCACACGCCTTTCTATCACTGGAAGCCATGACGAAGATATTATCAGCAGTTGCTGTATCCTTCAGAAGATCATCAATTTCAAAATCCTCATTAAAAATGACAACAAGAGCGTTGTCCTCATTTTCTTCCGAACTTTCATCCTCAGACTCATCATTCTCGGAGATCACATTTTCGTCGTCCATCACCACATAGCTGACAGGTAGCTTCTTTTTCCGATGTAAATTTGGACATTCATTTTTGATGTGTCCAAAGCCTTTGCACTCGAAGCATTGCAACTTAGATACATCCTTGCTGCCAGAGGAGTAGGGTGATATTTTGGTGCCTTTAAACTTATTGTCAGAGGATGAAGCTTGAAATCTGTTGTTAGGAGTATTCTGATAAGAGTTAGAGTTTTTCTGAAATTTTCGGAAGTTTCGAGCACGGTTCTTCCTCTTAAAATCTTGCTTCACAAGATACGTGACTACGTCAGTCAACACAGCAAGTTTATCAGGATTGTTGGAATTCATCAATCTCTCAATATCCTCAGCTTCCTCATCATCAGAGTCAATCAAATCAGCAGAGAGACTATTTTCGGAATTTTCGCTTAAGGAGTGAGATTTTTGAGCTTTCGAACTTCTGGAGCTCTTTCCTTTCTCAGAGATCTTAAGTGCAGTCATTGGTTCGTAGACAAGAGACATATCTGGGTTGCTTCGAACTTTGAGAGTTAAGTCGTAGTTTCTCAAATCAGCCATCAAGTCAGCGTAATCCCAGTTTTGGTTCTCGTCGTTGCGTGCTTCGATAGTCAACACCTTGCTTTCGAATCTAGTGCTAACACTGGATAAAACCTTCTCATAAACCATGGGAGCAGGAAAGATTTCTCCCAGTTCAAATGCCTCATTGACATATCTCATGATCTTGTCCAAGTAGTCATTTATGTCTTCATCTTCTCTCATGCGGAGTTGATGAAATTGAGCAGTGATAGTTCGGATTTTTGAGCGCTTAACAGCATGACTTCCCTCACATGTTCTTTGTAGAGTCTCCCAAGCGTCTTTGGCAGAGGTGCAATTTTTAACCAACTGATACATGCTGAGATCCAGCCATTCACAAATAAGTAGGAGAGCTTTGCTGTTAGCCGTAGACAAGTCATGCTCCTCTCTCGTCCAACTACGTTCTGGTTTCGGAATTCTTACACCATCGGCATCTTCAGTATATGGGCGTTCCCATCCTTCTAACACTGCCATCCAAGACCTAGAGTCAAACCCCTTAATTCTAGCAGAGACTTTGGCCTTCCAGTTAGAGTAGTTCTGATGAGTAAGCATAATCGGTTTCTGGACAAACATTTGAGACTCCATTGCAGCGGAAAATATGAAGTCGAGATTCGGATCACGTCGTATACGTATGACGTCCCGCTCTGATACCAATTGAAATTACGTCCTCGACGTAAGATACCAACTTTTCGCAAAGTCGGCGTAAAAAGCGTGAAACCTTCGAAGAGTCGAGCCACTCAGCGTTTCACTCAATACTGGGCGCCTAAGATTCAGGCGCCTAGAGGAGGCGCGAGAATCAGTACTTGGCGCCTAAGAGAAAAGCGCTGAGTTTCACGTTCCTGGGCGCATGGTGCAACACACTCTGAGGAAGAACCAAGTCTCTTAGAGAATCAACCTCTCAGAGGAAAGTGTACAAATTCACAATCTTGTAGTCTTGAATAGCAAGTAGATAGGAGACAAGATATATGTAATAAGTTTCATTTCATTTGGAATCAAACAAAACTATTACAAGGAGAGAACGGTAGATAAAATGATCAAAGGATGCAGACCAAGTGACACATCACTCTAGCACTCCAAGGATCCACCGCTTAACACTTAGAGCTAAATCTCATAACTCTAATACAAGGCGCTCAGCGAAAACAAACTACACGAAAACTCTCTCAAGGAATGCGCAACAAGCGACAATCCTAAAACTCCTAAAATACTCTAAGTAAAAACTCGATTTCAAAAGTAAGGGTGTGAGAAGTGATTTTCCAAATCAGGTTCGAGGGTATTTATAGGAGTGTCGCACGTGAGAACGCCGGAGGAAAGTGATCCTCATTGGTTACACGTTCGGCTGACGTCAAACGGAAATTCTTGACGTCACACTTCCAGAACCATCTTCGAATCTTGAATCTTCGAACCTTGAAACTTCGAATCTTCGAATCTTGAATCTGGGCGCGCTTCAACGGATACACAGCTCCAAAGCTCGTCTACGCTTCACCTTCAATTTAACATGAAAATATTCCAAGTGTTGAAGTTTGGGCGTGTCGTCATCTTCATTGCATTTGATGATTGTTGATATAGCGCGACTTCAATCCATGCGCTTAATCCTTCAAGCGCATGGCATGCACCTGATGCACTGCTGAGGCGCCTCGCGCATGCTTCTTCGAGAGACAGGGGTTGTGCGCCTGATACTTCGAGGTTTGAGCCAAGCGCCTGATGTGCATCCGTCTGATGCGCATTCGCTTGATGCATCCAAGCGCTTGCATCTTCATAAATGGGGTTAGGCGCCTGATGCATGACGTCAATGCGCCAAGCACATCGATCTTCAAGGGTTGGCCAAAAACGTCTGATGTTGTATGCAATGCGCCCCGCGCATGGATCTTCCAGGTCCAGGCAAAGGCGCCTGATGCCTCTGTCCTCAGCACCTGATGCATGCGCCTGGTCCCATGCGCTTAGCGCCTGCAGTGCGTTAAAGGTCACTCGTCCAAGGATCAATACTTCAATCTTCAAATCCTTTGAGATGTTGCTTTAAACCCTGCAAAATAGAACATCAAGGAAAAACACAAAGTTGTAGCCAAAACATACATTCACACGCGTGCCACGAAAATGTAATCATACAAGTATAAAAAAAGGAAAATGATTAGTATCCTTAATATGGATATTCAGAATCTTTATATATTATATTTAAATACTTTTCTACCCTTAAGTAATTTAAAGTTTTATATATATATTTTAAATAAAGTTCAATAGCATATAAGAGAAAAAATAACTGTACAAAACTGCGCATAGGGAAGGATTCTACTGCTCACATAAGCTAACAGACTAGCTCTCCGAACTACCAAACGCAACACATAACACTAAATATACAAAGTGAACAACTACCAAGATATATGACACTCTCATCAGTGCCCGCTGAAGAGAATCTGGGAGTCGTAACGAGATGATGGAAAGAGCCAAAGTACCCACCATCTCAGACGACACCGAGCGAACCCCTCCCGTATACGCGTGTTCCTCTCCTGCCATATAAAGTATATCAAAGCAGCAAGAAGACCGCGATAAGCGAAAGAGACTCAGTGCTTCCCCCGCCATCGACCATCAGCTTGTACAACAACACTCCCCCAGCCACCACATGGCCACCGAAATCCAAAGACCGCGATAAGTGCAAGAGACTCAGTGCTTCCCCCGCCATCGACCATCAGCTCGTACAACAGCACTCCCCCATCCACCACGTGGCCACCGAAATCCAACCTAACCATCAAGTCTCCTCTAGCAGTCCTGTGAGAAAAGCACTCACAGAAAAATGAGAGTGCCTCTCAACACTCTCCCCGCCACACAGGATACAGGAATCATCCGCCCGACCAATATTATAACGAGTCGGCAACCGACGTCTGGTCTGATAGCAAACCATAAAATAAAGCAATGACGTGGAATACGCCCAGCAAACCATAAAAAAATGGAATACGCCCCGACCTGGTAAGTAGGGCTGCCCACGACATCCTAGGCCCCTCAGGGTGGAATAGGGAAAAGGCCGAGGCAGCCGTGTAAACCCCGTAACTATGCAGTTTCCACCTCACTGTATCCCTCCCTTCAGTTGTCTCCGGCAAATGGCACAATGACATGGAACTCCTCCTGAAAGTCCTCCGGCTACTACTCCTCCTAAAAGTCCTCCGACCACTGCCACTCTCCATCAACGATAACAATACTCAATAACGCGGGAGGCAGCCGGTAGTCCTTAGGTCCCGTCAAACACATCTCTCCCAGGATATGCCACGTGTCTCGCCAAAGATAAACTGCGACCCTACCCAATCTGCAGCTGGAAGGCCGGTAGAACATCAGGACGTAGCTTAAGGAGTTGTCGCCAACTCCAAGAGCACGCCATAGGCAACTTAGCACTCCAAAAGGAAGGCCCCCGTAGTCGATTCTCCCGAATCTAACTGACCTAAACAGACTCCGAGTCTTGACTCAAAATCTCCCAAATATGTCTGGTCATAAGGTCAAGATTCTCGACACTGAGATCCCGGATGCCGAGCCCTCCCTCACTGGATGGACGACACACATTTGCCCACCGAACCTTGGCATACCCTTGGGTGCCCGTTCCATACCATAAAAATCTCCTCATCCTCTTCTCTATCTCCTAAATAACCCCCTAAGGTAGACTGAATATAGTAGCCCAATAGACATGTAGGGTACTGGGTACATAACGGATAAGCTGAGGCGACCCGCATAGAGGGAACGAAACTCCAAGAACCTAGCCTCGCATCAATCTTTTGAATCAAGGGTGCACAGTCCCGCACTCTCAACTGGGAAGAAATCAAAGGAACACCTAAATATTTCACTGGCAGGGTACTAATAGGAAAATCGAAAAACCGCTGAAGCATCGGGTCTCCAAAATCCCATGCAAAACCTCCATCACCAAGCAAAGAGAAAAGGTGACATCGGATATCCTGGACTCAATCCCCGTGTGTCTCTAAAATATGCCTCGGCTGAACCATTAATGTTCACCGAGTAATCCATACTAGTAAGACAGTCCTGTTGGGGATCGTGCATGTATACGCAGCGAAAAACAAAATTTTTATGAAAAACCGTTTTGTAAACATTTTACATTATATTGTATTTTATTTATTGAAAACTATATATTCAATATTACATGCATTAATTGATTTAATTCAAATCCAATTAGAATAAATAATCCACCATTTAATTTAATTATCAAATAATTAAATATTTAATTATGCATCCCATATTACATAAATTAAATCTAGCGCAATTAAATTTATCAAATAAATTAATTACTTGTAGCGCAATTATATTTATCATATAAATTAATTACACTTATACAATTAATTATGAAAACACGTAATTAATTTGCGTCAAATTGACAATTAAAATAATTATATTATTTAATTTTAATCTATACAATTAAATTAATCAAATTAATTACACGTATATAATTAAGGGTTAATTGCATTTAAAATATCAACCTTTATCTTAGTTGAAAAAAAAACCAAACTTTTTTAAGTTTGCAATAAAAGACATGACTTTTAACATTTTTTATGATGTGGCTAAATTTAAATAAAATGGTATACTACAAGATAATTATGCGTAATATATTAATTTAAAATAATTACACATCATTCAATTAAAAATTTATAAAAACTATTTTTCAAAAATAGATGCACAGGGAGAATGAAAAAGATTTTATTTTTTATAAATAATGTGATTCAAGGTCGGAGGTGGAAGCTTGAAAACGGTGTTGTTCACCGACGATTTTTGCGAGGGCTAATTATGGCGAAAGGGTATACGGTCCATGTTTTCTTAGAGGTGAACGATAATGGAAAAAGATTTTTGGCAATGGTAGAACTAATTTGGTGAGCGACTTTTGCTGACGGTGATGAGTTGAGTCGAGACGGTGGTTCATTCTGGATAGGGCAGCAGCTTGCACATACGGCCGAAGGCTCTGGGTCGACGATGAAACTAAATGTAATGTATCACTTGGTTCCTTGAAGCTGGGTTGTGTTGTCCAACTTTGAGTGGGAGAGCGGCTGAGGCTCTATAAAATCGAGAGCCACAAGCGACATTTCGTAGGCTCGAAAGGTGCTCGAGACTATAAAAATGATTTTTTTATATATCACTAATCAGTTAATGTGTAATTAATTTTAATAAATATATTATACGTTAAATATTTTGTATTATAATAATATTTTTATTAAAATTTAGCTTAATCATTCAATTAGGAAAAAATGTTAAAAAGTCATGTCTTTTATTGCAAACTTAAAAAAGTTTGGTTTTTTTTGCAACTAACATAAAGATTGGTATTTTTAATGCAATTAACCTTATAATTAATTACTAAACATGTTCACATAATCAGTTTGCGACAATTAAGATAATCATATTATTTAATTCGAATCAATTTGAATTTAATTGACATTTAAATGAATCACAATTAATTTTTCTTTATCAATTAAAAATCCAATTACATAGCGCAAACATTAACAGTACATAGCGCAAACATTTAACGCAAACAATTAAATTTAGATTTAATTGTAAGTATTCGTCGGACGAAACGAGGTTCGTCGGAAGTCGCGCAGATGCGACGCGGGGACGGCACGGGTCGTGTGCGCGGAGAGCCGGGCGAGTGGCGGGGCTCTCGGCTAGACTCGTGTGTCACGGCTGGAGCGCACGGGCGCGACTCGGGCTGTGCTCCGCCGTTCCTTCGGCGTCTCTTGTCTAATCAGGTTTCACCTCGTATAGGTAATACAACTTACGTATTGCACTAGAAATACGTAAGGGAGAATACGACGGAAAAGACAAGCCGAAAAAATGGTGCCGGAATCTGATTCCGGCGAGGGGAGGCGGCTGCCGACGGCGACACTAGGCGGCGGCGGGCGGCGGCTCCGGTTGTCGGCGGTCCTCCAAGGGAGGCGACCGAGGGGGCGGACGAGAGGGAGAGAGGAGAGGAGAGAAAGTGAGGCTAGGGTTTTGAGCTCTTCACTTGGTGTGTTAATTCTCATGCCTATGGAGCTCTTTTTATAGGTGAAGAAAAGAGCTTGTTGGGCTCAAACCCTAATGGATCAGATCCATTAACCCTAGCTGACCCAATTCACTAGTCGTCATCACGTTTCTTCAAAATTGACAATCAATTTGATCTTCGAAAAATATAACAATTATATTTTCGTTCTCGTTTTAATTTTCTCATCAATATGAGATGATAATAAAAATTTCCAATTTCACAAAATCGGAAAGCCCATTTCAGGAGTACTGCTAAATCGGGAAATTTCCCAAAATAGAAAGTGTACACCACCGTGTCTGTTTTCTTTAGTTCAGTATTATTTCCAACTCATAATCACAATTATGAATCTCAGATTCAATCACATTGACCTCCGACTATATGTACTTAATTAATAGTTAATTAATACATGATCGTATTCAAGGATCGGTTTACACGAGAATGTGACCCTCAATGGTTCAGGTGTATAACTAGCCGTGGGCTCACAACATATTGTGATTCGAACAACATATTGTTCTTATTTCAACTACTCCCAAGAGTTTTAGATTAATAATCATATTATTTAATCTCCGAACAAGTCGGTGCCCAACGAATCAGTGACGAGCGTCTAGCAGTCACGCTTCACTAATTCCCTAGATACAAATGAAGTGCCTGCAAGAACCTTTTAATATAGTTAGCGTACAATACAATCCCTCCGATACATATGTCCCGATCAAACTAGAGATATTGGTCAATCGAGATCTCTTGTTGAGTTTGATAACTGTGCGTACGTTTTAGGTTTCGTAAAATCCAGTCGTGATTGATTCAGAGAAACACATTTCTCTAATCACCTCACTATTCAACTCTGGCCAGAGCTTCCGGGACTACGAACCATCAGAACACACAGGACATCCATGATCTATATCAAGCGATCAAATCCCCTACTACCATGCACAGACTTCACATCAGATTTCGAACTGCACGAACATTGTCTCCTTTTTCGACTTACTCCCTTTCCAGGGAATCAGAGACATGTCACGATACAGCTAGTCCTCTGATGAAGTCACGGTGATGTCTGGGTCTTAAGGATTAATTGTGTACAACTATATTATGGAATTCTCTACTCGATCAGTGATAACCACTTAGAGATTGCAGGGAGCGGGGGTTCAGTGAACTCATCAACAGTGAACACCCACTCAAGTATGTCGATGTCCCAACACCGAGGCTCGAGATTAGCCCACATACACTAAGTGCTAGTCTCAAGGGGGAAAGGCCGGGTATCCTTGTTATTGGCGTAACCCATCGACTAGGAACTGAGTTTGACCAGTTATGTTGCGTTAACAGAATTATCTCTCGGTTTCCACAAAACCGAATTCATATAACATGTGTAACTGTACAGGACTATATCTATGATTCAACATTGGGAGTAGATATAGTATATGCCATTAATATAGGTTTCATTAATTAACGAAATAAACCGTTATATAACGGAATACGGTTAACCGCTCGGCCAACCGTTGGCTCGCCGATCACCTATTCCAACAACTCCATGATCCCACCAATTAACATATGAGGGAATCCCATCATCTCCAACATTTCCCGCACAAAACACCACTTTACCGTGCGTTTCATAGGCCTTCACAAGGTCCACTTTCAGCACACACCTAGATGGAAGACTCCTTTGTCCGTATCCCTGCAGAATCGTCTGCGCCATGAGAATATTATCCCCAATGCGTCTGCAAGGGACGAAGTACGTCTTTTATCTATCCATTTAGAACGCCATATTATCACTCATACGATTAGAAATAATCTCCGCAATCACCTTGTACAACACATTGCAGCACGAGATGGGGCGAAAGTTCTTAGGGTGTTTCGGGGTAGCAACCTTCGGAATAAATGATATAATCTTAGAGTTGACCTCTCTAACAAGCCTTCTGATATGGAAAAAATATGAGATAGCCGTGAGGCATTCAAATTTAATCACCAGCAACTCTTGTTTAAAGAAGGCTGAAGAGTAGCCATCAGGACCTAAAGCTCTGTCATCAACGAACATTTTGTGCAGAAATGTCTTTGACACAGCAGAGTGAGGAAGCTAATCATTTTTTTAAAGTTCATGTTAGTCTCGAGACGGGGTTGCGAAATTTTCAAAGAAAGTTTGAGTTTGCTCAAGAAGTAAGGGCAGAGGAGGAAAAACATCAGAATTTTATTTCTAAGGAAAGACCTCATAGCTATGATAACACAACTCTTGGTGAGGTAGTATTTAGTGCTAGATACACTAATAATAAGTTTAAAGAATTACAAGATCAGATCTCATTACTCAAGCATACTAATGTTATTGTTATCTCAAGGATTGGACCGTACATTAAATTTCAAGTCGATGCGAAAATAGTTGTGATGCCGCAGTCAACGGCCTGACCACAGAATGAGTCGAGGTGCCCAGTAGCCCTTTAAAAAAGGAAACTATCGTGCTACTAATCTGCGAAGAATCGTGAACTTTATTTCCTGCTTCCGTCTCGACCTGAAAAAGAAAGAAGTACACTGATCTCTATCCTGTAGCCAAGACGTCTTCACCCTCTGACGTAAATAAATTTGCTCCATCTCAACTTCTCGGGCATACACTAGACGACATATACCATCCATCACAAATAACGACTCAAATTTAGGGTCCGAACTTAGACACGACATGACCAAGAGCACAAACTCCCTAGCTCTGGTCACATTCAGCCCCCGAGAGCTAGGGAGTTTGTGCTCTCGGTCATGTCGTGTCTGAGTTCGGACCCTCAATTTGTGTCGTTACTTATGCTGGATAGAATTTGTCGTCTAGTGTATGCCCGAGCAATTGAGATGGAGCAAATTTATTTACGCCAATAGGCGAAGACGTCCTGGCTACGGGATGGAGATCAGTGTATATCTTTCTTTTTCAGGAGTATAGCGGTCCAACGGGCTCGGTCGCGTATTCTCTAGGTCGAGACGGCAGCAGGAGATATATAGTTCACGATTCTTCGCAGATCAGTAGCACGATAGTTTCCTTCTTTGAGGGGCTACTGGGAACCTCGAGTCATCCTGTGGTCCTGCACAACTATCTTCTAATCGACTTGAAATTTAATCTACGATCCAATCCTTGAGATAACAACATTAGTATGCTTGAGTAATGAGACCTGCTCTTGTAATTCTTTAAACTTATTATAAGTGTACCTCGCACTAAATACTACCTCAGCAAAAATTGTGTTATCATAGCTAGGAGGCCTTTCCTTATAAAGAAAATTCTGATGTTTTTCCTCTTCTACCCTTGTTTCTTAGAAATCTCAAACCGTATTAGAAAATTTCGCAACACCGTCTCGAGGCTAACATGCACTTTAAAGAAAACAATTAGCTTGCTCACTTCGCTGCATCGAAGACATTCTTGCACAAAATGTTCGATGATGAAAGAGCTCCGGGTCCTGAAGGCTACGCTTCAGCCTTCTTTAAACAAGCGTGGCCGATGATTAAATCTGAATGCCTCACGGCTATCTCAAATTTTTTCCGTGCTAGGAAGCTTTTCAGAGAGGTCAACTCTACGATTTTTTCGTCCCATCTCGTGCTGCAATATGCTGTACAAGGTGATCGTCCCATCTCATGCTGCAATGTGCTGTACAAGGTGATTGCGAAGATTATTTCTAATCGTATGAGTGATAATATGGCGTTCTAAATGGATAGATCAAATACGGACTTCCTCCCTTGCAGACGCATTGGGGATAATATTCTCCTAGCGCAGGAGATTCTGCAGGGATACGAACAAAGGAGACTTCCAGCTAGGTGTGTGCTGAAAGTGGATCTTATGAAGGCCTATGTCACGATAAAGTGGTGTTTTGTGCGGCCAATATTGGAGATGATAGGATTCCCTCAAGTGTTCATTGGTTGGATCATGAAGTGTCTAAATACTACAGCTAAGCCGGTGAACATAAATGGTTCAGCCGAGGGATATTTTAGAGGCGCTTGAGGATTGAGACATGGGGACCCGATGTCACATTTTCTCTTTGTCATGGCGATGGGAGATTTTGCATGGGATTCTGGAGAGGCACATTCAGGCATAGCCGAGTTTTCTTAGGAGATGTGAGGGTACTCGGACCTATATGCTGAGCTTTGAAGATGATCTACTCCTAGTATGCCATGCTGATCCGGTCTCTATTGGTACTCTTATGCGGGGTTCAACTTTTCTCTTTATACTCAACATCTACCTTTTGGTACATGCACGGGAGGATGAGTCGGTGCTTCAGTAAGTTTCAGTTTTCCTATTGGTACCCTGCCAGTGAGATATTTAGGTGTGTCTTTGATTTCTTCTCAGTTGAGAGTACGGGACTGCGCACCCTTGATTCATAAGATTGATGCGAGGCTGGGTTCTTGGACGTCTCGTTCCCTCTATGCGGGTCGCCTCAGCTTATCCGTTATGTACTTAGTACCCTACATGTCTATTGGGCTAGTATGTTCATTCTACCTCAGGGATTATTCAGGAGATAGAGAAGAGGATGAGGAGATTCTTATGTTATCTAAGGGTATGCCAAGGTCCGGTGGGAAAATGTGTGTCGTCCAGCCAGTGAGGGAGGGCCAAGCATCCGGGATCTCACTGCCGAGAATCGTGGCCTTATAACCAGACATATTTGGGCGATTATGAGTCAGGAATCGGAGTATGTTTGGGTTAGTTGGATTCGAGAGAATCAACTGTGGATGCATTTCTTTTGGAGTGCTAAGGTGCCTAGCGCGTGCTCTTGGAGTTGGCGACAACTCCTTAAATTACGTCCTGATGTTCTACCGGCCTTCCAGCTGCAGATTGAGGATGGGTCGCAGTTCTATTTTTGACGGGACCCATGGCATATCCTGGGAGAGGTGTGTATGACGGGAGCTGAGATTACTGGACTACCGACTAGGGCCATGCCACCTGTCGGTGGAGGTTTTTTGTGGCTCAACATATGAAATTCGACATGTCATCACGTCTAGTGTATAAAGTGTTTATAAAAAAAAGTAAAGAGTGTAAAACAAAGATGATAAATAATGTATTAGTATAACCAAAATAGTTTAAATCAATTGATGTTATTTTTCTTTGAGTTTATTATGATTTAACTCTGTGTTGAAAATATAAATACTTAATTGTTATTTTGAAATAAATTAGTGTATTAATGGTTTAAACAAATGCTCTAAACAAATGCAGAGAGAAAAGCTACAAAGCTAATTTACTTTTAATCAATGAAAAAGTCTTATTATTGATATTTTGGGGCACTCTTAATCAATGAAAAAGTCTTACCTAATGATAGTTTAAAAAAAGACGAGGAGTACCGTATATTACAAAATTTGACGACAGAGCATGTCATGGGGCAGATGGAATACTTGTTAAAAAAATTTGAAAGTCGTAGGCAGTTAATAAAACGCAGTGAAATGCGCTGCCTAGAGAAGACAGTGTTCTGCGGCAGAACAGCGTATGCCGCAGCACTATGCCTTGTACAGAAAACATTCATTTTTTCGTGATTTACTTAATTTAAGTATTTTAATTAGATTGATCAGATTCTTAATAAGATAAATATGTATGTGATATATGTATATAAATTGCAGCGGAATTAATTAAAAATAAATCACAAGAACGAACTCACACACACGTACGTAAAGTAAATGAACACGGAATTAATCTTTGTATGTGTATTTAAATTAAACACATACGAACAGCCTTACAGCTAGAAACTTTATTAAAGAACCGAGTCTTTACAAAAGGAATACTCCTGGATTTACAAATGATTTTTCCTAAGGCTATACACATGTATACCTCGGTGTTTATCGTATCCGAAGAGTATGAACAATCAACAACAAATGAAACCTATCTACTGTATAACACCTATTCTAATGTTACGATCATCAGCATAACAAAAGACCATTCATATAAATGAAATAGCACACGGCACGAAGAACTTCTCAAGAGAAGTCTTCGGCTCAAAAGCTTGATGATCGATCTTGGGAGAAAATGTGTTTCTGAGGTGTAAAAGTGTTGTTAAAGTGTTAAGGAAATGCAGCTGAGTCTTCCTCTATTTATAGGTGAGAGTCTGCAACTGATTTCCTAATAATGCTAGGTCAAAGGTTGGTTGAGATATTCTAGGGCAGGCTGTTTTGACCACTGCCGCAAGACTGCCTTCTGAAGTTCTTCTGGAATGCTCTGCTGCACTGCACTGCCTTCCATACTTCTCTAGACTTTAGCAATCCTTTCCCCTTACTTAGTTCATGCTTTGCTCGATCTCTTATCTCACCACCTTGTCCATGCCTTGCAGCGCTGCGGCATAAGTCTGCCTTGCTGTGCTGCGGCAAAAAGCTTCCATGATGATTGTTTTTCCAAGCACATTCCAACTAATGAATCGTGATAAATCAAATCATTAATATAACAAGGGATTACAACAGTTCAATTGTGAATAAAGAAGAAAACAAATAAATATGTTAGCATAGCAACTTCTACCTAGATCCTTTAAGGCATTGTTATGCCCAAACATATTTATCCTTACAAACTTCCCCTTTTTATCTATCTTCACAAAACCATGAGGCAACAGCGTATAAGAGCACTCCCCCTTAATGAAATCCATCTAACTTAGAAGTTCATAAGATTTTATTTTGAAACAAAACTAAGGCACAAGAACTCCCCCTTAGTTAAACAAAAAAAAGTTAAACTAAGTAAACCTTAAAGTAACACACCAATTTTTTTTTTTTTAAAAGGAAATAACTTACTAGAATTTAAATTGTTCAACCAAAACAAACTTAAAAAGCAAATTGTTAAAAAGCAAATAAAACAGAAATTGAAATTGTTCAGAGCATAAAAATGATAAATCAAAAGAAGAAATAATTTTTCTTCAGGCCATCAGGACTTTAATTCTTCATATCATCACTTCGTGCTCAGGAAAAGATCCACCATCTTCAGCATCAATATCTGCAGCAGTCTTTGCGGCAGCCTTCTCTGCTGCGGCAGCTTCCTTCTTTGCGGCATCCTCTTCTGCATTTGCTTCCTGGATATCCTCATCAATGCGCCTTTTCAATTTCCTCAGGATCGTGCTCCTTGCCGCCTTGCCCTCAGCTGCTGGTACTCCCCCTTTTTGTGAAGGAAATCCCTCTTCTTCAAGAAAGTGAGAAATTCCATCAATAATAGCTTGGGCCATTAAATCCTTCATGATGACCATATGGTGTGCAGCACATTGCTCTGCAAAAGCTTGGGCACGAGCTTGAATACTCGGCAGTGCAGAGGAGCTGGGTGCGTCAGCCTGCTTCTTTGGTGCCTTCTTTGGAGGTGGAGTTGGAGGCACTGCGGCAGCGGCATGCAGACCAGTCCATGGCAGATCATTGTTGTCACGAACATACAATTTGTAAGGATTTGGGTTAGAGGTCAGTTGATCCGCATTGTTGTATAGGAGCCCTTGTAACTTCTTCATCTCTCAGATCAATGAAGGAAATACAAGGCTTGCGGTCTGGGAAATGTTCTCTGCCTGGGACTCGATCTTTTCAAAGATAATTTCTCTTAGGTTCACTTGTCTACCTGCACCAAGATGGAACAAAACTTCCCACATTTGGGTGTGCACAAAATGCACATTGGAAGTAGGAATCCAATTGTGTCTAGCAACAGTGAACAAGAAATAATAAAAGGAAGAGAGCTCGGAGGCAGAGATGTTGTTGGCAGCATCAGGTGGCGAGTTGATCAGACGGTGAGAGATTGCGGCAGTAGTAGGATCATCAACTGCGGCAGGATACTCAATGTCTGAGCGATCCAAATAAGCATTGATGGCGGCCGGGGTGAAGTTGAAAATTCGTTCCCGGAGGTACACTTTGCCGTATCCACGGGAGCCATCATCACCAAAACACGGGCGCAGGTTTGCATAAAAATCACGTACCAAATCCTCGAAGTAGGGTGCTGCGTAGGTGACTGCCTTGATCAGCTTCATCTTCTTCAAAAATTTGTCAACTTTGTGTTTGGCACAAATTGACAGATCCACACAACGATCCGGGAGAATAGGCTTGTTGGAGAAATATTGGGGCCCAATAACTGATCGACGTTTTAACCAGAACCTCTTCGAGTAACCCTTGCCGGGTTTCATGTCAGAATTAGAGTCTTCCTTCGGGGCATCAATTTTGGGTGCCTTGCCCTTCCTTGCAGCAGGTAGGACTGCGGCATCACCACTATGAGAGCTGTCTGTTTTGGATGCGGCAGCTACACCTTTACCCTTGCGGGATTTCTTGGCATTGGTGGTCTCCAAATCAATAGGATTCTCCCTTGAGGTGGGTGGCACTCCTTTGCCTTTGGCATAGGAGTGGTTGATCTAGTTGATGGGCGGCGAGGAACGGTGTATTATTTCTTGCGTTTCCTCGAGGCAAGGTCTTGCAGCAGGGGGTCAGACTCTATGGCAGAATCTTCTGCGGCATCATGCTACTGCTGCTGGCTGGAGTGCTCGGAATCTTCATTCTCCGAGAGTTGAATTTCAGAGGCATAAGGAGTTGACTTGCGATCCTTCACATTTTTGAACTTTTTCTGTGATATGGGGTAGTTCTCATAGAGCTCAGCGTAGTTGAAGTCATCGATGTCATCTCTCCTGTTGTATGGCATCTCCTTGCCTTGTTGCTGCACCTCAGTCTCTGCCTGGGGGAAGGCAGATGATGCGGCAGTGACAGAGGGCTCGGGTGTAAACAACCCCTTGAGATCAGAGGTGTTGAAAGATCTCTAATTTTGGGCAGCCTCATATTCGAGCACGTTGTCAATTCCAGGAATAAACACCGCCGGGTGTGGAGTTTGAGAGGGCTCGGTGTTGCTAGAAATGTCCACATCTTCGGGGAGAATGATGTACAAAGGAGCAGGTTCAAGGAACACTCGTTCTTCAAGGAGTGATTCCTCTGCGGCAGGGATGTTCTCTGCGGCAGTGGCTCCTCCTGCAGGAGAGATGTTCATGGGAGAGTTCTTACCTTAACCACCATCCTCAGAGCGAGGCGGCGAGTTTTCGGTAGTCGACGGCTGCTGGGACGCATTGATTGCGGCAGCGACGACGACGATGGCCTGGAGGCGGGTGATGACCAGCAGCGCTTCTTTGGGCTGGATGTCGTCAATCGTTGCCTCGGGACGAGTCTCCCTAATGAGCTCGATCAAACGAGGGTCTTGAAAGTAGCGGGCGAATGGAAGTGGAGATGAAGCCATTGATTTCGAGTTCTTTGAAAAAAAAAATTAGGGTTCGGGAAAGATGAACAGAGCACACAGAAAAATCGACGCAAGGATTGAGGTTTTTATACTTGTGCGTTCGAAATCAAAATTAAGGTTGAAGAATTCAAAGAAACGCTACGTACTCGTCGTAGTTGATGACTTCTCAAGATACACATGGGTGCGTTTTATCACAGACAAAAGTGAGACATATGATGAAGTGTCCAAGCTCATTAGGTGGATAAAGAACAATCATGAAGCCACCGTAAAGAGAATAAGAAGTGACCATGGCACCAAGTTCGAAAACCAACGGCTTTCCCAATTTTTTGATGCGCATGGCATTGCCTAATATTCTCTGCCCCCATAACACCGCAACAAAACGGCGTGGCTGAAAGGAAGAACCGAACCCTCAAAGAAATAACTTTTGTCTGTTAGAAAACGCACCCATGTGTATCTTGAGAAGTCATCAACTACGACGAGTACGTAGCGTTTCTTTGAATTCTTCAACCCTAATTTTGATTTCGAACGCTCAAGTATAAAAACCTCAATCATTGCGTCGATTTTTCTGTGTGCTCTGTACATCTTTCCCGAACCCTAATTTTCTTTTTCAAAGAACTCGAAATCAATGGCTTCATCTCCAGTTCCATTCGCCCGCTACTTTCAATACCCTCGTTTGATCGAGCTCATCAGGGAGACTCGTCCCGAGGCAACGATTGACGACATCCAGCCCGAATAAGCGCTGCAGGTCATCACCTGCGTCCAGGCCATCGACGCCGCCTCCGCCGCCGCAATCAATGCGTCCCAGCAGCCGTCGACTACCGAAAACTCACCGCCTCACCCTAAGGATGGTGGTTCAGGTAAGAACTCTCCCATGAACATCTCACCTGCAGGAGGAGCCACTGCCGCAGAGAACATCCCTGCCGCAGAGGAATCACTCCTTGAAGAACGAGTGTTCCTTGAACCTGATCCTTTGTACATCATTCTCCCCGAAGATGTGGACATTTCTAGCAACACCGAGCCCTCTCAAACTCCACACCCGACGGTGTTTATTCCTGGAATTGACAACGTGCTCGTATATGAGGCTGCCCAAAATTAGAGATCTTTTAACACCTCTGATCTCAAGGGGTTGTTTACACCCGAGCCCTCTGTCACTGCCGTATCATCTGCCTTCCCCCAGGCAGAGACTGAGGTGCAGCAACAAGGCAAGGAGATGCCATACAACAGGAGAGATTACATCGATGACTTCAACTACGCTGAGCTCTATGAGAACTACCCCATATCACAGAAAAAGTCCAAAAATGTGAATGATCGCAATCCAACTCCTTATGCCTCTGAAATTCAACTCTCGAAGAATGAAGATTACGAGCACTCCAGCCAGCAGCATCAGCATGATGCCGCAGAAGATTCTGCCACAGAGTCTGACCCCCTGCTGCAAGACCCTGCCTTGAGGAAACGCAAGAAAGAATCCACCGTTCCTCGCCGCCCATCAACTAGATCAACCACTCCTATGCCAAAGGCAAAAGAGTGCCACCCACCTCAAGGGAGAATCCTATTGATTTGGAGACCACCAATGCCAAGAAATCTCGCAATGGTAAAGGTGTAGCTGCCGCTCTCACAGTGGTGATGCCGCAGTCCTACCTGCTGCAAGGAAGGGCAAGACACCCAAAATTGATGCCCCGAAGGAAGACTCTGATTCTGACATGAAACCCGACAAGGGTTACTCGAAGAGATTCTGGTCAGAACGTCGATCAGTTATTGGGCCTCGATATTTCTCTAACAAGCCTATTTTCCCGGATCGTTGTGTGGATCTGTCAATTTGTGTCAAACACAAAGTTGACAAATTTTTGAAGAAGATGAAGCTGATCAAGGCAGTCACCTACGCAACACCCTACTGCGATGATTTGGTACGTGATTTTTATGCAAACTTGCGCCCGTGTTTTGGTGATGATGGCTCCCGTGGCTACGGCAAAGTGTACCTCCGGGAACGAATTTTCAACTTCTCCCCGACCGCCATCAATGCTTATTTGGATCGCTCAGACATTGAGTATCCTGCCGCAATTGATGATCCTACTACTGCCGCAGTCTCTCACCGTCTGATCAACTCGCCACCTGATGCTGCCAACAAGATCTCTGCCTCCGAGCTCTCTTCCTTTTATTATTTCTTATTCACTGTTGCTAGACACAATTGGATTCCTACTTCCAATGTGCATTTTGTGCACACCCAAATGGGGGAAGTTTTGTTCCATCTTGGTGCAAGTAGACAAGTGAACCTGAGAGAAATTATCTTTGAAAAGATCGAGTCCCAGGCAGAGAACATTTCACAGACCGCAAGCCTTGTATTTCCTTCATTGACCTGGGAGATGATGAAGTTACAAGGGCTCCCATACAACAATGCGGATCAACTGACCTCTAACCCAAATCCTTACAAATTGTATGTTCGTGACAACAATGATCTGCCATGGACTGGTCTGCATGCCGCTGCCGCAGTGCCTCCCACTCCACCTCCAAAGAAGGCACCAAAGAAGCAGGCTGATGCACCCAGCTCCTCTGCATTGCCGAGTATTCAAGCTCGTACCCAAGCTTTTGCAGAGCAATGTGCTGCACACCATAAGGTCATCATGAAGGATTTCATGTTCCAAGCTATTATTGATGGAATTTCTCACTTTCTTGAAGAAGAGGGATTTCCTTCACAAAAAGGGGGAGTACCAGCAGCTGAGCGCAAGGCGGCAAGGAGCACGATCCTGAGGAAATTGAAAAGGCGCATTGATGAGGATATCCAGGAAGCAGATGCAGAAGAAGCTGCCGCAGAGAAGGAAGCTGCCGCAGCAGAGAAGGCTGCCGCAGAGACTGCTGCAGATATTGATGCTGAAGATGGTGGATCTTCTACTGAGCACGAAGTTTGATGATATGAAGAATTGAAGTCCTGATGGCCTGAAGAAAAATTATTTCTTCTTTTAATTTATCGTTCTTATGCTCTGAACAATTTCAATTTATGTTTTATTTGCTGTTGAACAATTTGTTTTTTAAGTTTGTTTTGTTTGAACAATTTCAATTCTTTTAAGTTATTTCCTTTTTAAAAAAATTGGTGTGTTACTTTAAGGCTTACTTAGTTTAACTTGTTTTTGTTTAAATAGTTAGATAGTTGTTCAAATAATTTTTGTTCTACTTAGAAGTATTAACTAAGGGGGAGTTCTTGTGCCTTAGTTGTGTTTCAAAATAAAATCTTATGAACTTCTAAGTTAGATGGATTTCATTGAGGGGGAGTGATCTTATGCGCTGCTGCCTCATGGTTTTGTGAAGATAGATAAAAAGGGGAAGTTTGTAAGGATAAATATGTTTGGGCATAACAATGCCTTAAAGGATCTAGGCAGAAGTTGCTATGCTAACATATTTATTTGTTTTCTTCTTTATTCACAATTGAATTGTTGTAATCATTTGTTATATTGGTGATTTGATTTAGCACGATTCATTAGTTGGAACGTGCTTGGAAAAACAATCAACATGGAAGTTTTTTACCGCAGCACAGCAAGGCAGACTTATGCCGCAGCACAGCAAGGCAGACTTATGCCGCAGCGCTGCAAGGCATGGACAAGGTGGTGAGATAAGAGATTGAGCAAAGCATGAACTAAGGGCAAACGATTGCTAAAGTCCAGAGAAGTATGGAAGACAGTGCAGTGCAGCAGAGCATTCCAGAAAAACTTCAGAAGGCAGTCCTGCGACAGTGGTCAAAACAGCATGCCCTAGAATATCTCAACCGACCTTTGACCTAGCATTACTAGGAAATCAGTTGGAGACTCTCACCTATAAATAGAGGAAGACTCAGCTGCATTTCCTTAACACTTTAACAACACTTTTACACCTCAGAAACACATTTCCTCCCAAGATCGATCATCAAGCTTTTGAGCCGAAGACTTCTCTTGAGAAGTTCTTCGTCCCATGTGCCATTTCATTTGTATGAATGGTATTTTGTTATGCTGATGATCGTGACCTTAGAATAGGTGTTATACAGTAGCTAGGTTTCATTTGTTGTTGATTGTTCATACTCTTCGGATACGATAAACACCGAGGTATACATGTGTATAGCCTTAGGTAAAATCATTTGTAAATCCAAAAGTATTCCTTTTGTAAAGACTCGGTTTTTTAATAAAGTTTCTAGCCGTAAGGCTGTTCGTATGTGTTTAATTTAAATACACATACAAAGATTAATTCCGTGTTCATTTACTTTACGTACGTGTTGGTGAGTTCGTTTGTGTGATTTATTTTTAATTAATTCCGCTGCAATTTATATACATATATCACATATATACTTATTTTATTAACAATCTGATCAATCTAATTAAAATACTTAAATTAAGTAAACCACGAAAAAAGAACGTTTTCTGTACAAGGCATAGTGCTGCGACATACGCTGTTCTGCCGCAGAACACTGCCTTGTCTAGGCAGCGCATTTCACTGCGTTTTAATAAATGTCTTCAACTTTCAAGAAATTAATAAAGCCGACTTAATCAGTTAAAAAATAAAAGTTGGTATATTTCATTTTCCCTTTAGAAGTTAGAACTATTCAAACTCATACAGCCTAGAAACTAATCGTTAAACTTTGAAAGAATTCCATCTATAAGACGGACTTATTAAGAGGGTTGGATGGATAAAAACAAGTATTTTGAGAAAAATCTAAACAACTAAAATAAATTTGATGTAATCGAAGATATGAATTGAAGGAGAACAAGATAGAAGTATATACCATCTAGCTCTACGGGCTGGTTTCGGTGGACGTCAGGATGATCTTGACATACGGGACAAAGGCAGGCAGGCATTCCAAAGCAGCTGACTATAGCTTGAAAGGTATGGACAACTTCATCATATCCAATTTTCAGGGCAGTGAAGGTGAGATAATGATTACCTCACTAAACGACCTTCTTAATAGAAGAGAATCGAAGGAATAATCAAAATAATACAACAACAAACGTCAAATAAAACATAATATTATGCTTGAATGATAAAAATAAAATAAAAATTCATGACTTACAAAATATTCCTGGTACGTATATTACTTAGTATGTCTTCAATGCCAGGATTGCTAAAGCTTTATACTAATTTTTTCCGTTTTATTCGTCTCACATTCACGCAAACACTTGTACTCATCATCATCAATATCGAAACCCTAGATCGATCGATGGATCAGTACATGATATATATTGGAGTTAGTATTATTATGTATATATCTATCAACAACTAAGTAATTAATTAGTAGCAATAAATTAATAATTTTAAATACTACGTATGGATGGATTACCTTGAGGTCGATCATGTAATCGGGATAACATTCCGGTGTCCCAAAGAAGGCGCCTTCGATCTTCGTCTCGATAGCCGAACTGCGAGGGTAAAGTAACAGGAAACATTGGGCACACACAATTCTTTTCGATGAGAAGGAGTTCCTACCATCCCAATTCCCAACCCTAGCCCATTTATATTAAGGGGGTGTATTCGTTTAGGAGTTTGTAAGATTTTAATTGATTTTAAAAAGTCTACGAATTTGTAAAATCCAATCTATTCAGAGTTAATTTGACTGAATTTTTGATTGACTTTACGATTAATTTTCATAGATTTTCATAGATTTCAAAAATTTATAAAATATACTTTTTATTGATTTACGCAGACTTTCAAAGACTTTAAAATACAAATGTATATAAACATACTTTTATATAAAAAAAATCAAATTTTTTTAGAAACATAAAATAAATAAATTATTTTTTTAATTTTTATATTTATCACTTTTATACTTGAAACTCATTACTTACGTACTTCGGTCGCTTTAGAAATATTTGTTCTCAATTTATCAAATGAATATAACATACTTCTATATAAAAATCAATTTTTTTAGAAAAATAAAATAAACAAATTATTATTTTATGTTTTATTTTTATCACTTTTATATTTGAAAATCATTGGTTAACTCTATTACTTTAAAAATACTGTATATAACATACTTGTATATAAAAAAAATCAATTTTTTTTAGAAAAATAAAATAAATAAATTATTATTTTATTTTTATTTTTATCACTTCTATATTTGAAAATCTTTGTTTAACTTTATCGCTTTAGCAATAAGTGTTCACCATTTATCAACTTTCGTTATTTAACTTTGAAATATCAATTTTTTTAAAAAGAAATTCAGTGGTGTCGAGACGTTGTGAATTTTGATCATATTTTATCGAATATTAAACAATATACAATTGTAAATAAATGATTATAAATAATTTTTTAAATAAATTTAATAATAATATTAATAATTAAATTTATTATATTTGGATTGTTATTGAGTAACATATTACTGTACATAATAAATACAAAATAATTTATTATTAATATAATATATAAACAATTATTTTTAACGAAAAATGATAAGATCAATATTCTCAAATAGAATTTTGATTATTTTATATAGATAGTAGATTTGTGTAATAATTTTGTTAAATGACGATTGTTTCTTTTACTTTACTTGTTTTAGTTTTCGTATTGGAAAAAAGTCCGTCGAAATCTCTCCTAATTATGAGAGATTTTGAAAAGTCAAATCTAGTTATAATTTTGAAAGAGAATCCATTAAAATCCATAAACTATTAAAATCCATTAAAATCCATAGAGTGTTGAATACCTATATATTTCTTAAGACCTTTTAAATCCTAATTGAATACCTCCGGATTTTATTAGACTTTTAAAAATCCGAATTGAATACCCTAAGATTTTAAAAGTCCATTCTGTTATACCCAAGAAAACAGTCACCGACACGTGTCACGAATCAAAGGGCCACGTCATCAAGAGAGAAATTCAGCTAAGTCAATCATAAAAGACCTTCGAAGGCATATCTAAGAAGAAGATAAGGAGCTTGGACAGTAGAGAGCGCACGGTAGAATCAGACTCCTTTCACAGGGGAATCGCCTGGGGAGACTCTTGGGGCGCCAGTCAACGAGCTGGGACTTCACGGGGAAAGAGGCAGATTAAGCACTAAGGGAAATTAGTGGGTATTTAATGCATCATATTAGTGGACTAGAGGTCCAATAAGAAGCCGATATGTGGGCATTAGGTGGCATAATTAAGCCATGCATAGAGTATTATAAATAGAGGGCAAGAGAGAGGAAAATGGGCATGCAAAAACCTTGTATTTTAATTATGATTTCTAAGTATGAATATATGAATAAAGAGGAGCCTTGAGCTTCCATGTTCTTACTTATGATTTCTGCATAAACTTAGTCCTCTTGCTTTCTTACCTATAACAAATTTACCATTTTGTGTTGTTTCCAAAACCCTCTATTACCAGCAAATACTACCGACAAGTACAAAAACAACCAAAACAGTTGGCGCTAGAAGGATCGAGCATCAGGTATTTAAGTTGCAGAAAAGCTCGATTAAAATCAAAGATGGTGAACGAAGACGAAGGTACTACGGTATCAGGTGCATCTGGCACAAGCGGCAGGTGGCGGGCTGTGATGGTTAAGGCCGTGATGGTGGAACCCGAGGTTCCATCTCCGCCTAAAAACCCAGAACCTGAAAATAAGGAACAGCCGCCGCCTACCCAAATCAGCTCCGATGAGCACGATAGCAAACATGCAGAGGCCGATGAGCCCACTGGCAGTCAGGCAGATCAAAGACAACGTCGACTTCGGTCACGACGTCGGAATCGCCGTCTTCATCCTTACGAGATCGGAGGGCCGTCGACGCCCATGGCTCCACCTCCGATTAGATTCGCGAGTCTTGATACTCCACAGAAAATTGATGAAGCAGTGGCTGAGTTGATGTCTTTAAAATATGTGATGACAACCCCTGTGATCCCGGTGAGGGGCATGCATGCACCCGCCGGGCAAAATCCAGGTAAGGGCCCTGAGCGAACTGGTCGAGCTCCCCGGGGGAATCGCAGAACACGCCGGGCTTTAGATCTAAATAAAAGAGCCGAATCAGTAGCTACTTCTACGGATCCTCATCGACAGGCAAGTAAAAGTGACATGCACGGGCAACGTGTGAACTTCTCACCGACGAGGGCCCACAGAGCCCCCGGTGCTGATCTTGAACTGGCCGATTTAAGGCAGAAGTACTCTGAACTGGAAAGGCGATTGAACGAAAATCAAATTCTCGCCGCCCCGACAGGTCGTCATAATGATCCCTTGGCTCCCGAGGTTGAACAAGCTCCAATGCAACTGGAAGTTCAGCCCATGCAAACCACTTTGTACAGCGGCAAGACTGATCCAGAAGTGCACTTGAGCAGATTCAGGACGTACATGTCCGGCCGAGGAGCCACTGATGCTACTCGGTGCAAACTATTCCCACTCACCCTGGGCGATATTCCTCACCAATGGTACGTCAGCTTACCTACACATTCTATTAAGTGTTTTGACGACTTGGTGCATAGGTTTGTGTCGTATTTTGCATCCAAAGCTTCCTATATGGAGTATAGTCAGAAGCTGCTTGGGGTCAAACAGGGTGAGAACGAAACAGACGAGTCTTATGTGGATCGCGTGGAGGAACTACTGATGGCGGGCGGAGAAGAGATTGGCGATAACCTCAAACTTCACACAGTGTTGGCAGGTTTGAGAAGAAATTCTAAGTTGTTTAAATCTGCAATGTTAAACTATCCCCGATCGTATGAGGATTTTAGGAGGAAAGCTGGGGCCCAAGTGGCCTACCAGCGTCTTGTTGCTGGCGGGGGACACTCCCCCGAGCAAAAGAAAAAACCTCCTTTTTTCTCCGATCGAAGGCCAAATTATATTGGCAAAAAACCAGGCCCTAGGCCAAGTGACCCACGAGTGGATGAGATCCGGGAGTGGGAAGGAAAAATCACTGCTCAGACTGGTCATACACCAGCAGATATTCTGAATATCATGGTGGTACAAAAATCTGATCTGTTGGAAAAACCACCACCAATTCTAACTTCCCCGGACAAGTTGGATCCCAACAAATGGTGTGCCTTTCATGAAAAGATTGGTCACAACACCAGCCAGTGCAGACAACTGGTAAAATTGTTGTGGAAACTTTTTCAGGAAGGGAAACTATGGCAATTCTTGCCCAGGCCAGGTGCTGGGGGAAATCCGCAGGGGCCACCTCCCCGGGAAGTACCCGCACCAGCTCCACCACCGCATCCTCCGGCTCAGGATCCCCCAAGAGTGGGTCAGATCATGATGATCGGCGGTTTAAAGCCGGTGAACGAGGAAAGCCACCGCAAGAGAAAGAGAGACTTTCAGATGTGGGAAGTTTGGTATGAAACTGCCCCATCAAAGGAAGCAGCAATTAATGAAACGGCGGTGATAACTTTCACCCCGGAAGATCGAGCCGAGACAAAGTTCCCGAAGGATGTGCCTTTAGTGATAAAGGCCAGAATCCTCGGTCTGGACGTGTCTCGCACGCTGGTAGACAATGGCGCGCATCTTAATGTTCTTTACAAAAAGACCCTGGATCTGATGGGGAAGCTGGCGCGCTATGTCAACCCGTGCGGTATGGTGTTGAAAGGTTTTGGTGACGACGTAGTCATCCCCTACGGAGAAATAATCCTCCCGGTGGAAATGATGGACGTGAAGAATCCCGAAGTCGTGATGGTTAGGAATCTTAAGTTTGTAATAGTTGATAAGGTTAGTGGCTATAATGCTTTGTTAGGAAAGCCCTTTCTGGACGCTTTTGAAGCAGTCGCCTCGTCCTATTACTACTGTATCAAGTTTCCAACACCCTCCGGTGCAGTTGGCACCGTCAGAGGGGACCTAGTAATGGCTAAGAAGACTTTGATGTATTTTCGCGATCTTGATAAAACTAAAAACAAAGAAAAAGCTAACATTCCCCAAATCAATTTGGAGGAAAGCAACATAAAACAAATTGATCACATCAAAGATATCATTAAAATACCCGAGGAAGGAATGAGCTCTCCCAGGAAAAACCCGCGCGGAGAAGTTCTTCAGATTCCCTCGGATGACATAAATAATCCCCCCGAAAAAGAACCCAGTGAAGATTTAGCATCTCCTGGGGAAAAACAGCCTAAACCCAAAACAAACTTAGAGGATTGGGGCTCGCGGGGAGGATATCAATGCAAAAAAGCACCCGGTGTAGAGATGGTTGAAACTCTGGACTCGATAATTATAGATCCAGAGCAAACCGAAAAACAAATACTTGTGGGGTCTCATATGGAATCCACTGTCAGAAGCAATTTGATAAAATTCCTAAAGGAGAACATCTCCACTTTCTCATGGTCCAGTGCGGATTTAGGAAAGATAGATCCTAAACATGCCTGCCATCGATTGAAAATTGATCCCTGCAAAAGGCCAATTGCGCAGAAGCGCAGGAAAATGGGCCCCGAGAAGTGCCATGCACTCGCCGGGGAAGTAGATAAACTAATTGAAAGTAAACTGGTCAGGAAAGCTTCGAGTGATGTCACTTGGCTTTCCAATGCGGTAATGGTGACAAAAACGGCCGGAGCATGGCGTTTGTGTATAGATTTTACAGATCTAAACAATGCTTGCCCGAAAGACCTTTTTCCCATGCCACACATCGACCATGTGGTTGATAATTTGACAGGCCACGCGATATTTTCGACATTGGACGCTAAGGCCGGATACCATCAAATTCCCATGCATCCAGAGGACGTTGAACACACGGCTTTCTACTCGGAGAAAGGGATCTATTGCTGGGAAAGAATGCCCTTTGGCCTGAAGAATGCTGGGGCCACCTATCAAAGGTTGGTAAATTTAATGTTTTCTGAATTAATTGGTAGAACCATGGAAGTGTACATTGATGATATTATTGTAAAAAGTAAAAACGAATCAGATCATGTCAAAGACCTCGAAGAAGTTTTCAAAATTCTGGGGCATTATAATATGAAATTGAACCCCAAGAAATGTAATTTCGGAATCAAAAAAGGGATGATCCTGGGGCATGTGGTTAGCGAGAAAGGCATTGAGCCCAACCCTACCAAAGTCCAAGCTATCTTGGACATGCAAGAGCCCCGGGACGTAAAAGGCGTACAACGACTCACGGGTCGTCTAGCCGCCCTGAATAGATACATTTCTTGCCTGGGAGATAAAACTCGACCGTTCTTTGCCTCCATCAAAGGACAGGAATTTCACTGGAAGAAGGAGGCCCAACAAGCTTTTGTACGGATAAAGGAATACTTATCCAATCCGAAAGTAGTTGTGGCACCTACACCAGGAGAAAAGTTGTATTTATACCTGGCCGCCTCAGAGCATGCCATCAGTGCAGTCTTGACGAGAGCGGAAGGAATACAACACTTCCCGATTTATTTTGTGAGCCAAGTACTACATGAGGCCGAAATTAAATACACTCCACTGGAAAAATTAACATACGCTTTAATAGTGTCAATCAGAAAACTCCGGGCGTACTTATTTGAGCACCCCGTCGAAGTTTTGACTACTATGCCTTTAAGGCAAGTATTGCACCGGTCAGATATCTCCGGGAGACTCCTGCGTTGGGCGTTAGAAATTAGTCAGTATGACATAACTTTCGCCCCGAGGACAGCAATCAAAGCACAAGCCCTGGCCGATTTCATTGTGGAATTAACTTTCCCTGAGAAATCCCAGAATCAACCACGCGCCTGGCAGCTGTTCGTAGATGGATCATCTACCACCGCGTGCTCGGGGGCAGGAGTGGTATTACTCAGTCCCGATGGAGACTCAGTAACCCATGCGGTAAAGTTTGAATTCCCCACATCTAACAATGAAGCAGAGTACGAAGCTCTCATTTCTGGGTTGGAATTGGCTATAGCCGTCGGGGCAAGAAAACTCCATGTGTTTATGGACTCCCAGCTAGTAGTAAACCATGTAAGTGGGGACTACGAAGCCAGAGGGGAACAAATGATAAAATACCTGAAACTGGTATGGGAACTTTGTGAAAAAATCCCTGAAGTTCTAATCGAACAAATCCCACGGGAACACAATTCACAAGCTGACGCCCTGTCAAAATTAGCATCAGCTGAGGGCTCAGCAGACTTCTCAAACATTGTTCTGACAAAATTAATGTCTCCATCAATAGAACAAAGAGAGATACAAATGCAAATACTTGCCGGGGCCGGAGAAGACTGGCGAATTCCCATTCAACGGTACATAGATACCGGGGAAGTACCAGCAGATAAAACCGAAGCAAAACAACTCCGATCCCGAGCAGCAAAGTATACTTTAATAAACACACAACTTTATCGAAGAAGTTATTCCCTTCCACTACTAAAATGTGTGTCGAAGGAAGAAGGATTTAAAATCCTGGAGGAAATACATGATGGTGTGTGTGGAAATCATGCGGGGGGAAGATCCCTGGCACACAAAACCATGGGGCAAGGATTTTACTGGCCAAGCCTGAGAAAGGACGCAGTCGGATATGCACGCAAATGTGTTAAATGCCAGACGCATGGGCCTAACATCCGCATTTCCCCAGAAGCCTTGAAATCCATTTACAGCCCGTGGCCATTTGCTCGGTGGGGTATCGATTTGATCGGACCACTAGCAACCGCACGGGGCGGAGTGAAATATGCGATTGTAGCAGTCGACTATTTTACCAAGTGGGTTGAAGCAGAGCCATTGAACAAAATTGATCAACCACAGGTTATCAAGTTCATATGGAAAAACATTATATGTCGATTCGGTTTGCCCGAGTCAATCATTTCTGACAACGGAAAACAATTCGATGGGGCTGAGGTGGAAGAATTCTGTGAAAAATGGAAAATCAGAAGGTTATTCTCTACTCCTTACCACCCCCAGACGAATGGTCAGGTTGAAGCAGTGAATAAAATACTAAAGCACACCATCAAATCAAAATTAGAAAGTCGCAAAGGAAAGTGGGCGGATGAACTTCCAGAGGTCCTGTGGTCGTACCGTACCACATCCAGAAATGCCACTGGAGAAACCCCCTACTCTTTAGCTTTTGGAACAGAGGCGGTAATTCCAGCGGAAATAACGGTGTTATCACATCGGACCGCTCAGGAAATCTCCCCGGAGAATGAAGTAACCATCCGGAAAGAGTTGGACCTTCTTGAAGAAAGAAGGTTAGCCTCGGATTCTCTAAATGCCATGAACAAACAAAGAATTGCAAAACTATTTAATTCTAAAGTAAAAGCACGAGAATTCCAAGCGGGAGACTTGGTGTTAAAGAAAATCTTGGGGACGCACCAGGGAGCACTGGGGCCGAACTGGGAGGGACCGTTTAGAGTGAGCCACTGCCTCCAAAACGGAGCGTACGATTTAGAGCTTCTCGACGGGACCAAGGATCAGTATCGGTGGAATGCGTTGCACCTAAAGAAATTCTATCACTAAACCGAAAGGTTAATTTTGGCTTTTTGTAAAAGTATTATTTTATAAAAACCTTTTTTACTATCTTATAAATCTTCTCAGTATTTAAAAATACTTGTATGATTTCAAAGTTATATTTTGTCTATAATAAAGAAAAACATTGTCCCGGGAAAAGGAATAAATTTCCCGATCAAAATAAAGAATGTTGAGTATTCCTAAAAGAATACTAAGGTTCGGTAAAGACCCAAAAAGATCTGCGGATTATGGGGCCGAACACTTCTTTCTGCGTACGGATTCAACAGAGTAAAAGAAACTCAAGAATCGCGTGGGAGGAAGATATTGGTCCGAGGACTATCCTAAGAGGTATTCATCATGAACTGAACCTCAAAAGGGTATTCATGATGGACAAACCACAGGATCGGACAGTCTTTGTAAAAGGAGAGATGGAGGAGAAAAATGTTACTCAGAATCAAAGAATTCCAAGAGGTAACTAAATCCGAAAATCACTTTTGCAGGACAAAGAGCTCACAAAGAAAGCCCAACAAAGTTTTAAAATAAAACGTGGGTGTGAGCCAAGAATTATCTGTTCACAAGAATTACGATTCACCAAACAAGCTAGAACAGACTTGTCAAGTGACAGATAATTGTGGTAAAAAGAAACCTAAACAAACGGTGGACGGGCTATGTGTAAGACCCAAAGGATAATATCCAAAAGTAACTTACTAAGTTATTACACACCAGCAAAATATAAAAACTTGTCCAGGCAAAAAACTGCCTCTGAAATTCAAACAGAAATAACAAATATTGTCTTATGGCCTTGGGCCCAAATAAGAAATAAAACATAAAAACCCCTGAGCTTTTTACACTCAGGGTAGGGTTCATCTTAGCAGACTCCTGAGTTGTTAAACTCAGGAGGTGGAATTACCATCACCAGGGGGGGTTACCAGAGGATCTTTTGGCTTGCCATCAGGCCCAACACCAAGTAGATCCATACCCTCATCATCAAATTCATCCTCATCAGCAGGAGCATCATCAGCTAACTTTGCAGGTTCACCAGGCATAGAGAGGAGACTGTATGATGGCCACCATTTCATGTCAATTCCATGGACAACTTCCAGATCCATGAAAGGTTGAGGAACTCTGGAATCCAGAGTGCATCCCTCCATGTGATCCTTGAGGAGTTTGAGTCCATACTCTTTGGCCACATCATTCTTCTCCTTTGCTGCAGACCTGATGAGATCAGCATATGCAGTTACATAAAGGAGGTCAGTCAATACCCTAGGATTGTGAGCAGGTGATTCCAGTAGAGTTTCAAGCTCCACAACTCTTTCCATGGACTGTGCAAAGTTATCCTGGACCTGCTTCAGCTCTTGGGTGACCTTGACCACCTCATCCTTTAGCTCTTTCTTTTCCCTGACAAAGCTGTCCTGGGCATCCTCAATCTGTTCTTCTTTTTCCTTGATGGTTTTCAAAGCTTCCTGCATCTCAGACTTCAACTTCCCTATCTCTGCCCGTGCAGTATCTGCAACCTTCTTCCACCTATCCCTGTCCCCTGCTGCGGCTATGTAGGCTGCATTGAGCTCCTTCACTTGTGTTTCTTGACCAGTGCTGGTGATGCGTAGCTTGGTAACCTCAGCTCTGAGTTTCTCAGCCATAGAATGAGCACCAGAGATGGCAACTGCACTTTGACTGGCCAGTTTAAGGGCCAGAGAAAAGGCATGTTCCTCATGGTCCATCAGGTCATTGAGCTCGGAGGTCCAGCACCTCCCAACTGCATCAATTGAATCACCAACAGGATTGCCCAGGGTAGTGACAGGGTCAATGGGGCCTTTGCCAGAGAAGAAGGGAAGGAGCACAGATGGAAGTTTTTCCTGGGAAAACCTAGCCGAGAAATAAAACATAAGGATAAGATTGAATATTTTGTAAAGATAAAGAAAGAGTATAAAATAAATAAAAACTTACTTGTCAGAGAGAACTTTCTCAACTCCAAAAACAGACTGACTCATGTCAGCACGGGGAGGGGATTCAGTCACATCGATTATACCCCCATCAACTTTCTTCCTTTTCTTGTCTCCTTCGAGTTTGACTTGTAGAAGTGTGGACGACCCAGAGGGAGGCAAACCCTGACTGGGAACAGCATCAGTCATCACCACATCAGCAGGGGTAGAGGATTCTTTGTAAGAGTCCACCACCTCCATAATCCCCAGGGAATCTGTCTCGCCGCCCTGGGCGGAGACAGTTCGGGATCTGGTCCGGGAAGCCGGGGCACCTACTGTTCCACCCCGAGTCTTGACAGATCCTCTGCCACCTATGCTGGTTGAACTGGTTTTTGATTTACGGGCTTTCCCCACCTGGGATAGATCCACAAGTCCAAGTCTCTCGAACAATCTGTTATCCGCCATCTCTGGGGGTTTCACGTCAAACAATGTAGAGAAAAATTCTGCACCGTGAAAGTAAAGATATTACACCCGACAAAATTGATGATCTTTCCCCGGGGGATATGTCCCCAGGGAATAAGACAAAACAAAAACTGTAGAAAATACAGGACTTTACCAAAACAAGGTTTATCTTCAACAAATGGAGGAAAGAACAAGCCTGCTGCGTCACGAATACTGTCGTCGTTAAGGTACGTCGAATCCCTCTCGGTAGTAGGAATGATTCGCTGTAGCCAAATCCCACGGGATGCTATAGTCAGTTTTGGAGATCCGGACACCTACAAACATAAAAACAATTTTAGATCAGTCAAAACTGTAAAAACTTAAAAGTATAATTTACTTACTTTCATCCTTAACGCCATAAGTTAAAGGAATTTCAATTTCTCCCTCTCGGGTCTGAGTTCTCCATCTCCCCGAGACATAAAACCATCGATCCCAACAAGAAGGGTCTTTAACTTCCGGCTCTCTTATTTTCACCATATTTTTCCTGCAACGAACTGTGTAATCACCCAACAACCCTTTATGGAAATTGACCGGGCTAAAGAACAAATGGAATTCATCCCCCGTGAGTGGTCGAGAAAATCCCACTTGTCCTAGAACCGTCAAGACCCCATACAACTGAGCCCACCCGTTCGGATGAATCTGATGAGGAGCCACACCCCACCGGTTCAACAGGCCTGAAATTGAAGGATGCAGAGGAAACCGCAGACCTTGATCCATCGCGTCGACGCCGATGGCCACCATGCCTGGAGGTGGACAACAGGCGGATTCTCCCTCTTCCGGCGCATGCAAATGCACGTTGAAGGGAATCCGCCAGTCATCCCTCCAGTCGGTGAGTTCGTCCGCCGTCACCGTGCTATCTCGGCCGTGCGCACCCCACTCCTGGTGATTTGGGTCTGGTTGAACCGAAGTGATGGTCCTCTCAGCGGGAACGTAGGGATGGGTCGCGTCTAGTTCGTCCAGTCGGAATTCTGGCAAGGCCGGCTCCGCCTTGTCCATGAATTCCTTGTACTGACGAGCGAACAGGACGTGAGGCTCTTCGACCACCTTAGGGCGAACGACTCTCGTGTATTTTGGCATAGTGGTGAGGGTTGTAGAAGGAAATTTACACTACAAATTAAACAAATTTACACAGTAAAATTGCAGGGGGAAGGAAATTCTTACCGATTTTTAGATCTGAGAATCGAAGAGGAGTTGTGAAGTTTTTTAAAATTCAAAATGGGTTAATGTATTCTGAAAGTTAACCCTGTCTCATGGGTTGATCAACGGTTGAGATCAAGGAAGGGAAGAGAGGGCGGTTACCAATGAAAAACGTACTCGAGTATCCTCCCACTACCCCGTAAAACCTAAAATACTTGGTCAGGATAATGCCACGTGGCAAATATTTACTGACAAAATCCAGGTTAAGAAGAAACCTCTCTTTTTACATTCTTTTATTATTTATTTGTTAATCAGATATTGATTTATTAAGAAGATAAGTTTTCGGATACTTATCATGATTTACGAATATAAAGAGTCCTTCAAAAACAATAACTCTTGTTTATTTCACCGGGAAAGAAACCTGGGAAACAAAACCTGGGGAATTAAACCCAGAAAATATTATTTTACAAAGAAAAGACTAATTTTCCATATTTTGGATAAATCTCACGGGGAAATACATCCCCAGTTATCTTTTACAGAACAATATTCAGGTTCGGAATCAACCGAGCTGTCTTCAGAATAAGTTCCCAGATCAATGATCTCCTCTCCATCCCTCCCAAATACTCCAATATTGAAAGACTTTTGCCCACGCAACTCCAGAAAGATGGTCACATCCACCGAGACAAAACGGCGTTCACAGAATTTGTCCCAACCGTCACTCAGAGCCAGACGTCGACCATCCTTCTCTACCTTGACTGTCCAGACCCGTTCAAAAGCATCTACCAAAGCAACATCCTGCCCGTCGAGCTCCGGAAACTTCTGAGAAAAAGACGAAGAAAGAGGCAACTTAGTTTTCATCGACCGATTCCTAATCCTAGAAGAAAAGCTGGTTATTTGGTTCGGATACACCTCTCTGTTCCAAGTAAAAGCCATGATATGAAGCCATAATCCAGAGTCGAAGAGCCTTTAAAGGCGTAAAACTCAGTATTAAATGAAGTCTCAACCACCAACAGAAAGTCAGAATGCGATTTCCGAGACGAGTCAACCGAGGAAGACGACCATAAACTTCAGGGAAATCAGAGTTGAAAGCTCTAATTTTCCTGGGGGCCTATGTTATACCCAAGAAAACAGTCACCGACACGTGTCACGAATCAAAGGGCCACGTCATCAAGAGAGAAATTCAGCTAAGTCAATCATAAAAGACCTTCAAAGGCATATCTAAGAAGAAGATAAGGAGCTTGGACAGTAGAGAGCGCACGGTAGAATCAGACTCCTTTCACAGGGGAATCGCCTGGGGAGACTCTTGGGGCGCCAGTCAACGAGCTGGGACTTCACGGGGAAAGAGGCAGATTAAGCACTAAGGGAAATTAGTGGGTATTTAATGCATCATATTAGTGGACTAGAGGTCCAATAAGAAGCCGATATGTGGGCATTAGGTGGCATAATTAAGCCATGCATAGAGTATTATAAATAGAGGGCAAGAGAGAGGAAAATGGGCATGCAAAAACCTTGTATTTTAATTATGATTTCTAAGTATGAATATATGAATAAAGAGGAGCCTTGAGCTTCCATGTTCTTACTTATGATTTCTGCATAAACTTAGTCCTCTTGCTTTCTTACCTATAACAAATTTACCATTTTGTGTTGTTTCCAAAACCCTCTATTACCAGCAAATACTACCGACAAGTACAAAAACAACCAAAACACATTCAAATCCTATAGACTCCTGAACGAATACACCCCCTAAGTTTAGGATTTATTCAAACCCTAGCCAATTAATATTAAGTTTAGGATTTATTTTAAAAAGGAAATAAAATATCGTCTTTATTCAAGCATTTAGGATATTTAGGGTAAAAAAAATTAACAAAAAATTTAACACCTAAAGCTTTCGTAAAAATTGTAATTTATCTCAATGCTTTAATAAAATAGTTAAACACCAAATTTTTGATAAAATTGCTTTACTTTAATTTTATTATTTTAAAAATTAAAATATTATTACTATTATTTTAATAAAAAAAAAACGTATTTTACCTAAAAAGAATCATAAATAAATATATATATTTTTCAAAAAATACAATATTTTTATTCATTTTTTATTTTACTATATTTGAATTTTTGAATCGTTTTTATAAATGATTTAATTTATAATTCTTTATAACCATTTTTTAATTTTAATAATATGAAATAAAATAAAACTTCTAAAAATTAAAAATAAATATAATTAAAACGATATTATGAGTTTTAATTTCAAATTATTATTTAAAAAAGTGTACTTTACAATTGTAAATTTTAAAATATTTAATTTAAATTTAATTTTTTTATTAATAAATGATATGTGATTTTTATATGGTTTTTTAATTTTTTAAAATATTATTGTAATTCATATTATTAAAATAAATAGATAAATTATAAGTTAAATTAATTATAAGAACAAACGAAGATTATATTATGATAAAAATTATTTGAAAGTGTTAGGAATATTATTAATTAGTGAATGACTAGTTTACCATTTCTTGATAAACAAGACAGAAACTCTATTTTGTATCCTATATAAAGGGGTCTCCCCATATGAATGAAATAACAATTCTATACTTCTCTCATGTTCTCTCTTTGTCTACTCTATTATTATCTCTCAATTCCTTTTAGTTTATAACACGTTATCAGCACGAAAGCTCAACCGCGTTCTTCATCGAAATTCTACTCATCCAAATTCCGAACTCAAAGGCAAGAATTTATATTTATATTTATATTTATTAATAATTATAAATATATCTACTTCTTCTCCTCTTCTTCACAAAAGTAACATGTTCCTGAAGAACATTATAATATGATATTTCTGAAGTAATATCAAATGTTCCCGAAGAACATTGTAATTTGATATTCATGGACTTCTTCATAAATTGCTCATCTTGAAGCAAGTAAATGTCTAATATTCCTGAAGAACATTATAATCTGATATTCCCGAAGTAATATCAAATTAATAATTATAATCGGATATTCTTGAAGTAATATCAAATTAATTATGATTAAGTTCCTGAAAAACATTATAATATGGTATTCTTGAAGTAATATCAAATTAATTATGCCTAAGTTCCTGAAGACCATTATAATATGATATTCTTGAAGTAATATCAAATTAATTATGCCTAGTGAATCAATTAAAAGGAAATATTCCTGAAGAACATGATATGATATTCCCGAAGAATTATCAAAACTAAATGTTTCTGAAGAACATAATATGATATCCTGAAGAAATATCAAAAGGAAATGTTCTTGAAGAACATGATATGATATTCCCGAAAAATATCAAAACTAGATGTTCCTGAAAAACATAATATTATATCCTGAAGAAATATCAAAATTAAATGTTCTTGAAGAACATATATGATATTTCTTCAGAAATATCAATATCAAATTGGGGGGACGCCAAAATAGTTGTCGGCGTAACCTCCGAAATTATCGTGCTAGTCTTTCGTGGTCGAGTCATGTGCGAACTCGACCCATGAATCAATTGAGGTACTTCCTAAATTCCAAAGTTGGTGAAACTTTAGGAAAAGTTAATCTAAACCTTGTTGAATAGCCCGATGGTTATTTGCTTGAATATTGGGATAGCCACATGAGTTCGAATCCCCATGAAAATTTGATATTCTTGAAGTATTATCAAATCAATTATTTTTAATATATCAATTAAAATGACTGTTCCTGAAGAACATATACTCCGGTTTAAAATATTATATTGATCGTTTTAGAAGAAAATCATGATTTGATATTATTCGATAAATATCAAATTAAATTGCTCTCGTAGTAGCAAAAAGTTTGGAAATATCAAATCAAATTGCTCCCGTAGTAGCAATAGGTTTTAAATGTTTCCGAAAAACATTATGATATGATATTCATGATTAAATATCAAAATTAAATTTTAAATGTTCTTGGAGAATATCATGATATGATATTACCGCAGAAATATCAAATCAAATTGTTTCTGGCTTAGCAATTAAACATTAAATATTTTAAACGGATATTAATATTTATAAGAAATAATACAAAATATTCTTGAAAAAATATTTGCTCCCGAATATGCAAAGTTCAAAACATTATATATTTTTTAATAAAGTTACATTATACTCATTGTGAAAAGTCAAATTCGATTGTTCTCGAAACAATGATTACATATGAATTATCCCTGAAGGATATCTTTTGAAAATCGAGAACAAATGTATCTTATTATGTGGGTACTCATGGAATATCGAAAAAGTCGATTTCCATTAAATGTAATTTATGAAAAAAAAATTATATATTGATATTTATTTTGTTCTCGAAAAAAAAGTTTGAGTGAAACAATCAAAGAAAAAAACACGAAATCCCTACAGGATCGTGCAAAATCATTCATCCTCCTTCGTTGTCAAAATCATAAAGGAAAAAGTTGAGTATCTCATTGACAAACATTCATTCATCAAATTTGCTTCTGCAGTAGCAATATTATTTGAATGATTTTAAGAAATATTCTCAACTTATATCATGTCTACTTGTGGTAGAACAAGATAATAAGATTGATGAAAAATTATGGGATACGTCCAACTCGTTATATAATATTGCCCGAAGCAAATGTAAATGAACATGAAAATGGTTATGTTTGTGGAAGAGGACGAATAAATAACTATGAACGAGACATTGTCATTGAAAATTTCATGAACAAAATAATTGACAAATAAGGTGTGTGAAGAGAAATGCCAAAAATGTGGAATAAATTGGCATTGTTTGCGTATTTGTAAGACCAAACATCTTGTTGATCTCTACCAAAAATCTAAAGAAAAGGTAGAGACGAATCTTGCTAATTTCAATTGTCAAGTTTTAGAGATTATGATGACAATATTGATCATGTAATTGACAATGGCGTGATTGATCGAAGGTATAGATGTATAGTCAAAATAATTATGTATGAGATATCATAATCACTCATACATTATTTCGTGGCATTTGTAGAAAATAATGTCAATACCAATTATGGTGCATCTAATATTATTGAAAGCTCCGGAAGAGTTAGTATTAATATTTTATGCATATATTTTAGCAAATCGAGATATCTTTGCAATAAATATCTTGCAATATAATGTATGGAATACATTTGCATAACTTATTTTGAATCTGGACGAAACAAAAATCGATATACTGAATTAATTTTTGAGACATTGATTCTCAATTCGAGTTTAGCCGATTATTTTCTTAATGTTTGACATGATATTCCTTAAGAATACACAATTGATTTATGTGTATGTTTTTTTGAAGAATGATACACAATACAAAATATTCTAGAAAAATATTTTATGAATAAAGTAGCAAAATATATATTATATATTGCTTAAAGAGCAATGTAACATCATTAAGAGATTATTAAATTCGATAAATATTCTTGAAGAATATTTGATTTGATTATTCGTCAATAAAGTTTGAATGACACAAGTATTTTGATCTCCGAAAGATCATTGGTAAAGATGTTGTATCCCCGAAGGATTATTGGTAAAAATACTGTTATGCAAATGATGTTATATTAAGAGTGAGCTCAGGAAGAGCTTTACTAATTATCCCCACGAGTACTAGAAATGTACTTAAAAATGAAGATGATGCATATCATGATTATTATTAAGTGCGTGGAAATGAATCAAACATTTCCCATCTGCGAATTAATTTGAAATATGCAACTTATATTCATATCACCACTAAAGTGTATTTTTATGAACGGGCATAATAGAAAATAAGGACCAATAAGTGTATCTCGAGCCCACGATCTAGAAGATCGATTTATAGCAATTAGTAGAGGGAAAAAGAGTGCAATCACTGGTCTTCGGGACCAATCACTGGTCTTCGGGGCCTTATATTCAATATCATTTTTGTCGATATGTAATATGATATTTTACATGTTCTGATTTTCATTTCCTTTCATATCAGGAATTTTAAAATCCATCAAGGATTTACATGTATGTATCTTTCTAATGACTTTTACATGGTCATATCATACATTCGATGCATATATCTATCGTTGTTGTTGCCAAAAGTATAAGGTAGCGAAACTTAATGTCATCCTTAAAAAATTCGAGTTTCTGCAAAAAACTCTTGAGCAACTAATCTCTCTTTTATATCTCACCACATCATTACTCTTTTTTCTTACGAACACTCACGTATATTCTTCTGGGATAATATTTTGAGGCGTGTACTGTTGGAAATTGACATCCCGGGCTATCAAAAACGGAACCGATAACCCGATCAAAATCCCATCGCCGGAAATCGATCACGAATATCGCATGACAAGCTAGGGTTCCGACCGAACGCACAGCAGGGCCGAAGCCGCGCACGCTCAGCCGGAACCCCCTTGCATGGGGTTCGCGATCGTCGTGCATGGCGATCGCATGGGCTGCTCCGGCAGCCCCCATGTGGCGGTGAGTCCGGCGACTTCACCGCCGTCGCCACCGGGAGGGGCGGTCAGCCCAGCTGACCACCGCGGCACCAGCCGCGGCTCGCCCCGGCGATCAATCACGCGATCGATCGCTCACCCCGGCCCAGCCGGGGTTCCCTTGCGCACGCCGCCGTCGAGGGGCGGGGGGGTTTCATCCGCCGTGGCACCAGCCCACGGCGAACCCCCAGCGATCGACCCCGTCGATCGCTTGCCCCGGCATCCAGTCGGGGCTCCCCTCGCACGCGCACCGGCGGTCGAAACCCTAGGGTTCGACCGCCCCTCTTCGATTCCGACGGGGATCACACGATCCCCGTGTCCCGGTCTCGATCGTCCCGGATTATTGTTCATATGCTTTAATTGCTTCTATCTCATTTTGTGTTCCAAAACACATTTCCTTAGATAGATGCATTCCGTATCTGAAAGGTAACGACCCTTTCTCGGAATCTTGCATGTTAAAACGAACCATACTCATTTATATGTAAGATGTCCAGGAGAAGTACAATATTCTTTTCTAGAGATCCTAGATCTCAAGAACATGTCCAACTTCTTCCTACATCTTTCATATCGATTTATCTATACAGTCATCATTCTATGTCTGACAACATCTTTACATTGTTACCAATGACAAGAATGTTATCTACATAAAACCCGAGAAACACCACCTCGTTCCATCACGTTTCCAACACACACGATTCTTCTTTGCTTTGATGAATCCATAAAATGGACCATCTCATCAAAAATCGCAAGTTCCACGATCTTTAAGCTTTCCTTCAATCCATCAATGGATTAACTAAGCTTGTACTCTAAATGATCTTGCCTCTTAGTAATAATCCTTATTACTTTCTAAAAAGCACATTTAGATCCAGTACCGCCTCTATGTAGATTCAGGGATCGATTTCATGTATACTAGGTCCAGAGTCCGAAGACTCTCCTAGTCTTATGAATATCTTCGGTTGTCACACAACCTCCCACTACAACGGCATTCCAGTGTATTAACAGTAATAACAGTAGTGGCAGTTAGTGGTGTACCGCTACTCGGTTCGGCTGGTTTCCAGTCTTCTTCGTTTTCTCTCATTTCAAAGTATTACGTCACTTTGGGCTTGTGGTTCATCTAATAGTCTTCCTCTAAGAACCGGGCATTAGAACTTATAACGTCCTTCTGGTTCATAATACTATTGAACACACAACTTTTTGTTCTTCTAGGATATTCTACAACCGCATTTGCGTCGTTGTTTCCAGACATATCCATAAAACACAGGTAGTTCCGAATAACTTGTCTTTTACTATTTCTATAAGAGTTCCATTTCTTATTTACGACACACCATTTCTACACAACAGTGTATGGTGTAGTCATTTGGGATCAAATCCCAATCTCTGATCAGTATGCCATGCATTCCTCAGACAGGTTCTTGCCTCCGCGATCAAATCGCAGGCTTTCTATGGATATACCTTGATGGTTCTCCACAATAGCTTTGTGTCCATTGACTTGTCAAAACACTTGCTTTTGTGGCACATCAAGGTATTCTAATCCATTTCTCGAGTAATCATCAAATGAAGTACTCGTACCTTCTTGTCTGACTAGACATTGTCTGCATACATCAGAGTCTATCAATTCTAATACTTGTCCGGCTCTTATATCTTATATCCATAAAGGATTGCTTAGTCATGTTATCTTCCAAATTAGATTCATAGGTCGGAAGGTCCACTCCTTCAACTTAATTGATCAAACTATCAATTTTCGACCTTTGAATTCTTATTTGAAAATATGACTTAGCATAAGAATCCACAAGTATAAATGATTTAATAAAGAAATCTCTTATTAGTAAAACGAGTTATATAAAACGGTTTGTTGCATCGTGGTAGACTCAAGATTCTTCATTTATATATTGCAAACTAATGTACCAGAATAGATAATGTCATTATTTCTCTCCATAACCATCAAATGATTAAAGGAAATAAAATATCCATTCATTAAATTTCAGAAACACAGAACAAAGTTCTTTCTAAAATTTCAAGGGCACATAAAGCAATAACTCAAAATAAAATCCTATATCTATGAAGATATATGTCCTCCACTGCAACAGCTGCCTCCTCCACAGCATTGCCCATGTAGACTACGATCTTTTCTTTTCCAAGTCATCAGGTTTCCTGGAACCTCTGCATTTAGAATGCACATACCGTCAGTGGTTCCATATCTACACACCAGGTTTTGGTAGATAATACCGCTGACTATGTTTTATGACTAAAGAAAATTTCCGTACCTTTGAGAGGATAATCAGACTTCTAGTACCCAGACTGTTTGCATCGAGAACACTTGCCTCTTGGCTTTCTCATCCTATCTCGTGGTCCAAGTAGCTTAAGACCACTGGGTTTCTTTGCTTGCTTTTCCTTTTCTCCGATCTTGCCCTTAGGTTCGAAACCTTTGGCATTGGCTACAAGAGCTTGCGATTTCCGTCTCAACTCGTCTAAAAGGTCCATTATCTCAAAAACGTGTTCAAGCGTTTCGAATTGACTGGCCTTTATGAGTATCCTCATCGCCTCTTGTATAGCCTCTACGTCATGTCTAAACATCTGCTTGAGTTTGAACATGATATCATAATCAGTGGTTATTGCATAAGCATTTTCCCACTTCTTAAAATCAGTCCTTTCCTCATCAGTTAAGACATTTGTAGGCTCGGGAGGACAAAGCTCACCGAGTACAAACTTGTACTCTTCAACAGTTTGGGCAATGTCCAGATTTCTATTCCAATCATTACATTCAGGGACCAGTGAGTTAAATTCCTTATGTATCACAGAAAGTGGGTTCAAAGCCATTCCTAACCTATGAGCACATAATAACAAACAATTGATTTAATATACGATATTATCTCCCTCAAATAATATCATTAAATCACTAATCACATCAAAAATCCCATCAGATATGGCAAGCCACGTGGTGTGGACGTTTACTTATCCAAATGATTTAGTAATTAGATTTGCTTCGGCCCTACATCAATTATATCGTTACTTCGTGGGGAAGAATACTATAAAGCGTACCTAAGTGTAAACCATTACTTAGTACTAAGGTAAATCGTTTGGAATTGCTATATTACCGCAAACCACGTGGTGTGGACGTTTACGATAACTCACAATCCTTCACAATTTCCTATAACTGTCTACATCAATTAATCCAAAATCCGTCAGTATAGCAAGCCACGTGGTGTGGACGCTTACTACACCAAGAGATTTTTATAATTGACTCCCAATTACTTGATCCATTCGATCTTGTAAATCAAGACGCGGAGAATCATAAGTGAAACTCGAAGTTTCTTACCAGTGATTCACCATGCGAACAACCCTATCTCTCATAGAATGAGGGATCCGAGCAGACGATCGATCTAGTCATAAATGACACGAAAGTCTCTAATTTGTGTCATCTACATGACCAAGTGGCTTTGGCTCCATTCCACTCCCCGGGGTGAGAATGAGTCGAATTGAAATCAGTTTCAGAAAGACAAATTAGGCATTGTTTGATAAACTTAATCAATGTTTCTCGTAAAAGGAATTACAAGAATTTCCTCCAATGGCTTATCTATATGAACTTCAAAAGTCCATAAAAGTCACCAAGAGACCAACAATGGAGATCATGGCATTGTTTCCAATCCCTCACCCACTTAGCTTTTTATAACAAAGGGATACGCTATCTAATGCATAATTAAATACACATAAGCATGCATATATGAAATAAAGCACATAGAATATTATCACATAATCAAAATAATACTAGAATATTATTTTCCGACTATTATGGCTTTATTCCATCCCGTACGCATCTTCTAGTCTTCAGTCTTCGTTCATGAATGCTCCATGTGACGAGAATATTAATTCCAATATTTAAATCTATTTATTTTTAATAAATCCAAAAGTTACTTAATTCAAGAATTAAGTAAATCGAATAAATCAAAAATAAAATTAAATATTATTAATATTTTTATTATTTTTATTTTCCTTTCCTAATCTATTAAAAATTCCATAAAGGAATAATTAAATAAGGAAAAATTAATTAAGGACTTTCAAAAAACTTTCCAAATTAATTAGAATCCTATTCCATGAATATTCCCATAAAATAGGAATAATCAATTAGGAAACCTAATTAATTCCAAATTAATTTTTTTCCTATTCCATGAGAGTTCCTAACAAAAATAAGAACACTCAATAAGGAAATAAATTAATTCCAATTTAATTCTTTTTCTATTCCATGAGAGTTCCAAAAAAATAAGAACACTCAAAATAGGAAAACCGAATCAATTAGGAAAGTAAATCAATTCTAAATTTATTTTTTTCATAATCCATGAGAATTCCCAAAAATAGGAATACTCAAAATAGGAAAACTGAATAATTTAGGAAAGTGAATCTTCGTCGGGAGAAGCACGGGGTGGGGATCCCCGCGCCCCTCCCATCGACCGCTAACCGAGGAGGAGCACCACCGCAGCCGCCGCCCAGCCACGAGCCACCATCGCTGGTGACACCGCGGCCGAGAGGCGCGATGCGCCCTCCCCATGCGATCAATCGATCCATGGGATCGGCCATGGGGATGGCCGGTCCGAGTCCTCCCTCTCTTTCGTCTCCTCCGTCACACGTCTTCTACGGCGGTCGTTTCGGCATCGATCCAACGTAAATAAATTACATGAATTAAATTACAATATCCGGTATCGATTCTATACATGAAATCGACCTTATACAATTTCCGGAAAAAGTAGAACGTAATAATAAATACTAAATTCGGTCAACCCCTGAAATTTTACTATTACAAGCATTCACCACACATAAAAAGAATCTCGACATGTCCGAGAGTTTAATAATCAAACCATTACGACAAAATAATTAATCAATAATTATTAACAAGCCATAATAGTCAGAAACCCTGCAATGTAGAACAATTTATCGCATAAACACATGAACTAGAACCATCGCTCTGATACCAATTGTCGGAAATCGATATCCCGGGTTATCGGAAATTGCGCAATTGATAACCCAACCGAAATCCCATCGCCGGAGTTCACGCGAGCACGCTACGCGGACCGGGGCTCAACCGAACACATGACATACTCGAAGGCATGCCGCGGCCAGCCGAACCCTCGCTAGGGCTCGCTATCGCACAACGCGGTCGCCGGGGTTTCACACGGCAACCCCACGGCGAGTCCGGCAACTCGCCGTTCGCGGAGGAGGGGGCTGCTCGCCGTGCGAGCAGCGGCGGCACCAGCCCGCCACCCCACGCAATCGAACATGCGCTCGATCGCACCCCCAGCGTCCAGCCGGGGTCCTTCGTGCGCGCATCCCCGACGTCCAGCCGGGTTGCATGTGGTTCGATCCCCACGGGGATCCCACTGGCAGTCCGGTGGTCTTCGACCACCACCGCGCGGTCCATCCTCGTTCCGGGGTTCGTCCCTCAGATCTTCGTTCATATGTATACCTGAATTAATTATTAAAATCATAAAGGGGGTTTTCATGATTTTACCTTTATTCTCGTTATACGGAGAAACGAGATCTTTGAAGACCTCTAGACCTTCCCACGATCCTCCGAACTCTATGGATCTCACTCTCTACTTTCTCTCTCTAGAATTGTGATCTTCAAGTTGTGAGAATAGAGAAGACCATGTAGTGCTTTTATAAGCTACGTAGGGGATCTAAAGGAGGAGAATATTGGGCTCCCCATGAATTAATTAAATTGAGCCCAAACCCAAGTCTATTAATTAATTCATTAATTATATAATTACCTCCACTATATAAATATAATTGCACTCCCAATACTAAACCATATTATATCAAATAATATTATCTCTCCGGTAGTATTATTTATTCCGTGTGTTTAAGATAGAAATGTCCATGAATAAATTAAATTTATTGCTAAATAATTTATTCATCTCTTGTATCCGAGACTAGTACCATTCAACTTTAATTATTATGCGGAACAAATTCACCTGCAGGGTTTACATAATAATTCCTTATGAACTCATCTCGGGGACATTATCAACCCTTATCGGGACACACTTTTCCGTCAAGAATTCACGGCATGTCATACATAAAATACCGTGACCCAACTTTACCGGTAATTGACCGGTTATTCTAATCAGTCAATTCCTTTGAAAAATCAAAGTCACTAATATTAAATGCACACACCCGCAATAATATCAGGGATTAAGAATAAAATACTCAGAGATTTAAATCGATTACCTAAGGTAATCCTAATCGATAAATCTCAAGCGATCCGCTCAATACACCAAGTGTACAAGTATGATAAAATAATCAAGACCAATTATTTTCTCACTCATACAACGACTATACCGATGGATTGGTCCCTGTCCATCTAGGTCGTGAGCAACTGTTCGATTATATACGAGTAACTGATAGTATGATCTTCCGTGTGACGACGCACACCATACTAACTACAACGTATATAATCTAGGACTATAACTTGCATATATTTAATTATAATAATTAAACGCAAACAATTGTTTATTTATTTAAATAGATTAAATGCTGTTGGAGCTCCGCGCTTCTACGGCGAGCCACGGACACCTGCAAATTCACAATCAAACAGAAAAAGTCAGATCTTTTCAAGCCCTAAAACCAGAGCAAGCTCCCAATACACAACAGTCAGCGGATCTCCGAAGAGATCCAGTCTGTATTACAGGTATTGAGTTTGAATGGGATACAAGGGCACATGCAGCGGAGTGTATATATATATATATATATATATATATATATATATATATAAATCAGAAACAGAGAAAGAGAGAGAGAGATTAGAGCTTCGGCTCAGGACAGCGAAGATGCAATCACAGCAGTGTCACCAGGCACTACCAAACGAGGGGAGAACACAGAAACCTTGCCAGCAGCACCCACAATGCACAGCTCTCTCAATCACTCACACACACTCACTCACAACCCTCACTCACACAAGGATCTCACAGATCTACACCACAGAACACCACAGGAGGTGAAGAAGGTGAAGGAATCAGAAATCGCACACAGTAGAGGTAGGGTTTACACACAGTATCAGCTGAGTAGAGTGATTAGGGTTGCGGGTGAAGTGGCCAAGAAAAGGAGGGATCAAGAGTCCAGATTAAGCCACAACTTACCAAGTAGAGATCAAGGGTCAGGATAGGTCAAAGCCCACAGGGGCTGGGCTGAAGACAACTGGGCCAGGTAAGTAGAGTGGGCTGGGCTGCAGTGGGTGCTGGGCTGCTTCTATTAAATGGGCCAGCACCAGTACATGGGCCAACACATATTTATAACATTCTCCACCTTGTTGGCAACACACTGGATCAACCTGCTCAAGCATCTTATAAAGACATTACATGCTGGTTAGAAGCCACACACATGCAAACACAGTCTCACAGTTCATCATAGCCTTAGCCCTGCACACCTAAGTGTACAGGGCAAGTTACACAAAGTAACAAAATATTATAGTGACTCCTCAGCCCTACCTGAGGCATTCAGAGAACACTATAAAGATAGTCTCAAATAGAGACTCATCTTACACATAGTAAGAAGTAAATGGGGTAATAACCTAGGGTCAGAACACCAACAAAGAACACAGAGCAAAAAGCAAGTAGTAACAAGCAAGAGCAACTAATCACAGGTATCAAAATGCAGAAATTTCAAGCAAAAGAGAAATTTTTCCAAAGGCAGTGATTTAGTTCCCATATCAGAGGGGTTATGATGAGTGGATATCTTTTCAAGTAGAATATAACCAGTTTCAACAAGTTCTCTAATGAAATGGTACCTAACATCAATATGTTTAGTTCTATCATGAAAAACAGGATTCTTACATAACTGTATGCCAGATTGGGAATCAGAAAACACAGAGACACTACCACTTAGCATTTTATTCTCAGATAAAAGACCTTTCAACCAAATAGCTTCCTTGAAAGAATCAGTAATAGCAATATACTCTGATTCAGTAGTAGAAAGGGCAACAACATATTGTAACTGAGATTTCCAACTAACACAGCCACCACACACAGTGAAAACATAGGAGGTGGAAGATTTTCTAGAATCCCCATCATTAGCATAATTAGAATCCACATAACCACTCAAAATAACTCCAGCCTTTGACTTAGTGAATCTCAGACCAAAGCTTCTAATACTAGACAAGTACCTGAACAGCCATTTCATGGCTTCCCAATGAGGCTGTCCAGGGTTAGCCATGTACCTACTCAAACAGCTAACACTATAAGCTATATCAGGTCTAGTAGACACCATCAAGTACATCACAGACCCCACAGCACAAGCATAAGGCACATTAACCATAGAAGCAATTTCAGACTCAGTCTTTAGACACTGGTCCTTAGACAACACAAAGTGAGAAGCAAGGGGAACAGAAACAGATTTGCAACCTAGCATGGAGAACCTTTCTAGCAATTTATCCACATAGGCAGTTTAATTAAGGTGAATGTAACCTTCAGTTCTATTTCTCACTATGTTCATACCTAGTATTTTCTTAGCATCTCCTAAATATTTCATTTCAAACTTAGTACTTAAACTATGTTGAACAGATTTCACAGAGTTCAAATTAGGAGAAAGGATTAACATATCATCCACATAAAGCACAAGAAAAACAGGTATAGCAGATTTCAAATAATACAAACAAGGATCATAAGAACTTCTGCTAAACTTTTGAGAAATCATAAATTCATCAAACTTTTTATTCCATTGCCTAGGTGACTGTTTCAAACCATAAAGAGATTTTTTCAGAAGACACACATGTTCAATTTTAGTTTTATCAACAAAACCCTCTGGCTGTTTCATAAAAATTTGTTCTTCTAAGTCACCATGTAAAAAGGCAGTTTTAACATCCATTTGTTTCAGTTCCCAATCATAATGAGCACACAAAGCAAGCATTATCCTCACAGTAGTAAACTTCACAACATGAGCAAATATTTCATTATAATCAATTCCTTCTTTTTGTGAAAAACCTTTGGCAACTAACCTAGCTTTATATTTGATATCATTACCCTCTTGTTTAACTTTGAAAAGCCATTTACAGTCCACAACAGAACACTTGGAGGGTTTAGGGACTAAAGTCCAAGTTCCATTTTTCAATAAAGAGTTCATTTCTTCATTCATGGCAGAAAGCCAGTTTTTGGAATTTTCAGATTTTAAAGCATCCACATAGCATTTAGGTTCAGAGTTGTCAATCACATCATGCATATTGAAGGCAAAAGTACCTAACTGAAAATCATTAAGCCTAGCAGGAGCTCTAGGGTTTCTCCTAACCCTATCTCTAGCAAATTGGTAATCACTAGGCACAGAATCATTTTCATTATCATGCATGGGGGAATTATTATCAATGATATTATCACTTTGAGAATTAGTTGGCAAAGAATTTGCTGGTCCATTAGGGTTCAAATCAGGAGGTGCAGGCATGTTCACAGAATCAGGCAAACAAGCAGGATTAGAATCATGCACACAAGTATCATTAGGGCAAGTCAGGCAAATCACTAGAATCATGTTCATTCACAGAATCAATTTCAGGAGCAAGCTCCACCTCATTTTGGACATCCACATTGGACTGACTCATAGGCAAACATGGAAATTCAGATTCATTAAACACAACATCTCTACTAGTGATAGTTTTAAAACCAGAATCACACCTAAGCCACAACCTATAACCTTTAGTACCTTCAGGGTAACCTAGGAAAACACATTTTTTAGCCCTAGGTTCTAATTTATCCCCAGAGTGGTGAACCAAAGCAGAACAACCAAAAATTCTCAGATTTTTCAAGTCAATAGGTTTTCCAGAAAACACATGTTCAGGGCACTTGCCCTTGAGAGGCACAGAAGGAGACCTATTTATCAGATAAGTTGCAGTTAACACAGCTTCACCCCAAAATCTTTTACTTAGACCAGAAGAAGCAAGTAAACACCTAACTCTCTCTAATAAAGTCATATTCATTCTCTCAGCCACTCCATTTTGTTGTGGGGTATAGGGTACTGTCCTATGTCTTCTAATACCAGCTTCAGCACATAAATCATTCATATTGGCATTACAAAATTCAAGACTATTGTCTGTCCTAAGAGTTTTAATTTTCAAACCAGTTTGATTTTCAATTAGGTTTTTAAACTCTTTAAATTTTGCAAACACATCAGATTTATTTTTCATTAGAAACACCCACACTTTTCTGGAAAAATCATCAATCACAGAAAGAAAGTACCTATTGCCACCTTGGGTTGGTTCAGGGGAAGGACCCCACACATCAGCATGCATATATTCAAGGATACACTTAGTAGAGGGCACATTGGGGGAGGGAGACACAGGAAAGCTCATTCTAGTTTGTTTACCTAGCACACAAGTATAACAGAATGTAGAGCAGGTCAATTTAGCATCACCAAAGACACCTTGTTTTTGCAATAATTCAAAACCAGTTTTACTTATGTGTCCAAGCCTTTTATGCCATAAATCAGAAACATTTTCATGGACAGAATTTGCATGATTATTCAAGTAACACTCAGCTTTGCAAACATACAAATTGTATTGCCTAGCAGCTTTTCAAACAACCTTAGAACCCTCCATAATAGTCATGCACCCATTACCCCATTTACCACATAAACCCTCAGTTTCAAGTGCAGCACAGGAAATCAAGTTTTGACTCAAGTCAGGCACATGCCTAACATTTTTGAAAGTGTACACACTACCAGTTTCAAATTTCACAGAAACATCACCAATACCATTCACTGAACATCTTTTATCATTAGCCATGGAGACATATGAGTTTTTAAGTTCTTTATAAGTTGAAAACAAATGCAGGTATGGAGACATATGATAAGTGCACCCAGAGTCAATTAGCCAATCATTTTCACACAGAAGAGAGGCACTAGTAGCATTCACATTGGACAGCAAAGAGAAATCATGCATCATAAACACATCACCAAGATTATCAGAAACCACATTAGCATTATTACTATTCTGTTTCTTAGGTTTATTGCAATCTTTCATATAATGTCCAATTTCACCACAGTTATAACATTTTCTACCCTTAGCCTTAGGATCAGATTTACCCTTACCCTTGCTATCATTATTTTGACTCCCAGAGCCTTTTGAGCTCTGAGTGCCATACTTCTTATTCTTGAATTTACCCTTAACATAATTAACATCATTAGTGGCCTTAGGAGTTCTACCAGATTTTAAATCCTGTTCTTTACTCTTAAGGCTGTTAACTACAGTTTCAAGGGTCACAACATCTCTACCATACTTAATAGCAGACTTAACATCAGAATAAGAGTCGGGTATGGCATTCAACAAGATAATAGCAGAGTAATCATCAATGTGCTTATCACCAGTTAACTTGATATCTTGGATTAATTTATTGAAAGAGTCAATGTTTTCATTTATATCCTTACTCATATCAAGTTTGAATCTAAAAAACTTTTCAAGTAAAAACAATTTACTGTTTAAAGAGGTTTCAGTATAAAGCTCCTCAAGTTTATCCCAAATTTCTTTTGCAGATTCAATTCCACTAACTTTCCTAAGCACAGTAGCAGATAAACCAAGTATAATGGCAGAGTGGGCAAGTTCATTAGTTTCAGCTTGAATAGCTTCAGTGTCAGAGGTAGCATAATTGCCACTTATAGCTTTGTAAACCTTTTGTTGAATCAAAATACCCTTCATTTTCTGTTTCCAAATCACAAAATCACTTTTTCCATCAAAAGGGAGAAGGTTATACCTTGACATTATGAAAAGTAGATTACCAGTTTTGAAAACACCATAAAATCACAAGAAGGGACACAAGAGACCACACCACAGTAGACTCACTGATGGAGTTGTATACTTAATGTCTAGATTTAAGTATCGTAAACTCCCGGTCATGGCATTTAATCTATTTAAATAAATAATCGTTTGCTTTTAATTATTTATAATTAAATAAATGCAAATATAGTTCTGGATCATATACGTAGTAGTTAGTATGGTGTGCGTCGTCACACGGAAGATCATACTATCAGTCACTCGTATATAATCAAACAGTAGCTCACGACCTAGATGGACAAGAACTAATCCATCGGTATAGTCGTTGTATGAGAGAGAAAATAATTGGTCTTGATTATTTTATCATACTTGTACACTTGGTGTATTGAGCGGATCGCTTGAGATTTATCGATTAGGATTGCCTTGGATAATCGATTTAAATCTCTGAGTATTTTATTCTTAATCCCTGATATTATTGCGGGTGTGTGCATTTAATATTAGTGACTTTGATTTTCCAAAGGAATTGATTGATTAGAATAACCGATCAACTACCGGCAAAGTTGGGTCACGGTATTTTATGTATGATGTTGGAGTTGTGTACTTAATGTCTAGATTTAAGTAACGGTAAACTCCCGATCATAGCATTTAATCTATTAAATTAATAAACAATTGTTTGCTTTTAATTATTATTAATTAAATATATGCAAATCCATAGTCCTAGATTTTATACGTTGTAGTTAGTATGGTGTTGCATGGGCACACAGAAGATCATACTATCGGTTACTCGTATTTAATCAAACAGTGGCTCACGACCTAGATGGACCCGGACCAATCCATCGGTATAGTCGTTGTGTGAGAGAGAAAATAATTTATCTTAATTATTTTATCACACTTGTACACTTGGTGTATTGAGCGGATCGTTGAGATTCATCGATTAGGATTGCCGGCGATAATCGATTCGAGTCTCAGTGTATTTTATTCTTAATCCCCGATATTGTTGCGGGTGTGTATATTCAATATAAGTGACTTTGATTTACCAAAGGAATTAACCGATTTAATTATTGGGTTAATTACCGGTTAAGTTGGGTCACTATATTTTATATATAGCATGCCGTGAATGATTGACCGGACAGTGTATCCCGGAAGGGTTGATAATATCCCCGAGATGAGTTCATAAGGAATTATTGTGTAAACCTCATGAGTGGATTCGTTCCGCACAATAATTAAGGTTGAATGGTACTAGTCTCGGATTAAAGAGATGAATAAATTAATTAGCAATAAATTAATTTTATTCATGGATATTTAAATCTTAAATACACGGAATAAATAATACTACCGGAGAAATATTATTTGATATAATATGGTTTAATATTGGGAGTGCAATTAATTTATATAGTGGAAAATAAATTAATTAATATTAATGGGAGATTAATAGATTTGGGCTTGGGCTCAATTTAATCATTAATATTGGAAGCCCAATATTCCACCTCCTTTAGATCCCCTACGTAGCCTATAAAAGCACTACATGGTCTTCACTTTTTTTAAGAAGACAAGAATATCAATACTTGATAGTTCTAGAGAGTTGAAGAGGATCCATAAGCTTGGAGGATCGTCGCCCACCCGACGTTCAAGCTAGTGCAAGGAATACGTGGGAAGATCGTAAGGTCATCAACTTAGATTCGTTTCTCCGCACAACGAATTAAAAGGTAAAATCATATACTCCCTTCTATGATTTTATGTGGATTAATTGTGATACATACATGAATGCATGATCCGGGAAAAACGTCGAGACCGGGATACGGGGATTCGAGATCCCCGTCGGGATCAAGAAGGGCGGCCGAACCCTAGGGTTCGACCGCCGGTTACGCGCGACGAGGGGCGAGCCCCGGCTGGACGCCGGGGCATGCGATCGACTTCGGTCGATCGCCGGGATGCCACGGGATGGTGCCGTGGCGGATCCCAGCCGCCTCGCCGGCGGCGTGTGCAACAAAGGCACCCCGGCTGGACGCCGGGGTGGGCGATCGATCGTGAGATCGATCGCCGGGGGAAGACCGCGGCTGGAGCCGCGGTGGTCAGCTGGGGGCTGACCGCCCCTCCTGGCGGTGGCGGTGAGTCGCCGGACTCACCGCCGGGGGCTGCCCCATGCAGCCCCAGCGATCGCCATGCACGGCGATCGCGAACCCCGCGGATGGGGTTCGGCTAGGGTTTAGCCGCGGGTTCGTCCCGCGGCGATGCTCTTGTCGAGCCCGGTTCTTCGTGGAGTTCGTGATCGGTTTCCGGCGACGGGTTTTCGGTCGGGTTGTCGGTTTCCGCAAATTTAGATAACCCGGGACATCGAATTCCAGCAATTGGTATCAGAGCGTTTAGGTTTCGTGTTCATGTATGTGTTCAATTGTGTTCTACCTTGCAGGGATTCCGACTATCATGGTTTAATTAATTGTTAATTATTCGTTTAATTAATTGCTATTTAATTTACCATGATTGTTCGTTTATTAAACTCTCGGACATGTCGAGATTCGTTTTGTGTGGATGAATGCTTGTAATAGTAAAAATTCGGGGGTTGACCGAATTTAGGATTTATTATTACGTTCTATGTTTTCCGGAAAGTGTATAGGGTCGATTTCATGTATAGAATCGATACCGGAATTGTAAATTTATTTCTTGTAATTTATTTACGTTGGATCGATGCCGAGACGACCGCCGGAGAACTCGTGTGACGAAGAAGACGAAGAGGACGAAGAATCGGGGGGGTCGATCATCCCCATGATCGATCCCCATGAGGATCGATCGACCCCACGCCCGGGGTTGCCCGCTAGGGTTTCCGGCCACGCCGGCCACCGGTGGTGGTGGCGCGTGGCTAGGGGGCGACGGCGGTGGTACCCGGCGATGGTGGTGGTCGACGGTAGGGGTGGTGCGGGGATCCCCAAACCCGTACTACTCCTAATCCTACCTAGATTCTACTTACCTAATTGATTCGGTTTTCCTAATTGAGTTTTCCTATTTTTGGGAATTCTCATGGATTAGGAAAAGAATTAATTGGAATTAATTTTATTCCTTATTCTATTATGGAAGTCTTCTAGAGTATTCCGAGTTCTACTTGGAATAGGATCCTAGAGATTTAATAGAATTGGAAAGAAATAAAAGTTAATTTAGGATTGATTTATTTCCTAATTGATTATTCCTATTTTATGGGAATTTTCATAGTAATGGAAATTAATTAATCTTGGAAAGTAGAAGAGTCCTAATTTATTTTATTTCCTTATTCTATTATAGAAGTCTTCTAGAATATTCCAAGTTTACTTGGATAGATTATTCTAGAGATTTAATAGAATTAGATGGGAAAATAAATAAATAAAAATATTAATAATATTTAATTTTATTTTTTGATTTATTCGATTGACTTAATTTTCGAATTAAGTATCTTTTGGATTTATTAAAAATAAATAGATTTAAATATTGGGATTAATATTCTCGTCACATGGAGCATTCAAGAACGAAGACAGAAGACTAGAAGACGCATACGGAGATGGAATAAAGCCATGATAGTCGGAAAATAATTTTCTAGCTTATTTTGACTATGTGCTATGTGCTTTATTACTTGTATGCATGCTTATGTGTTTAATTATGCATTAGATAGCGTATCCCTTTGTTATAAAAAGCTAAGTGGGAGCGGGGATGGAAACATTCCCATGGTCTCCATTACTGTTCTCTTGGTGACTCTTATGGACTTTTGAAGTTCGTATAGATGTGTCATTGGAGGAGAATTCTTGTAATTCCTCTTACGAGAAACATTGATTAAGTTTATCAAACAATGCCTAATTTGTCTTTCTGAAACTGACTTGAAGTCGACTCATTCTCACCCCGGGGAGTGGAATGGAGCCAAAGCCACTTGGTCATGTGGATGACACAAATTAGAGGCAGTCGTACCATTCTTTGATAGATGGATCGATTGTCTGCTCGGCTCCCTCATCTAATGAGAGATAGGGTTGTTCGCATGGTGAATCACTGGTTAGAAACTTCGAGTTTCACTTATGATTCTCCGCGTCTTGATTTACGAAAATCAAATGAATCTCATAATTGGGAGTCAATTATAAAAGTCTCTTGGTGTAGTAAACGTCCACACCACGTGGCTTGCTATACTAACGGATTTTGGATTAATTGATGTAGACAGTTGTAAGGAATTGTGAAGAGTTGTGAAGTTATCGTAAACGTCCACACCACGTGGCTTGCGGTGATATAGCAATTCCAAGCGATTTACTTTGGTGCTGAGTAATGGTTTACACTTAGATACGCATTATAGTATTCCTCCCCACGAGGTTACGCTATAAGTGATGTATGACCAAAGAAAAACTAATTGCTAAATCATTTGGGTGGGTAAACGTCCACACCACGTGGCTTGCCTTACCTGATGGGATTTTAGATGTGATTAGTAATTTAATGATATTATTTAAGGGAGATAATATCGGATATTAAATTAATTGTTTGTTTAAATGTGCTTATAGGTTTAGAGAATAGCTATGAACCCACTTTCTATGATACTCAAGGAGCATAAGCTCACTGGCCCCAACTATATTGATTGGAAGAGAAATTTAGACATTGTCCTAACTTCGGAGGAGTACAAGTTTGTACTCCATGAAGTGTGCCCTGCTGAGCCCACGGCTGCCTCAACTGATGAGGAAAAACTGACATATCGGAAGTGGAAAAAGGCTGATGAAATGGCTAGGTGTTATATTTTGGCTTCCATGTCAAATGTACTCCAAACCCAACATGAGTCGATGGACACTGCCTATGATATGATGTTTAACCTCAAGGAGATGTTTGGGGAGCAAGATCGTGCGGCAAGACAAGAAGCCATGAGAGTCCTCATGTCGACTACTCAATCTGAAGGAACGCCCGTTGGGGAGCACGTTCTTAAGATGATGAGTTTGTTGAATGAACTTGAGGTCCTAGGAGCTTCTATTGATGCTGAGACGCAAGTCGACATCATACTCCAGTCTCTGGCCCCTAGTTTTGAGCAGTTTCGTATGAGCTATAATATGGGTAAACTATCTTATACTCTTGCGCAACTCCTGACTGAACTAAAGGCGGCAGAGGGGATCTACAAGAAGGGCAAGTCTCAAGCACTTGTAGCTACCAAGTCCAAAGGCTTTAAGCCTGGTAAAGGTAGGGGCAAGAAAAGGAAGCAAGCCTGGAAACCCAGTGGTGTCAAGAGGACTGGACCACGAGTGGGGGCTGCAAAGCCAAAGGGTAAGTGCTTCCGATGCAACAAGATGGGACACTGGAAGTCTGAATGTCCTCTCAAAGGTACGAATTTTCCTTAGTCGTAAAAACATAGTCAGCGGTATTATCTACCAGAATTCTGGTGTGTAGATATGGAACCACTGACGGTATGTGCATTTTTTGAATGCAGGGGTTCCAGAAAACCCGGCGACTTAGAGAGGAAGAGTTCGAGTCTACACGGGCAAAGCTGTAGAGGAGGCAGCGGTTGCGGTGGAAGACATTTATCTGCTTTAGTAGTTAAATAGGATTTCATTTTAAGATTATTGCATTATGTACCCTTTTATTTTAGAAAGAACGTTTAGTTCTGGATTTCTATTAATGGATATTTTATTTCTTTAATCATTTGATGATTTTGATAAGAAATAATGGGATTATCTATTCTGGTACATTAGATAGCAATATGTGAATGATGAATCCTTAGTCTACCACGATGCAACAAACCGTTCTATAACTTGTTTTACTTGTTAGATATTTCTTTATTAATCATTATACTTGTGAATTCTTATACTTAGTAGTATTTTCAAATAAAGATTCAAATGGTCGAAATTGATTTGATCAATTATAGTTGAAGGAATGGACCTTCCGACCTAAGGATTGAATTTGGAGGATAATACATCTAAGCAAACCTTTCTGGATAAAGGATAGAATTCAGACAAGTATTGGAAATGATTAGATATGCAGACATATGTGTAAATTAGAAAGGTACGAGAAATTCTCTCAAAGAATACTCGGTGATGGATTAGAATACTTAATGTGCCATAAAAGCAAAGTGTTTTGACTAGTCAATGGACACAAAGCTATTATGGGGAACCATCAAAGTATATCCATTAGGAGCCTGTGACTCGGTCGCGAAGGCCATCACTTATCTAAGTAACACATAGGATAATCAAAGATTGGGATTCAATCCCAAAAGGCCGCACCATACACTTACGTGTAGAAATAGTGCGTTGTAAATAAGAAATGGAGATCTAATAGTAAAAGAACAAGTTGAACGGAACCACCTATGTCCTATGGATATTCCTGGATACAACGGCATATTCAATATGGTTGTAGGATATCCTAGATGAACAAAATGTTGTGTGTTCTATAGTACTATAAACCAGAGGGACATCTCGTCCGGTTCATAGAGAAAGACTATTAGATGAACCACAAAGCCTTATCTGACGTAATACCTTGAAATGAGAAAAAGGACAAAAGACTGGGAACCAGCCAAACCGAGTAGAAGTACACCACATACTGCACCTATTGTTATTACTGTTATACACCGGGACGCCATTGCAGTGGGAGGTTGTTGGACAACCAGAGATATTCATAAGGCTAGAGGAGTTCGGACTCTGGATCTAGTAAAGATGAAATCGACCCCTAGCTCTGCATAAGGGCAGTACTAGATCTAAATGTGCCTGCTTGGAACAATAAGGATTATTGTTGAGAGGCTAGATCATTTAGAGTACAAGCTTAGTAAATCCATTTTATGGATTGAAATAAAGCTATGAGTCGTAGTGCTTGCGAATTGATGGGAAAGTCCATTTGATGGATTCATCAAAAGGCAAAGACGAAAGGTGTATTAGAGACATAATAGAAACAATGTGGTGTTTCTCGGAGATTTTATGTAGATAACATTTCATCATTGGCAACAATGTAAAATTATTGTCAGGCATAAAATAATGGTTGTCTAAATAAATCGAGATATAAGATTAAGAAGAAGTTAGAACATGTTCTTAAGATCTTGTGATCTAGAGATAAGAACATTGTACTTCTCCTAGATATCTTGTACGATTAAGGTTTGTTTTTAACATGCATACTTCTGAGAAAGGTTATTGCCTTTCAGGGACAGAATAAACATCTATCTAAATATGTGTTCGAACGCATGAAGGAAATAGATGAGGACAAAGCAGTTTCCTATACTTCAAGTATGAAAAGCTTTATAGATGCAATGTTGTAAAACAAGAACCTGATATCAACTATGCGGTTTGCGTAGTGGGAGGATATCAAAGTAATCTGGATAAGGGATGTTCAAATGCTGCAAGAGTACTTTCATAGTACTGGCTTACAGAGCAAGACGAAATCTTCTTAGATTACAGATTCTCAGATCCAAAAAACAGAGAAGGATCAGTGAAAGTCGATATCAGGCTATGTGTTCACTTTTAGAAAGAGGTGGAACCATGAAGTGAAAGAGTGATAAGCAGGACGCTTCTCAGACTCTCTCATAACCGAATAGCAGCCTCAGAGGCAGCGGAAGTTTTGGTTAGGTTCCGGGATAACCTCTTGACTTGGATATGACTCTTAGTTTACCAAAGGCTATTGGATAGCGGTGCACGGTGAACTGGAAGAGGTCATAAGTCAAAAGTGATGATAACACATAGAGCAAGTACCACCTGATACGAGTCATCGTCAGGGAGACGACGTAGTAGTCACCAAGATAACTTCAGAGCGGCAACCTAGATTGCTCACTCACATAGTACTTCTCGGAAGTACACTTTAAAGCACGTGATGAGTATGGGAACCGGGAGTTTGGAGGAAATGACTAGACCTTAGTACAAGTGGGAGATTGTTGGAGTTGTGTACTTAATGTCTAGATTTAAGTAACGGTAAACTCCCGATCATAGCATTTAATCTATTAAATTAATAAACAATTGTTTGCTTTTAATTATTATTAATTAAATATATGCAAATCCATAGTCCTAGATTTTATACGTTGTAGTTAGTATGGTGTTGCATGGGCACACAGAAGATCATACTATCGGTTACTCGTATTTAATCAAACAGTGGCTCACGACCTAGATGGACCCGGACCAATCCATCGGTATAGTCGTTGTGTGAGAGAGAAAATAATTTATCTTAATTATTTTATCACACTTGTACACTTGGTGTATTGAGCGGATCGTTGAGATTCATCGATTAGGATTGCCGGCGATAATCGATTCGAGTCTCAGTGTATTTTATTCTTAATCCCCGATATTGTTGCGGGTGTGTATATTCAATATAAGTGACTTTGATTTACCAAAGGAATTAACCGATTTAATTATTGGGTTAATTATCGGTTAAGTTGGGTCACTATATTTTATATATAGCATGCCGTGAATGATTGACCGGACAGTGTATCCCGGAAGGGTTGATAATATCCCCGAGATGAGTTCATAAGGAATTATTGTGTAAACCTCATGAGTGGATTCGTTCCGCACAATAATTAAGGTTGAATGGTACTAGTCTCGGATTAAAGAGATGAATAAATTAATTAGCAATAAATTAATTTTATTCATGGATATTTAAATCTTAAATACACGGAATAAATAATACTACCGGAGAAATATTATTTGATATAATATGGTTTAATATTGGGAGTGCAATTAATTTATATAGTGGAAAATAAATTAATTAATATTAATGGGAGATTAATAGATTTGGGCTTGGGCTCAATTTAATCATTAATATTGGAAGCCCAATATTCCACCTCCTTTAGATCCCCTACGTAGCCTATAAAAGCACTACATGGTCTTCACTTTTTTTAAGAAGACAAGAATATCAATACTTGATAGTTTTAGAGAGTTGAAGAGGATCCATAAGCTTGGAGGATCGTCGCCCACCCGACGTTCAAGCTAGTGCAAGGAATACGTGGGAAGATCGTAAGGTCATCAACTTAGATTCGTTTCTCCGCACAAGGAATTAAAAGGTAAAATCATATACTCCCTTCTATGATTTTATGTGGATTAATTGTGATACATACATGAACGCATGATCCGGGAAAAACGTCGAGACCGGGATACGGGGATTCGAGATCCCCGTCGGGATCAAGAAGGGCGGCCGAACCCTAGGGTTCGACCGCCGGTTACGCGCGACGAGGGGCGAGCCCCGGCTGGACGCCGGGGCATGCGATCGACTTCGGTCGATCGCCGGGATGCCACGGGCTGGTGCCGTGGCGGATCCCAGCCGCCTCGCCGGCGGCGTGTGCAACAAAGGCACCCCGGCTGGACGCCGGGGTGGGCGATCGATCGTGAGATCGATCGCCGGGGGAAGACCGCGGCTGGAGCCGCGGTGGTCAGCTGGGGGCTGACCGCCCCTCCTGGCGGTGGCGGTGAGTCGTCGGACTCACCGTCGGGGGCTGCCCCATGCAGCCCCAGCGATCGCCATGCACGGCGATCGCGAACCCCGCGGATGGGGTTCGGCTAGGGTTTAGCCGCGGGTTCGTCCCGCGGCGATGCTCTTGTCGAGCCCGGTTCTTCGTGGAGTTCGTGATCGGTTTCCGGCGACGGGTTTTCGGTCGGGTTGTCGGTTTCCGCAAATTTAGATAACCCGGGAGATCGAATTCCAGCATATGACATGCCGTGAATTCTTGACGGGAAAATGTGTCCTCGAAAGGGTTGATAATATCCCCGAGATGAGTTCATAAGGAATTATTATGTAAACCTCATGAGTGGATTTGTTCCGCATAATAATTAAAGTTGAATGGTACTAGTCTCGGATATAAGAGATGAATAAATTAATTAAGCAATAAATTAATTTTATTCATGGATATTTATATCTTAAACATATGGAATAAATAATACTACCGGAGAAAATATTATTTGATATAATATGGTGAATATTGGGAGTGCAATTATATTTATATAGTGGAAGTAATTATATAATTAATATTAATGGATTAATAGATTTGGGCTTGGGCTCAATTTAATCATTAATATTGGAAGCCCAATATTCCACCTCCTTTAGATCCCCTACGTAGCCTATAAAAGCACTACATGGTCTTCACAATTAGAACACACAACACAAGACAAGAATATCATTAGTTGATAGTTCTAGAGAGTTGTGAAGGAGATCCATAGGAGTTCGGAGGATCGTCGCTCACACGACGTTCGAATGAAGTGCAAGGAATACGTAGGAAGATCCGAAGGTCTTCAAATCATCTCGTTTCTCCGCACAACGAGATCAAAGGTAAAATCGTTAAACACCCTCTATGATTTTATGTGAATTAAATTCGTGATATATACATGAACTAAGATCTGGGAAAGCAATCGATTCCGCGGATGGGGATGGACCGCGAGGTCGACATCCCCGCGGAGGATCGAACCCTCGGCTGGACGCCGGGGTGAGCAATCGACCGTGCGGTCGATCGCTGGGCAGCCGCGGCTGGGAGCCGCGGCGGGTGCGCTGGGCGCACCGACCTCCTCGAGGCGGTGGCGGTGAGTCGCCGGACTCACCGCCCGAGGCTGCCGGAGCAGCCCCATGCGATCGCGTGCGATCGTGAGCCCCGACGGGGGCTCGGCTAGGGTTTCTAGCCGCGGGTTTATCCCGCGGCGGTGATCCTCTTGTCGGGCTCCGATTCGTTGGTGGTTCGCGTGTTTTTCGGCGAACGGATTTCGATCGGGTTATCGTTTCCGCAAATTTTGATAGCCCGGGATATCGATTTCCAACACTCACAGTTACCACACAAAGCTCACACACAGAATTCAAACAAACTCTCAAAACCCTAGTTAACTATTCAATCACACAGAGGCAGTTAACACTTAAAGGATATCAAAATTAACACCAAGTTCAATTTTAGCATGCAATCACCACAGAGTGCAGGTATCAAAAAATAGCAGAAATTGAGCATGCAAATAACATAAATTAAAGCTTGCAAAGGTCACACAGGACCACAGTTCACACCCCTGCAAAATTCAGTCAAGTTCCCAAGCCTATGCGCCGGCAAGGCACTAAGAATTTGAAATTGCAAGAGGATCAAGCCAATTCACCAGTCGAGGGCGTAGTGAGCAACCCTCAAGGGATCCACCGGAAGCAAGATCGGATCCGGGATAACTCAGGCAAGGGGGGCGTCACTCCCAATTTTACAATGCCCGGTTTCCTTTTGGATCAAAGCTCTAAGCCTCCCTGCGGTGTCGGGCTCGGGCCGACCTTCGCAGATCCTTGCAGATCTGAAACCCTAGGGCACAGATCTGCTTCACCGGTTACCGGCCGTTACCGGAGCACGGAGCAGCGCTCTGATACCACTGTTGGAGCTCCGCGCTTCTATGGCGAGCCACGGACACCTGCAAATTCACAATCAAACATAAAAAGTCAGATCTGTTCAAGCCCTAAAACCAGAGCACACTACAAAAAATTCGCAGATTCCCTACGGCAATTCCCGTAGGGAAATCCGCAAAAATCCGTAGGGAACAGGGTTCACTACGGCATCCCCTACGGGAATCACGCCGTAGGGGTTTGCCTCGTAGGGAACAAATCCCCTACGGGATTTTTGGAGCCGTAGGGGAGATCCCTACGGGCTGGCCGTAGGGGAGCCGTAGGGGACTGCTTTCCGCGCCCGTTCTTTCCCGTAGGGGAACCCTACGGGGCTGTCGTAGGTTCGCCCGTAGGGGATCCCTACGGCTTATCCCCGTAGGGAATAAATTTTAATTAAAAAACGGGAGCTCCAAGCGGCTCGGGCCACCAGCCCGACCCACGATCCGAGGCCCGACAACATCTCACCATTACAAGGCCCGAGACAAGCCCAGCCCTCAATTGAGGGCTTTGTAATATTTATTCATGTATATTGCATAGTCCAGGGTTTGAACCCTGGACCTTATGAATGAAGAAGAGGATGATAACCGCTAGGCTATCTGAGTTATATGTCCAATTCTTAAAAGATAATATATATGTACCATTAACTTATATATATATATATATATATATATATATATATATATATATATATATATATATATATATATATTGGTTTAAAAAAAATGTAATTTTAAATAAAAGGGAATTTAAATATATTAAATTAAATAGAACTTTCAATATTTTTTTTATTAATATTTAGGTCTTTTATTTTTTAACTTTTTTGCGTTTAGAAGTTTTACGTAGATTTAAATATTATTTAGTAGTAGTTTTTGAAATTTGTTTAGACTATAATACCTTTTTATTATTTTTCCGTAATTTTTGCGTAATTGCGATATTTTTTATAATTAACTATTTTATAAAATTGTGTAATTGCGTTGCATAATTGTAATTGCGTAGTGCGTAAATAGTTAAAAAAAACTTTAATTGTAATTTTATTATCTAGTAAAATATTGATTTAAAAAAAATATTTAAAACAATTTAACGTAATTTTATAATAATATTTAATTAATTTATTATTATATAAATTAATTTTATTATTAAAAAAAAAAAACTCCCTACGGCAAATGCCGTAGGGGACCCCTACGGGAAAAATACCCGTAGGGTATTTCTTTAATTAATTATAATTTAAAAAAAAATACTCTCCTACGGCATTTGCCGTAGGGGATCCCTACGGGAATAATTCCCGTAGGGGATTTATTATTCCCTACAGGAGGCCCCGTAGGGCCTCTTGGAGGGAAGGTATGCGCGCGAATTCGCGCGCAGTCCCCTACGGGAATCCCCTACGGGAGTCACCCCTACGGCTGGAGCCGTAGGGAATGCCGTAGGGGATCTCAAAATATGCTCCCGTAGGGGATGCCGTAGGGAAATCCCTACGGGAAAGAGGCCGTAGGGAATCCCCGTAGGGGATCCGCAGTTTTTTTGTAGTGGCAAGCTCCCAATACACAACAGTCAGCGGATCTCCGAAGAGATCCGGTCTGTATTACAGGTATTGAGTTTGAATGGGATACAAGGGCACATGCGGCGGAGTATATATATATATATATATATAAATCAGAAAAAGAGAAAGAGAGAGAGAGAGAGAGATTAGAGCTTCGGCTCAGGACTGCGAAGATGCAATCACAGCAGTGTCACAAGGCACTACCAAACGAGGGGAGAACACAGAAACCTTGCCAGCAGCACCCACAATGCACAGCTCTCTCAATCACTCACTCACAGCCCTCACTCACACAAGGATCTCACAGATCTACACCACAGAACACCACAGGAGGTGAAGAATGTGAAGGTATCAGAAATCGCACATAGTAGAGGTAGGGTTTACACACAGTATCAGCTGAGTAGAGTGATTAGGGTTGCGGGTGAAGTGGCCAAGAAAAGGAGGGATCAAGGGTCCAGATTAAGCCACAACTTACCAAGTAGAGATCAAGGGTCAGGATAGGTCAAAGCCCACAGGGGCTGGACTGAAGACAACTGGGCCAGGTAAGTAGAGTGGGCTGGGCTGCAGTGGGTGTTGGGCTGCTTCTATTAAATGGGTCAGCACCAGTACATGGGCCAACACATATTTTATAACAAATGCTTTGTACCGGGAGTTTACGTTACTTAAATCTAGACATTAAGTATATAACTCCATCAATTACAACCGAGTCGCGCTGAAGGAAGATCATATGAAGTATGTGTCAATGTTGAACGACCAACAAAAAAATTACTTACGATTCTATAATGGAATCATTAAACAATGGTAGAGGACAAGTATTTTTTCTTTACGGTTATGGAGGAACAGGAAAAATTTTATATGGAATACTCTATCAGCGGCTGTTCGATCGCGCGGAGAAATTGTTTTGAATGTTGCTTCAAGTGGTATAGCATCGTTGCTCTTACCTGGCGGGAGGACAAATCATTCTAAATTTTCAATACCATTAAACTTGACTGATTCTTCCACGTGCAACATTGCTCAAATGAGTGACACCGCCGGTATAATTTTAAAGGCGAAACTTATTATATGGGATGAAGCTCCCATGACTCACAGGTAAGATTGTTCCTAATATTTTAATAGTATTTATTATATATATTGTCTTATTTTTCAATAAATGGATCAAGTTCTCCGTTTTTCATTTTATCAAAATATTTAATTAGCAAAAACTAATTTCCCCACTTCATTTCGTACATTTACTATATATTTTAAAAAATTTAATCTTATTTGAATCTTTGAAACGTGTTTTTTTATATTATCCATTATCAATGTTATTAGTTATCTTCCAAATAAAATTGTTGTTATTTTCTCTATTTAAGTGCGTAAATTTTATACTTATATAATTCATTATTTTTTTAACAAAACTTTTTCATATATTCATTATCTTTTTATTTAACTTTTTAATATAATTATTTCATTAATAGAAAATACATGTACAGATATAATTAAGTTCTACATATTACCAATGATATATTATTAATAATTTCATTTGGTATAATTATTTATATGAAATATAAATAGATAATTATAATTTTTCAAATTGAATATTTTTCTTTCTTTATATTCTTTAAATAGGTTGTATATATTAATACTTTGTTTCTTTTAATCATATAGGAATTGTTTTGAAGCTCTCGATCGAACAATCCGGGATATTATGAGGGTAAAAAATCCTGATGCTGAGAGCATTCCATTTGGAGGCAAAGTTATAATATTCGGTGGGGATTTCCGTCTGGTTCTTCCGGTGATACCCAAAGGAACGAGGCCAGAAATTGTTCATACAGCTATCAACTCATCTAAGATATGGCGGAATTGCAAAGTTTTGAGATTAACGAAGAATATGCGACTGAAAAATAATGTTGACGGCTCAGATTTGAATGAGTTGAGAAATTTCTCAAATTGGATGCAATCAATTGGTGACGGTTCAATTGGTGAAGATAATGATAGAGAAATAGTTGTTGAAATCCCCCCTGATCTTATTATAGATAAGAGTGATGACTACATAAAATCCATTGTAGAAGCAACTTTTCCATCTTTCGCCGATCATATTGGAGACGTCGATTATTTGCAAGGACGCACAATCCTGGCGCCAACTTAATTTGGAAGACGTAGAGTCAATTAATGATTATATGGTATCTATGCATTCAACAGAAGAAAGAATTTATCTCAGCGCCGATTCTATTGAAACAACTGAAAAGGGAGCAAACATGTTTGATCAAATGCATTCGGTTGAATTCTTAAACGCTATAAAGTGCTCAGGAATGTCTAACCATCAATTGAAGTTAAATGTTAGTGATATTAAATCTTTAGGGGTGTAAACGGATCGGATCGGATAATGCTCTCTCCATATCCTTAACCATATTTTTTTGGCGGATACGGAGCGGAGCGGATAATGACCGGATGCGGATTATATCGGATTACGGATTCGGATCGAAAACGGAGCGGATTCGAACCGAATACGGATATATATTATTGGATAGATAAAATTATTTTTTTTATTTCTTTTCGCTAATATAAAAATAATAAATAAATTAAAAAAAAATAAAAAATAATTATATGCAGAAATAGAACCACATTATTTTTATTTTTCATATTTATATATAAGCAAATAAACTCTTCAAAAATAATTTTTTATTATTTAAGATGTTAAATTAAAATATTTTGTATACTTAATTAATTTTTAGTATTTATATTTATTGTAGTCTAGGAAGATACGTAATGACACGAGTAGGATGTGATTACAAGTGATCGACTAGAGTTATCTTATATAAAATGACAATTATTAAGTTAATGGGCTAATAGGATAGTGGACCAACTTTTTGAGCTAATTATAATTATAATTGGATAATCCGTATTAAAAAGATCGGATAATCCTCGTAAAATGTCGGATAATCCGCATCAGTCGGATAATAACAATACCATATCCGCTACCATATCCGTCGGATATCCGCATAGCAAATATCCGTATCCTCATCCGTATCCGCCGGATTCATTGAATCGCATACCATATCCTTAAAAACGGTTACAGCGGATTCGGAGCGAAAATTATCCGTACCATTTATACCCCTATAAATCTTAAAGAATTAGTTGTTTTTTTTTTATCTTTTTTTAAAAATATTATATTAAATATGTATTCAATAATTATGTATATATTTGTAAAAAATAATTAATCCTTATTATATCTTTTGTATGGTAGGAGTGCCGGTAATGGTTTTGCGAAATATAGATCACGCTGCCGGTTTGTGTAACGGAACTCGAATGGTTGTGTTGAAACTTGGAACTTACGTAATAAATGCTAAGGTCTTAGGAGGAAAAAACACGAATATTATTATATATTCCAAGACTAACTCTTAATCCTTCAGATGTAAGGATTTCATTTCGATTTCAACGTCGTCAATTCTCCTTAATGGTATGTTACGCTATGACCATTAACAAGGGTCAAGGTCAATCTTTGTCCCGCATTGGATATATTTGAAGAAACCGATATTTACGCATGGGCAGTTGTATGTTACACTTTCAAGGGTCACAAATAGAGCCGTATTGAAGTTGTTATGTTGTAATGAGAATGGAGAACTCACAAATAAAACAATAAATTTAGTTTACAAAGAAGTCTTTCAAAATTTATAAAATAAGTATTTCATATCATTTCTTATTTTATTTTTAATTTATGTGTTTCATATAAATATTTTAAATTATAAACTTAAATTAATAATACGTAAATTTAAAGTAACATAATATTGGTGTGAAATTAATTCATTTTAACTAGAGTAGAACTTAATAGATAATTGTTAAATTATTTTTGTACAACTACACTAATCTATTACATATATCAAACAGAAAGCAATGTCACGTTGGATATATTCGTTTTAATTAGCCAAAAAAATCTTGATCGTTGGATTAACTTTTATGTTCACACCTTAAGAGACTAATTAATAAATAAATAATAGTTATTATTAAGAAATTTAAATTACGTTGATTAATGTTTATTTATAATTAATCTATTTTCTAAATATTCATTTACCTATTTAAACTCCTTAATTATCTCATCAATTAAATCAGAATGAAATTGTCTATTATTTATTTATTCAATTAGTATTAATTTTCTCCTAATTAATCTGCCTATTAACCGATCGATATTAATTTAAAAAAATAATTTATACTAATAAATATATTTATTTCCATAACTACTCCTACTTAATCACAATATTAATTTAAAAAAATAATTTATACTAATAAATATATTTGTTTCAATAACTACTCCTAATTAATTTCCGTAACCGATCAATATTAATTTAAAAAAATAATTTATACTAATAAATATATTTGTTTCAATAACTACTCCTAATTAATTTCCGTAACCGATCAATATTAATTTAAAAAAATAATTTATACTAATAAATATATTTGTTTCCATATTACAATAAACTAATTCTATTTAAACTCTTTTTCTTCATCATTAAAATTTCATTCCGCAAATCATTTTTTATATTTTCTTTACGGTAATTTTCTTTTTCTTCTCGCAAATTATTTTTATTTTATTAATTCTTAATTGATGAATTTATTTATTTTTGTTTTGCAGATATCAATGTAAGTTTCTTACATGCATTCTTGCAATTTTTTTTATTGTTTCTTAATTATGAATTGTTTTTTGTTTTTGTTTTGCAGATGTAATGCATGTAAGTTTCTCCGTAGCATTCTATTTTAATTTGTTATTTTCTTTGTAATGTAATTTTTTTTATTGATTCTTAAGAAAATTATTGGTTTTCTTTTTGTTTATCAGATGATAAGCTAAGTAATTTTCCATACACGCCTATATTTTAATTTGTTATTTTCTTTGCAATGCAATTTTTGTTTATGGTTTCTTAATTTATGAATTGATTTTACTAATTTTGAAGGTGTTCTTAGTAACAGAGTTGTCGAGAATCTTTTCCAAATTTTAAGGTATTGTCTTCTATTAATGTATCGATTTGATAATATGTACTCAATTCCACGATTAAAACAATTGTTCTCCGGATCTTGCGTCAACGAAAACATCCTACTAGTTCAATAAGATTTTTTTTTTGTGTTCAGCGAAAGTCCCTCACCGACTATAACGATGGTGAAGAATCAGGTTCGCACATTATTAGATTTTTGGTTTTTTTTCGATTTGGATTTTAATTTGTCAATTTTAGAGCTAATCGAAGTATTCATAGAAATATTAGCTTACAGTTTGATTGCTTTTTCGATTTATATTCTAACATGTGTTGGTTTTTCTTTTGGAATATCAATAACTATACACAGTAGCAAACTTATAAGTGCTTGGGGATGTTTGGTGTAAAAGACTTACTCCACCCATACAAGCAAACATGTGAGTATCAAAAGGTCAATCACAAAAAAATCTCCACATTTCTATGAACTACATGTGTTTATTGTTTAATGTTTTGTTATATACTAATAATAATAATAATAATCTCTTTACGATATTTTCTTTACTTTTTTTTGTTTTGTTTATAATTTCACGAAGGCAATGATCGTTTAACGATTGTATTTTATCGGTCTGATAACCTAAACGAATGGAATAAAGTTATTGATAAAATAAAATAGTATTTTGATTGTAAACTGAAATCTTACTCCAAAGCAGTTTGTATACTCTTTGGATATGAAATTTCAAAACAACAATAATAATATTTTCAGAACAGTTTAATTAAATCGGTGAAGTTTTGTCGAAGCCTTTTGCAAAATTTACCATTTTCAGTTCTTGAATGACGACCAATACTAAATATGTTGAGAAAATAAAGTTAACTTATGAAGAATATTTCAACAAATTCGTTTGGGATGATAAAAAAGAGAACGACAGTTCAGACAAACAGGTTTATCGTTCGAAATATAATCTTATGTGTATTCTAGAATCAGAGTTGTATTATTTGAGAATATTGTTCATTGTTATTCGTGTATACACATTGTAAAATGAATCTTTTTTGTACAATGGAATTTCAATATAGATTCTTTAAAAAAATTGTTATCCCCGTAAACTTTTAGACCGTGATAAAATATAGGTCGATACAATAAAAGAAGATACATTTTGGGGTTCACGAACAATGTTGCGATTTTCGTTCGTCAATTTGCTGACCTCTACTTCTCTACAGTCCAGAATCGATTTGAAACCAGTGCAAGAATATTATTAGCTGACATTAAACCAAGATATCTTACGAGGATGAGACGCCAATGTATATTTTTTAGAGTTAAGTTATTAAAAAAATTATTCAAAAATGTTTACGAAGGCAATGATCGTGTATCGATTGTATTTGATCGGTCTGATGACCAAAACGACTGAAATAAAGTGATTGATTAAATAAAACAGTATTTTGACTGTAGATGAAATCTTATTTCAAAGCAGTTTGTATACTATTTGGATATGAAATTCCAAAATAACAAAAATAATATTTTCAGAGCAGGTTAATTGAATCAGTGAAGTTTTTTCGAAGCCTTTTACAAATCAAAACCATGTTCGGTTTTTGCATGACGACCAATACTAAATATGTTGAGACAATAAAGTTAATTTATGGAGAATATTCTAATAAATTCGTTTAGGATAATAAAAAATAGAACGACAACCAAGACAAAGAGGTTTATTGTTCGAAATATAATCTAATCTGTATCCTAGAACGAGAGTTGTAATTTTTGAGAATATTGTTCATTGTCATTCGTGGATGCACATTGTAAAATGATTTTTCTTTTGTACAACAGAATTTCAATATAGATCCTTTAAAAAAATTGTTATCCCCGTAAACTTTTAGACGATGATAAAGTATAGGTCGATACAATAAAAGAAGATTCATTTTGGTGTTCACGAACAATGTTGCGATTTTCGTTCGTCAATTTTCTGACCTCTACTTTTTTACAGTCCAGAATCTATTTGAAATCATTGCAAGGATATTATCTTAGCTGACATTATACCAAAATATCTTACGAGGATGAGACGTCAAAGTATATTCAGAGTTAAGTTATTAAAAAAATTAATCAAAAATGTTCACGAAGGCAACGATCGTGTAACGATTGTATTTTATCGGTCTGATGACCAAAACCAATGAAATAAAGTTATTGATAAAATAAAATAGTATTTTGATTATAGATGAAAATCTTACTCCAAAGCAGTTTGTATACTATTTGGATATGAAATTCTAAAACAACAAAATTAATATTTTCAGAGCAGCTTAATTGAATCGGTAAAGTTTTGTCGAACCCTTTTGCGAATCAAACCATGTTCGGTTTTTGCATGACGACCAATACAAAATATGATCAGACAATAAAGTTAAATTATGGAGAATATTCTAATAAATTCGTTTAGGATGATAAAAAATAGAACGACAGCCGAGACAAAGAGGTTTATTGTTCAAAATATAATCTAATGTGTATCCTAGAACCAGAGTTGTAATTTTTGAAAATATTTCTCATTGTCATTCGTGGATTCACATTGTAAAATGAATTTTCTTTGTACAATAGAATTTCAATATAGATCCTTAAAAAAATTGTTATCCCCGTATATTTTTAGAAGTTGATAAAGTATAGGTCGATACAATAAAAGAAGATTTATTTTGGGGTTCACGAACAATATTTCGATTTTCGTTCGTCGCCGACCTCTACTTCTCTACAGTTCAGAATCAATTTGGAAACAGTGCAAAGATATTATCTTAACTGACATTATACCAAAATATCTTACGAGGATGAGACGTCAAAGTATTTTCAGAGTTAAGTTATTAAAAAAATTAAATAAAAAATGTTCACGAAAACAATGATCGAGTAACGATTGTATTTTATCGGTCTGATGATTAAAACGAATGGAATAAAGTTATTGATAAAATAAAATAGTATTTTGATTGTAAATGGAAATCTTACTCCAAAGCAGTTTGTATACTATTTGGATATGAAATTCCAAAACAACAAAAATAATATTTTCAGAACAGCTTAATTGAATCGGTGAAGTTTTGTCAAAGTCTTTTGCGAATTAAAACCATGTTCAGTTTTTGCATGACGACCAATACTAAATATGTTGAGACAATAAAGTTAACTTATGCAGAATATTCCCATAAATTCGGGATGTTAAAAAATAGAACGGAAGCCGAGATTAAGAGGTTTATTGTTAGAAATATAATCTAATGTGTATCATAGAACCAGAGTTGTAATTTTTTAGAATAGTATTCATTGTCATTCGTGGATGCACATTGTTAAATGAATTTTCTTTGTACAATGAAATTTCAATATAGATCCTTTAAAAAAATTGTTATCCCCGTAAACTTTTAGACGGTGATAAAGTATAAGTCGATACAATAAAAAAAGATTCATTTTGGGGTTCAGGAATAGGACCTCTACTTCTCTACAGTCCAAAATCAATTTGGAATCAGTGCAAGAATATTCTCTTAGCTGACATTAAACCAAATATCTTATGAGATTGAGAGGTCAAAGTATTTTCAGAGGTTATTTATTAATAAAATTAATAAAAAAATGTTCAAAAAGAAAATGAGCGTGTAATGATTGTATTTTATCAGTTGGATGACCAAAACGACTGAAATAAAATTATTGATAAAATAAAACAGTACTTTGATTGTAGATGCAAATCTTATTCCAAAGCAGTTTGTATATTATTTGGATATGAAATTACAAAACAACAAAAATAATATTTTGAGAGAAGTTTAATTGAATCAGTGAAGTTTTGTCGAGGCCCTTTGCGAAATTTATCATGATCAGTTCTTGAATGACGATCAATACTAAATATGTTGAGACAATAAAATTAACTTATGAAGAATATAATATTTTAACAAATTTTAACAATATATATTAACAATATACATACGTATTATATATTTGAAGTATGGTTCTTGCATAAATCAATATTAATTGTAATATATTTTGTATTTATCAGGTCGGTGTCCCGATAATGCTGTTGCGGAATATGGATGCCACAAACGGATTGTGCAATGGTACGCACTTAGTTATAACAAAGCTTGATAGTCATGTCATCGAGACAAAAGTGTGCAATGGTACGCACTTAATTATAACAAAGCTTGATAGTCATGTCATCGAGGCAAAAGTATTAGGAGGAAGCAATTCTGGGGATCATGTTTTAATTCCTAGAATTCTTATAACCCATTCTGACACAAAACTGTTGGTTGCGTTCCAACGAAGACAATTTCCGATTATGATATCGTATGTCATGACGATTAATAAGAGTTAAGGTCAGTCGTTGAGAAACGTTGGTGTATTTCTGAAAAAACCGGTATTTACGCATGATCAATTGTACGTTACGCTTTCTAGAGTAACCAATAGGGAAGGGTTGAAGCTTCTTCTCTGCGACGAGAAGGGTAACTCACGAACAAAACCACAAATGTTTGTCATATAAAACAAGTGATGATATTGATTAATTATAATTATTTACGTATAATATAAAATACTATTATTTTATTTATATGATGTGTTAATCAAGTTTACGTATATATTAATATGAATTACATGAAACAAAAATTTATGTAAACAAGATGACAAACACACATTAAAAACAATCCCTTCAAAGATCCCAGTGCAGGCAAAGTTAAATATATTTGTCTTTAAATTTTAATTATTTGTATTTTATTTATTATTAAATAAATTACATTAAAAATTACGACAAGTTTTACTAGTTCAACTAATAAAAGAGCTACACATAGTCCTTTTATATTGGTCCAAAGGATAAAAGCGTACATTTATTGGAAGTAAAAACGTTAAAAGAAAAAAGGCAATAAACAATAATCTGCAACAGTACCCTTTTCACTCCTCTTCCTTCAAAATACTTAGCTCAATTTTCTTCTTCTTCACAATATGATTGATAATTGATGATGGATACACGAAATTGTTTTGATAAAATATGAAGTATTTTAATTTTATTGATGGGAATATTTCATACATGCATTGAATATTATTGAGCTATAGAAATTGCATCCATACTAATTAACCCTAAATTTCCCTTATTAATTAAGTATTTGATAACATAGTAGATATATTTAGTTGAAAATCCGTTGTCCCGGAGCCAACATCTTCTTTGGATCAAACTGCATCTTCCTGCTCTGAAATGTTTTCCACTTGTTCCCGAAATGATTCATCCACTCTTGCTGTGTTTTGTAACTCGGAAGATATTGCTTCACCCCAACAAGTCCACCCTTTTCGCAAACTTCCAGAACCTCTTTGTTCAATGCGTCGAAACTTTTATAATCACCGGGACTCGAATGTAGCAATCCAAATGCGTAGAACACCTTCTCGCCTACTGGTGTTACTGCAGACATTCTATCGTCCCATCTGCAACACAAATTAATTTAAAAAATTGCCTTATTACAAAAAATATAATTACTAATGATTATTAATTACTTGTTTTTGTTTAGAGGGTAAAAGATTAAGACACTGGATGTCTTGTTAAGCTTTGGAAGCACGCCGGCCACAACTAGCTTGTTGAAATCGACTATGTTCGACTTCGGCACGAAGAGAATCAGCCACGGATGGTACGACTTTGATCCCATCTCGACAGTGTCCAAATTCCCAACCCTGTAAAGGAAATCGAATAAAGAGACATCCCTGCTGAAACGGAGTCCTGGAATGAAGTTCAGTTTCTTCAGCAACGTCTCCGATTCCTAACAATACATAGAAATAATTAGTTAAATGAAAATATTTTTATTTTTTGTGAAAAGTTATAGAGCATAGGTACGTACTTGATCAATTTCAGCCTGATTGTTGTCGTAGTACATGACCAATTCTATGGAGTAGAGAATACGATGTTTTATAAAAAGTTCAGTGATTCGGGATTGAGAGGATCTTGATATCGAGAAGTGATCGAAAGATTTCCATTCGTTGATTTTATTCGGGTTTACGATTAGGAAACCTTCGACATAGCTCAGAGAGTGGTGCTTGGCTGAGATGAGATATTCTTGGTCTTTGGTGAACAAGGAGAAGTCAGTGTATATCAGTCTCACCCATTTTGTCTGTACATTTAATTAAATATAATTAATTCCAAACTTTTCAATTTCAACAATGTAGTAGAGACTGTAGAGTATATGTTTTTCATGTTTCATGATTTTTTATTACCATCTTTTGTGCTTTGTGTAGGACTATTCTGGCTCTAGTTATGATTCCAAACTGTCCCAAACCACCAAGAACTCCGAAAAACAAATCTCGATTTTTTGACGGCGAACAACTCTTGAATTCTCCTTTACCTAATTATATCCACGAAGAAAAATCTTTGTTTGTTATTATGAGACTTGAGACTGAGAGAGTAATATTCTGATTTCATTGAAGCTGTTTTTAATTTGCAAAGTATTAATTTTGTCATATACTTTCTCCGTGTTAGACTAATGGTCAAACTTCTTTTTGTATTTTGTAAATGATCGAAGTGTGACAATTGGTTTGGGAAAGAGGTAGTATATTTTAAGTTGTTTACCTGTAACAACGTCGAGCTCTAGAACATTGGCAATTTCCGGGCCATGCAAGAATGTCTGCCCGCTGATCCCGGCATTAGACAGTGTCCCGCCGACACTCAAGTGCAGATAATCTGTCCACGAGACGGGCGCAAGCCCGTGCTTGAGAGTTTCTCTCAACACATCGACCCACATCTTCCCGCCCCCGACGTCGGCATAATACCCGCAAGAACTGTCCCCTCCGATCCCGACCCCTCCGTCTCGATAGCTCAGAGAAGACATGTTCACCACCACGCCGCCTTGGGTGAGGACTTGTCCACGAATGCTATGACCGTTCCCCCTGGCGGCTACGGTCGTGAAACTCGTGTTAAATGATGATATGGTTAGGTCGATAATATCCTTGACCGACGAGGGATCAAGAACGAAAGAAGGCCTTCTTTTAACTATGTTTCCGTAGTCCTTGGAGGCTTTTGCGAGGGTGTTGTTATCGTTGTGAAGCCGGTTTTGGAACGAGTCGACGCGGGCATGTGTGGATGAATTGGATAGGCATATGCAGATTATGATGAATAGGAAAGCAGAGATAGTGAGAGGGAGAATGGAAGAAGAAGTTGTCATGGGATGGAATGATGGATGATACTTTTAATTGGCTGGTGATACTTTAACGCGGGCATGTGTGATCGATTGTGGGTGTTATTAGTTATCTTTGAGAGGGGTTATATATATAGATGCATTAATTTTAAAGTTGAGATAATAAAACCTTAAAAAACATTGTTAAAGTGATAAGTTTGTCAAATTTCAAATGGGGGTGTTCAAGTGCGGTCCCACGCCAAGCGCACACACGAGAGCGGGAGCTTGAATATGCACTAGAGAGCCTCAATCTATCTCAAAACCATATGGTACTAAGTAGGAGAACTCCCTAGGCTTATATCATAGACTCCCCTCTCACAATTATGCACTAGAGAGCCTCAATCTATCTCAAAACCATATGGTACTAAGTAGGAGAACTCCCTAGGCTTATATCATAGACTCCCCTCTCACAATTATTCGATGTGGGACAACTCACAAGTGGCCTTCAACACACCCCCTCCACTTGTGAGTCCTAGTCAAAGGGTGGTCAAACCACTCACAAACAGGATCGAAACCTGCTCTGATACCATGTGAAATTCCAAATGGGGGTGTTCAAGTGCGGTCCCACGCCTAGCGCACACAAACGAGAGCGGGAGTCCGAATATGCACTAGAGAGCCTCAATCTATCTCAAAACCATATGGTACTAAGTAGGAGAACTCCCTAGGCTTATATCATAGACTCCCCTCTCACAATTATTCGATGTGGGACAACTCACAAGTGGCCTTCAACACACCCCCTCCACTTGTGAGTCCTAGTCAAAGGGTGGTCAAACCACTCACAAACAGGATCGAAACCTGCTCTGATACCATGTGAAATTCCAAATGGGGGTGTTCAAGTGCGGTCCCACGCCTAGCGCACACAAACGAGAGCGGGAGTCCGAATATGCACTAGAGAGCCTCAATCTATCTCAAAACCATATGGTACTAAGTAGGAGAACTCCCTAAGCTTATATCATAGACTCCCCTCTCAAAATTATTCGATGTGGGACAACTCACAAGTGGCCTTCAACACACCCCCTCCACTTGTGAGTCCTAGTCAAAGGGTGGTTATAACCACTCACAAACAGGATCGAAACCTGCTCTGATACCATGTTAAATTTCAAATGGGGGTGTTCAAGTGCGGTCCCACGCCTAGCGCACACACGAGAGCGGGAGCTTGAATATGCACTAGAGAGTCTCTTTCTAACTTAAAACCATATGGTACTAAGTAGGAGAACTCCCTAGGCTTATATCATAGACTCCCCTCTCACAATTATTCGATGTGGGACAACTCACAAGTGGCCTTCAACACACCCCCTCCACTTGTGAGTCCAAGTCAAAGGGTGGTTATAACCACTCACAAACAGGATCGAAACCTGCTCTGATACCATGTCAAATTTCAAATGGGGGTGTTCAAGTGCGGTCCCACGCCTAGCGCACACAAACGAGAGCGGGGGTCCGAATATGCACTAGAGAGCCTCAATCTATCTCAAAACCATATGGTACTAAGTAGGAGAACTCCCTAAGCTTATATCATAGACTCCCCTCTCACAATTATTCGATGTGGGACAACTCACAAGTGGCCTTCAACACACCCCCTCCACTTGTGAGTCCTAGTCAAAGGGTGGTTATAACCACTCACAAACAGGATCGAAACCTGCTCTGATACCATGTGAAATTCCAAATGGGGGTGTAACCGCACTTGAACACCCCCATTTGGAATTTAACATGGTATCAGAGCAGGTTTCGATCCTGTTTGTGAGTGGTTATAACCACCCTTTGACTAAGACTCACAAGTGGAGGGGGTGTGTTGAAGGCCACTTGTGAGTTGTCCCACATCGAATAATTGTGAGAGGGGAGTCTATGATATAAGCCTAGGGAGTTCTCCTACTTAGTACCATATGTTTTTAAGTTAGAAAGAGACTCTCTAGTGCATATTCGGACTCCCGCTCTCGTTTGTGTGCGCTAGGCGTGGGACCGCACTTGAACACCCCCATTTGGAATTTCACAAAGTTTATCCAATCGATGTAGGATATTTAACACATCCCCTTCACGAGTATGCTAGAAATTCTATCGGTTATCTAACATTTCCCCCCTCACGAGTATGCTGGAAATTCCATCAGTTCTACTCGTGGATTAATGTCATCTTTGTGGCATGCTGGAAATTTCATCGGTTGAGGGATTGACATGGTATTAAGATATTTTAAAGTGTTATTGGTCTAACTTTAACAGTGTATCAAAGCAGGCCCAACACGATGATGGTTGCGATCATACCATCACTAATGTACCGGATCCATCAGAACTCCGAAGTTAATCAGAACTCCGAAGTTAAGCGTAATAGGACTAGAGTAGACTTCACATTTATATTAGTGAGCGAAATATATTCTCCAATACTCACTCTCACTTGGTAGAGAAGTTGGACAACTTCACATTTATATTAATGGGTCGAATATAATATATTTTCCAATACTCTTTCTCACGTGTGAACCGATTTCAACTTCTTTGGGGAGGCCACGTGTGAACCGAGGCCAACAAGTGTATAATTAACTCAGGTGGAGTGGGGGGAGGCCAACAAACATTTATATTACTGCAACTTCTTTGGGGAGGCCAACAAGTGTATAATTAACTCAGGTGGAGTGGGGGGAGGCCAACAAACATTTATATTACTGAGCGAAATATATTCTCCAATACTTACTCTCACTCACGTGTGAAGTTGGACAACTTCACATTTATATTAATGGGTCGAATATAATATATTTTCCAATACTCCTTCTCACGTGTGGACCGATTTCAACTTCTTTGGGGAGGCCAACAAGTGTATAATTAACTCAGGTGGAGTGGGGGAGGCCAACAAATATTTATATTACTGAGCGAAATATATTCTCCAATACTTACTCTCACTCACGTGTGTAGTACTTGGTAAAGAAGTTGGACAACTTCACATTTATATTAATGGGTCGAATATAATATATTTTCCAATACTCCTTCTCACGTGTGGACCGATTTCAACTTCTTTGGGGAGGCCAACAAGTGTATAATTAACTCAGGTGGAGTGGCGGGGAGGCCAACAAGAGTATAATTAACTCAGGTGGAGTCGCCACAGGCGGGAGTCGAACTCAGGATCTCGGGTTATCCCAATGCTCTATTGTCGTATTAAATGTCGCATCACCTAACAACTCGAACTGGTAGAGAAGTTGGACAATTTATATAAAATATATTCTCCAATAATAAGATATGTACTTGTGTAAGTAGATGGACATAAAAATAGAAAATTTGGTAAAATAAATAAATATAAAATGGTTATTTAAAAAATATATACTTTATGAGTTATACTCTCTCGTCTCTTGCTAATTAATTTTTTTATTCTAGGAGCATTTCATCAAATATGTTTGTATGAGTTATAAAATAATATTCTCTCATTCCAGACATTTTTTTTGTATTTTATAAAATAAGTTCACATGTTTTTCTAGGACAAGGTAGTAAAAAACATTCTCAATAAAAGTGATACATATTCCATTGTCAATAAAACATTCTCAATAAAAAAAAATCTGTTTCATTTCTTCAAATAGCAAAAAAATAAATTTTTTGTATAATATTTGTGAAATTCCGCATCCTACCGTCTCACTTCTCTAAAGTTTAGTTAATAAATAGTTTTAATTTTATTTCTTAAAATAATTAGTCAATTAATATGACTTGCCAGTAGGTCTTGCTTTACATGTATTGGACTTTAGCATGATCATTTTCTTGATTTGTTTAGGAGTATTAGTTGATCTCAAGAATTTAATTTCAAAGTTTGCATGCTCGGTATATCAAATGTATTTGTCAACATATATGATTTAAAAAGATTTTATTCCGATCAAATTACAAGTTTTAGCCGGATTATTCATTTGAATTTGTGATAGATTTAAAAAACATCATAATATAAATATTACAAAAACAAAACATCAAAAGAATTTATGATTAAATTCTAAATATTTGACTGATACTCTCTCATATTTATTTTATTTGTCGTTTTGGCTTATCGAATTCTTTTCAATGTAAATATCGTTTTGATTTCAAAAATAAATTAAATGCGTTTTTTTTCTTTTCTATGTATAAATTTAAAATGACATATATTTTGAACATGAATTAGTATTTGTTTCTGTAACTAGGTGAACATATATGGTATAAGATTACATCATCCATGGTGTAATAAATTCTAATCACCAATACTCTTACAATAGAATATAAAATTAAACAAATACTTAGAATTTAGTACGTGAGCATAAAATTACATCATCCATGGCGTAATAAATTCTAATCAATACAAAAAAATTATAAAATAAAAAATATACCTAGAATTTATTACTCCATACCTAATTAAATTCTAAATATTCTTTTTAGTGCTATAATTCGGTGAGTATTAATTATTCGACGTTTGAGATTCTTTTTTTAGCTAGGGATTTGTTACGAAGAAACTTCTAATATAGGCAACATCATATCAAAAGAATTTATAGACCTTTTGAACAATTTAAATTCGAAAAACGCTATAACCCTTACTCTAGGGATAAAGATTGATGTCCAGATTCTGGATATCTATAAATTGACTTTTTTGTGTGCAATTACCCATTTAACCCTTATTAAGTTGATTAATTAATTTTTATTTGGGTGACCCTAAATATCCATATTCTGGATATTCAGAATGTACTTTTTTTTTTTTTGAAATTACTCTTTTAACCTTATCTGAATTATTAATTAATTTCTAATAAAGTTAGCATTTAAGTCTGCAATTGTTTTTTTCTCTTATTCATTTAGGTAAATTAATTTCTTTAATGTTTGCCGCAAATCCCAAAGCTAATGAAGCCACTAATAATTTATGCTATTATATATATATATATATATATTGGAAATTAATAAAATAAAATTACAGTACTAATTTTGAGACTAATTTATGGATTACTAATTTACTAGGCAACAAATAAAATTGATCGCGCTAAAATTATATGTTATTTTGTTGTAAAGTTGATTATTCTCATAGTTCATACTTCAAATTAGCAAGATCATACGTACATTTTCATTTGACTAATCTTACTAGAAATTATACAGATGTCAAATATGTAACATTCGTGTATTATGTATATCTTTGTATAATTCACATTTAACAATAGTTTGCATGAAAATATATAGCTAGCCATAAAATCGATTCAACCATATTGATGTTGAATATTAATTGATACACATATTACGAAAAATTATATTGATCGATGTAGTGATGTAAATTATAGACTTTATTCGTATTGATGTCAATTATACTTTTTAAATTAAGAATTTATATTGATTTACTAATTAATTAATGTAGGTAAATTCATTTTGAAGATTCATTTTAGTATTTATCTTAGGAAATTAAATTTATATTCATCTTTATTTTTTTGTACATATGGGCTTTAAATTTCATTCAATAGTTGTAGTATGATAAACTTCCATCTTACAATGTTTCCGTGCGGGTAAGAAATGATATTCTAAAATATTTAAAGTATTACAAAAATAAATTATGTACCGTCTATTAAAAATATTTTTTTCAATCATTTAGTATTATCTATATATGATTAGGTATAATTAATAATATATTGTACTATGAAATTACGTCTTCGACGTAGGATACCAACTTTTCGTGAAGTCGGTCTTGAAACAGTCTTCGTTCGCTCAACCACACTCCGTTAACACACTCTTGAAGTAATGTGTATATGATCGAACTCAAAGTAGTTAAGTAGTGAAGACAAGGTTATGTAATAGTTTCATTTCATTGAAAGACAAAACTAACTATTACACTTGGAGAGAAAGGTAGACGGAATGATCAAGAGTCGTATCCCAAGTGACGCAGCACTCCAACGAACTAAAGATCTAGTACTACTACACCTAGAGCTAAATCACATAACCCTACTAGTGGTGCACAGCACAAACAACTACCAAAACTCTAAGGCTCAGCGCCAACAAACAACGATAGCGATACTCAATATCAGATTTTGTTCTCTCAAAATCGTCAAGTGAAGTCTTCAGCTTCCATGGGTTTATATAGGCAGTCCGCACATGTGAGATGATGACGTGGCACACTCTCACTGGTCACATGCTTGGCTGACGTCACAGATCCATTGATGACATCACTTTTTGTACTTGGATTCTAGAATCTTGGAATCTTGAATCTTTGATTCTTGAATCTTCGAATCTTGAATCTTCAATTTCTTCAACTTCAAACTTCAACTCTATCTTGACTCCGTCGATCTCAATACTTCGTCTTCAACTTCATCGTGATGAACACTCGTCGTTGAGGCTTCAGCATTTCATCGTCTTCATGGTCGTCGATAGTATTGAAGTAGTAAAACGTAATCCCACACGTCGTTGGCACTTGAACTCAAAGCACTTCATTGACGTTGTAGGTGGGATGAACAAACATACAGTGCGACTCCGTTCGCAAATGTAGAGGGTGCAAGAATTGCGACTCAAGTCGCAATAGTTGAGAAGCAAGGACTTGCGACTCAAGTCGCACAAGTGGAGATGGCAGGATTTGCGAATCCATTCGCAACAGTTGAAGTGGCCGGCGATTTGCGAACCGATTCGCAAATGATGGAGAGGTGAGAATTGCGAACCTGTTCGCACAAGATGGAGGGCAGGATTTGCGAACCGGTTCGCAATTGTTGATATGGCGTGATTTGCGAACCAATTCGCAATTTGGTTATAGAGATAGCCCTTGAAGTCAGGATTCCATATCATCTTGAATCATGTCAATCGGAGCTCGCACGAAGGAGATATGGATAAAATCGACGGACTGCGCATATGATTTGCGACTCCAGTCGCAATTTCCGGAGGGGCATGATTTGCGACTCCAGTCGCAATTCATGATTTGCGACTCCAGTCGCAATTTGGTTATGGAGATAGCCCTTGAAGTCAGGATTCCATAACATCTTGAATCATGTCAATCGGAGCTCGCACGAAGGAGATATGGATAAAATCGACAGACTGCACATATGATTTGCGACTCCAGTCGCAATTTCCGGAGGGGCATGATTTGCGACTCCAGTCGCAATTCATGATTTGCGACTCCAGTCGAAATTTGGTTATGGAGATAGCCCTTGAAGTGAGGATTCCATAGAAACTTGAATCATGTCAATCAGAGCTCGTATGAAGGAGATATGGCTAAAATCGACGGACTGCACATCCAAGCACTTACAGCGCAAGTTTGTGCGACTCCAGTCGCATGCGACTCCAGTCGCATATTTTTGACATTACTTGTAATATGTGTATGCGTAGCTCTTGAAGTGAGGATTCCATAGAAACTTGAATCATGTCAATCAAAGCTTGTACGAAGAAGATATGACAATAGTCGACGGACAGCGCAAGAAACACACAAAGTTGATGCCAAAAAAAAAACTTGTATTTACATACTATATAGTGGATTATATGATTTAAAAGCTTATTTGTATTTAAAATACGAGTATTGTTTTTTTTAACTATCTTTAATGTAGCATGTTTTAATTAGATACGACTATGTCGATAAAAAATAGAATATTCCAATTCACCATGGTAGTCTTTCTTTTATTGCGTTAATACTGTAACCTTCCATATTATTACGATACATGTTGTTTTAATTTGCAAATATATTTTTTGTAAATAAAATAAAAAATATTTTTTATTTATAATATATAACATTTTTTTATATTAATGTTATAACATGAATTAAAAAGAAAAATTTATTAATTTATAATAAAGAAAAATACAGTGAAAGCGTTATTTATTTGAATATAAATATTAAATTAAATAATTTTTATTCAAATAAGTGTTCAAATGATTTATTTTGAATCAGTTATTTAAATTGTGTAGTCATTCATTTATATCTCTTAAGAATTAAAAATATTTAAAGAAATTTAGCATTTAAAACAAGTCTAATAATTTCAGAATTAAAAAAAAAAAAAATATATATATATATATATATATATATATATATATTTAATATGAACAATGTTAATTAAAATAATTCAAAATAATAGTTATGCTGCTAGTAATAGATGTTGAACAAAAAACATTACAAAATGCTAATAATAGATGTTGAACACAAAAACGTTACAAAATTTTAACAGTTGATAAATTTAACACAAAATAACTAATAAATTAAAAAATTAATGGAAATAATTATGTTAAGAAACCAAATTTTCAAAACTACCTCAAAAGAAGCAATAAAGTAACCACGAATTCATTAAAATTAAATACTTCTACTCTTTATATTCAGAAGGTTAAAGAGGTAATTACACAAATTTTAAGTCTATTCTGGATATCCAGATTCTGGACAATAATCTTTTCCCTTTTTATTTTATTGAATCATTCAGTTATAGGCGTGTTTATATTTGAACAAGTAATTCTCCATTTTCCCAACGCATTAATTAACGTAGTAATTACAAAAACCTTTTGAACAGCCGATTATCTAGTCTTCTTAAAAAATATTTTTATCTTCATAAAAAAATAGCTTTAAAATTAAGATGAAATTGTGTTAATGTTAAAAATCATCGATCTATTTGAGATGAATTGTATTCTGTTATAATTAATGTTCTTAAAAATTACTCCATATAGATAACTTTGATATGATTTACATGGACTCTTATTTTTAAATAAAAATAAAATACAATTCTTCATAAATAATACAATACTTTTAGTAACGAAACAATCATGATTAAATTTATAAAAATGTTCGATTCATTTACAATTCTAATTGATGTTTTATTTATGGATTCGATTTTTAATAGATTCAATTAATCTTGTAAAGTAAATGTGTGATTGAAGCATAGCCGCATAGGATAACTCCCTAATTAAATCAGATTACGAACTAAACATTTAACTAGTGTACAAGAATTTACCTAGACAAAAAAAAAATGCATACAATTTACATTCAATTATAATTATATTCATTATTTTATTACTCATAATACTGGAGTACTACTATATATAATTCCACAAAATTATACTATATTGAAAGTAGAAAATCTAAACATTTAACTAGTGTACAAGGATTTACCTAGACCAAAAAAAAAAAAAAAAAATTGCATACAATTTACATTCAATTATAATTATATTCATTATATTGAAGCTTAAGTTTGTTAAGATTAATTCAGATTTTGCATTAAGTTTTTTAATTTAATATTTTGAAATAAGGATAATAAATAATATTGATTTGTTATAATCTTTTCATAGTACATATCCTTTAATTTATAGGATTGTTTGTTGTACTCATCTCTATATATAATTCATGATAATGCGAAACACGTAATATTCACATTCTCTAATTTTGTACTTAATTATGTGAGTGTAACTTTTTTTTTTTTTGTTTTTTTTATTGTCATTCTGTACTCAAAATTTTTGTAAGATATGACTATATAATTAAAAGTATATATTAGACTTGTAAATATAATAAAATAGTATTTCCACATTGTATGATTCCCGTAATTTATGTGATAGCTTGTTGCACCCTTCTATAAGATGACTATAATGAACAACGCTTAATGACGGGTGATTTTATCAATATTCTCTCGACCTTGATTTTATTTTTTAAACAAATATAACAAATAATATGATCTAAAATAAATAACAAAATTACTTTAAAGGTAGATCGTTTTTTAATATGATCCAAAATAAATGATCACAAAAAAAAAAAAAGAACAATTACTCTACATTGTGAAATAAACTATATACAAAAATAAAGAATTTATTTCTAACGTATACTAATAGTATTTTTTTTGTTCAATCTGAACAAATAAATTGGAAAACAATAAATGTATTAACGTTTTGAATACATTTTAAATTATTAATTTGTCATTAAATTATTTGATTCAATAGGAGTATAACAAAATAGGATCAAAATAAACACACAGAAAGTGAAATATAATCAAATAACACTAATTCGGACATGTTAAAATAAATTTTTTTTAAGGGAATTGAATAATAAATGCGTAATTATAGGACAAGAGAAGACAACAAGTCAACAATTAATGCGGAATAATTAATTAACATGAAAAATTATGAAAATCAGATAAAATCAGTCAACGCTTAAAATTCCGCTGCTTAAAAACTCATAAGGTTATAAATGTAATTACACATACTTAATAAAAGTTCTGGATATCCAGATTCTGGATATTTAGGACCACCCTTACTCTAGATGTATAAACTCTTGTATACACCACCAATTAGGGGTGTTCATAAATAGAACCGGATCGGTGGTCCGGTTTCGGTCTGGACAGGTAAAATTCCGGTCCGATTTTCGGTCCATATAAAAATGAGATTCCGGTTTTCGGTCTGGTTCCGATTAAAAACCGGAAAAATCCGGTCCGGATCAGATTGGACCGGATCTTAATTTATTATATATATTACTATTTTTTAATAATATTAATTGTTATATTTTTTAAAAAATAAATAAATAAATTCATAAATTGTGTTTTTTATTTAAAATTTTTCTATTTATTAAATATAATTTTTTTATTAACTAAAATTTCACTATATATTAAATTATTAATATGTAATTTAATTACAATATAACAAAATAATTTAAAATTAATAAAAAAAAATATTTTTTAATTTATAAAATATTTATTTACTTAAAAATAATAATGTTTCATATTTACTAAATAAATTTAAAATTTATAAATATAAAAATTAAATTAAATTATTATTTTATATTTAATTTATTTAATTTTTAAATTATTCCGGTTTTATTCGGTCTAAAACCGGTTTTATTCTGGTCTGGTTTCCGGGTCATGCTTTTTCATGATTCCGGTTCCGGTCACATCCGGTTCCGGTCCAGTTCGGTCCGATTTTGAACCGATAAACACCCCTACCACCAATAATATTATGACACTTGATATTATTGATTAAATAATTTATTATTATTTTTGATATGATATTTATAAATTTGGTAGTAAAAATCAAATTAAATTTTGTTAAATTTTCTTCTTATTATATTTTTAGTAAGTATATTTTAATTACCATATATTTGAAAGTAAATTGATTAGTTATTTGTAAGTAATAACTACAGTAATATGTAAATGATCCAAATAATTTCATTTTCAAAAATTTTAAAACCATAAGAAATCTGACTTGCAGGTAAATCAATTTTGTGTTGCATCCATCATAAAATTAACGAGTATTTGGATGAATATATGCATACAAATTTGTTGATGTTTGTTAGAAAATTCGAGTTTGAATCCCGCCTGAAAAATGATACGAAACACACAAACGAAAAATACAAAAAATAATGAACACAAGAATTTATAGTGGTTCACTCGTTAACAAGGGCTACGTTCACTTACCGATGCAATTCTTTTACTAGAGCTCAATTAAAATGCTAGTAATCGCTATAATCTCAATTCTAGAGTCTCGAGATGTTAACCCTATTTTACAATCGTATAGAGTATTAATAGGAAGAATAAAACTTGGGGGACAAGAAAATCCCGTCGCCAGCAAATCCTTAAATAGCGACTGATGTTGTTCCAGGCAGCGCCCGCTGGTGGCTGGGCCTCGATTCGTCCAGACTCCCTAGACCTTTTTTTCGAAGGACCAGCGCCCGCTGGTCCTTGGGCAGCGCCCGCTGCCAGCGACTGGCGGCCGCTTGAACTCCCCAGCGGTCGCTGCTTCCTCCGGGTCGGTTCTTCTGCGTAAATTCACCTTCACGCCCAAAAATCTCTTAGTTGGAGTTAATTCACGACCCCTATCATCTCTTCCCATTGCAGCGGTATCATGCAAGTTGAACACAACTTCCCATTGAATCCTCATCCCAGAAGACCGACTGAAGTTGAACACAACTTCAGCTTATCATACGGTACCACCTTCGTAAACATGTTGGCAGGATTCTTACTCCCAAGAATCTTCTCCAACACCAAAACGCCTTCCTGCAAGGTTGATCGAATGAGGTGATATCTCAGCTGGATATGCTTTGTTCGAGCATGGTACACCAAATTCTTTGCCAAGTGAATGACACTCTGGCTGTCGCAATACAAGACACTCCTTGAGTGGTCTTGTCTCAACTCCCGCAGAAAACCCTGTAGCCACATCATCTCCTTCGCCGCTTCGGTCACAACGACGTACTCCGCCTCACAACTCGACAATGTTATGATATTCTGCAACCTCGACACCCAGCATATCGCGGTACCCTCGAAAGTGTACACGTACCCAGTAGTGCTCTTTCCACTATCCTCATCACCCCCGTTATCAGCATCCACAAACCTGAGTAACCCCACATCCCAATTTCGGAACCTCAAAGCAAGATTGGAAGTCCCTCTAAAGTATCGAAAGATCCACTTCACGGCTTCCTAATGTTGCTTCCCCAGATTACTCATAAACCGGCTTACCACCCCCATTGAATGGGAAATGTCAGCTTCGTGCACACCATGGCATACATAAGGCTCCCAATCACAGAGGCGTGAAGGACCTTATCCATATGCTCCAACTCATCCTCGCTCACTGGCGAGTCCTCCTTTGACAAACGGAAGTGACTAGCCAAAAGAGTCTCCACGAGTTTCGCATCCTCCATGCCAAACCTCGCAAGTACTTTCTTCAAGTACTCCTATTGAGACAACTCAAGACCATCCTTACTCCTAGTGATTCTCATCCCCATGATTTGTTTGGCAGCACCCAAATTCTTCATAGAGAACTCCCTCGATAGACTCTTTTTGAGCTTGTTCATCTCCATCAAGCTCGCCCCGACTATCAGCATATCGTGTACATAAATGAGTAAAATTATGTAGGTACCTCCGAGATTCTTGAAGTAGCAGCAGTGGTCCGCTTCACACCTCGTAAATTCAACCCACTTCATGAACATGTCGAACTTCTTGCACCACTGCCTTGGAGATTGCTTCAACCCATACAAGCTCTTTTGAAGCTTACACATCAGCTTCTCCTTCCCTCGGACTTCAAAACCCTCCGGTTGCTTCATGTAAATTTCTTCATCTAGATCCTCGTGAAGAAACACTATCTTTACATCCATTTGTTGGAGATATAAATTCTCTTTCGCCACCAAATTAAGCACCACTCGAATGGTTACCACCTAGACTAGCGGAGCAAAGATCTCCGTGTAATCAATCCCTTCCTTCTGCTGGAAGCCCTTCACCACCAATATAGCTTTGTACCGAACGCTCCCATCGTGTTCTTCCTTCGCCAGGAAGAGTCATTTATTGTGCAAGGCCTTCTTCTCATTTGAAAGCTCGGCTAAGTCCCAAGTATGATTCGACATTAATGAGCTCAGACTATGGGAAAATGTCACATATGTTGGAAATCGATATCCCGGAATTAATAAATTTAAATAAATAAATTATCTAATTAATTCCGACCGAAATCCTTTGGAGATCGAATATCCGGAGTTGTAAAATTGCGGAACAACAACTCCAATCGAATCCCGGTTGCCGGAACACCTCGCCACGAACCACCACGAATATCCGGACTAAACCAAACCCTAACCGCGGCTAAGCCGCGGCTGTTCGGTCGAGCCCATGCATGGGGTGTTGGAGTTGTGTACTTAATGTCTAGATTTAAGTAACGATAAACTCCCGATCATAGCATTTAATCTATTAAATAAACAATTGTTTGCTTTTAATTATCATTAATTAAATATATGCAAATCATAGTCCTGGATTTTATACGTTGTAGTTAGACCTGTCAAAACTGGCCCGACCCGATGGGCCGGCCCAACCAGCCCGACAAATAGGATGGGCTGGACCTTGATTTTGGCAGCCCATAAAACACCGGGCCTATTTTGGCCCGGCCCATTGGGCTGTCGGGCTGACTGGGCTTGGGCCGGGCTTGGCCCGAAACCTTGGGCCGGCCCGACTATTTTCCAAAATTTAAAAAATAATATATTATAATTATAAAATACATATTTTTAATAAAATGAAATACATACTCATACTATTTAATTGTATGTATTGTATAGATATTTGGTTAATATGTTCTATATTCTATAGATATTCATATTGTTATAATAATAATAGTAATAATAACATATCTACATTTAATATATATTTTTAATTTATTGTTATACTTCATATTAACTTACTTTTATTTCTAAAATTTTTTATATATAAATATATTTTAAAATTTTAATACTTTTCACCATAAAAAATAAAATTACTTACAAAATAAATTTAATTATTATTAATTTTAATTTAATTAGAAATTAATTTAATTTACATATTTGGGCTTTTTTTGGCCCGACGACCCGGCAGCCCAGCTCGGGCTAGGCTGGGCTTCATATTTTTTGGCCCATCAAAAACTCGGCCCGGCCCAACCCGACCCGAATAGATGATGTAGCCCAATGGGCTCGGCCCGGCCCGGCCCGACCCGGTCTTTTGACAGCTCTAGTTGTAGTTAGTATGGTGTGTCGGGCCCCACACAGAAGATCATACTATCGGTTACTCGTATTTAATCAAACAGTGGCTCACGACCTAGATGGACCCGGACCAATCCATCGGTATAGTCGTTGTGTGAGAGAGAAAATAATTTGTCTTAATTATTTTATCACACTTGTACACTTGGTGTATTGAGCGGATCGTAGAGATTCATCGATTAGGATTGCCGGCGATAATCGATTCGAGTCTCAGTGTATTATATTCTTAATCCCCGATATCGTTGCGGGTGTGTATATTCAATATAAGTGACTTTGATTTACCAAAGGAATTAACCGATTTAATTATTGGGTTAATTACCGGTTAAGTTGGGTCACTATATTTTATATATGGCATGCCGTGAATGATTGACCGGACAGTGTATCCCGGAAAGGTTGATAATATCCCCGAGATGAGTTCAAAAGGAATTATTGTGTAAACCTCATGAGTGGATTCGTTCCGCACAATAATTAAGGTTGAATGGTACTAGTCTCGGATTCAAGAGATGAATATAAATTAATTAGCAATAAATTAATTTTATTCATGGATATTTAAATCTTAAATACACGGAATAAATAATACTACCGGAGAAATATTATTTGATATAATATGGTTTAATATTGGGAGTGCAATTAATTTATATAGTGGAAAATAAATTAATTAATATTAATGGGAGATTAATAGATTTGGGCTTGGGCTCAATTTAATCATTAATATTGGAAGCCCAATATTCCACCTCCTTTAGATCCCCTACGTAGCCTATAAAAGCACTACATGGTCTTCACTTTTTCATAAGACAAGAATATCAATAGTTGATAGTTCTAGAGAGTTGAAGAGGATCCATAAGCTTGGAGGATCGTCGCCCACCCGACGTTCAAGCTAGTGCAAGGAATACGTGGGAAGATCGTAAGGTCATCAACTTAGATTCGTTTCTCCGCACAACGAATTAAAAGGTAAAATCATAAACTCCTTTGTGTGAATTTATGTGGATTAATTGTGATGCATACATGAACGGACGATCCGGGTAAACGACGAACTTCGGGGACGGGGATTCGAGATCCCCGGCGAACGTTCGAGAGAGCCCTCGGCTGGGAGCCGAGGGGGTGGCGGTCGGCCTAGGGCTCGACCGCCGGCAGCGGCCACGCGAGGGGAGCCCCGGCTGGACGCCGGGGCGAGCGATCGACCAAGGGTCGATCGCTGGGGGCTGCCGCGGCTTCGCGCCGCGGCTGGGCGCTCCCTCCCCGGCCGGTGGTGGCGGTGAGTCGCCAGACTCACCGCCGGGGGCTGCTAGGCAGCCCCACGCGATCGATTTCGATCGCGAGCCCCGCGGTGGGGCTCGGCTAGGGTTTCGGCCGCGGGTTCACCCCGCGGCGATTCTCCGGTTGAGCTCCGGATACCGTAGTGCTCGTGATCGGTTTCCGGCAAGAGGATTTCGGTCGGGTTATTATTTTCCGCATTTTTTTTAATGGCCCGGGATACCGAATTCCAACAATTGGTATCAGAGCGTTTGGTTTCGTGTTCATGTATGTGTTCAATTGCGTTCTACCTTGCAGGGATTCCGACTATCATGGTTTAATTAATTGTTAATTATTCGTTTAATTAATTGCTATTTAATTTACCATGATTGTTCGTTTATTAAACTCTCGGACATGTCGAGATTCGTTTTGTGTGGATGAATGCTTGTAATAGTAAAAATTCGGGGGTTGACCGAATTTAGGATTTATTATTACGTTCTATGTTTTCCGGAAAATGTATAGGGTCGATTTCATGTATAGAATCGATACCGGAATTGTAAATTTATTTCTTGTAATTTATTTACGTTGGATCGATGCCGAGACGACCGCCGGAGAACTCATGAGACGAAGAAGACGAAGAGGACGAAAAACCGGGGGGGTCGATCATCCCCATGATCGATCCCCATGAGGATCGATCGACCCCACGCCCGGGGCTGCCCGCTAGGGTTTCCGGCCACGCCGGCCATCGGTTGTGGTGGCGCGTGGCTAGGGGGCGGCGGCGGTAGTACCCGGCGGTGGTGGTGGTCGACCGTGGGGGTGGTGCGGGGATCCCCACCCCGTGCTACTCCTAATCCTACCAAGATACTACTTACCTAATTGATTCAAGTTTTCCTATTTTGAGTATTCCTAAGTATGGGAACTCTCATGGAGATAGGAAAAGAATTAATTAATATTATATTATTTATTTCCTTATTCTATTATAGAAGTCTTCTAGAATATTTCAAGTTCTACTTGGAATAGGAATCTAGAGATTTAATAGAATTAGATAGGAAAAGAATTAATATTATTTATTTCCTTATTCTATTATGGAAGTCTTCTAGAATTTTTCAAGTTCTACTTGGAATAGGAATCTAGAGATTTAATAGAATTAGATAGGAAAATAATTAATTTATTTCTATTTGATTATTCCTATTTTATGGGAATTTTCATGGACATGGAAATTAATTAATCTTGGAAAGTAGAAGAGTCCTAATTTATTTTATTTCCTTATTCTATTATAGAAGTCTTCTAGAATATTCCAAGTTTGACTTGGATAGATTATTCTAGAGATTTAATAGAATTAGATAGGAAAATAAATAAATAAAAATATTAATAATATTTAATTTTATTTTTGATTTATTCGATTGACTTAATTTTTGAATTAAGTATCTTTTGGATTTATTAAAAATAAATAGACTTAAATATTGGGATTAATATTCTCGTCACATGGAGCATTCAAGAACGAAGACTGAAGACTAGAAGACGCATACGGAGAAGGAATAAAGCCATGATAGTCGGAAAATAATTTTCTAGCTTATTTTGACTATGTGATATGTGCTTTATTACTTGTATGCATGCTTATGTGTTTAATTATGCATTAGATAGCGTATCCCTTTGTTATAAAAAGCTAAGTGGGAGCGGGGATGGAAACATTCCCATGGTCTCCATTACTGTTCTCTTGGTGACTCTTATGGACTTTTGAAGTTCATATAGATGTGTCATTGGAGGAGAATTCTTGTAATTCCTTTTACAAGAGACATTGATTAAGTTTATCAAACAATGCCTAATTTGTCTTTCTGAAACTGACTTCAAGTCGACTCATTCTCACCCCGGGGAGTGGAATGGAGCCAAAGCCACTTGGTCATGTGGATGACACAAATTAGAGGCAGTCGTACCATTCTTTGATAGATGGATCGATTGTCTGCTCGGCTCCCTCATCTAATGAGAGATAGGGTTGTTCGCATGGTGAGTCACTGGTTAGAAACTTCGAGTTTCACTTATGATTCTCCACGTCTTGATTTATGAAATCGAATGTCTCAAGTGATTGGATTTCAATTGTAAAAATCTTTTGGTGTAGTAAACGTCCACACTATCGTGGCTTGCTGCATTGAATGGGATTTTGGATCGATTGATGTAGACAGTTATAGAAGAAAGTGAAGGTTCATGTATTAGCGTAAACGTCCACACTATCGTGGCTTGCGATAATATACGAGTCCCAAACAATCTTCTTAGATACTGAGTAATGGTTTACACTTAGGTACGCTCTATAGTATCCTTCCCATCGAAGTAACGCTATAGTGATGTACGACCAAAGCAAATCTAATTGCTAAATCATTTGGATGGGTAAACGTCCACACTATCGTGGCTTGCCTTATCTGATGGGATTTTAGATGTGATTAGCGATTTAATGATATTATTTGAGGGAGATAATATCGGATATTAAATTAATTGTTTGTTTAAATGTGCTTATAGGTTTAGAGAATAGCTATGAACCCACTTTCTATGATACTCAAGGAGCATAAGCTCACTGGCCCCAACTATATTGATTGGAAGAGAAATTTAGACATTGTCCTAACTTCGGAGGAGTACAAGTTTGTACTCCATGAAGTGTGCCCTGCTGAGCCCACGGCTGCCTCAACTGATGAGGAAAAACTGACATATCGGAAGTGGAAAAAGGCTGATGAAATGGCTAGGTGTTATATTTTGGCTTCCATGTCAAATGTACTCCAAACCCAACATGAGTCGATGGACACTGCCTATGATATGATGTTTAACCTCAAGGAGATGTTTGGGGAGCACGATCGTGCGGCAAGGCAAGAAGCCATGAGAGTCCTCATGTCGACTACTCAATCTGAAGGAACGCCCGTTGGGGAGCACGTTCTTAAGATGATGAGTATGTTGAATGAACTTGAGGTCCTAGGAGCTTCAATTGATGGTGAGACGCAAGTCGACATCATACTCCAGTCTCTGGCCCCTAGTTTTGAGCAGTTTCGTATGAGCTATAATATGGGTAAACTATCTTATACTCTTGCGCAACTCCTGACTGAACTAAAGGCGGCAGAGGGGATCTACAAGAAGGGCAAGTCTCAAGCGCTTGTAGATACCAAGTCCAAAGGCTTTAAGCCTGGTGGAGGTAGGGGCAAAAGAAGGAAGCAAGCCCGGAAACCCAGTGGTGTCAAGAGGACTGTACCACAAATGGGGGCTGCAAAGCCAAAGGGTAAGTGCTTCCGATGCAACAAGATGGGACACTGGAAGTCTGAATGTCCTCTCAAAGGTACGAATTTTCCTTAGTCGTAAAAACATAATCAGCGGTATTATCTACCAGAATTCTGGTGTGTAGATATGGAACCACTGACGGTATGTGCATTTTTGAATGCAGGGGTTCCAGAAAACCCGGCGACTTAGAGAGGAAGAGTTCGAGTCTACACGGGCAAAGCTGTAGAGGAGGCAGCGGTTGCGGTGGAAGACATTTATCTGCTTTAGTAGTTAAATAGGATTTCATTTCAAAGTTATTGCTTTATGTACCCCTTTATTTTAGAAAGAACGTTTTGTTCTGGATTTCTATTATTAATGAATGGATATTTTATTTCTTTAATCATTGGATGATTTTGATAAGAAATAATGGCATTATCTATTCTGGTACATTAGACAGCAATATATGAATGATAGATCCTAAGTCTACCCCAATTGCAACGAACCGTTCTATAACTTGTTTTACTTATTAGATATTTCTTTATCATTATACTTGTGAAATCTTATACTTAGAAGTATTTTCAAATAAGATTCAAATGGTCGAAATTGATTTGATCAATTAAAGTTGAAGGAATGGACCTTCCGACCTAAGGATTGAATTTGGAGGATAATACATCTAAGTAAACCTTTCTGGATAAAGGATAGAATTCAGACAAGTATTGGAAATGATTAGATATGCAGACATATGTGTATATTAGAAAGGCACGAGTGATTCTTTCAAGAATACTCAAGTGGTGGATTAGAATGCTTGATGTGCCATAAAAGCAAAGTGTTTTGACTAGTCAATGGACACAAAGCGATTATGGGGAACCATCAAAGTATATCCATTAGGAGCCTGCGACTCGGTCGCGGAGGCCATCACCTATCTGAATAACACATAGCATAATCAAAGATTGGGATTCAATCCCAAAGGGCCGCGCCATACACTTGCGTGTAGAGATGGTGCGCTATAAAGAAATGGAAAATCTGAAAGTAAAAGGACAAGTTGTTCGGAACTACCTATGTTCTATGGATATTCCTAGATACAACGGCATATTGAATATGGTTGTAGGATATCCTAGATGAACGAAGTATTGTGTGTTCTATAGTACTATGAACCAGAGGGACGTCTCGTCCGGTTCATGGAGGAAGACTATTAGATGAACCACAAAGCCTGAACTGACGTAATACCTTGAAGTGAGAAGAAGGACAAAAGACTAGGAACCAGCCAAACCGAGTAGAAATACACCACATACTGCACCTATTGTTATTACTGTCATACACCGGGACGCCATTGCAGTGGGAGGTTGTTGGACAACCAGAGATATTCATAAGACTAGAGGAGTTCGGACTCTGGATCTAGTAGAGATGAAATCGACCCTTAGCTCTGCATAAGGGCGGTACTAGATCTAAATGTGCCTGCTTGGAACAATAAGGATTATTGTTAAGAGGCTAGATCATTTAGAGTACAAGCTTAGTAAATCCATTTATGGATTGAATTAAAGCTGTGAATCGTGGAACTTGCGAATTGATGGGATAGTCCATTTGATGGATTCATCAAAAGGCATAGACGAAAGGTGTATTAGAGAAGTGATGGAAACAAGGTGGTGTTTCTCGGAGAATTTATGTAGATAAAATTTTATCATTGGCAACAATGTAAAAATATTGTCAGACATAAAATAATGGTTGTCTAAATAAATCGAGATATAAGATTGAGAAGAAGTTAGAGCATGTTCTTAAGGTCTTATGATCTAGAGATAAGAACATTGTACTTCTCCTAGATGTCTTATACGATTAAGGTTTGTTTTAACATGCATACTTCTGAGAAAGGTTATTGCCTTTCAGAGACAGAATATACATCTATCTAAAGGGTATGTGTTCGAACACATAAAGGAGATAGATGAGGACAAAGCAGTTTCCTATACTTCAAGTATGGAAAGCTTTATAGATGCAATGTTATAAAACAAGAACCTGATATCAACTATGCGGTTTGCGTAGTGGGAGGATATCAAAGTAATCTGGATAAGGGATGTTCGAATGCTGCAAGAGTACTTTCATAGTACTGGCTTGAGCAAGAAGAAATCTTCTTAGATTACAGATTCTCAGATCCAAAAATCAGAGAAGGACCAGTGAAAGTCGATATCAGGCTATGTGTTCACTTTTAGAAAGAGGTGGAACCTTGAAGTGAAAGAGTGATAAGCGGGACGCTTTTCGGACTCTCTCATAACCGAATAGCAGCCTCAGAGGCAGCGGAAGTTTTGGTTAGGTTCCGGGATAACCTCTTGACTTGGATATGACTCTTAGTTTACCAAAGGCTATTGGATAGCGGTGCATGGTGAACTAGAAGAGGTCATGAGTCAAAAGTGATGTTAACACATAGAGCAAGTACCCCCTGATACGAATCATCGTCAGGGGAGACGACGTAGTAGTCACCAAGATAACTTCAGAGCGGCAACCTAGATTGCTCACTCACATAGTACTTCTTGGAAGTACACTTTAAAGCACGTGATGAGTATGGGAACCGGGAGTTTGGAGGAAATGACTAGACCTTAGTACAAGTGGGAGATTGTTGGAGTTGTGTACTTAATGTCTAGATTTAAGTAACGATAAACTCCCGATCATAGCATTTAATCTATTAAATAAACAATTGTTTGCTTTTAATTATCATTAATTAAATATATGCAAATCATAGTCCTGGATTTTATACGTTGTAGTTAGTATGGTGTGTCGGGCCCCACACAGAAGATCATACTATCGGTTACTCGTATTTAATCAAACAGTGGCTCACGACCTAGATGGACCCGGACCAATCCATCGGTATAGTCGTTGTGTGAGAGAGAAAATAATTTGTCTTAATTATTTTATCACACTTGTACACTTGGTGTATTGAGCGGATCGTAGAGATTCATCGATTAGGATTGCCGGCGATAATCGATTCGAGTCTCAGTGTATTATATTCTTAATCCCCGATATCGTTGCGGGTGTGTATATTCAATATAAGTGACTTTGATTTACCAAAGGAATTAACCGATTTAATTATTGGGTTAATTACCGGTTAAGTTGGGTCACTATATTTTATATATGACATGCCGTGAATGATTGACCGGACAGTGTATCCCGGAAAGGTTGATAATATCCCCGAGATGAGTTCAAAAGGAATTATTGTGTAAACCTCATGAGTGGATTCGTTCCGCACAATAATTAAGGTTGAATGGTACTAGTCTCGGATTCAAGAGATGAATATAAATTAATTAGCAATAAATTAATTTTATTCATGGATATTTAAATCTTAAATACACGGAATAAATAATACTACCGGAGAAATATTATTTGATATAATATGGTTTAATATTGGGAGTGCAATTAATTTATATAGTGGAAAATAAATTAATTAATATTAATGGGAGATTAATAGATTTGGGCTTGGGCTCAATTTAATCATTAATATTGGAAGCCCAATATTCCACCTCCTTTAGATCCCCTACGTAGCCTATAAAAGCACTACATGGTCTTCACTTTTTCATAAGACAAGAATATCAATAGTTGATAGTTCTAGAGAGTTGAAGAGGATCCATAAGCTTGGAGGATCGTCGCCCACCCGACGTTCAAGCTAGTGCAAGGAATACGTGGGAAGATCGTAAGGTCATCAACTTAGATTCGTTTCTCCGCACAACGAATTAAAAGGTAAAATCATAAACTCCTTTGTGTGAATTTATGTGGATTAATTGTGATGCATACATGAACGGACGATCCGGGTAAACGACGAACTTCGGGGACGGGGATTCGAGATCCCCGGCGAACGTTCGAGAGAGCCCTCGGCTGGGAGCCGAGGGGGTGGCGGTCGGCCTAGGGCTCGACCGCCGGCAGCGGCCACGCGAGGGGAGCCCCGGCTGGACGCCGGGGCGAGCGATCGACCAAGGGTCGATCGCTGGGGGCTGCCGCGGCTTCGCGCCGCGGCTGGGCGCTCCCTCCCCGGCCGGTGGTGGCGGTGAGTCGCCGGACTCACCGTCGGGGGCTGCTAGGCAGCCCCACGCGATCGATTTCGATCGCGAGCCCCGCGGTGGGGCTCGGCTAGGGTTTCGGCCGCGGGTTCACCCCGCGGCGATTCTCCGGTTGAGCTCCGGATACCGTAGTGCTCGTGATCGGTTTCCGGCAAGAGGATTTCGGTCGGGTTATTATTTTCCGCATTTTTTTTAATGGCCCGGGATACCGAATTCCAACAATTGGTATCAGAGCGTTTGGTTTCGTGTTCATGTATGTGTTCAATTGCGTTCTACCTTGCAGGGATTCCGACTATCATGGTTTAATTAATTGTTAATTATTCGTTTAATTAATTGCTATTTAATTTACCATGATTGTTCGTTTATTAAACTCTCGGACATGTCGAGATTCGTTTTGTGTGGATGAATGCTTGTAATAGTAAAAATTCGGGGGTTGACCGAATTTAGGATTTATTATTACGTTCTATGTTTTCCGGAAAATGTATAGGGTCGATTTCATGTATAGAATCGATACCGGAATTGTAAATTTATTTCTTGTAATTTATTTACGTTGGATCGACCGCCGGACATCCTTAATTATTATGCGGAACAAATCCACCTGCAGGGTTTACATAATAATTCCTTATGAACCCATCTCGGGGATATTATCAACCCTTACGGGATACACTTTCCCGTCAAGTATTCACGGCATGTCATATATAAAATACAGTGACCCAACTTAACCGGTAATTAACCCAATAATTAAATCGGTTAATTCCTTTGGAAAATCAAAGTCACTTATATTAAATATACACACCCGCAATAGTATCGGGGATTAGGAATAAAATACACTGAGACTTAAATCGATTATCGCCGGCAATCCTAATCGATAAATCTCAAACGATCCGCTCAATACACCAAGTGTACAAGTGTGATAAAATAATTAAGACAAATTATTTTCTCTCTCACACAACGACTATACCGATGGATTGGTCCGTGTCCATCTAGGTCGTGAGCAACTGTTCGATTAAATACGAGTAACCGATAGTATGATCTTCTGTGTGACGTCGCACACCATACTAACTACAACGTATATAATCCAGGACTATAATTTGCATATATTTAATTATAAATAATTAAACGCAAATAATTGTTTATTTAATTAAATAGATTAGTGGCAATGGATCGTGAGTTTCCGTTACTTAAATCTAGACATTAAGTACACAACTCCAACAATCTCCCACTTGTACTAAGGTCTAGTCATTTCCTCCAAACTCCCGACTCCCATACTCATCACGTGCTTAAGTTGTACTTCCAAGAAGTACTATGTGAATGAGCACTCTAGGTTGCCGCTCTGAAGTTATCTTGGTGACTACAGCGTCGTCTCCCTCGACGATGACTCGTATCAGGTGGTACTTGCACTATGTGTTATCTTACACTTATGGACTAGTGATTTCTTACCATTTGCCATTGCACCGCTATTTACATAGCCTTTGGCAAATTAAGAATCACATCTAAGTCCCAGAGATTATCCCGAAGTTATACCAAAACTTCCGCTGCCTCTGAGGCCGCTATTTGGTTACCTATGGCAGAGTCCGAAAAGCATCGTGCTTATCACTCTTCCATGTTAAACTCCTTCTCCTTCAATAGTGAAACACATAGCCTGATATTGACTTACACCGGTCCTCATTCGATTAGAAATCTAAGAGAATGTAATCCAAAAGAAATGCTCGTCTGTTCTGTAATCCAGAACATAGTTTCTAGTACTTCGAAAGTACTTAAAATGTTCATTACTATAGTCGAGTATTCCTTTCCAGGATTACCTTGACATCCTCCCACTATGCTAACCGCATAGCCGATATCAGTTTTTTCGTTTTCAACATTGCATTTATTAAGCTTTCCACATTCAAAGTGTGGGAAACTGCTTTCATTGCTTCTATCTCCTTTTGTGTTCCAAAACACATATCCTTAGATAGATGCATTCCGTCTCTGAAAGGTAACGAACCTTTCTCGGAATCTTGCATGTTTAAAACGAACCATAATCATTTATGTAAGATGTCCAGGAGAAGTACAATGTTCTTTCTAGAGATCCAAGATCTCAAGAACATGTCCAACTTCTTCCATTATCTTTCATAATGATTTATCTAGACAACCATCATTTTATGTCTGATAACATCTTTACATTGTTGCCAATTATAAGAGTGTCATCTACATAAAACCTCCGAGAAACACCACCTTGTTTTCCATCACGTTTCCAATACACACAATTCGTCTATGCTTTTGATGAATCCATAAAATGGACTATCTCATCAATTTGCAAGTACCACGAACTCAATGCTTTGTTTCAATCCATAAATGGATCAACTAAGCTTGTACTCTAAATGATCTCGCCTCTTAGCAATAATCCTTATTGCTCTCCAAGAAGGCACATTTAGATCTAGTACGGCCTTCATGTAGATCTAGGGATCGATTTCATGTATACTAGGTCCAGAGTTCGAAGACTCTCCTAGTCTTATGAATATCTCCGGTTGTCCCACAACCTCCCACTACAATGGCATTCCGGTGTATAAACAGTGATAACAGTAGATGCAGTTAGTGGTGCACCGCTACTCGGTTCGGCTGGTTCTAAGAGTTAATCTTTCGTTCTCTCTCATTTCAAAGTATCATGTCACTTTGGGCTTGTGGTTCATCACATAGTCTTTCTCTAAGAACCGGGCGTTAGAACTTGTAACGTCCATCTGGTTCATAGTACTATTGAACACACATCTTTTGTTCTTCCAGGATATTCTACAACCGTATTTGAATGCGCCGTTGTTTCCAGACATATCCATAGAACATAGGTAGTTCCGTATTACTCATCTTTTACTATCTCTATAAGAGTTCCATTTCTTATTTTCGACACACCATTTCTACACAAAAGTGTATGGTGTAGTCATTTGGGATCAAATCCCAATCTCTGATCTGTATGCCATGCATTCCTCAGACAGGTACTTGCCTCCGCGATTAAATCGCAGGCTACAAATGGATATACCTTGATGGTTCTCCACAATTGCTTAGTGTCCATTGACTTGTCAAAACACTTGCTTTTGTGGCACATCAGGTATTCTAATCCATTTCTCGAGTAATCAGCAAATGAAGTACTCATACCTTATTGTCTGAGTAGACATAGGTCTGCATACATCAGAGTCAATCAATTCTTATACTTGTCCGGATCTTACATCTTATATCCATAAAGGATTGCTTAGTTATGTTATCTTCCAAATTAGATTCTTAGGTCGGAAGGTCCACTCCTTCAACTTAATTGATCAAAATATCAATTTTTCGACCTTTGAACTTCTTATTTGAATAAACATGACTTAACATAAGAATCCACAAGTATAATCGATTTAATAAAGAAATCTCTTATTATCAAAACGAGTTTCATACTACGGTTCGTTGCACCATGGTGGACTCAGGATACATCATTTATATATTGCTAGCCAATGTACCAAAATAGATAATATCATTATTTCTTCTTATAACCATCAAATGATTAAAAGAAATAAAATATCCATTTATTAGAAATCCAGAACAAAGTTCTTTCTAATATGAAAGGTACATAAAAGCAATAACCCAAAATGAAATCCTATAAAATGTCCTCCATTGCAACAGCTGCCTCCTCTACAGCATTGCCCATGTAGACTACGATTTCTTCTTTTCTAAGTCGTCGGGTTTCCTGGAACCCTTGCATTTAAAATGCACATACCGTCAGTGGTTCCATATCTACACACCAGGTTCCGGTAGATAATGCCACTGACTATGTTTTACGACTAAAGAAAATTTCGTACTTTCTTTGAGAGGATAATCAGACTTCCAGTACCCAGACTGTTTGCATCGAGAACACTTGCCTATTGGCTTTCTCGTCCCATCTCGTGGTCCAAAAGGAACCACTGGATTTCTTTGCTTTCTTGTCCTTTCTCCCGATTTATGCCTTTAGGTTCGAAACCTTTGGCATTGGCTACAAGAGCTTGCGATTTCCGTCTCAACTCGTCTAAAAGGCCAATCATCTCAAAAACGTTTTTAAGCGTTTCCTCGAAGTGACTGGCCTTTATGAGTATCCTCATCGCTTCTTGTCTAGCCGCCTATGTCAATAGGCTCGGAAGGACAAAGCTCATTGAGTACAACCTTGTACTCTTCAACAGTTTGGGTAATGTCTAGATCTCTATTCCAATCATTACATTTAGGGACCAGTGAGTTTAAAATTCCTTACGTATCACAGAAAGTGGGTTCAAATCCATTTCCTAATCTATGAGCACATATAACAACAAACAATCGATTTAATCTCCGATATTATCTCCCTCAAATAATATCATTAAACCACTAATCGCATCTAAAATCCCATCAGATATGGCAAGCCACGATAGTGTGGACGTTTACCTATCCAAATGATTTAGCAATTAGATTTGCTTCGGTCGTACATCATCATTAGCGTTACTTCGATGGGAAGAATACTAAGAAGCGTACCTAAGTGTAAACCATTACTCAGTATCTAAGAAGATTGTTTGGGACACGCATATTCACCGCAAGCCACGATAGTGTGGACGTTTACGTTAACATACGCTCCTTTACTCCCTTCTATAACTGTCTACATCAATCGTTCCAAAATCCCATTCAATGTAGCAAGCCACGATAGTGTGGACGTTTACTACACCAAAAGACTTTTACAATTGACATCCAATTACTTGATTCAATTAATCTTGTAAATCAAGACGCGGAGAATTATAAGTGAAACTCGAAGTTTCTAACCAGTGATTCACCATGCGAACGACCCTATCTCTCATAAATGAGGGAGCCGAGCAGACAATCGATCTAGTCATCAAATGACACGAAAGTCTCTAATTTGTGTCCTCGACATGACCAAGTGGCTTTGGCTCCATTCCACTCCCCGGGGTGAGAATGAGTCGACTTGAAATCAGTTTTGGAAAGACAAATTAGGCATTGTTTGATAAACTTAATCAATGTTTCTCGTAAAAGGAATTACAAGAATTCTCCTCCAATGACTTGTCTATACGAACTTCAAAAGTCCATAAAAGTCACCAAGAGAACAGCAATGGAGACCATGGATATGTTTCCATACCCTCTCCCACTTAGCTTTTTATAACAAAGGGATACGCTATCTAATGCATAATTAAATACACATAAGCATGCATACATGAAATAAAGCACATAGAATATTATCACATAATCAAAATAATACTAGAATATTATTTTCCGACTATTATGGCTTTATCGCATCCCCGTATGCGTCTTCTAGTCTTTAGTCTTCGTTCTTTGAATGCTCCATGTGACGGGAATATTAATTCCAATATTTAAATCTATTTATTTTTAATAAATCCAAAAGTTACTTAATTCGAAAATTAAGTCAATCGAATAAATCAAAAATAAAATTAAATAATATTAATATTTTTATTATTTTTATTTTCCCTTTCTACTTCATTAAATCTCTAGAATAATCTATCTAAGACCCACTTGGAATATTCTAGAAGACTTCTATAATGAAATAAGGAAATAAAATAATTTAGGACTCCTAGTCCTTTCAAATTAATTCCTTTCCTAATCCATTAAAAATTCCATAAAAACATAATTAAATAAGGAAAAATTAATTTAGGACTCCTAATCCTTTTCTAATTAATTCCTTTCCTTTTCTATTTAAAAAATTCCATAAAGGAATAATTAAATAAGGAAAAATTAATTAAGGACTTTCAAAACTTTCCAAATTAATTATTTTCCTAATCCATTAAAAATTCCATAAAGGAATAATTAAATAGGAAAAATAAATTAATTTATAAATTTATTCCTTTTCCTAATCTATGAAAACTCCCAAGAATAGGAATAATCAATAAGGAAAAATAAATTTATTCTAAATTTATTCTTTTCCTATTCCATGAGAATTCCCAAAAATAGGAATACTCAAAATAGGAAAACCGAATAATTTAGGAAAGTAAATCTCGGTTAGGAGTAGCACGGAGTGGGGATCTCCGCACCACCCCCAACCGATCGACCACCACCGAGGAGGAGCACCGCCGCCGCCCCCAGCCGGCGCGCCACCACCACCGGTGGCTAGGCGTGGCCGAGAGCCTCCCGCGGCTGCCCCCTCTCTCTCGGGTCGATCCTCCATGGATCGATCATGGGGATGATCGATCCGAGTCCTCCCTCTCGTTCGTCTCCTCCGTCACACTTTTTCCGGCGGTCGTTTCGGAATTGATCCAACGTAAATAATTTTAAAAATAATTTACAATTATCCGGTATCAATTCTTTACATGAAAACAACCTCATACAATTTCCGGAAAAATTAAGAACAAGCATTCACCACACAAGAACAAATATTGACATCACCGAGAGTTTAATAATCAAGAAAATTATTATGACATTAATTAACAAAATTAAATCTAGCCATAATAATCGGAAACCCTGCAAGGTAGAACAATTTATCGAAAAATACCATGAACTAAAACCATCTCTCTGATACCAATTGTTGGAAATCGATATCCCGGAATTAATAAATTTAAATAAATAAATTATCTAATTAATTCCGACCGAAATCCTTTGGAGATCGAATATCCGGAGTTGTAAAATTGCGGAACAACAACTCCAATCGACTCCCGGTTGCCGGAACACCTCGCCACGAACCACCACGAATATCCGGACTAAACCAAACCCTAACCGCGGCTAAGCCGCGGCTGTTCGGTCGAGCCCATGCATGGGGTTCGCGGCTGAAAACAGCAGCCGCCTAGGGCTGCCCTTGGCAGCCCGTCGAACACGTCCGAACCCTCGCGGACAGCCCCATATCGAACCCTAGTAGAAGCCCGAGCCACCACCGTTCGAACGAGGCGCGCGCACGTCACCGGACGTGCGCTAGGGTTCAGCTGCACAGCCCCCGTGTGCGATCCGTGAAGCGATGCGGATCTGCTGCGGAAGTTCCCGCAGCCCGCTGCTGCACCGCACGAGGCGGGCGCCTGGCAGCCGTGCGATCGCGCACGACATGGACCAGGCGGGCGCCTGGTCCCCAGGCGAGCGCTTCGCTGCCCAGCGAAGCTTCTCGTGCGATCTTCGCCGCCGGGTCGCTCCACCCGCGGTGGTCCGGTGATCCTCGATCACCACCGCCCGGCTCGACCCCGGTGAGGATCCCAAACCTCGGATCTTGTTCTATGGTATTTTTACGATAATTAAAACGATTAAAATCATAAAGAGGGTTTTACGATTTACCTCGTTCTCGTTGTTCGGAAAAACGAAGAACTCAATTTGACGACCTTTGAGATCTTCCCACGTATTCCTTGCACTAGCTCGGACGTCGTGTGGGCGACGATCTACCGAAATCCATGGATCTCCCTCTCTACTTTCTCTCTCTAGAATTGTGATCTTCAAGTTATGAACTTATGAGAATAGAGAAGACCATGTAGTGCTTTTATAGGCTACGTAGGGGATCTTAAGGAGGTGGAATATTGGGCTTCCAATATTAATGATTAAATTGAGCCCAAACCCAAATCTATTAATCCATTAATATTAATTAATTCTATTTTCCACTATATAAAATTAATTGCACTCCCAATATTAAACCATATTATATCAAATAATATTTCTCCGGTAGTATTATTTATTCCGTGTATTTAAGATATAAATATCCATGAATAAAATTAATTTATTGCTAATTAATTTATTCATCTCTTGTAACCGAGACTAGTACCATTCATCCTTAATTATTATGCGGAACAAATCCACCTGCAGGGTTTACATAATAATTCCTTATGAACCCATCTCGGGGATATTATCAACCCTTACGGGATACACTTTCCCGTCAAGTATTCACGGCATGTCATATATAAAATACAGTGACCCAACTTAACCGGTAATTAACCCAATAATTAAATCGGTTAATTCCTTTGGAAAATCAAAGTCACTTATATTAAATATACACACCCGCAATAGTATCGGGGATTAGGAATAAAATACACTGAGACTTAAATCGATTATCGCCGGCAATCCTAATCGATAAATCTCAAACGATCCGCTCAATACACCAAGTGTACAAGTGTGATAAAATAATTAAGACAAATTATTTTCTCTCTCACACAACGACTATACCGATGGATTGGTCCGTGTCCATCTAGGTCGTGAGCAACTGTTCGATTAAATACGAGTAACCGATAGTATGATCTTCTGTGTGACGTCGCACACCATACTAACTACAACGTATATAATCCAGGACTATAATTTGCATATATTTAATTATAAATAATTAAACGCAAATAATTGTTTATTTAATTAAATAGATTAGTGGCAATGGATCGTGAGTTTCCGTTACTTAAATCTAGACATTAAGTACACAACTCCAACAACATAGACACCGGGAATTGATCGATGTTAAAAAAAAAATGTCTGGTGTCTTTGTGGGTGGTGTTAAAGATCAGCAATGTTTTAACATCAGTCATTGACTGGTGTTAAACATCATTTATAACACCGGTTTTTGTGACCTGGACCGGTGTCTATATTATTAAAGACACCGTTCATTTCCATAGAAACTAGCAAAATCAACCGGTGTAAAAAGTAATAACACCGGTTGTTTTCATATATGACCGGTTTCTATAATTGTTTTTGTCACCGGTTGATACTTATATAACCGATGTCTATAATAATGTTTGAAATCGGTTTTGAACTATATGACTGGTGTCTATCAATTGTTTTAACATCAGTTTTTAACTCAATGACCGGTGTCGTTGATAATAATTAAAATAAAAAAAAAATTATGAATTGCCAATAATTACTATTATATGAAATTTCTGAAATTAAAATACAATATTTAAAATATCCAAATTTCCAAATCCTTACAATTGTTAAAAAACAATATTTCATAAACTTGTCAATATAAAACATTGAGTACAAAACATGAATCAAACAAATACAATGCCTTCAATACCAAACAAAAGCTAATCTGATAAGAAACATGGTTCAAGATGCTCCTCCCTTTTCTCATTAAATCCATTCCAGCATATTCAATGTCTTCTATACGAAAAAATACAAAACATGAAACCAATAAAAAATATGCCTATTTAACTGGAAAATTCAGATAACCAAATTTAATCATGAACTGGAAAATTCAGAAACCAATCAAAACATGTAGTAGATGTCTAAATACAACTCAGAGATTTAATTGAGATAACCATATTTCAGAGGCTTCTTTTTCCTCTTCTGCTAAACCAAATCATAGGGAAAAGAACGGGAAAAATCATATTTACCTACACAAGGCTCTCAAGGTATTCGCATAGCTCAATGCGCATTTCATCAAGTTCCTGCCGAGTAAACTCAAGCTTTCTCGACTTAATTGCCCACTAAAATAACAAGTAGATGAAAAAATGTAACTTGATCAATGATAATTTTGTGGATAAATACTAAGATTTAGATCGTATCTATACCTTGCTGGAAAATGAAAGTGAGTCGTCATTTATTATCTCTTTCATATATCGCATCACAAAGTACCCACATTCGACCCCGCCTGGTTGTTTGGGGACACCCTAAAATTATTGAATTGTATACTATATTAGTCTGGTAGACAATGAAATAATTGATCTTATATGAAAGTACAGTGAATACATGAAGCTATTTTTGTATACCTCAAGATATGTTAGCTTCGGCGGTTTGTTAAATACCCCAGTCACTGCATTGAAGGTTTTGACGGCACTGCAACATTATATTATGCAATTAATCTCAACATCAAACAATATTCCAAATTATATACTTGCATGTTTAATTCTGCAACATTAATATTTACCTAATCATCGTGTTCTCCCAAGCTTTATAATGGAATGGCCTCGACATAGAATCCAACACATATTTCATTCTCATAAATAGTGGTTAGTCCTACAAAAGAATATCGTATCATCATTGAAGAAAACTCGAATTTATAATGAAAGTGATGCGTACGTACCCTGGATTGTAAGGAATAAGGAACAAGCGATCAACTTTTCCCTCCTTTAATCGATCGACAATGTGAGTAATGAACTCCGGTCTCTCACAATTATGAGTTTGAGAGGGGTCAACAAACGCGAACAGATCCAACTCACCCCTTTCCCTCACGATATCGTGTAAATGTCTACTTAGAATAAGAAATGATCAATTCATTGAAAACATACAAGTATATAAATCTTAACAAAAAAATATGTACGCTATGTATGCCGTTATGACTGCTTGACCGATCATATTCATTTCCAGAAAATTGGTGATATCAGCAGGTAATACAAAAAGTTCCTTTTCATGGCTAAACACTTCAGGACTTAATGCAGATTGCAATGTCAGATTATTTTCAGACATAGTAGTCTTTGCATACTTGTAAAGTAATGAACACCTCTTGGGCACCATTTTGTGCATTACAACAGGGTAAGATAGATTTATGTTGGTTCTTTTTCCTCTTCTTCTGAAATAAGTTTTAAAATTTTAATTATCCAAATGATTGGCACAGAAAACTAAAGCATTATATATATACAAGTAGACAAGATTCTGAATGATGTTACCACATAAAATTGTAATTCATATTACCTGCTTCTTCGGTTTTCGGATTACCAGACTGTGAGGCCAAGCAACTACATTTCCTATAGCTTCTCCAACTTTAACCGACCGCTCTCCATAGGGAAAGGAATTTCAGCATTTTCTTGAATTGCACCATCCAAAATCATCTTAGCACACCCAGCTGGCAGCGGAACTCCATGTGTTAACTCGGTTCCCTTGACAATAGTTCCAAAAGCAACTACATTATCGACTTTGTCCAATGCCAACTCACATGCACCCTAAAACAGAAAATAGTATATTAATAATATACATACTTCTTCAGATTGTTCAGAGTTTGACAAAATTGAAAAGGTATTATCCAGGAATTAACTTACCTCTTCAGGTTGTTCAGAATTTGGGGTAACAATCATGCATTCCTCACCCTCTTGGTCTGTTGTTTGATCGTTTTTATTAAGCCGTTGATTGGCGACACTACAACTACCTTTGTCTGATAGGGGAGAATTCTTTTCCACTGGCCCTTCATTATACTTTTCTTTTACAAGTGCTTCCTGTTGGAATTCGATCACCCGGAGTTGCCGGAATTGCGGAACATGACAACTCCAATCAAAAACCTTCGCCGGAGATAACACGAACACCACGTACGAGCCGGAGCACGAGACGAACGCACGACACGGCCGAAGCCGCGCGCACGCCCAGCCCGAGCCCCCGCACGCGGGGCTCATGCGATCGAGGGATCGATCGCATCCGGCGATCGATCGGGTGGGGCTGCCCATGCAGCCCCCGCGGCGAGTCCGGCGACTCGCCGCCGCCTGGAGGGCTGGCCCACCTCCAGCAGGCCGCCGCGGGTCACATCCCGCGGCCAGCGATCGATCGTGATGATCGATCGCACCCCGGCGTCCAGCCGGGGTTCGCCCCTCCGCACCTCTTGCCGAAACCCTAGGCGGGTCGATCCCACGCGGTCCGGTGGTTTCACCACCACCACCGCGTGATCGTCCGTCTACTCCGGGGTTCGATCTTTGGATCTTGTTTTTCGATAATTGATTCAATAAACTTGAATTAAATTGCGGAAATTTAATTCACCTTTCGATTCGTTGTGCGGAGAAACGAGATCTTATGATGACCTTGAGATCTTCCGACGTATTCCTTGCACTAGCTCGGACGTCGTTTGGGCGACGATCTACCGAACTCCATGGATCTCCCTCTCTACTTTCTCTTTCTAGAATTGTGATCTTCAAGTTATGAGAATAGAGAAGACCATGTAGTGCTTTTATAGGCTACGTAGGGGATCTTAAGGAGGTGGAATATTGGGCTTCCAATAATAGTGATTAAATTGAGTTCAAGCCCAAATCTATTAATCATTACTGTTATTAATTAATTTATTTTCCACTATATAAATTAATTGCACTTCCAATATTAAACCATATTATATAAAATAATATTTCTCCGGTAGTATTATTTATTCCGTGTATTTAAGATGGAAATGTCCATGAATAAATTTAAATTAATTGCGTAATTAATTTATTCATCTCTTGTATCCGAGACTAGTACCATTCAACCTTAATTATTATGCGGAACGAATCCACCTGCAGGGTTTACATAATAATTCCTTATGAACTCATCTCGGGGACATTATCAACCCTTACGGGATACACTTTCCCGTCAAGTATTCACGGCATGCCATATATAAAATATAGTGACCCAACTTAACCGGTAATTAACCCAATAATTAAATCGGTTAATTCCTTTGGTAAATCAAAGTTACTTATATTAAATATACACACCCGCAATAGTATCGGGGATTAAGAATAAAATACACTTAGACTTAAATCGATTATCCAAGGCAATCCTAATCGATAAATCTCAAGCGATCCGCTCAATACACCAAGTGTACAAGTGTGATAAAATAATTAAGTTAAATTATTTTCTATCTCACACAACGACTATACCGATGGATTGGTACGTGTCCATCTAGGTCGTGAGCAACTGTTCGATTAAATACGAGTAACCGATAGTATGATCTTCTGTGTGACGTCGCACACCATACTAACTACAACGTATATAATCCAGGACTATAATTTGCATATATTCAATTATAAACAATTAAACGCAAATAATTGTTTATTTAATTAAATAGATTACTGGCAATGGATCGTGAGTTTCCGTTACTTAAATCTAGACATTAAGTACAAAACTCCACAATCTCCCACTTGTACTAAGGTCTAGTCATTTCCTCCAAACTCCCGACTTCCATACTCATCACGTGGTTAAGTTGTACTTCCAAGAAGTACTATGTAAATGAGCACTCTAGGTTGCCGCTCTGAAGTTATCTTGGTGACTACAGCGTCGTCTCCCTCGACGATGACTCGTATCAGGTGGTACTTGCACTATGTGTTATCTTACACTTATGGACTTGTGATTTCTTACCATTTGCCACTGCACCGCTATTTACATAGCCTTTGGCAAATTAAGAATCACATCTAAGTCCCAGAGATTATCCCGGAGCTATACCAAAACTTCCGCTGCCTCTGAGGCCGCTATTTGGTTATCCATGGCAGAGTCCGAAAAGCATCGTGCTTATCACTCTTTCATGTTAAAACTCCTTCTCCTTCAATTAGTGAAACACATAGCCTGATATCGACTTACACCGGTCCTCATTCGATTAGAAATCTAAGAGAATGTAATCCAAAGGAAAAACTTGTTTGCTCCGTAATCCAGAACATAGTTTCCAGTACTTCGAAAGTACTTAAAATGTTCATTACAGCAGTCAAGTATTCCTTTCCAGGATTACCTTGATATCCTCCCACTATGCTAACTGCATAGCCGATATCAGGTTCTTGTTTTCAACAATGCATTTATTAAGCTTTCCACACTTGAAGTGTAGAAAAGTGCTTTCATTGCTTCTATCTCCTTTTGTGTTCCTCAAACACATATCCTTAGATAGATGCATTCCGTCTCTGAAAGGTAACCAACCTTTCTCGGAATCTTGCATGTTAAAACGAACCATAATCATATAAGATATTTAGAGAAGTACAATGTTCTTTTCTTGAGATCATAGATCTTAAAAACATGCTCTAACTTCATTTTTATCTCATATATCGATTTTTCTAGACAACCATCATTTTATGTCTGACAACATCTTTACATTGTTACCAATGATAAAATGTTATCTACATAAAACCTCCGAGAAACACCACCTTGTTTCCATCACGTTTCCCATACACACGATTCGTCAATGCCTTTTGATGAATCCATCAAATGGACTATCTCATCAATGCGCAAGTTCCACGAACTCTAAGCTTTCCTTCAATCCCATCAATGGATTGACTAAGCTTGTACTCTAAATGATCTTGCCTCTTAGCAATAATCCTTATTGCTCTCCAAGAAGGCACATTTAGTACTACCTTCATGTAGATCTAGGGATCGATTTCATGTATACTAGGTCCAGAGTCCGAAGACTCTCCTAGTCTTATGAATATCTCTGGTTGTCACACAACCTCCCACTACAACGGCATTCCGGTGTATAAACAGTAATAACAGTAGGTGCAGTTAGTGGTGTACCGCTACTCGGTTCGGCTAGTTCTAAGTCTGAATCGTTTTCTCTCTTTCCAAAAGTATCACGTCATTTTGGGCTTGTGGTTCATCGAATAGTCTTCCTCTAAGAACCGGGCATTAGAACTTATAACGTCCTTCTGGTTCATAGTACTATTGAACACACATCTTTTGTTCTTCCAGGATATTCTACAACCGCATTTGAATGCGCTGTTGTTTCCAAGACATATCCATAGAACATAGGTAGTTTCGTATAACTCATGCTTTTTACTACTTCTATAAGAGTTCCATTTCTTGTTTTCGGCACACCATTTCTACAGAGAACTGTATGGTGTAGTCTCTTGGGATCCAATCCCAAGCTCTGATCATAGATTAGAGTCAATCAATTCTAATACTTGTCCGGATCTTATATCTTATATCCATAAAGGATTGCTTAGTCGTATTATCTTCCAAATTAGATTCTTAGGTCGAAAGGTCCACTCCTTCAACTTAATTGATCTTACAATCAATTTTCGACCTTTGAACTTCTTATTTGAATAAATATGACTTAGCATAAGAATCCACAAGTATAAATGATTTAATAAAGAAATCTCTTATTAGTAAAACGAGTTATATATAACGGTTCGTTGCATCGTGGTGGACTCAGGATTCATCATTTATATATTGCTAGCTAATGTACCAAAATAGATAATATCATTATTTCTTCTAGTAACCATCAAATGATTAAAAGAAATAAAATATTCATTCATTAGAAATCCAGAACAAAGTTCTTTCTAATATGAAGGGTACATAAAAGCAATAACTCAAAATGAAATCCTATAAAATGTCCTCCACTGCAACTGCTGCCTCCTCCACAGCATTGCCCATGTAGACTACGATTTCTTCTTTTCTAAGTCTTCGGGTTTCCTGGAACCCTTGCATTTAAAATGCACATACCGTCAGTGGTTCCATATCTACACACCATGTTCTGGTAGATAATACCACTGACTATGTTTCACGACTAAAGAAAATTTCGTACTTTCTTTGAGAGGATAATCAGACTTCCAGTACCCAGACTGTTTGCATCGAGAATACTTGCCTATTGGCTTTCTCGTCCCATCTCGTGGTCCAAGTAACTTAGAACCACTGGGTTTCTTTGCTTTCTTTTCCTTTCCCCGATTTTTGCCTTTAGGTTCGAAACCTTTGGCATTGGCTACAAGAACTTGCGATTTCCGTCTCAACTCGTCTAAAAGGTCAATCATCTCAAAAACGTGGTTAAGCGTTTCCTCGAAGCGACTGGCCTTTATGAGTATCCTCATCGCTTCTTGTCTAGCCGCCTATGTCAATAGGCTCGGAAGGACAAAGCTTATTGAGTACAACCTTGTACTCTTCAACAGTTTGGGTAATGTCTAGATCTCTATTCCAATCATTACATTTAGGGACCAGTGAGTTTAAAATCCTTACGTATCACAGAAAGTGGGTTCAAATCCATTTCCTAATCTATGAGCACATATAACAACAAACAATCGATTTAATGTCCGATATTATCTCCCTCAAATAATATCATTAAACCACTAATCACCTCTAAAATCCCATCAAATATGGCAAGCCACGTTCATGTGGACGTTTACCTATCCAAATGATTTAGCAATTAGATTTGCTTCGGTCGTACATCAATTATAGCGTTACTTCGTTGGGAAGAATACTATAAAGCGTACCTAAGTGTAAACCATTACTCAGTATCTAAGAAGATTGTTTGGGACACGTATATTCACCGCAAGCCACGTTCATGTGGACGTTTACGTTAACATACGCTCTTTCACTCCCTTCTATAACTGTCTACATCAATTAATCCAAGATCCCATTCAGTATAGAAAGCCACGTTCATGTGGACGTTTACTACACCAAAAGATCTTTATAATTGACATCCAATTACTTGAATCATTTAATCTTTTAAATCAATACGCGGAGAATCATAAGTGAAACTCGAAGTTTCTTACCAGTGATTCACCATGCGAACGACCCTATCTCTCATAGAATGAGGGAGCCGAGCAGACGATCGATCTAGTCATCAAATGACACGAAAATCTCTAATTTGTGTCCTCGACATGACCAAGTGGCTTTGGCTCCATTCCACTCCCCGGGGTGAGAATGAGTCGACTTGAAATCAGTTTTGGAAAGACAAATTAGGCATTGTTTGATAAACTTAATCAATGTTTCTCGTAAAAGGAATTACAAGAATTCTCCTCCAATGACTTGTCTAAACGAACTTCAAAAGTCCATAAAAGTCACCAAGAGAACAGCAATGGAGACCATGGCATTGTTTCCAATCCCTCTCCCACTTAGCTTTTTATAACAAAGGGATAGGCTATCTAATGCATAGTTAAATATACATAAGCATAATAACAAACATACATTTCATGCAAGTACGTACACAAATAATCAAATAATTGCTCAAGTAAATTATTTCTCGACTATTCGTACCTTGATGAATTCCTGCATGCTTGCCTTGAGTCTTCATTCTACGTCTTGAATACTTTGTCGAGTGACGGAAAAATTCTTTGATTTTCATATTTAATTTTATTTTAAATAAAATCCAAGATTTCAAATTCAAAATAAATTTGAATCAATCTAATGATTTTAAATAAAATACTCCAATTAAATAAAATCAATTCTATTGATTTTCATATTTAATTCTATTTTAAATAAAATCCAAGATTTCCAATTCAAAATAAATTTTGAATTAATCTAATGATTTTAAATAAAATACTTAAATTAAATAAAATCAATTTTATTAAAATCTATTGATTTCCATATTTAATTCTATTCTAAATAAAATCCAAGATTTTCCAATTCAAAATAAATTTTGAATTAATCTAATGATTTTAAATAAAATACTTAAATTAAATAAAATCAATATTTTAATAATTTCTCAATTCTATTTAGATTAGATCTCAAGAATCCTAATCAAAATCGAATTTTGATTCTGCTTAAGACTTCTAATCCAAGTAGGTATAGGATATCTAGAGAAACTAGGATTTTCTTTCCTAATTTAACTCTCTATCTAATTCCATTATTTAATTCCATAATTAAGAAATCTAATCCAAATAGAATTTGAATTAATTCCAAAATTAAATTAAATAAAATTAGAAAGATTAAATTATTTCCGGAAAGATCGGATTTACCGGGACGAACCGAAACAAGTTCCGGCCATCCCAATCGAACCATGAACATGTAGTACATGCATGCCCGTGTATCTCACCATGCGTAAACACATGGTAACACAACATTCATGACCATGTTCCAAGTGAATTAATTCACTGCCATGCACATCGAGAGCACCATCAATTAATTCACAAGAGAATTAATTAATTCAGCCATGCACAGCACGCACATGCATCCAGAAATCGCATGGTGTCGGCTTAAGACAAAACCGATGTCGGCCGACACTCTTTATAAAAAAAATTCAGCAGCGCGTAAAACCGATCGTCTTCTACGGCGAACATGTGCAACAGCTCTGGTCGATTTCCGGCACGGCGTCTCCACTGACGACACATGCCATCGACCCCTTTACAGCCACGTCCAGCCATGCTTGCCGCCGCGACCCGCGAAGACGAATCATGGCCCCGATGGCGTCGCCGACTGCCCCCGACTTCCGGTGAGCCATCCCGCGATGGTGATCACCAAGTCGACCAGCCCAGCACCAACAGCTCCGAGCCGTGGCGCATCAGCAGCCCACGATCAGAAACCGAAGCCGCCCGCGATGCCGTCAATCGTGACCTTCGAACGCAGCCGCCGGCTGCCGGCGAACCACCACCACTGGTGGCACACGCCGACTGCCCAGCTGTGTTCAGCCCACGTCCGGCAGCCCGCACAGCCCGTGCTTCCAGCCACCTCCCCGGCAGCCCGCACCGAGCTCTACGGTCGATCGATCCGGTTCGACTTTTCCGAAAAACCCTCGATTTTTAATATTTAATTTTTCCGACCATCACGATTCATACAGGAGAGAAAACATAGACGTAGAACAATATAGCACAATAATTTAACAATTTAAATTAATCTATGGTTATAAACAACGATAATCGATTATCGAAACAATTAACGAAAAACGTAACCGTACGCTCTGATACCAATTGTTGGAATTCGATCACCCGGAGTTGCCGGAATTGCAGAACATGACAACTCCGATCAAAAACCTTCGCCGGAGATAACACGAACACCACGTACGAGCCGGAGCACGAGCCGAACGCACGACACGGCCGAAGCCGCGCGCACGCCCAACCCGAGCCCCCGCACGCGGGGCTCATGCGATCGAGGGATCGATCGCATCCGGCGATCGATCGGGTGGGGCTGCCCATGCAGCCCCCGCGGCGAGTCCGGCGACTCGCCGCCGCCTAGAGGGCTGGCCCACCACCAGCAGGCCGCCGCGGGTCACAGCCCGCGGCCAGCGATCGATCGTGATGATCGATCGCACCCCGGCGTCCAGCCGGGGTTCGCCCCTCCGCGCCTCTTGCCGAAACACTAGGCGGGTCGATCCCACGCGGTCCGGTGGTTTCACCACCACCACCGCGTAGTGATCGTCCGTCTACTCCGGGGTTCGATCTTTGGATCTTGTTTTTTGATAATTGATTCAATAAACTTGAATTAAATTGCGGAAATTTAATTCACCTTTCGATTCGTTGTGCGGAGAAACGAGATCTTATGATGACCTTGAGATCTTCCGACGTATTCCTTGCACTAGCTCGGACGTCGTGTGGGCGACGATCTACCGAACTTCATGGATCTCCCTCTCTACTTTCTCTCTCTAGAATTGTGATCTTCAAGTTATGAGAATAGAGAAGACCATGTAGTGCTTTTATAGGCTACGTAGGGGATCTTAAGGAGGTGGAATATTGGGCTTTCAATAATAGTGATTAAATTGAGCCCAAGCCCAAATCTATTAATACTTACTATTATTAATTAATTTATTTTCCACTATATAAATTAATTGCACTCCCAATATTAAACCATATTATATCAAATAATATTTCTCCGGTAGTATTATTTATTCCGTGTATTTAAGATGGAAATGTCCATGAATAAATTTAAATTAATTGCGTAATTAATTTATTCATCTCTTGTATCCGAGACTAGTACCATTCAACCTTAATTATTATGCGGAACGAATCCACCTGCAGAGTTTACATAATAATTCCTTATGAACTCATCTCGGGGACATTATCAACCCTTACGGGATACACTTTCCCGTCAAGTATTCACGGCATGCCATATATAAAATATAGTGACCCAACTTAACCGGTAATTAACCCAATAATTAAATCGGTTAATTCCTTTGGTAAATCAAAGTCACTTATATTAAATATACACACCGCAATAGTATCGGGGATTAAGAATAAAATACACTGAGACTTAAATCGATTATCCAAGACAATCCTTATCGATAAATCTCAAGCGATCCGCTCAATACACCAAGTGTACAAGTGTGATAAAATAATTAAGACAAATTATTTTCTCTCTCACACAACGACTATACCGATGGATTGGTTCGTGTCCATCTAGGTCGTGAGCAACTGTTCGATTAAATACGAGTAACCGATAGTATGATCTTCTGTGTGACGTCGCACACCATACTAACTACAACGTATATAATCCAGGACTATAATTTGCATATATTCAATTATAAACAATTAAACGCAAATAATTGTTTATTTAATTAAATAGATTAATGGCAATGGATCGTGAGTTTCCGTTACTTAAATCTAGACATTAAGTACACAACTCCAACACTTCCAACTCAGAGATCCTTTCTTTGAAAATGTCTAATTGCATATTGCGCTGATGATCACGTTCCATCAGCTCTGCCTTGGTAACTCTAGAACTTGCCCTCTTAGGAAGATTAAAATATGAAAATGGACATTGAAAACCTCCAACACCCCTTACCCTACCCCGGTGTTCAGAAGTCCCTAGGGCTTTTGTTAGAACATCATCCGTCCCACTTACAGCAAGGGTCCCTTCAGCTTTCATCTCCAGCAACTCATTCTAATAAGATATGAAAAAATTATATAATATTATTCATTTATGTTCAAATAACCAATCAAAATAAGAAAGGAAATGATATTAACTATGTGTGTTGACAATTCTTGAAGACCCCCATCCATATTTCCATGTTTTGGCTCATGAGCCTTGATCTACTTAACATATCGGTCGATTTCGGATCCTTCTGGCAAATTAAGTCTCTAAACATAAGATAAACATGTTAGATAGTTTTTTATGTCACATTTGAAATGAACACAAAAATTCAGACAATGGTTTGAAATTTCTAACCATTTCTTCCTCCAGCCCAACATATCATTTCGGGATAGTCTATGAATGTATTTTCTCTGCTTGGATCGGTCACTTGCCATTTCATGAAGAGACTGCATTGTAATTATCTCAACATACTGAGCAAAATTGATATGTATAAACCAGTAAACAAATATACATTTAACATATCTTACCGTCGATTCTTCAGTTGTTCGTTGCTGAACAAATTCCTTCCATGGCCTCGAGCCAACAAATTTGTAGGCTTTTGGTGGCTTTCTCAGAGCCTTCTTGTTCCCCAGGTTCGGTCTCACGAAGTTTGTTCAAGTATGTCTTGAACCCTCTAAACTTTACACCCGCAGAGGCAAGAAATAGTTTCTTGCTTTCTGGTGTGTTGGGAAATTCGCGTCCGAATTCCCTTCCCGAAAAGCAACACGAAACGCACAAACGAAAAATACGAAATAAAAGACACAAGAAATTTATAGTGGTTCACCCGTTAACGAGGGCTACGTCCACTTTCTCCGGCTGCAATGTTTTTATTAGAACAATTATAGATCTCCGTTACAAGCTTGTAAACTCTATAATATCAATTCTAATAGCTGTAGGTGTTAACCCTAATTAATAAATCGCATAGGGTATAAATAGGGGAGGGAAACTTGGAGGACAAGAAAAAATCCCGCTGGCAGAAAAAGGGGGGTAGCGACCGCTACCCCCGGGGTAGCGACCGCTACCCCCGGGGTAGCGACCGCTACCCCAGCGCTACCCCAAGCGCTAGAGGGAGCGCTCGTCGATCGCTCGAAGTCTGCTGTACCCGACTGGACAAGGCAGCGCTCGCTGCATTAGGGGTAGCGACCGCTACCCCTTCCTTTTTGACCGACTTCCCCGATCGTCTCCTCCGATCGTCTTCTTCGTCCTCTCCGGCGTGAATCGACCTTCACACTCAACAATCTCCCACTTGAAGCAGATTCACAGCCCCTATCGTCTCTTCCCATTGCAGCCGCCTCCCCGGTCCTCATCCCAGAAGACCAACTGAAGTCGAACACAACTTCAGTTTATCACACGGTACCACCTTCGTAAACATGTCGGCTGGATTCTTACTCCCAAGAATCTTATCCAACACCAAGATGCCTTCCTCCAAGGCTGATCGAATGAAGTGATATCTCAGCTGGATATGCTTCGTTCGAGCATGGTACACCGGATTCTTCGCCAAGTGAATGGCGCTCTGACTGTCGGAATACAAGATACTCCCCGAGTGATCTTGCCTCAGCTCTAGCAGGAATGCCTGTAGCCACATCATCTCCTTCGCGGCTTCCGTCACAGCAACGTACTCCGCCTCACAACTCGATAGTGCTACTATCTTCTGCAACCTCGACACCCAGCTAATCGCGGTACCCCCGAAAGTGTATACGTACCCAGTAGTACTCTTCCTACTATCCACATCGCCTCCGTTATCCGCATCCACGAACCCGAGTAACCCCATATCTGATTTTCGGAACCTCAAAGCAAAACCGGAAGTCCCTCTCAAGTATCGAAAGATCCACTTGACGGCTTCCCAGTGTTGCTTCCCCGGATTACTCATAAATCGACTGACAACTCCCACTGCATGGGCAATGTCAGGCCTCGTGCACACCATGGCATACATAAGGCTCCCAATCGCAGAGGCGTAAGGGACCTTATCCATATGCGCTAGCTCCTTCTCGCTCGTCGGCGAGTCCTCCTTTGACAACCGGAAGTGACTAGCCAAAGGGGTGCTCACGGGTTTCGCATCCTCCATGCTAAACCGTGCTAGTACCTTCTTCAGGTACTCCTCTTGAGATAACTCAAGACCATCCTTGCTCCTCGTAATTCTCATCCCCAGGATTTGTTTGGCAGCACCCAAATCCTTCATAGAGAACTCCCTCGATAGACTCTTCTTGAGCTTGTCGATCTCCGCCAAGCTCGCCCCAACTATCAGCATGTCATCTACATAAAGGAGCAAAATTATGTAGGTACCTCCGAGTTTCTTGAAATAGCAGCAGTGGTCCGCCTCGCACCGCGTGAATTCGACCCGCTTCATGAACATGTCGAACTTCTTGTACCACTGCCTCGGAGCTTGCTTCAACCCATACAAGCTCTTCTGAAGCTTACACACCAGCTTCTCCTTTCCTCGGACTTTGAAACCCTCCGGTTGCTTCATGTATATTTCTTCATCCAGATCCCCGTGAAGAAATGCGGTCTTTACATCCATTTGCTGAAGATGTAAGTTCTCCTGTGCCACCAAGCTAAGCACCACCCGGATGGTTACCATCTTGACTACCGGAGCGAAGATCTCCGTGTAGTCGATCCCTTCTTTCTGCTGGAATCCTTTCACCACTAATCTTGCTTTATACCGAACGCTCCCATCGTGTTCTTCCTTTGCCCGGAAGACCCATTTATTGTGCAAGGCCTTCTTCTCCTTCGGAAGCTCGGCTAGTTCCCAAGTCTGATTCGACATTAATGAGCTCATCTCTTCTTTCATGGCAGACTCCCACTTGATCGAATCCCTCGCTTGTATAGCCTCGGTGTAGCTCTCCGGCTCACCCCTATCAGTCAGCAAAATATAGTTAAGGGAAGGTGAAAATTTATGGGGAGGTCTTCTTACCCTAGTCGACCTCCACGGCTTCGGTGTGACTGGATCGATGTTGGGATGAGCATTCTCATCTTGCTCATCCTCGCTGCTCGTGTTGCCCTCCTCGATCTCCTCGGTCTCCACGACCTTCACCGGAACCTCCTCCGTTTCTCCCACTGGATCAACGCCTTCTTCAACAACCTCGTCTTTACCCTTGTACAAGACTGCCTCGTTGAAGATCACATTTCTGCTTCGGATCACCTTATGATTTTCGGCATCCCAAAATCGGTACCCGAACTCCGTGCCGCCATATCCAAGAAAGAAGCACTTCTTGGATTTAGGATCAAGCTTGCTACGAGCAGCTTCGTCGATATGGACATACGCCAGACACCCGAACACCCTCAAGTAGGACAGATTCAGCTTCTTCCCACTCCAAACCTCCTCAGGAATCCGATATTCCAAAGGAACCGACGGTGCTCTGTTGATTAAATGAGCTGCCATGTCGATGGCATATGCCCAAAACATCTTAGGCATCCCCGAATGTAACCGCATACTCCGGGCCTTCTCATTTAGCGTCCTGTTCATTCGCTCCGCTATTCCGTTCTGTTGTGGGGTCCCCGGAATAGTCTTCACCATCTTGATCCCACTCTCGACACAATATTGTTTGAAGTCGGCGTCAACGTACTCACCACCGTTGTCGGACCTCAAACACTTCACCTTGAGATTTGTTTCATTCTCAACCTCGGCTTTCCATTTCCTGAAAACAGAGAACACGTCACTCTTATTTTTCATGAAGTACACCCATACCTTCCTAGTGGAGTCATCGATGAAGGTAACATAATAGAGTGATCCTCCGAGTGAGGCGACGGGAGCTGGTCCCCAAACATCCGTGTGTACTAGTTCCAGCTTCTCCGCCTTGGGCTCCCTTCCATCTTTGGAAAAACTCACTCGTTTCTGCTTTCCAAGAATGCAGCTCTCGCACACGTGAGACTCAATCGCCTTGAGTTCGGGCAGCAGCCCGTTCTTTGCCATGATCTTCATCCCCTTCTCACTCATGTGCCCCAGCCTGCAATGCCACAATTCGGTCTTTTTGGTGTTATCAACAACACCAGCCGAGTCCCTCACGCTCGTCGTCATGTAAAGTGTGCACGTCTTATGACCTCGAGCTATGGTCATGGCGTTCCTCGAAACTTTCCACGACCCATCTCCAAATGACACCCGGTGACCATCACTATCAAGTTGGCCCACCGAAATTAGGTTCCTCTTCAACCCCGGCACATGTCTGACCTTGGAAATCTTCCAGGTTTGCCCATTTGACATCTTCAGGTTGATATCTCCCATCCCGACTACATCGAGTGGCTCGTCATCTGCAAGAAAAACCTTTCCATAATCACCCGAGACGTAATTCAGCATTACCTCTCGCTGTGCAGTAGTATGGAAAGAAGCCCCTGAGTCCAGCACCCAGGAATCGATCGGTGAGTCGACCGAACAGAGAAGGACGTCCCCATCGTCGTCATCCTCTTGTGTTACCGCATTGGCGGTTCCCTTCTTCTTGTTGTCACTCTTCCCCCGAGAACGACAATCCCTCTTGAAGTGCCCCGTCTTACCACAACTCCAGCACTCATTATCCTCGGACCTCGAGCTATCTCTTCCACTCCTAGACTTGGATCTCCCTCTGTTCCTGTTAGCATTCCTACCCGAGTTTCTCCCCCGGTTCTCCACACTCAAGGCCGAACTAGAAGACTTTCCCTTGAAATCCTTTCTCCGGATTTCCTCGGCTAGGATCTTATCTCTAACTTCGGAGAACTGCAGATTCTCCTTCCCCATAGAGTTGCTAACAGCTGCCCGCATGGGCTCCCAACTATCCGGCAAAGACGCAAGTAGGATCAAGGCGTAAATTTCATCATCGAAATTCACCCCGACTCCTTTCAATTTATCCAAGATGGAATTCAGCTCGTTGATGTGGTTGGCTGCGTTTGCATTGTCCGACATCTTCAGGTTGAACAACTGCTTCATGAGATACACCTTGTTGTTCGCTGAAGGTTGCTCGTACATGTTTGATAGGGCAGCCATCAAATCCTTGGTTGTGGTAATTGAGCGCACGTTGAATGACACGTTTGAAGCCAAGGACAAACGTATCAATCCCAACACCTGCCTGTCGAGGCTTTCCCATTCCTCGTCATCCTTGATCTTCTCCGGTCTACCCTTCAAAGGAATTCCGAGCTTTTTCCCATAAAGGTAGTCCTCGATCTGCATCTTCCAGTGTCCATAGTTGTTTCCGTCGAACTTCGTAACCCCGAACGAAGTGGTGGTGTCCGTCATCGCTTTTCCCCGATCGCTATAACCCTAGCGCTCTGATACCAGTTGTTAGGAAATTCGCGTCCGAATTCCCTTCCCGAAAAGCAACACGAAACGCACAAACGAAAAATACGAAATAAAAGACACAAGAAATTTATAGTGGTTCACCCGTTAACGAGGGCTACGTCCACTTTCTCCGGCTGCAATGTTTTTATTAGAACAATTATAGATCTCCGTTACAAGCTTGTAAACTCTGTAATATCAATTCTAATAGCTGTAGGTGTTAACCCTAATTAATAAATCGCATAGGGTATAAATAGGGGAGGGAAACTTGGAGGACAAGAAAAAATCCCGCTGGCAGAAAAAGGGGGGTAGCGACCGCTACCCCCGGGGTAGCGACCGCTACCCCAGCGCTACCCCAAGCGCTAGAGGGAGCGCTCGTCGATCGCTCGAAGTCTGCTGTACCCGACTGGACAAGGCAGCGCTCGCTGCATTAGGGGTAGCGACCGCTACCCCTTCCTTTTTGACCGACTTCCCCGATCGTCTCCTCCGATCGTCTTCTTCGTCCTCTCCGGCGTGAATCGACCTTCACACTCAACATGGTGCCACTTCAAAAGTTTCCTAATTTAAGGAGAGATTAAAATATCATACTCTTTATATTTGTGAAGTAATGTTACTCTATGGAATGAATTTTACCTGAATGTCAGACCAAAGCTTTTCTTTCAACTCAGAGTTCACTGCAGGCCATGAGATTATGTTGATCGGTACCATGGTGCGCACTAGCAGGCCAACGTATGACTGAAAAGTGGCTCGTGTTTTTCCACTCAGGTTGCCCAAGCTGTCATACTTCAACTTAATTTTCTTACCAGCTGCTTTCTTAATCATCACATTGTTGAGTGCAGCCACACCCCGCTTCCCTCTCTTGGTAGATGTAGTCGTGCCACTGTGGTCTGGTTTGTCTTCCTCAACAAGAGGCTCACATACTTCATCTTCTGGTTTGGGTTTCTCAACGGTCGGTTCATCCCTCTTGGATTTCTTTTTTCTTGTTGATGCTTTTCTGTTATCCTTAGGGATTGTGTATTATCTGTTCAAACAAAAGAAAAAACAATACCAAAAACCAACACATGATATAGTCATTATCAACATAAAAAATATCAATAAATAAGAAACAATAAAATAACATTATTGCATTTCATCCAAAAACCCAAAAACCTTGAACATTGTCTCTTTTATAGATGAACCTACACTACAAAAAACTAACTGAATCTATTAATTTATCGTCTCCATTGCTTATGGATCAACCCAAAAAGCTTGAACATTGTCTCTTTTATACGTGGTGGCAGTCTCATTCTCGTCCTCGTCAGAAGGCATAGGTATCTCAGCACAAAATGGTTTTTGTTCTATGATCAAGTCATCTATAAGATCTTCAGTCAAAGAGTCACGATAGTCTCGAGATGGGGTCACTAGAACAACTGACCAGTTGGGATCGGCTGGATCAACAACATAAAAAACTTGATTTAGTTGAGCAGGAGAAGCAAATTTGTCACTTTTATGCCCTTTTCGACTAAGGTTGACTAATGTGAAACCAAACTCATCAAGCCTAATCCCTTTTTCATTCTCTACCCAATTCACAAGAAAACAGGAGTTTTGAATTCTAAGTAATCGAGCTCCCATATTTCTTCAATAACTCCATAAATGTCATGTCACATTCCACAGGATTCTTATCCTTAGCACCAGACACCTGCATTGTCTTTGCCACCAAGGAAACACCACTATTTTGGACCACTCTTGCATTGTCTCGCTGTTTTGTGAAATACTTAACCCCATTGGATATATAACCGTCATACGTAAACACTCTATACCTAGGTTTTCCGGATAATGACCTAAGAGTCTCAGAAATTTTTGTACTGCCGTTCCTCTTAATTTCAGCCAACACCTTAAGTGAAAAATCAAGTAATTAGTGTCATGAAATTTTTGCCGAGTATAAAAAAAGTTGTAAAAAGGTGTAAATATTTGTTATCAAATACCTCCGACTGAAACCAATCCGCAAATGTAGTGTTCAGCTCATTTTGTAGCCATTTTCCACTTTTATGTTTCCCTGCGTATTGTTGCTCAATAAGGCATTTATGTTTTCTATGAACAGAAAGAACAGGAAAATTAGTTCATAATTACACATAATGGACGATAATGAAAAAATTAATATTAGCCGATCTTTTGAAAGAACTTACGTTATGTAGGGATCCACTTCTGCATTATTGAACAACACGTGAAGATGAGCCTCCATCAGTGTGTCTTCATCAACTGTCTTCAAAATTGCCCTCGATATTGGGGCAGATATGTTGTCACGACTCTTAGGGATTCCAATTGCATTGATATGGGCACTATAATTCGAGCAGAACTCCACAGCCTCTTCAACAATATATCTTTCTGCTTTGTTTCGTGTGAGAGGAACGCTTTTCGCCCTAACCTTGTTCTGCGCTCGTATGTTATGTCCAAATGAGGGGAGAAGGATTTTATCCTGACTAATAGGATTTTATCCTATTAGTCAGGACCGATGTTAAAAAACTATTAAGACCGGTCGAAAGACAAAATGGTGTTATAAATGAAAATTAAAATTTGAAATGGAACATTTAACACCAGTTTGTACACAAACCGGCATTAAAAATATTTTAACCTCCTCTTTTTTTGCGACCGGTGTTATAAACATTTTTAACACCGTTCTCAAAAGCGCCCGGTGTCTATGAACTGGTGTCTATGTGACATTTTCCCATAGTGTCATCTTTTTTTTCATATATGACTCTCACTTGATCGAATCCCTCACTTGCATAGCCTCGGTGTAGCTTTCCGACTTATCATTCAGCAAGATATAGTTAAGAGATGGTCAAATTTATGACTCGGTTTTCTTACCCGAGTCGACCTCCTCAGTTGCGGTGTCACAGCATCGACATTGGGTTGAATATTTTAATCTTGTTCGTCCTCATTGCTCGTGTCACCCTCTTCAATCCTCTCGGTCTCCTCGACCTCCACCGGAACCGTACCCGTGTCTCCCACGAGATCGATGTTTTCTTCAACCACCTCGTCTTTACCATTGTACAAGTCCGTCTCGTAAAGATCACATCCTTGCTTCGAATTATCTTATGATTTTCCTCATCCCAAAATAAGTTCCCGAACTCCGTGCCTCCATATCCAATGAAGTAGCACTTCTTGGATTTAGGATCAAGCTTACTCCGAGCACTAGCGTCAACATAGACATAAGCCAAGCTACCGAACACCCGCAAGTAGGAACGATTCAAATTCTTCTCACTCCAAACCTCCTCGGGAATCCGATATTCCAAAAGAATCGACGGTACTCTATTAATAAAATGAGCAGCCAGCCAGCCATGTTAATGATATCCTTCCATTAATGAGCAGTCATGTTAATGAGCAGCCATTTTCTAGAATCGATCTATTCTCCCTTAAAATATAAATTGTGTTTGAGTTGAAATAATCGAACCCCCTGTCCGTCTATATAACCCCCTGTCCGTCTATATAAATCTATATGTGAATTCGACTCAAAACATGTCCCATGTTAATATACACTGGTCTGTTGTTAATATGCACCGGTCATTTGTAATTTATAAAGGAACATTGCATAATTGGTTATTTTAATTTGCACATTGCATAATTAGTTAGGATATGTGTACTCTGTATTAATCATTGGTACGGTTGGTAATTGATGATGGATACACAAATATTTTGATAAAATACGAAGTATTTTAAATTTTATTGATGGGAATCTTTATTGGAGTATTATTTAGCTATATATAGAAATTGCATCTATGTTTATTCAGACATAAGTATTACTAATTTCCCTTATTCATTAAGTATTTGGTAACATAGTATATATTTAGTTGAAGATCTGTTGTCCCGGAGCCAAGATCTTTTTTGGATCAAACTGCATTTTCCTGTTCTGAAAAGTTTTCCACTTGATCCCGAAATGATCCATCCACTCTTGCTGCGTTTCGAAACTCGGAAGGTATCGCTTCACCCCGACAAGTCCACCCTTCTCGCAAACATCCAGAACCTCTTTGTTCAAAGCGTCGAAGCTTTCATAATCACCGCTAGTCGAATGTAGCAAATCAACTAAGTAGAACACCTTCTCGCCTACTGGTGTTACCGCAGACATTCTATCGTCCCATCTGCATGCAACACTAATTCATTAAAAAAAAATGGCCTAATTACAAAAATAAAATAAAATTAATGATTATTAATCAATTACTTGTTTTTGTTTAGAGGGTAAAAGATTAAGAGGCTGGATGTCTTGTTAAGCCTGGGAAGGATGCCGACCACAACTAGTTTGTTGAAATCTACTATCTTCGACTTCGGTATGAAGAGACTCAGCCACGGATGGTACAAATTTGATCCCAACTCGGGAGTGTCCAAATCCCCAACCCTGTAAAGGAAATCGAATAAAGAGACATCCCTGCTGAAACAGAGTCCTGGAATGAAGTTCAGTTTCTTCAGCAACGTCTCTGATTCCTAACAATACATAGGAAGAATTAGTTAAATGAAAATATTTTTAGTTTTTTGTGAAAAATTATAGAGCATACGTTCGTACTTGATCAATTTCAGTCTGATTGTCGTCGTAGTACATGGCCAATTCTATGGAGTAGAGAACATGATGTTTTATTAAGAGTTCATTGATTCGGGATTGAGAGGAGCTTGATATTGAGAAGTGATCGAAAGATTTCCATTCGTTGATTTTATTCGGGTTTACGATTAGGAAACCTTCGACATAGCTCAACGAGGTGTGCTTGGCCGAGATGAGATATTCTTGATCTTTGGTGAACAAGGAGAAGTCAGTGTATATCAGTCTCACCCATTTTGTCTGTACATGTATGTATAACATATTTAAGTTATACATTTCAATTTCAATGAAATATATATATGCTTTTCATTATTTTTATTACCATCTTTTGTGCTTTGTGTAGGACTATCCTGGCTCTAGTTATGATTCCAAACTGTCCCAAACCACCGAGAACTCCGAAAAACAAATCTCGATTTTTAGACCGCGAGCAATTCATGAAGTCTCCTTTACCTAATTATATCTCAGCAGAAAAGAAAAACCGTTGTCTGTTATTATGAGACCTGAGAGAGTACTATTATGATTTTATTGAAACTTTTTTTTAATGTCAGATTAGTAGTCCCACTTCCTTTGTATTTTGTAAGTTGTTACCTGTAACAACGTCAAGCTCAAGAACATTGGCAGTTTGGGGGCCATGCAAGAATGTCTGCCCGCTGACTCCGGCATAAGACAGGGTCCCGCCGATAGTCGTGTGCAGATAATCCGTCCACGAGACGGGCGCAAGCCCGTGCTTAAGGGTTTCTCTCAACACATCGACCCACATCTTCCCGCCCCCGACGTCGGCATAATACCCGCAAGAACTGTCCCCTCCGATCCCGACCCCTCCGTCTCGATAGCTCAGAGAAGACATGTTCACCACCACGCCGCCTCGGGTGAGACCTTGCCCACGGACGCTATGACCGTTCCCCCTTGGGGCTATGGTCGTGAAACTCGTGTTAAATGATGATATGGTTAGGTCGATAATATCCTTGACCGAAGAAGGATCAAGAACGAAAGAAGGCCTTCTTTTAACTATGTTTCCGTAGTCCTTGGAGGCTTTTGCGAGGGTGTTGTTGTCGTTGTGAAGCCGGTTTTGGAACGAGTCGACGTCGTGGGCACGTGTGGATGAATTGGATAGGCATATGCAGATTATGATGAATAGGAAGAAAGGAGAGGTATTGAGAGGGAGAATGGAAGAAGAAGTTGCCATGGGATGGAATGATGGATGATACTTTTTAATTGGGCGGTGATCGATTGTGGGTGTTATTAGTTATGTTTGAGAAGGGTTATATATAGATAGATGCATGGATATGTACTTGTGTAAGTAGAGGCATATCTAGTATGACTTGCGAGTAAGTCTTGCTTTACATATATTGGACTTTAGCATGATCATTTTATTGATTCGTTTAGGAGTATAAATTGATATCAAGAATTTAATTTCAAGGTTTGCATGAATGGTATACTCGGTATATCAAATGTATTTGTCAACATATATATGATTTAAAAAGATTTTATTCCGATCAAATTACAAGTTTTAGCCGGTTTATTCATTTGAATTTGTGATTTCAAAAACATCATAATATAAATATTACAAAAACAAAACATCACGAAAATTTATGATTAAACTCTAAATATTTGATTGATACTCCCTCATATTTATTTTATTTGTCGTTTTGGCCTATGGAATTCTTTTCAATGTAAATATCGTTTTGAGATTTCAAGTATAAATTAAAGGGGGATTCAGGTGTTGGGGCACTTCTAAAATTAAAATTATAAATCTCACCCAATGTTTTAGCTAATTATATAATAGGGCCAACTGCCCATTTTAACCTTTTTCTATTATCAAAATTTTATGAAAATAATAAATATTACTGTAAGAAATTTCATTCGGTCTTTGTAACCCTAAAATTCTTATAAATTATGCTAGCCTCATTTTTAGCACTCGTAGGCTTTTCATGAATCTCCAAATACCTACAGATTCAGAAATTGCGATATATCTCAGATCTGAATCACCGACGAAGACTTCAATTCCTAAAATCCGACAACCGTTCATCTGAAAAGGTCAGTTCAAAATTTAATTAAACATTGCGAGTTTGCGAATGCGTTTCTCTTGTTTGTTTTTCTCTTTTGTTTTTGTTTACATTTCAAAAAGAAAACAGAGAGATTGAATTGCAGATGAGAAGGAAGAATGAATGTATATACTGTATAAGATTTGAACTTTTTTTGTGGATTTTAAAATGAATTAATATGTGTTGCAGGTTTTGTGTGTGCAAACAAAAGACAAACAAGATACGTGTCCTTATTAAGTCAAAAAGGAAGAATTCCCACAAAAAGTTACTACTATATCATGTATATATGCAAAGAAGGTCTCAAATGCAAACATGTTACTGTATAAGTTAAACTTTGTGAAAACTATATTAGATTGTGTGGTTATTGTGATTATAATGTGAAATGCCTAGCACTGTAATGGCAAGTAAGTAGTTCATCTTTGTGGGATCTATATTAGATTCTGTGTAGTTATATATTATGCTTATATTGGGAAATGCATAGAAATCTATACAAGTATATTAATTTTGTACTATAATAGATAATGTGTAGAAATTATAGTGTCGAAATATATTTCGATTTGTGATATGTTGTTTTACGAGTATTGTTGATTTTTATTCCAACAATAATATTCGGTCTCATTGTTTTGATAATTTTTTAAGTAATATATTAAATTGAAATTTTCGATGCAGATTAGAGTTCTTAAGTACTACATGCACATCTATAAATGTGTATAAAATTGAGCAAAGCTGAAGCCACGAGTTCAAAGCAAAATATAATTGTGTATAAAACTATGAACTATCTATCTTATTTCATATTATTTAATATGAATGCGTATAAAACTATGAAATATCTATCTTAGTTTTGTGGAGTATAATTTAATATAAATGTTTTAAAACTATGAAATATCTATTTTAGTTTTGTATAATTTAATATGAATGTTTATACTATGAAATGTCTATCTTAGTTTTATATAATTTAATAGTAATGTTTTAAAACTATGAAATATCTATCTTAGTTTTATATAATTTAATATATATAATTAATGTATTAAAACTATGAAATATCTATCTTAATTTTGTATAAATTAATAGGTGGAATGTGTTAAAACTATTTCGTGTTAATTACAGAATTTCATTCTTTCATTCTTATTGAAAGAAAGGTTTATGTTACATTAGCGTTTGTTAAATTAGCGTTAAGTTTATATAAAAAATTATATTAATAATTAAATTAATTTAAAAATAATAATTATTAATTGTTTTAGGCTACAATGGTATTGTAGACTTTGTATATTTCAAAATATGCCCTTAAATATAATAAAAAACATATCATATCCCTAATATTTAACAAAATATAAAATATAGAACCTTTTATTTAAAATTGAAAATCATAAGGTGTTTTTTATAATAAGTAAAACTAAAGAGCCCTATACCCTAAATATACCTAAATTAAATGCGTTTTCTCTTTTATTCATGGCCTTTGAATTAATTAAAATTTACCTAAATAATTATAATTTTCATATTAAATTCAGAGTTTTAAAAATAATTAATAAATGGAAAAAATGACAATTAGGCCTTTTTCAATATTTTTTGGGCAATAAATTTACGTGTCAATTAGGCATTTTTGTTCCAATTGGGCCAAAAAAATGTATATAAAATAACGAAAATACCCTTAATCTATTTCTACTTAACCCACCCATCCCTACCCCACCCACCCCAAACACTGAATACCATTAAAAGACACTGAATGTCAGATTTTTTTTTTTACTCAACCCACCCCACCATTAAAAGACACTGAATGTCACCCCAGACACTGAATACCATTAAAAGACACTGAATGTCAGATTTTTTTTTCTACTCGACCTACCCCACCTCTAGAAACTGAATACCATTAAAAGACACTGAATGTAACCCCAACCCCAGACACTGAATACCATTAAAAGACACTGAATGTCAGATTTTTTTTCTACTCAACCCACCCCACCTCTATACACTGAATACCATTAAAAGACACTGAATGTCAGATTTTTTTTCTACTCAACCCACCCCACCTCTATACACTGAATACCATTAAAAGACACTGAATGTCATCTCAACCCCAGACACTGAATATCATTAAAAGACAATGTCAGAATTTATTTTTTACTCAACCCACCCCACCTCCAGACACTGAATACCATTAAAAGACACTGAATGTCACCCCAGGCACTGAATACCATTAAAAGACACTGAATGTCAGATTTTTTTTTCTACTCGATCTACCCCACCTCTAGAAACTGAATACCAGTAAAAGACACTGAATGTAACCCCAACCCCAGACACTGAATACCATTAAAAGACACTGAATGTCAGATTTTTTTTTCTACTCAACCCACCTCACCTCCAGACACTGAATACCATTAAAAGACACTTTATGTCACCCCAACCCCAGACACTGAATACAATTAAAAAACACTGAATGTCAGATTTTTTCTACTTAACCCCCACTCCACCCCACCCCAGACACTGAATACCATTAAAAGACACTGAATGTCAGAATTAGACACTGAATGCAGAATTTTTACACTGAATGTCATTAAAATTAGGGGTGGCAATGGTACATGATTCCATTCCAACCAATTTATATACCTACTCGTACCAACCTTAATGGTATACCATCAAAGTGGTATACGGTATACGGTACAGTATACCGTACCAATATTAAAAGTTGGTACAGTACACGGTACAAAATTTTCATGTACCATGGTACATGGTATGTACCAATTTATACCAAACAAATTAGTAATACATTAATATCTTAAAATAAAAAGAAAAGTAGTGAAAATTATATATTATAAATGACATATTGATCATATTCTTGAATATTATTTTTCTACTATCATAATAAAATTGTACTTCATGTTTATATATATCATTATAAAATTGCATGTTTTTCTTACATTAACAAGAAAAAAGTAAAGTAAAAAACTTAATACACATAAACTCTAAATATTTATATTTTTATTAAAATTGGTGATTATATATAAAAAACTAGAATTTAGTAACATAAGATAAGTATTTTTCATCAAAATTGACGATAATATGAAAAAGGAAAGAAAAAAATCGTTATATAAAATAAAATTCAAAATATGTCGGTAGAAATTATGTACCAACCGTACCTACCGCGTACCTACCGTACCAATGAGTTGGTATACCAACATAATTGGTTGGTATAAATTCCAATTTTTTTATACCAATTACATATTGGTTGGTACACGGTACAAGAAAAATACAATTGGTATACCTACCAATCCAGCCCTAATTAAAATACACCGAATGTCAGATTTTTACACTGAATATTATAAGAACACTGAATATCATTAAAAAACACTGAATATCAGATTTTTTACACTGAATATTATAAGAATACTGAATATCATTAAACAACACTATTTAAAAAACAACACTAAATGTCAGATTTTTACACTGAATGTCATTAAAAACACTGAATGTCAGATTTTTTACACTGAATATTATAAGAACAATGAATGTCATTAAAAACACTGAATGTCATTAAAAAACACTGAATGCCGATTTTTTTACATGAATATTATAAGAACACTGAATATCATTAAAAAACACGTAATGCCATTAAAAAACAAAATTACACTAAAAATAAAATAAAAATCCAAAAAACAAAATTACACTGAAAATAAAACAACTTGGTGACAGCTTCTTCGTATCACCTCCCCAGTGTCCAGGAGCTACATTCCAAGTAGTTTGCACGTCGGACCACGTCTGCGGATGCTCTTGCATTTCAATATCCAACGACTGGAGAATCGACCATGAGCATCGATTCTCGATCAACAGAGAGTAACGAGAATCCCTACAAGTTGATCAGAATATTGTACGTCACTCTATTCAGAGCCACGTTTCTCCTGAGCATTTCATCGAACATCTTCCTCGCATCAGACGGATGGTGGTAAACGACAACGACATTCCACGTCACGACGTTTGGCTCGGACATTTCGTCGAACACCTTCTCGGCGAACTTAGCACGACCGCACTCCGCGTACATGCTCATCAATGTGGTGCCCACGAAGAGATGCGTGCTGAGCCCGATTGTGCACATCATGAAGAGCCGAAAAGAAATTGCAGACGAATTCGAAAATACCAAATTCAGAAATCCCTATCATAACTGACCAATAATCTTAACGCAACTAAACACAAATTCAGGGCACGCTCGATCGACGACGAAGACGGGGTCGGCGGCGCGTGGGAAGAAGCTCCGGCGGGGCGACGTCGGCAAAGGAGTTCTGAAGGTTGAGCTGAGCCCTGGATCCGTAGAGAAGGATGACGGCGCTTTCGTAGGCGCGGGTAGCGTCCTCGGCGGCTGAGAAAGTGCAGAGCCATCGGCGGGTGCGTTTGCGGGGCTCGCGGTTCTCGGCAAGGCGCGGCGGTTCATCGGCCTGAGGACGGCGAGGCGCGATGGCGTGGTGGTGGTGGCAGCTGATGAAATTCGAAAGCCCAATCGACCGTGCTGGGAGACGAGGAGATGCGTGGAATTTGGGGTTGGAATCGAAGAATGAGGTCGTACTGGAATTTAAGAAAGGGTAAGGTGGTCTTTACACATTTTAGGCCTAAATGATACACGTAATTTTTCGAAAGCTTTATTGCCCAAAAAATGTTGAAGAAAGGCATAATTACCATTTTTCCCATAATAAATTTTCAAATAAAAAATAATTTTTTTTATTAATTTGTGTGCATGAATTTAAAATGACATATTTTTGAACATAAATTAGTATTTGTTTCTGTGTATAAGTCTTTAACTAGATAAAAATATACTATGTAAGATTATCATCCATTTTTTTTTTGTCTATGTCAATTGCAGATATTTAAATACTCACGCACACATGTCTCGGGTTCACACATGTCTCGGGTTCGAACCTTGGACCTTACGGTTCTCAAGTCGAATGCTCAACCAAGTGAACTAACAACCCTTGACAAGATTATCATCCATGGCGTAATAAATTCTAATCATCAATATAAAATTAAACATAAAATTAAACAAATACGTAGAATTTATTAGGCGAACATAAGATCACATCATCCATGTGGTAATAAATTCTAATCAATAAAAAAGAATATAAAATAAAACAAATACTTAGAATTTGTTATGTGAGCATAAAATTACATCATTCATGGCGTAATACATTCCAATCAATATAAAAAACTTATAAAATAAAAAATATACATATAATTTATTACCCGACACATAATTAAACTCCAAATATTGTTTTAGGATCGGTTATTTTGAACTTAATTTTAGTACAGTTCAGTTCAGTTCAGTTCAGTTCAATTCGTTTCAAAATAAATTAAAATAAAATAAACAAAAAATAATTTCAATCTATAATTTTAAATATAAAATCTAGTTACTGTTATAATATTATTAATATTTTTAAAAAATATTTAATAATTTATAAAAAAATATTATTATTTTTATAAAAAAATCAATTCCTTTAAAAAATATTTAATAATTTATAAAAAAATATTATTATTTTTATAAAAAAATCAATTCTAGTTTAGTTCGTTTCAAAATAAATTAAAATAAAATAAACAAAAAATAATTTCAATCTATAATTTTAAATATAAAATCTAGTATTGTCATAATATTATTAATATTTTTAAAAAATATTTAATAATTTATAAAAAAATATTATTATTTTTATAAAAAAAATCAATTCATAATTTATAAAAAAATATTATTATTTTTATAAAAAAATCAATTCAGTTCAGATATTCAGTTCAATTCAAATCGCTTAAGTTCAATTGGGCCAATTTTAGTCAAAAAGAACATATCCTAGTGCTATATTTTAGCTAGGAATTTGTTATGAAAGAAATTTCTAATATGCAACATCGTATAAAAGAATTTTGAGATTTTTTGAACAATTTAAATTTGCAAAACGCTATATTTACACCATATTGTATAGACTCTTAGATACACCACCAATAATATTATGACAAATGATATTATTGATATGATCTCTGTAAATTTTGTAGTAAAAAAAACCAAATTAAATTTTGTTTGATTTCAATTCATTATCATAATTAGTAAAGATATTTTAATTATCATAAATTTGAAAATAAATTGTAGTAAAAAAAACCAAATTAAATTTTGTTTGATTTCCATTCATTATCATAATTAGTAAAGATATTTTAATTATCATAAATTTGAAAATAAATTGATTAAATTTTAAATTAAATTTAAATTTATTAATTAGATTAGTAATTTTATTAATCATAATACTAAGTACATGTTCTTTTGGACTGAAATTGACTCAACTGAACTGAACTAGTACCACTGCCCATTCGCGTGATTTATTTGTTTGAAATAATCTAAAATTTTATTTAATTTCCAACGTATTTCGGCCAAAAATTTATTAATTGACTAACAAATTATTTTATTTAACGATCTAACTCTCAGTATTAATCTCATTATTAACCGTTATCTCAATTATGAAAATTTTATTATTTTCAAAGATTTTTTAATGTAATTTATAGTATGTGAGTTTCTTGGAGCATAGCCGAGTGGTAAGGTCTGTGCTGATGTTGGTGTAATTCTCCGACAACGCAGAGTTCAAATCTCGGATATGACAAATTTTCATTGAAATATTATGAATTTAGTCCTGAGACCTATTGACTCTCTCCCACATGTGTCTGCTACTCGGGCACATCTCTCGATTTACATTCTACCCGATCGAGGAGCCTCTCATCTGGTGGAAGAGGAGTTTTTCGTCTCTGCATTTCTCGAGTGTGAAACGCATCCAACAAATACCTAAAACCGCTGGGGGAAAATCAAAATAAATGGAAAATAAAAATTATAAAACTGGAAAAAAAAATAGAAAACGCATCCAACAAATACCTAAAACCGCTGGGAAAAATCAAAATAAATGAAAAATAAAAATTATAAAACTGGAAAAAAAATAGAAATATAAAAAAATTGAATTTACTTGGTGAATATTAAAGGGATGAGAGCCTCTCATCTGGTGGAAGAGGAGTTTCTCGTCTCTGCATTTCCCGAGTGTGAAACGCATCCAACAAATACCTAAAACCGCTGGGGGAAAATCAAAATAAATGGAAAATAAAAATTATAAAACTGGAAAAAAAAATAGAAATATAAAAAAATTGAATTTACTTGGTGAATATTAAAGGGATGAGAGGATAGAAATGCAATTATATTAATATAATTTATATTAACCTACAAAACAAATTTTACATAACTGAATTACGGATAAACTAAAAATTAAAAAAAAATCTAGTCAAACATAATTAATACCTCGACAATTTGATTCAATAATCTAAAGAATTATAATTAATACATAAAATTTAAAAAAATCGAGGAAAAAAATGAATGAATAGGAAGAACGTATACATGTAAATCGATTCAATGTTCAGAAAAATAGAAAAAAAAACATACGAAGCCTGATTATAGTAAGAGAGAAGAATATACCCAAAAAGTTTGATCAATTTTTTTTTTTAACTCAACTGAGAAAAGAATATACCCAAAAAGTTTGATCAATTTTTTTTAACTCAACTGGATTAGGCATAGGAGGAGATCGATTTTTATGAGATACGATTAATTGAAATTAATTAATATTATTGAAATAAAAAATAATTAATTAGAATTCAATTAATATTAATGAAATAAAAAAATAATTTTGAGAAGAGAAATAAAAACGTATATATTTAAGAGGATGATTAAATATTATTACCAAAATTCTATAATTTCAAATTACTATTTAAAATTTATATATAATTTAAATATGTTTAATAATATTAATATTTAGAATTTATAATTTTTTTATTTATAATTTATAGTGTGAACACAACATTATTATTGTTTTTCTATTGGTCCACGTGACGTTAGTGGATCCAGAAATTATATATGTATATATAGATGGATCTGAATTGAATTAAAGTAAACTGAATTGATATTTTTATAAAAATAATAATAAATTTTGTAAATTTTCAAATATTTTTTTTTCAAAATATTAATAATATTCAATTACTAACTAGATTATATATTTAAAATTATTGATTTAAATTATTTTTTATTTATTTTATTTTAATGTATTTTGAAACGAATTTTATCGAGCTGAACTAAATAAATTGAACAAAACTAAAGTCATATGAATTGAACTGAAATTGATTGAAATTAAGTCCAAAAGAACAAGTATTAAGAGTCTTAGAAAACTAACGAAGTGCGTACTTCATTCAATTAGTTAATTAAAATTTTAAATTTAATTAAATTTGTTAATAAGATTAATAATAAAATTATAAGTATGATAAATTTTATAATAAAAATATTACACAAGTATTTTATATTTTAGGAAATAATTATTTTATATATAATGAATTTCATAAAAATAAATTTAAATAAATAATTATTTTAACTATAATTAATTGTATAAAATAAATTTTGTATGAAAAACTTTAATCAAAAAATATATACTATATTTTAAGAAATCAATTTTTATTTAAAATTTATTGCTTAAAATGAATTTGACATAAAAGGTAGTCTATTTATTTAAAATTCATCATAATAAATTTCATATAATGAATTAACTTGACATAAATTGATCAAATTGTAGTCTATTTATTTAAAATTATTTTCCATAAATAAAATAGGAGAATTTAGAAAAAAGAAGAAGAGTGATTTTAAGATTTAAAATAAGCTATCAATTTTTAGTAATAAATGCATGGTTTATATATAATTAAATATATTGATATTTAATGTATTCATAATTTAAGTAGGTTTTATAACTATTATATTATATCAATCTTATTTTTCTTCTAAAAATTACTAGCATAGGAAATTTTAATTCGAACAAGATTTGTGATATCAAGTAGTTTGTGAGATTTTTTTTTTCAAAAAATGCCGAAATAAGTTTAATGCATTTTACAAGTAATTTCAAATACTTCAAATGAATTAAACTAAAATATTTTGTTTTAGTTGCAGGTCTATAAAAAAAACTAGTTGAAATAAGTTTAATGCAATATACAATAGTAATTTCAAATACTTCAAATGAATTAAACTAAAATATTTTGTTAATTTGACTTCAGTAGGTCTATAAAAAAACAATTTATAAATTGTTGGTTAAATAAAAGGAAATTATTAAGAATAAAACTGCATAGTTTATTTCATTTCATTCCATTCCTTATACTCCAATTTCAAGAACATCCCCTCCTTGAAACATTCAATCCAACACCACCAGCTTCTTATACTCCTCCCCCGAAATAGCAGCATCCATAACAGCCTCAGGATTCATGATTCCACCTTCCTCCAGAAACATAGTCATCAAATTCTTCGAGTACCCGCTGACGAGAGCCACCCCCGGTTGCTTTGACGGCACTGGTGTCGCACTTGAATTCCTCAGGTTCCAAAACACAATCTCTGGCACACAATCCCCATACCCGCGCTTCCTAAACTTCCTCACAATCGTCTGATAATCCGTCTCCCATGAGCTTGTTGTCTCCGCAGCCTGGTCAAATTCCATGTCACTGAAAACAAACAATCTCTTGATCATCTCACTAGGCTTCAACTTCCCATTCGTAGCCACCTGCAGCAATAAATCAAACACCTTCTGGAAGTTAGTATTCATCCCCCAATCCATTCTCCTCACAAACTGGGTCTTCTCCATCAAGCTTGACCCTTGGACCATCTGGAGCTCTGGATTTGCACTGAAGGTGATGAGTTTCCCTTTCCATGGATCTTCGCTCAATTCCGAAACCAGAACCCCGAGCGCCACTGAGACTTCCATCGGAGTTCCACTCATACTCCCGGAAACATCACAGATGGCCAGGCAGTTGTTCATTTTCCCCTTCTTCGCCATATCACTCACCATCCTCTTCCACTGAAGCTCAGCCACCTGCCCGCCATCATCATCATCATCATCATCATCATAATAAGAAGGTTTGTGCAAAGAGGCAATAATGTGATGGGGAAGCAATGCACCCGCTGCTATCTTCTCCTCCCCCTTCTTCACTTTCTCGAGATACTCCATAAACCTTTCCACATCGTGTTTGCAGAACTTTCTCTTGTATGTTTTCATGGCAACGGATGCCACTCTGTTGTACGGAAGCGAACCCCAATCATTGGCCCCCATGTAAACCTCCGGCAACTCCAAGGCCTTACGCAGTGGGACTAAAACTTCTTTCCTCAAACGATCCCTCACGCGATACGCGTAATGTGCCTCTTCCACTCCATGGTACTCTGGATACTCGTCTCTCGGAAACACCTTCCTAGCAATCGATTCGCACAAGAGCGTGATTCGATCGTAAGAAGAGTCGAGGGACGGGCACCATTTGGCTGCGAGGCTGATTTTGTTGGGTTGCCCTGAACTCAGCAGCTTCACATCCGACCTCAAGCACAGGGCGAAATAATCCGATACGCGGTCGTGAAGGAATTTGAAGTCGGGATCTCGATTGAATCTGTCAACAACGTTCTTTGCCCTTTGGATCCTCTTCTCCTCGCGGCTCAATTTCGGTTGGGTATCCTTCTTCTTCTCCCCCGATTGAACCGCCTTATTCCTGAGACCAGTTCCGCGGAAATGAGCACGGTATAGATAGGCTCCACATCTACTGCCGTGCAGCTTCTTAATCTCCTTTATCTGTTTCTTCAACTTTGGAAGCTCCTTCGCCTTTTGCCTCATCTCTGGAATCTGCTTCCACTGCTCGTACGCCTCCTTGGCCCGTTCTCGGGCGTCCGGGCCTTCTAGAAGGCGGAATAGAATTTCCAGCAGATCCTTGGAGTAGCCGAAGCCCGCAAACGAAGCGACGTTGCCGGCTAGGGTTTTGGGGTGATTTTTGTGCAACCAGAGCGCCGCCGTATAAGCCCCTTCTTTGTCGGATTTACCGGTGCCTCTGACCCCTCGCAAATTGCAGAGGAGCTTCAAGGTCTTCAACGGGTCGTGCTTCCAGGCGAGCTCGAGGCGTTGGGTTAGGGATTCCGGCGGCGTGTCGGGTACGACGTGGAAGAAGAAATCCAAGCAGGGGTTTCCGGTGGCTAGAAAAGTGGGGGCACAGTTCTCCGTCAGGCCCATGGGTGGTGGTGTGATTGACGTGCTGTTTAATTTTTCGGCGATTTGATCGATAACAGTAGTGGCGGTGGTGGAGGAGGGAGTTTGGTGGTGGTGGATTTCCGGAGGTCCGAGGAGAGAGACATTGATTGATGGTGCCATTATCAATTGTGATTGGAGAAAAGGAATGGAGTACAGTATTATATATATAGATGAGAGAGGATGATTTACTTGGTCCCCAAGCTCCTCCTTTATTATTTTTAAAATTCATTTTCCTATTGTGACGGATCGCGTGGATCAAGGATTTCATAACTTTTTTTGGTAAATCTAACAAATGGAAAATAAATAATGAGACGGTATTACAATAGTTTTGTTTTGATGTACAGTAAAAAAATATTTTATTTTATTTATACAGGTTTTTAAAAAATAAAAATATTTTTTTTATAAAAAATAATATAAATATAAAAATAATATACATCAAATATTATTTATTTTTAAATTTACAAAATCAATTTAATAGTTTTAAATAATAAAATTAGACTATATATGTGTAAATTGTGTTTAATATACAAATTAAATAAAATATTAATTAATTTAAAAACTATAAACTTTAACCCTATAATATATTATATATTATTGATTTTGATAAATATTTTAAGTAATTTTAAACATGTTATTGATTTTAATAAATAAAAATATTATTAATAAATATTTTTATTATATATTAATTATTTACATTCTTAATAGGATACTTAAAAAATGTATGATTTATGACAATATTAAGTTTATTCTTATTTATATTTAATTCTGGAACTTAAATTTTTTATTATGTAGTTTATTTTTATATAGAGTATTACTATATAGATTTTCAGAATTCTTATTGTAATATTATTTTTGTTTCACTTTTTCAATTCTTATATAGAGTATTACTATATAGATTTTCAGAGTTCCTATCATAATATTATTCTTGTTTCACTTTTTCAATTGTCATTTAAAATGGAGTTAATGTAATATTTTTTGTCATTAAAACTTTTAACATCTACTAATGAAAAAAAATCACAATTTTTTTATCTTAATTCAAATTTAATTACATTTATAACATTACTTTTTCAATTGATCATTTTATTAATTATACATCAATATCTATTATACATTTACGTTAATTTATTAAATAAATAAATAATTATTTTTTTAAACTCCGTGTAACTTGCATTGTTTTAGAAGATGGATGGAAGTAATATTTTTTTGTGAATTTTTTTTTTTAATTTGTCTGAAATTGATCACAATTCTAAATTTGGTTGATTCTTAGCTACCCTACTCATTAGTACAAGTGTACATTTAAAAAAAATGAAAAAAAAAATGTAAATAAAAATAAAATAAAATGTACACTTGTCAAAACTGGGATAATCAATGGGTCGCTAAAAATCCACCCTTAAAATTAGAACTTTTCAACTCACCAAAGCCACAAATTTTATTAAAATACAAATAATATTTACTATCCATGCCGCACCATGTCATCAAATACAAAATTAAAAAAATATAATTTAAAAAATATAATTCAAAAAATATATAATTTTAACATTATATTCTTTATTTCTTATACTTAGTTGTCCTATTTTAACATTATATTCCTTATTCCTTATTTCTTAAAAAGCTGCTCTCAAAAGAAAGTTACAGTAATTATACTCTTTTTATCTCGTAACAATAGTCACATGTGAGTAGTACTTATACTCTCTCTATCCTATATTGTTTATTGTATGTATGAGAGAATAAAAAAAGTTCCTATAAAAATAGTTATACAGTATAAAAATATGACTATTGTTGTAAGAAATGAATAGTACAGTATAACATGATTTGCTTTCATTTTCAATTATTTATTGATATGAATAACTTATTATACTTGTGCGGCGTGAGCACACTAAAAAATAAATTGAGTGAATTTGAATGGACGATCAATAAATTCTTTCATTTCATATGACGATCTTTTGCTCTAACTTTTGACTTGATCACATACACGAACTAGAGAAAATGACGATTCTCTATGCATAATTAATTTGTAAAAAATATATTTATATCATACAAATACATGGTACACTTAGCTCAAAAATTAACTACAGTCTTTTTCATAAAAATAAATAAACATTATTGGAAAAAAATGTATGCATAAATTGAAAAATACAAAAATAAAATAAAATTTGTAAATTGAAACACTAAATTATTGATTAATATAAATCATCATTGGCAAAAACATTCCCAATTCATCAAAATAATTATTATTACAATTTATAACTAATAAGTGTATTGAAGAATATATTTGGCCCACTATAAATTCTAGTTGTCCAACTTCTCTAAGAGTTCAAGCTTTTAGATGAAGCGGTTTCTAACATGGTAGCAGAGTCTAGCCTTATGGCAGGTCCTGAGTTCGACTCTCGCCATGTGTATAATATATGGTATACACTTAGCTCAAAAATTAACTACAATCTTTTTCATAAAAATAAATAAACATTATTGGAAAAAAAGTATGCATAAATTGAAAAAATACAAATACAAAAATAAAAAAAAATTTGTAAATTGTAACACTAAAATTATTGGTTAACATAAATCATCATTGGCAAAAACATTCCCAATTCATCAAAATAATTATTATTACAATTTATAACTAATAAGTGTATTGAAGAATATATTTGGCCCACTATAAATGTCTAGTTGCTCAACTTCTCTACGAGTTTGAGCTTTTAGATGAAGCGGTTTCTAACATGGTATCAGAGTCTAGTCTTATGGCAGGTCCTGAGTTCAACTCCCGCCATGAGCGACTCCACCCGAATATAATCATTCACTTGTTGGGTCTTCCCCTAAGGTTAAAATCGGCCCACAAGTGAGGGTGAGTATTGTTCGACTTCCGTCATGATTGACTCCACCCGAATTAATTTGACTCCCGTCATGAGTGACTCCACCCGAATTAATTATCCACTTGTTGGTATAAAGAATGTAACAAGATAGTTTTTACAGTACTTTACACACGTGTATATATATATATATATATATATATATATATATATATATATATATATATATATATATATATATATATATAAAAATTAGACTAAACTAGATGTGGGACAAAAGATATAGACAAATTCTCTTAATACGCCCCCTCAAGATGGTGGTCGGTTGACAACACCAATCTTGGTCATGAGTAGTGAAAGACGATTCTGAGAGAGAGGTTTAGTGAGGGCATCAGCAAGTTGATCGGAGGAGGAGACGTGAGATACTCGGAGTTGAGATCTCTTAACCAAATCTCGAACGAAATGGTAATCAATGGCGATGTGCTTCATACGAGAGTGGGAGACCGGATTCGAGCAAAGGTATGTGTCGCCAATATTATCGGTGTACAGAGTGGGACACATAGGAAGGGGAACAACAAGTTCGGAGAAGATGGATTTTGTCCACTGTAGCTCAGCAGCAGCAGCCGCAATGGCTCGATACTCCGCCTCGGTAGAAGAACGAGCTACCGATCTTTGTTTTCGAGAGCTCCAGGAGATAGGGTTGGCACCAATAAAAACCACAAATGCACTAGTAGAAGTGCGATCAACATTATTGCCCGCCCAATCAGCATCCGTAAAACAATGAATTGAAAGAGGAGAGTCTTGGCGTAAATTGAGCCCGAAATGACGCGTACCGTTCAAGTAACGAAGGAGGCGCTTAAAAGAACCCCAATGAATTTCAGTAGGGGCATGCATGAATTGTGAGAAGTAAGTATTGAAGACTACCAAGAACCTGACGATAGGTAGAAGCATCAGATGGTTTACTCCCATCAATAAGAGTAAGTGATGAACTCAGGGCTAGTGGTGTTTTGGCCGGCTTAGCACTCAAAATGTTGTGCTTTGATAGGAGGTCAGTGATATACTTTCGTTGCGAGAGAAAACAAGTTGACGACGAACGAAAAACTTCAACCCCAAGAAAGTAGGACAAAGACCCAAGATCCTTAACAGAGAACTTGGAGGCTAAATCTGTAACAACTCGCTCGAGAAATGCAGTATTATTTCCTGTGAGGATTAGGTCATCAACGTAGACCAAAAAATAAGCCATGATATTGTGATGATTGTAGACGAAGAGGGACTCGTCCGACTTGGTGCAGGTAAAACCCATCGATACCAAAAAATCACGAAGCGCATTGTACCATGTGCGAGGTGTTGGGATATGTCCTTCGATCCTACGTGTGCAATCGATAAAGTCATAAGGTCGTCTATGGATGTTAAATGATTATTCGATAATATTAATTGTTGGGAACAATATAATATTGATCGATAAAATCATACCTACAGGGTCACACACGAGCTCGATATTGATATACATTGCTTGATAAATATATTGATTTAGAATCAATATTTACGTGGATTTAATACACATGCATGGGATGCATGGCTTGCATGGATGCATGTCACATAGTGTGACATGGCATGCCACACAAGCAAGTGGGACCACATACAATGCATAGTGGCATGTGTATGTGGCATGACCTTTCACCTCCTTTGTAACCCCTTTTGCATGTTAATGGTGCATTATGATGCCCATTATGTTGTAGGTTACAAAGGGGAGTAATGTGGTGAATAATGAGGCCATTATATGAAAATCAGATTTTCATCACATCACATCTTTACCCACGAAATTCACACCAAAGAGAGAAAGGAGAGAGTGTTCTAGGAGAACCGACTCGATCAAGCAAAGTGTTCGTCATCCGGGTTCGTGTGCAACACGTAGAGGCCGGGCCATTTGTGCGGCTTCCACATCCGGACGATCTAAAGGAGTGACGAGGTCATTCACAAGGAGAGCTTCGAGAGGCTGATCCATTTGAGGTGGTTCAATCGACTCAACACCACCTCAACGACATCAACGAATCACTTCGTCACAAAAGTAAGTAATCGTTGAACCTTATATATATATATTGGATGTGTATATATATATGTTTATATGTGTTCTTATACACATTAAGTGTGCACTAAGATCATGGCATAGTAGATCTATTGCTTTACACGCTTCCGCACACACGGTATATCGATTGGATCGGTATACCGGTACCTTCAATTGGTATCAGAGCGAGGTTCGTGCACACTTTTGTGTTGGACACAAGAAGTTTAATCAACATAATTGGATTAATTGTTTAATTGTGATTATGTGATTAGATGTAAGGCCGGCCACCGTTAGTGGTCGGGTGAATGATTTCGTCGTTTTTTACGTTTCGATTGGCCATAGTCTTTTGAGGGCTGCGTCCCTTGGAATCATTTGTAATAGATAGGTTTTTCTATTATATTTGTATTGTACTACTTGTAAGCGATGGACTTAGTCCATGGTTCGATGGAGGATCTCGGCTCTCTGGCGAAAACGAGAAGAAACGAAGCAAAACGAAGCAAAACGGACGAAACCGGGCTGCTAGAGCCAAACGGCGGGCGCCGTTGTAGCTCCAGCAGGCGCTGTTTTGTTTCGGCGGGCGCCGTTTTGGAAACGGCGACCGCCGAAAGCCCTTTTTCTTGGCAGATTGTTCCCAGACCTTTCGGCGGGCGCCGTTTTGGAAACGGCGACCGCCGGTGGTGTTCAGCGACCGCTGGTTGTGAAACGGCGGGCGCTGTTCGTGGTTTTATGGGTACGGAATAGATTTGACCAAAATCGGAGGGCACGGAACTAAAACGGAGGGCGAGGACCAGTCTAGAAGATGTTCAAGGCTTTTGTTGTTATTTTAATCTTTTCGTTTGAGAGTTGTGAGGTTCTAGGGGCCTTTCGATTTCGTATTTATTTGCTTTGTTAGTTATAGGTTGTTTTATGTTATAAATGTTCAACTTACATATAAACAAACCTATGCATGCAAGTTCCCAAAAATAATGAGTATAATGTCTTGTCCAAAACGTCACACTCATGAAGCCCTCGATCATAAGTTGGTAGGTCCGCCTCAGCGGGGTACTACTTGTTATCTTGGGATAAGTGGGAGTAAGGGTTAGACCCTTACACGTGAGTTTGGTTTTCTCATCGATAGATCCACTGCAGGCGTGGCTATCGAGACATGAGATGAGAATGGGACTCTCATCGACCGAGAGTGACATTAGATGTCATTGACATGGGATGTCTACCTATCTTGGAGTTTCTTAAGTGCGGACTCAGTCGGCTTAAGGATTCGCAAGATGAGGGTCTTGGGATTGTTTTGTTTAAGGGAACAACGATATTAGATATCGATTGAACAAAATGTAACAAATAAGTAATTTTGATAGACAACCTTATTTGTTTACCGCTTTGTGAATGTTTACATACTTTATTTATCTTTCTTTTGTAGTTTATCATGTTAATTTCAACTCGATTCAAGTTTGGTTCAATTCTTGATTATGAAAAATTGAACAACATAAATTTTCTTGATTTGAGGATGGTCCTCAAATACGAAGACAATGAAAATGTGTTAGATAACCACATCCTAAGATATCATTGAACAATTCAATAGCATGTTCGGGGAATATGCTAAGATTGAGCGGTTCGGTATGACCAGGGTCATCGCTTCAGCTAGGCTGGAAAAATGGAAATCTATGGAATCACATGTACAACAAATGATTGGATTATTTTTTTCAAGTGACCGCCTAGATTTTTCCTATGATGATTATTTGGCATCCGATTTCATACTTCAATCTCATTATGGTTATAATGCCTTTAGGCTAAATTTTCCATATGAATGGTTTGAAGAAATCGCTTCGTGAGCTCCACAGGATGCTCAAGGCTGCTGAGCCGGCGATAGAGAAGGACCCTAAGAGGGAAATTCTTATGATATGGGATAGGGTATTCAAAAGAGCAGGGGCAAGAAGGCTACTAGGGTTCCTAGGGAATCTCAATGCGTCTTTGCAAAAGTGTTGGACACTACTTGCAAACATTTAAAAGTTCATATTTTATTCAATTTCAAAACAAATGCCTAATTTGTCTTTCATATGATGGATTCTAAGGTTATGATTATTTACACCTCGGGGAGTGATTTAATCCAAAACACTTAAGTTCATCAATGACACAAATTAGAGACTTTCGAGCCATTGGATGGCGTGAATCGATTGTCTGGTTGGCTCCCTCATATTTTATGAGAGATAGGGCTTCAATTGCATGATAATATCGCTGGTTAGAAAACTTCGATTTTTCACTTACGATTTATCACGTTTTGACATTGAGATAATTTTGAATGGGAAATTTGAATGAGACTCAATTATTGGGAATAATTGAATTTGCCCAAAGTTCAAAGAAGATGTGAAGAACGGGGTTGCTTCATCTTCAAGTATTAATGATATAGACATTAAACTTCACAAATTCTACTTCTTGGGTATTGGATGCCAAATGTGGTTCTCACATTTGTATGTGGAGGAACTACATAGAAGTGTAAGTTTGGTGAGTAGAGATGTCGATCTACGGGCGAGAAATGAAGCGAATGTCGCTGCATTAGCCGCATGATCATATGATGTTGTTTTGCCTTAGGGCCTTGTTTTAGTATTATAACTATGTAATTTCGTACCTTCAATAAACAATGAATATTGGTTCAGTATTGGATACTGATAGATTAGTTTTTCACTATTAAATAGTTTGGTAACTATTTTAATTGTGAATTATTCTTTGTTTTGGTACGTTTATTATATTGTTTATGTATACTTTAAACTTGAAAAATCATATATAACATTAACACTAAAGGCCGAATCGAATAAATCTCAATGAGACATAACTATAACATTGTTGATTAGGTCAAATCAACATCTAAATATGTAACGAATCTTCTTTTAGAATGCATTCTAGATTCATTTGACTTGGAGTCATTTGATACATGTGGATGATGTGTGATGGACAAGATAACAATGTCATCTTTCTTGGAGAAAGGAGAACATGTAAGTGATTTATTAGGGATGATCCATACTGATGTATGTGGAACCTATCAGTTCACAAGCACATGAAGGTTATGTTTCGAGAAAACAAACTATATTAGATATAGTTCGACCATTCGATGAGAGGTCTAAATGAACTACTGGTCTCTTTTGGGAACACATAATTCTAGACTTCAACTTATACACTGAATAGGACACCGTCAAAAGCTGTTGATAAGACACCATACGAAGTATGGAAAGGGAAGGTCCCTAACTTGTCTTATATCAAGGTTTGGGGATGTGAAGCTTATGTGAAGAGAAATATCTCTACAAAGCTTGAACCCAAATCGGATAAATGTTTCTTTGTGGGTTATCCAAAAGAAACACGAGGGTACCACTTTTACAACCAATCTGAGAACAAAGTCTTTGTTGCTCGAGATGGTGTATTTCTTGAAAAGGAATATCTTTCCAAGAAAGTAAGTGGGAGCTCAGCTGAATTGAACGAGGTTCAAGAAGATCAAACTGAGATGGACACTCAAGAACAAGTCGAGAGTGCTCCAGTGGTTTTGGAAAACACACCTAACCCTCGAAGGTCCGGAAGGATTAGAACTCAACCTGACAGATACTTAGGTATTCTGACAAACGAGAACTATGAAGTCATGCTTTTAGAAAGTAATGAACCTTCGACCTATATCCAAGCTATGACGAGTCCAGATTCCGAGAAATGGCAGGGTGCCATGAAATCCGAAATGGAATTGATGTCTGAAACTCAAGTTTGGAACTTGGTCGATTTGCCTAAATGGACTAGGCCCATTGGATGCAAATGGATTTACAAAATAAAACAGACATGAATGGAAAACATAGTGTTTTCAATGCAAAGTTGGTGGCAAAAGGAGTTAATCAAATTCACGGGGTGGATTATAATGAAACTTTTTCACCAGTTGCTATGATTAAATCCATTCGGATTCTCTTAGCCATTGTAGCTCATTATGATTATGAGATATGGAAAATGGATGTTAAAACCGCCTTCTTGAATAGGATTCTAGAAGAGGATGTGTTTATGACACAACCAGAGGGTTTTATCGATCCTAATCAGGCTGAGAGAGTATGCAAGCTTAATAAATCCATCTATGGATTAAAGCAAGCATCTCGGAGCTGGAATCTTCGGTTAGATGAATCCATACAAGAGTTTGGATTTCAAAAGAACATGGAAGAGTCTTGTTTTACAAGAAGATCAGTGGGAGTTACGTTGTATTAATTGTGTTGTATGTCGATGACATACTCCTTATTGGAAACAATGTTTCTATGCTTAATTCTATTAAAGAATGGCTTGGAAATTGTTTTTCAATGAAGGATCTTGGAGAAGCACATTACATATTGGGCATCAAGATCTGTCGGAACAGATCGAAAAGGATGTTTGGACTTAGTAAAGCGACCTATTTTGAAAAGGTGCTTGATAAGTTCAGAATGAAAGACGCCAAAAAGGGTCTCATTCCAATTACTCATGGCACATCTCTTAGCAAGATTCAAGGCCCTACAGGGCTTGATGAGCAAAAGAGGATGGAAAACATTCCTTATGCTTCGGCAATAGGGTCTATAATGTACGCCATGATATGTACATGACCAGACGTATCGTATGCTTTGAGCATGACGAGTCAATTTCAAGGATATCCAGGTGAGGCGCGTTAGACTGCGACCAAGAATACTCTTATGTACCTTAGATGGACAAAAGAATATTTTGTTGTCTTTGGAAGACAAAAAGAGTTGATATTAACAAGCTGTTTAAATGCTAACAGACTAAGATAATTTCCGATTTTAATCTGGTTATATCTTTTGTCTGGTTAGAGGTGAAATTTGCTGGAATAGTTCCATGCAATGTAATATAGCTGATTAAAACTACAGAAGCTGAACACAGTATTGCATTGGATGCAGTACTGTTGGCAGTTAAGATTTGAAAGTTCTTGAATGAACTAGGTGGCGTAACTAGCTCAGCCCATCCGATAGTTCTCTATTTATAGTAGATCTATCGCGCAAGCTTATGAGCCTAGGGAGCACTACAAATCTAAAGCTGGTGCTCAGGATGTTCCACATTATCTGGGAGATAGTTTTGTGGAGATATCGAGATAATAAAGTTGCAACTTTTGGTAAGGTTGCAAACCCATTTTCTAAACCTCTCCAGCAGTTTAAGCTTGAGGCTTTCACGACTGCAATAGAGATCAGACATCTTAGAGATGGGTTGTGATTTCTATTACTGTATTAGATACTTTTGGAGATTTGGTAGACATTCACTCATATGTATAATACATATTTCTTCATATAGATATGGTTTAATTTATATGAATTGTCCAAATGATTAAATTTTATTAATTGGGTTATGAGGTCGATTTACCACATAATGAAGTCCCAATTGTTGAACTAATATAATTAAATCATAAAATTGTTCCTAGTTCGTATCATCGAGTACGGACAAACTGATGATACAAAGAACTAGATTGTAATGTGTAATATAGCGCCGCTTCATGGGCTAATGATGTGGGACATCAAGTACAATTACATAGATATTAGCTGGGAGCTAATGATCGAACAGACCCGACTGGAATAGTATTTAAGATTTCGAGTCATAATACTATTTCATTGACTGTCGAGCAATTTCCTCTGACCTGAGTAGTCCAGAGTGATTCCATTGTGAAATGGTGTACTTTGATACATGTAAACGCCTTTCGTAAAAGGAGGTTATAAAACTTGTTATTGGGTATATCAGGAAGCAAGTGGGAGAACTTGGATTGACAAGATGGGATTGTCCTCCATTTTATAATGGGATACATGTCTTACCGGCCACTTGGAGAGTCGAGACTGTGGAAAATACGTGGCCACGTCCAGATTCGTATCATAGTGATAAATCTGGTTTTACAGTCTGTCTCAAAGTCCAAGAAAGGTTTGAACCGATTGAGGATGACTCGATTCTTGCCTCAAGTTCAAACTTAGACATAAAGTGACAACAGGAAATTGGCAGCACACTGGCTCTGAAGGCCAAGTGGGAGATTGTTGGGATATGTCCTTCGATCCTACGTGTGCAATCGATAAAGTCATAAGGTCGTCTATGGATGTTAAATGATTATTCGATAATATTAATTGTTGGGAACAATATAATATTGATCGATAAAATCATACCTACAGGGTCACACACGAGCTCGATATTGATATACATTGCTTGATAAATATATTGATTTAGAATCAATATTTACGTGGATTTAATACACATGCATGGGATGCATGGCTTGCATGGATGCATGTCACATAGTGTGACATGGCATGCCACACAAGCAAGTGGGACCACATACAATGCATAGTGGCATGTGTATGTGGCATGACCTTTCACCTCCTTTGTAACCCCTTTTGCATGTTAATGGTGCATTATGATGCCCATTATGTTGTAGGTTACAAAGGGGAGTAATGTGGTGAATAATGAGGCCATTATATGAAAATCAGATTTTCATCACATCACATCTTTACCCACGAAATTCACACCAAAGAGAGAAAGGAGAGAGTGTTCTAGGAGAACCGACTCGATCAAGCAAAGTGTTCGTCATCCGGGTTCGTGTGCAACACGTAGAGGCCGGGCCATTTGTGCGGCTTCCACATCCGGACGATCTAAAGGAGTGACGAGGTCATTCACAAGGAGAGCTTCGAGAGGCTGATCCATTTGAGGTGGTTCAATCGACTCAACACCACCTCAACGACATCAACGAATCACTTCGTCACAAAAGTAAGTAATCGTTGAACCTTATATATATATATTGGATGTGTATATATATATGTTTATATGTGTTCTTATACACATTAAGTGTGCACTAAGATCATGGCATAGTAGATCTATTGCTTTACACGCTTCCGCACACACGGTATATCGATTGGATCGGTATACCGGTACCTTCACGAGGAGCCTGTTTCAGCCCATAAAGGGATTTCTGGAGCTTGCATAAAAAGGAGGGATAAGTCGTGTCAACGAACCCGGGAGGTTGAGACATGTAGACCACATCAGACAAAGTTTCGTGCAAGAAGGCATTGTTGACGTCAAACTGTCGAAGCGGCCAACCCCGAGCAACGGCAATGCTAAGTACAATGCGAACAGTAGTAGGTTTCAAAACGGGACTAAAGGTCTCAGAAAAATCAATTCCAGGGCGTTGATGAAAGCCCTTAGCAACTAGTCGAGCTTTGAACTTATCAATGGAGCCATCCGGTTTTCGCTTGATGCGAAATACCCACTTACAACCGAAAATGTTGTGAGAAGCATCAGGAGGAACAAGATCCCAAGTTCCATTTTTAAGAAATGCATTAAATTCAGATGCCATGGCATCACGCCACTTAGGGTCAGAGAGAGCTTGTTTATGTTAGTATATGTCCTTCGATCCTACGTGTGCAATCGATAAAGTCATAAGGTTGTCTTCGGATGTTAATTGATAAATCGATAATATTGTTTATTGTTGGGAGCAATATAATATTGATCGATAATCATACCTACAGGGTCACACACGAGCTCGATAATGACTTGAAGATGTTTGCTAAAACATATCAATTTGGAATTGATAAATATAAATTAGATTTATATTAATTATATGTGAATTATATTGTGTGTAATGCATGTCACGTGGTGTGACATGGCATGCCACACAAGCGTGTGACTTGGAGCCACATCACATGCCATGTGGCATGAAGTAATGGAGATAACCATTCAAATTCACAATTACCACACCATAATGTGTGATAATAATGTGGCATTATTATCCACATTATTATGGGGGTTACAAGGTGATTTGATGGTGATTATATGATATGAAAATAAGATTTTCATGTAACAATAATCACAATTTCGAAATGCACATATCATAGAGAGAAAAGAGAGTTCTTGGAGAATCGTCTCAAAAGCAAGCACAAATTCATCATCCGGGTTCGTGTGCAACACGTAGAGGCCGGGTTATTTGTTCGGCTTCAACATCCGGGCGATCCAAAGGAGTGACGAGGTCATTCACAAGGAGAGCATCTAGTGGCATATCCATTAAGGTGGTTCAATCGACTCAACACCACCTTCATCAACAACGAGGCACGCTTCACCGTATGTAAGAGTGATTCGTTAATCACTATATATATATATATATATATATATATATATATATATATATATATATATTGGATGTATATATATAAACGTGTCTATACATATAATGTGTGCCTAGATCTTCATGTTGTTCGTGTTCTATTATTTTACACGCTTCCGCACACACGAACAAGGTAATCGAGCGATTGGATCGGCGTCGAAAACCTTCAATTGGTATCAGAGCCTAGGGCTCGTGCACATGTTTTGTGTTGGACACAATTTTAAACAACATAATTGCTCTTATGTGCTTCTTTGTTGTGGTGTTGAATGTTTGTCTTAGATGTAAGGCCAACCACAGATAGTGGTTGGGTGAATGCAATCGTGTTTTTTATGTACCGAATGGCTTTAGTTTTGAGGCCTGCGTGCCTTGGAATCACTTGTAATTTGGAGGACTGCGTGCCTTGGAATCATTTGTAATAGATAGGTTTCTTTTACATATGTATTGTACAACTTGTAAGCAGTGGATTTGATCCACGTATCGACCTTGGATCTCGAAGCACCGACGAATACGAAGAGAAACGAAGCAAGAAGAAGCAATTTTCAGCCACTGGAGCAGGTAGCGGTCGCTACCCTAGGGGTAGCAGTCGCTACCCTGAACGCTAGGTTGATCGCTACCGAGGCCGAAAAATGGTCTGGACCAAGGTAGCGGTTGCTACCCCCTCCAGAATCAGCATTGCGCAATTCCGGTGGACGGGGCGCTACTCATGGAGTTTTGCTTATTTTTCATTCGTTCTTTTTTCTGTGTGTTGTGAGGTTTAGGGGCCATTCGAGTATGTATTGCTTGTTGTGCTAGTTCTAGGTTTATATATGTTATAAATGGTCAACCAACATACATACAACCTTAAACATACATGTCCCCAAAATAATGAGTATAATGTCTTATCCAAAACATCACACCCATGAAACCCTCGATCATAAGTTGATAGGTTCGCCTCAGCGGGGTATCACTTGTTATCTTGGGATAGTGGAAGTAAGGGTTAGACCCTTAGACGTGAATTTGGTTTTCTCATCGATAGATCCACTGCAGGCGTGGCTATCGAGACATGAGATGAGAATGGGATTCTCGTCTACCGAGAGTGACATTAGATGTCATTGACATGGGATGTCTACCTATCTTGGAATTCTTAAGTGCGGACTCAGTCGGCTTAAAGATTCACAAGATGAGTGACGAACACGTATGCTTGTCGTGGAGCAAACGCGCTGTCAGAATGAAATTTGTATTTAGCCAGTACCCCAATCACTACAAAAGAGTAGATAATGGTAAGTACGTGGTGTCGGTCCCACGAGGAGGCAATTGCAATAAGTGATCTCGGCTAGTCCAAGGGTTGTCACGTTTTAAAAAAGGTTTTGATTGGTTGCTGTGGGCACAGCGGTTTTAATCAGGCTACCAAACTCAAACAATTAAATATAAACTCACTATGACTAAACTGAACAGACAGAAAATATACTAAACACTATGACCAAACTGAACAGATAACTAAAATAACGAAAAATTAAATAATGGAAAACAAGCATCTGGGCATACAACGTCTCTCAGGGTCATCCGGGCAAACTACCGGTCATCGGCACTAAGGATTTCTACCAGCGGTTTGTCAGCAGTTATAGGGTGCAAAAACAAAAGTGGTCCTATTGCGTCACGCCCAGCAATTGCCCCACCCCTTATCTATCCTTACTGTGTAAAGAGAAGGCAAGCTAACACTATGCCTAAACCCCTGTATCTGAACAATTCGGTAACCTATGCGACCAAACATGGATCTAGTTTGCCCAAACCCGCATTACCCTCTAGACAGACCCGCTCGGCCAATAGCATGCTCGAAACATACGACCGCATCTCATGCAAGTTCTAGTGCTATGCCCGCAACAATACTACAAGGTACATCTATGCGGTTTGCCAATCACCAGTATCCCAGTTTGTAAAGGTTCACTAGTGGTCGTCCTAGTTTACCCAAACTCCCCAGAAATAAACCTCAACCAACTTTGCCTCGGGAACAAACGCCCAACCGGATACTCTAGCCCTATCAGCCTCTCGGTCTCACTTAGCCCAAAATCCCCCTCGATCTGCCTTTGCCCAGACACAAATTACTAGCTATGCATAATCAAATCGAAAATAAATAAAATAAAAACAGAATAAAATATGCTGAAATTGAATCTTGAATTAAAGTACTGAATGTCTAGAACATAAAGAAATTAATTGACGAAATTAAAAACATTAAATCGAAACGAATTCGCCCTGCTATGCCCGAAGGCCCATAACCGGCGAGAACTCGACTCTTTCTTCTTCAGCCCATCAATGGCGTTTTTTTGAATTTTTGGGTGATGATTTCGTCCCTCTCTCACTGGTGTGCTCCCGTGTGCTTTTTAGGGTTTTTCTGATCAGCGATTATATATGTGTGGTCTCTAGGGCATCAGATTTGTATTAATGGGCTGATGGGCCTGGTGGGCTTGGGCCGTCTGGGCGTAGTCCGTCCAGAGTGTTCTTGCTGGAACTCTTGGCGGTCAAAGATTGTCCTGGTCTTTAGGGTCTCTTTCCTTATCAGCTGACCGGATAGAGATGTGGGGATAAGGCAGAATCCCCCAATTTTCGGACTTTGTTGCTCTGGTATGCTCGATACTCGCCGTTTGCCCAAACTGGGCGCCTTCTTCCCTTTGCCCAAAGAAGCGACTTTGCCCAAAGTGAAAACTTCAACTTCGGCGTTTGATTCTTCTGCTTCGTGACTTTGCCCATAGTGGTGACTTTGCCTCCTTGGGTCAAACTGCTCAAGTCACTTTGGCTCAGATCCCCGTGGTTGCCCAAAGTGGATGATTTTCTGGCCTCTTTCGCACAATACACCACCTACTACCTGTACACCTGCACACTCTGCCCAAACATCCTATTGTGCCCTCCCAGACACGTTACTGACTCAATAAAGGGTGTAAAAACGCTCTAAGATGAGCAAATAAAATGGCTCATCAGAACCACACACACTTGGATACGCTTGTCCCCAAGTGTGGGCTCTGATTTGCCTGACTCAAGACCAAAGTGAAAACAGAAGTGAAAGAAACAGGGAGAAATAAAACAACAGACTTTAGCATGATCAGTACGGGGCATAGTACATACAGATAACACAAAATTCAAGTAAAGACAAAAATAAGTCAAGAGTCTGTTCAAGGTCTTTGGGTTCACTCCCTCACAGTGTCTCTCTCTTTTCAGTGTATGGGTTCAATGACACTCATTTTCTGCTGTGATTCCACTTTGCCTAAATTTGCCTTATTGCTAGTCTGAGTTTGTTTTAACTAGGCAGGGGGTTATCAAAGGGGCTTTTATTGGGTTGTAGTGTTGGACTCATATGGGTAGATTTTGGGAGTAGGCTCTATTTGGGCAGAGGGCTTTTTTGATGTTAGCCTTTTCTCTGCCACCTGCCCCTTTCTTACGGGCCTTAGCACAACAACTTTTTATTCATTTTTTTTTTCCTTTTTTTTTCTGATTCTTTTTTTTTTCTTCTTTTTTTTTTTTTTTTTTTTTTTTTTGTTTTTGAACACTATGCCCTAACTCCCTATCTTCTCTCTGGCTGCCTATGTACTGTGGGCATAATACCAGATGGGTTCACAAAGAATATTTAATCAGGCTCAAAGGGCTAGCAAGGGGCAGTGTTATTTATTCAAGCCAAATGAAACAAGAAAATGCCCTAATCATTTAACAACCATACTCAGCAAAACTACTCATTTCAGCAAACAGGCAAAGACAAGCATTGTTAGATATCACATCATACTCTCAAAGAAAGAAATCATATATCAATGTTGGCTCAATTCTCACAGTTTGCCTAGAACAGTTCCATCATCCCTATTTCATGCATCTTAACTATAAAGTTTGAATTACTGTATGTATGTTTGCCCAAAGTGATCACATAATCATGCTGACTCGATTAGAAACAGGGGTTTGCCCTTTCCCTTTCCCCCCTCACACACTTTGCCTTGGCAAAGTGTGCAAAAGTAATAAGATTGGTAGGGGCCACCCACGACCAGACTATGACTCTAAAAGTTGGCGCACCTGCCCCCTCACACACTTTGCCCTGGCAAAGTGTGTCAGCAGGGAGATCGACCTAGTCACAAGAGTCAAAGTGACTCGAGGTGACTTTCAGAAAAAAAAAAAAAAAATAAATAAAAAAAAACTAAAAACTACAACACTTGGGAGGGAACAATTAGGAGGTGTAGTCAGGTGAGTACCTAAATCCAGTGTGGGCAAAGTGGACCATTAACTTGTTCAGCAGCTCCGCGAGACTTTTGTACATGTTTCCCTATCGTCTTGGAACTTTGCCCGGAATCAGTAGCGTGAGCACATCTGCCCAGACCTTGACTTCGTTCCAGGGGTCATCCTTGCAACTTTAGGGTCTCATCCATCTTCTGGCATAATCTGCAGTTTGACCAAGTAGTCAGTATTTCCACACAGCTACCCTTTCACCCTCCTTGACCTGCACCTCAAAAACAAAGAAACTCTTTCCCCTTCTGGGATCAAACAAGTCGAAGTCCTCCATTCGATTTATTCAAAATAAAGTAAAATATTATACAAAAAGATACCAGGTTGCCTTCCGGTCAGCGCCTTAGTTATCGTCATGGGCATGACGGGATGGATGCTCACCATTCTTCATGGAGCGAGGTTTAAGCTTCTCCTCGTTGTGCCCATAAGAAGCCTTCAGATACTTAAGTAGATCTGAAAAGTTGCTCACCATCCATCCTTGTAAAGTATCAGGAGCTTTGCCCAAACTAAATGGTATTCGCATGTTGGTGGTGGGCGTCTTCCTCTTGTCTTCTGGATGTTGGGCAAACGACTCATGGACTTTCCTTTCTGAACTTTCGCTAGACTCATCACTGCTGCTCTCGGAGATCTTATTCACTTGTCCCAGGTAGAGATATTTGATAAGTTTGTGTAACTTCTTCAATTCTTCATCGCGTGCTTGCTCAAAGGGCGGCACCAATCTCTCCTCTGGGACAAATTTATTACTTGGGCTCGTGGGGATGAAAGTATTAGATGGTTCTAGGATTCCAATATGTAGTACCGCCTCCATTCTCTCTTCCATTTCGTTATCTTTGGCAAACTGTTCAACATTCGCCACTTTGCCCAAACCGGTTGCTATGTTTTTACATGCTTCTCTGCCCAGACTATCAGGTGTGCCCAAATGTGTGTTTTGTGATTTATTGACCTTCGCTAACCTTCCTGGAAATGGAGGTTTGATCACTATATTTTGTGGTTTGGGCTTTGATTCCTTGATTTGGGCAGACTTGTCTTCACGCTTGAAAAGTCTCTTTAGGGCTTCAAATTCTACCATGTCTCGGTTTGGTCTTTTTCCCTTCTCTGGAAGTATGTCTTCATTCTTCGTTTGGACGGTACTTTGTTGTGCCTCTTGGGCAGATTGGTCCTCTTGGGCAGATTGCTCTTCAATTTTCTCTTCCAATCTTGCCACAGTTTGGGTAAGCTGTGATATTTGGGCATTAAGATTCTTAAATCCTTCCGCCATCTCTTTCTTGAACTTTTCGGTCTCTTGTTGAGCTTTTATGTTCTCTTGTTGAGATTTCATGTTCTCCATCATGACACGGTTCACAAGCTCGGCTAGAGACGACTCTTCACTTTCATCATATTGTTGGGGTTCAAAGTATTGTTGATCGCGCTCTTGGCTTCCCTCTTGACAGTTGTCTTGCCCATACCAAAAATTCTCTTGATATCTGATTTTTGGTATGCTGGTATGGGCATACGGGTCATAATAATCCGTTCTGCTTTGCCCAAATCTGTTAAGTTCACCTCTATCGTCTGCCTTGAGTGGTCCGGTGACCATATGCTCCATGAATTTCTCAATGGTGTTGCAAAGCTGATCGATTTTATTATCAGTTGCTATGGGTATAGCAACTGTCTGTTTGGGCAATTCATACTCATCTTCGCGGGATGCTTCAGCCAACTCTTTGAATATTTTGAACACCTCTCTTGCACTTTTATTCAGAATAGAACCCCCGCATGCTGCACGAATTATCATCCTCTCTTGTCCTCTTAGTCCGGATACGAAGTATTGGACCAATTCATGATCTGGAATCTGGTGGTATGGGCATAGCGCTAGAATTTCTTTGAATCGAACTCAATAGTCATGGAACGATTCTCCGGCGCCCATTTTGCTGTTGTAAATTCTCTTCTTCATTTGCAAGATTCGAGACATGGGGAAGTACTTCTTCAAGAATTGATGCTGCAATTCTTGCCATGTTGTAATTTCGCCTCTGGGCAAACTGTAAAGCCAATCTCTTGCCCCATCAGCAAGGGAGAAGGGAAAGGCTAACAGTCGAATGTATTCTGCCAGTGTGCCCATAGCACGTATAGTACCACATGCCATCTCAAAATCTTGCAAATGTCGTTGAGGGTCCTCCCAAGGCATATCGCTGAATCTGGGCAAGATCTGAATAAAACTCTGCTTCATCTCCCAATCTGCAGTGATTCTGGGCAAAGTGATGCCCAGGGGTCCGAAGCTCAAATCGGTGGGGAACATCATTTCCCTCAAGGTCTGGACTACTGGTGGGTCGTACTGGTCACCCATCTCTCTTCTCTAGTCAAAAGGGTACTACCCTCTTGCTCTTCTTTGGACTGCACGTGCTCTTTGCCCTGCTCCTCTCGTTCTGCCCTCCTTTGCCCTGTACGGTCAAGCTGGAGAAAAAAACAAAAATCAAAGGTCAAATAGCACAGAAGACTTACTGCTGGAATATTGCCTCCCCGGCAACGGCGCCAATTTTGACGAGCGCGAATACTTGTCGTGGAGCAAACGCGCTGTCAGAATGAAATTTGTATTTAGCCAGTACCCCAATCACTACAAAAGAGTAGATAATGGTAAGTACGTGGGGTCGGTCCCACGAGGAGGCAATTGCAATAAGTGATCTCGGCTAGTCCAAGGGTTGTCACGTTTTAAAAAAGGTTTTGATTGGTTGCTGTGGGCACAGCGGTTTTAATCAAGCTACCAAACTCAAACAATTAAATATAAACTCACTATGACTAAACTGAACAGACAGAAAATATACTAAACACTATGACCAAACTGAACAGATAACTAAAATAACGAAAAATTAAATAATGGAAAACAAGCATCTGGGCATACAGCGTCTCTCAGGGTCATCCGGGCAAACTACCGGTCATCGGCACTAAGGATTTCTACCAGCGGTTTGTCAGCAGTTATAGGGTGCAAAAACAAAAGTGGTCCTATTGCGTCACGCCCAGCAATTGCCCCACCCCTTATCTATCCTTACTGTGTAAAGAGAAGGCAAGCTAACACTATGCCTAAACCCCTGTATCTGAACAATTCGATAACCTATGCGACCAAACATGGATCTAGTTTGCCCAAACCCGCATTACCCTCTAGACAGACCCGCTCGGCCAATAGCATGCTCGAAACATACGACCGCATCTCCTGCAAGTTCTAGTGCTATGCCCGCAACAATACTACAAGGTACATCTATGCGGTTTGCCAATCACCAGTATCCCAGTTTGTAAAGGTTCACTAGTGGTCGTCCTAGTTTGCCCAAACTCCCCAGAAATAAACCTCAACCAACTTTGCCTCGGGAACAAACGCCCAACCGGCTACTCTAGCCCTATCAGCCTCTCGGTCTCACTTAGCCCAAAATCCTACTCGATCTGCCTTTGCCCAGACACAGATTACTAGCTATGCATAATCAAATCGAAAATAAATAAAATAAAAACAGAATAAAACATGCTGAAATTGAATCTTGAATTAAAGTACTGAATGTCTAGAACATAAAGAAATTAATTGACGAAATTAAAAACATTAAATCGAAACGAATTCGCCCTGCTATGCCCGAAGGCCCATAACCGGCGAGAACTCGACTCTTTCTTCTTCAGCCCATCAATGGCGTTTTTCTGAATTTTTGGGTGATGATTTCGTCCCTCTCTCACTGGTGTGCTCCCGTGTGCTTTTTAGGGTTTTTCTGATCAGCGATTATATATGTGTGGTCTCTAGGGCATCAGATTTGTATTAATGGGCTGATGGGCCTGGTGGGCTTGGGCCGTCTGGGCGTAGTCCGTCCAGAGTGTTCTTGCTGGAACTCTTGGCGGTCAAAGATTGTCCTGGTCTTTAGGGTCTCTTTCCTTATCAGCTGACCGGATAGAGATGTGGGGATAAGGCAGAATCCCCCAATTTTCGGACTTTGTTGCTCTGGTATGCTCGATACTCGCCGTTTGCCCAAATTGGGCGCCTTCTTCCCTTTGCCCAAAGAAGCGACTTTGCCCAAAGTGAAAACTTCAACTTCGGCGTTTGATTCTTCTGCTTCGTGACTTTGCCCATAGTGGTAACTTTGCCTCCTTGGGTCAAACTGATCAAGTCACTTTGGCTCGGATCCCCGTGGTTGCCCAAAGTGGATGATTTTCTGGCCTCTTTCACACAATACACCACCTACTACCTGTACACCTGCACACTCTGCCCAAACATCCTATTGTGCCCTCCCAGACACGTTACTGACTCAATAAAGGGTGTAAAAACGCTCTAAGATGAGCAAATAAAATGGCTCATCAATGAGGGTCTTGGGATCGTTTTGTTCAAGGGAACAAAGATATTAGATATCGATTGAACAAAATGGAATAAATAAGTAGCTTGTTAGACAACTTTATTTGTTTACCACTTTGTGAATGTTTACATACTTTATTTATCTTACTTTTGAAGTTTATCATGTTAATTTCAACTCGATTCAAGTTTGGTTCAATTCTTGATTATGAAAAATTGAACAACATAAATTTTCTTGATTCACAACGTAATTTGAGGATGATCCTCAAATACGAAGACAATGAAAATGTGTTAGATAACCACATCCTAAGATATCATTGAACAACTCAATAGCATGTTCGGGGAATATGCTAAGATTGAGCAATTCTGAATGACCAGGGTCATCGCTTCAGCTAGGCTGGAAAAAGAGAAACATATAGGGACCACATGTGCAACAAGTGATTGGATTATTTGTTTTAAGTGATCTCCTAAATTTTTCTAAGATGATGTGTCGTCAATTAAAAATGGACCCTAAGAGGGATATTTTTATGATAAGGGATGATGTATTCAAAAGAGCATGGACAAGAAGGCTACTAGGGTTCCTAGGGAATCTGAATGCATCTACTGCAAAAGTGTTGGACACTACTTGCAAATATGTAGAAGTTCATATTTTATTCAATTTCAAAACAAATGCCTAATTTGTCTTTCATATGATGGATTCTAAAGTTAGGATTATTTTCACCACGGGGAGTGATCTAATCCAAAACACTTAGTTCATCAATGACATAAATTAGAGACTTTCGAGCCATGGGATGGCGTGATTCGATTGTCTGGTTGGCTCCCTCATATTTTATGAGAGATAGGGCTTCAATTGCATGATAATATCGCTGGTTAGAAAACTTCGACTTTTCACTTACGATTTATCACGTTTTTTATATTGGGATAATTATGAACGGGAATTCGAATAAGATTCAATTATTGGGAATAATTGAATTTGTCCTAAGTTCAAAGAAGATGAGAAGAACGGGGTTGCTTCATCTTCAGGTATTAATGTTATAGACATTAAATTTCACAAATTTTACTTCTTGGGTATTGGATGCCAAATGTGGTTCTCACATTTGTATGTGGAGGAACTACATAGAAGTATAAGTTTGGTGAGTAGAGATGTCGATCTACGGGCGGGAAATGGAGCGAAGGTCATTGCATTAGCCGTATGATCATATGATGTTGTTTTGCCTTAGGGACTTGTTTTAGTATTATAACCATGTAATTTCGTACCTTCAATAAACAATGAATATTGGTTCAGTATTGGATACTGATGGATTAGTTTTTCACTATTAAATAGTTTGGTAACTATTTTAATTGTGAATTATTCTTTGTTTTGGTACGATTATTATATTGTTTATGTATACTTTAACTTGACAAATCATATATAACATTAACACCAAGGGCCGAATCGAATAAGTCTCAATGAGACATAACTATAACATTGTTGATTAGGTTAAATCAACATCTAAACATGTAACGAAGCTTCTTTAAGAAGGCATTCTAGAATCATTTGACTTGTGTTGGAGTTGTGTACTTAATGTCTAGATTTAAGTGACAGAAACTCACGATCCATTGCCATTAATCTATTTAATTAAATAAAAAATTATTTGCATTTAATTATTTATAATTAAATATATGCAAATTATAGTCCTGTATTATATACGTTGTAGTTAGTATGGTGTGCGACGTCACACAGAAGATCATACTATCGGTTACTCGTATTTAATCGAACAGTTGCTCACGACCTAGATGGACACGGACCAATCCATCGGTATAGTCGTTGTGTGAGAGAGAAAATAATCTGTCTTGATTATTTTATCACACTTGTACACTTGGTGTATTGAGCGGATCGTTGAGATTCATCGATTAGGATTGCCGGCGATAATCGATTCGAGTCTCAGTGTATTTTATTCTTAATCCCCGAAACTATTGCGGGTGTGTATATTTAATATAAGTGACTTTGATTTACCAAAGGAATTAACCGATTTAATTATTGGGTTAATTACCGGTTAAGTTGGGTCACTATATTTTATATATGGCATGCCGTGAATACTTGACGGGAAAGTGTATCCCGTAAGGGTTGATAATATCCCCGAGATGAGTTCATAAGGAATTATTATGTAAACCCTGCAGGTGGATTCGTTCCGCATAATAATTAAGGTTGAATGGTACTAGTCTCGGATAAAAGAGATGAATAAATTAATTAGCAATAAATTAATTTTATTCATGGATATTTATATCTTAAATACACGGAATAAATAATACTACCGGAGAAATATTATTTGATATAATATGGTTTAATATTGGGAGTGCAATTAATTTTATATAGTGGAAAATAGAATTAATTAATATTGATAAGGATTAATGGACTTGAGCGTTGGGCTCAATTTAATCTTCAATATTGGAAGCCCAATATTCCACCTCCTTAAGATCCCCTACGTAGCCTATAAAAGCACTACATGGTCTTCTCTATTCTCATAAGTTGAAGATCACAATTCTAGAGAGAGAAAGTAGAGAGGAGGATCCATGGAGTTCGGTAGATCGTCGCCCACACGACGTCCGGGCTAGTGCAAGGAATACGTGGGAAGATCTCAAAGGTCATCAAATTGAGTTCTACGTTTCTCCGAACAACGAGAACGAGGTAAATCGTAAAACCCTCTTTATGATTTTATCGTTTAATTATCGTGAAAATATCATGAACCAAGATCCGAGAACGAGACCCAAGACGAGGACGAACCGGGCGGTGGTGGTCGAAGACCACCGGACCGCCGGCGGATCGTCGGCTCGCCTAGGAGGGGTCGAAGGGCGTGAAACCCTAGCGCTCGCACGGTTGCGAGCGCACGCCTCCATCGGGCAGCCGCGGTTTGGCCGTGGCGGAGGGTCCGATGAAAGGGGGCTGTTCCGTGAGGGTTTCCGGCATGTCCAGCGGGCTGCTGGAGCAGCCGCTCGCACGGTGCGAGCACCGCTCGCACGGGCTGGTCGCCGCTCGCGCGGCAGGACCACCGCTCGCGCGGTGGCGGGCTGGTGGTGATCGCTAGCCACGGTTCGACCGTGGCTGGGCGTGCGATCACCGGGCGTCGGCTGGGCATGAAAAGGGGCTGCTACGAGCAGCCCTAGGCGGCTGCCAAGTTCAGCCGCGAGCCCCATGCGGGGGCTCGACCGGACAGCCGCGCGCTATCCCCGCGGCGGCTTGTTTGGTTGAGTCCGGCTTCGTGGTGGTTCGTGGCGAGATGTTCCGGCAACCGGGAGTCGATTGGAGTTGTTGTTCCGCAATTTTACAACTCCGGATATTCGATCTCCGAAGGATTTCGGTCGGAATTAATTAGACAATTTATTTATTTAAATTTATTAATTCCGGGATATCGATTTCCAACAATTGGTATCAGAGCGTTGGTTTTAGTTCATGGTATTTTTCGATAAATTGTTCTACCTTGCAGGGTTTCCGATTATTATGGCTAGATTTAATTATTGTTAATTAATGTCATAATAATGTTCTTGATTATTAAACTCTCGGTGATGTCAATATTTGTTCTTGTGTGGTGAATGCTTGTTCTTAATTTTTCCGGAAATTGTATGAGGTCGATTTCATTTAGAGAATCGATACCGGAGAGCGTAGTAATAAATTTGTAATTTATTTACGTTGGATCGATTCCGAAACGACGACCGGAAAAGTGTGACGGAGGAGACGAAGAGAGGGTTAGGGCTCGGTTCGGCTATCCCCATAGCCGAACCATGGATCGAGCGCGTGGGGGGCACTCGACCGCACCCTCGGCCGTGCGATGTCACCGGCGGTGGTGGCGCGCCGGTTGGGTGGTGGCGGTGGTGGGCGTGCTCCTCGGCCGAGCTTGGGGATAGACCGGAAATCCCCATTCCGTGTTAATCCCGGTAAAGATCCTATTCCTAATATAATTCGGTTTTCCTAATTTAATTATTCCTTTATGGAATTTTTATGGATTAGGAAAAGAATTATTTTTCCTAAGATTAGTTCGGTTTTCCTATTTTGAATATTCCTATTTTTGGGAATTCTCATGGAATAGGAAAAGAATTAATTTGGAATTAATTTATTTTCCTCATTTAATTATTCCTTTATGGAATTTTTAATGGATTAGGAAAATAATTAATTTGAAAAGTTTAGGAGTCCTAAATTAATTTTTCCTTATTTAATTATTCCTTTATGGAATTTTTAATGGATTAGGAAAGGAATTAATTTGGAAGGACTAGGAGTCCTAAATTATTTTATTTCCTTATTTCATTATGGAAATCATCTAGAATATTCCAAGTGGGTCTTGGATAGATTATTCTAGAGATTTAATGAAGTAGAAAGGGAAAATAAAATAAATTATTTTATTTCCTTATTTCATTATGGAAGTCTTCTAGAATATTCCAAGTGGGTCTTGGATAGATTATTCTAGAGATTTAATGAAGTAGAAAGGGAAAATAAAATAAATAAAAATATTAATAATATTTAATTTTATTTTTAATTTATTCGATTGACTTAATTTTCGAATTAAGTAACTTTTGGATTTATTAAAAATAAATAGGTTTAAATATTGGAATTAATATTCCCGTCACATGGAGCATTCAAGAACGAAGACTAAAGACTAGAAGATGCATACGGGGATGCGATAAAGCCATAATAGTCGGAAAATAATATTCTAGTATTATTTTGATTATGTGATAATATTCTATGTGCTTTATTTCATGTATGCATGCTTATGTGTATTTAATTATGCATTAGATAGCGTATCCCTTTATTGTAAAAAGCTAAGTGGGAGAGGGTATGGAAACATATCCATGGTCTCCATTGATGTTCTCTTGGTGACTTTTATGGACTTTTGAAGTTCGTATAGACAAGTCATTGGAGGAGAATTCTTGTAATTCCTTTTACGAGAAACATTGATTAAGTTTATCAAACAATGCCTAATTTGTCTTTCCAAAACTGATTTCAAGTCGACTCATTCTCACCCCGGGGAGTGGAATGGAGCCAAAGCCACTTGGTCATGTCGAGGACACAAATTAGAGACTTTCGTGTCATTTGATGACTAGATCGATTGTCTGCTCGGCTCCCTCATTTATGAGAGATAGGGTCGTTCGCATGGTGAATCACTGGTTAGAAACTTCGAGTTTCACTTATGATTCTCCGCGTCTTGATTTACAAGATTAAATGAATCAAGTAATTGGGAGTCAATTGTAAAAGTCTTTTGGTGTAGTAAACGTCCACACTATCGTGGCTTGCTGCATTGAATGGGATTTTGGAACGATTGATGTAGACAGTTATAGAAGGGAGTAAAGGAGCGTGTGTTAACGTAAACGTCCACACTATCGTGGCTTGCGGTGAATATGCGTGTCCCAAACAATCTTCTTAGATACTGAGTAATGGTTTACACTTAGGTACGCTTCTTAGTATTCTTCCCATCGAAGTAACGCTAATGATGATGTACGACCGAAGGAAATCTAATTGCTAAATCATTTGGATAGGTAAACGTCCACACTATCGTGGCTTGCCATATCTGATGGGATTTTAGATGTGATTAGTGGTTTAATGATATTATTTGAGGGAGATAATATCGGAGATTAAATCGATTGTTTGTTGTTATATGTGCTCATAGATTAGGATATGGCTTTGAACCCACTTTCTGTGATACGTAAGGATTTTAAACTCATTGGTCCCTAAATGTAATGATTGGAATAGAGATCTAGACATTGTCCAGACTGTTGAAGAGTACTGGTTAGTACTCAGTAAGCTTTGTCCTCCCGAGCCTATTGACATAGGCGGCTAGACAAGAAGCGATGAGGATACTCATAAAGGCCAGTCGCTTCGAGGAAACGCTTAAACACGTTTTTGAGATGATTGACCTTTTAGACGAGTTGAGTCGGAAATCGCAAGCTCTTGTAGCCAATGCCAAAGGTTTTGAACCTAAGGGCAAAATCGGGGAAAAAGGAAAAGCAAGCAAAGAAACCCAGTGGTCCTAAGCTACTTGGACCACGAGATGGGACGAGAAAGCCATTAGGCAAGTATTCTCGATGCAAACAGTCTGGGTACTGGAAGTCTGATTATCCTCTCAAAGAAAGTACGAAATTTTCTTTAGTCGTAAAACATAGTCAGTGGAATTATCTACCGGAACCTGGTGTGTAGATATGGAACCACTGACGGTATGTGCATTTTAAATGCAAGGGTTCCAGGAAACTCGACGACTTGGAAAAGAAGAAATCGTAGTCTACATGGGCAATGCTGTAGAGGAGGCAGCAGTTGCAGTGGAGGACATTTTATAGGATTTCATTTTAGGTTATTGTTTTATGTACCTTTCATATTAGAAAGAACTTTGTTCTGGATTTCTAATGAATAGATATTTTATTTCTTTTAATCATTTGATGGTTATAAGAAGAAATAATGATATTATCTATTTTGGTACATTAGCTAGCAATATATAAATGATGAATCCTGAGTCCACCACGATGCAACGAACTGTTTTATATAACTCATTTTACTAATAAGAGATTTCTTCATTAAATCATTTATACTTGTGGATTCTTATGCTAAGTCATATTTATTCAAATAAGAAGTTCAAAGGTCGAAAATTGATTGTTTGATCAATTAAGTTGAAGGAGTGGACCTTCCGACCTAAGAATCTAATTTGGAAGATAATACGACTAAGGAATCCTTTATGGATATAAGATATAAGATCCGGACAAGTATAAGAATTGATTGACTCTGATGTATGCAGACCTATGCCTACTCAGACAATAAGGTACGAGTACTTCATTTGATGATTACTCGAGAAATGGATTAGAATACCTGATGTGCCACAAAAGCAAGTGTTTTGACAAGTCAATGGACACTAAGCAATTGTGGAGAACCATCATATATCCATTTGTAGCCTGCGATTTGATCGCGGAGGCAAGTACCTGTCTGAGGAATGCATGGCATACTGATCAGAGATTGGGATTTGATCCCAAGTGACAACACCATACAGCCCTCTGTAAGATTGGTGTGTCGGAAATAAGAAATGGAACTCTTATAGAAATAGTAAAAGCATGAGTTAAACGGAACTACCTATGTTCTATGGATATGTCTGGAAACAACGGCGCATTCAAATGCGGTTGTAGAATATCCTAGAAGAACAAAAGATGTGTGTTCAATAGTACTATGAACCAGAAGGACGTTATAAGTTCTAACGCCCGGTTCTTAGAAAAAGACTATATGATGAACCACAAGCCCCAAGTGACATGATACTTTGAAATGAGAGAGAAAGATTAAGACTTAGAACCAGCCGAACCGAGTAGAGGTACACCACTGACTGCACCTACTGTTATCACTGTTTATACACCGGAATACCGTTGTAGTGGGAGGTTGTTTGACAACCGGAGATATTCATAAGACTAGGAGAGTTTCGAACTCTGGACCTAGTATACATGAAATCAATCCCTGGATCTACATAGAGGCGGTACTAGATCTAAATGTGCCTTCTTGGAAAGCAATAAGGATTATTGCTAAGAGGCAAGATCATTTAGAGTACAAGCTTAGTTAATCCATTGATGGATTGAAACGAAGCTAGAGATCGTGGAACTTGCGAATTGATGAGATAGTCCATTTGATGGATTCATCAAAGGGCATTGACGAATCGTGTGTATGGGAAACGTGATGGAAACAAGGTGGTGTTTCTCAGAGGTTTTATGTAGATAACATTTTATCATTGGTAACAATGTAAAGATGCTGTCAGACATAAAATGATGGTTGTCTAGAAAAATCGATATATGAGATAAACAAGAAGTTAGAGCATGTTCTTAAGATCTAGGATCTCAAGAAAAGAACATTGTACTTCTCCTGGATATCTTACATATACATGATTATGGTTCGTTTTAACAAGCAAGATTCCGAGAAAGGTTCGTTACCTTTCAGAGACGGAATGCATCTATCTAAGGTATGTGTTTTGGAACACATAAAGGTGATAGAAGCAGTGAAAGCAGTTTCCTACACTTGGAGTGTGGAAAGCTTGATAAATGCATTGTTGAAAACAAGAACCTGATATCGGCTATGCGGTTAGCATAGTGGGAGGATATCAAGGTAATCCTGGAAAGGAATATTCGACTGCCGTAAAAGTACTTTCGAAGTACTGTTCTAGACTACGAAGCAGACGAGTTTTTCCTTTGGATTACATTCTCTTAGATTTCTAATCGAATGAGGACCGGTGTAAGTCGATCAGGCTATGTGTTTCACTATTAAAGGAGAAGGAGTTTTAACATGGAAGAGTGATAAGCACGATGCTTTTCGGACTCTGCCATGAGTAACCAAATAGCGGCCTCAGAGGCAGCGGAAGTTTTGGTATAACTCCGGGATAATCTCTGGGACTTAGATGTGATTCTTAATTTGCCAAAGGCTATGTAAATAGCGGTGCAATGGAAAATGGTAAGAAATCACAAGTCCATAAGTGTAAGATAACGCATAGTGCAAGTACCACCTGATACGAGTCATCGTCGAGGGAGACGACGCTGTAGTCACCAAGATAACTTCAGAGCGGCAACCTAGAGTGCTCATTCACATAGTACTTCTTGGAAGTACAACTTAAGCACGTGATGAGTATGAGAGTCGGGAGTTTGGAGGAAATGACTAGACCTTAGTACAAGTGGGAGATTGTTGGAGTTGTGTACTTAATGTCTAGATTTAAGTGACAGAAACTCACGATCCATTGCCATTAATCTATTTAATTAAATAAACAATTATTTGCATTTAATTATTTATAATTAAATATATGCAAATTATAGTCCTGGATTATATACGTTGTAGTTAGTATGGTGTGCGACGTCACACAGAAGATCATACTATCGGTTACTCGTATTTAATCGAACAGTTGCTCACGACCTAGATGGACACGGACCAATCCATCGGTATAGTCGTTGTGTGAGAGAGAAAATAATCTGTCTTGATTATTTTATCACACTTGTACACTTGGTGTATTGAGCGGATCGTTGAGATTCATCGATTAGGATTGCCGGCGATAATCGATTCGAGTCTCAGTGTATTTTATTCTTAATCCCCGAAACTATTGCGGGTGTGTATATTTAATATAAGTGACTTTGATTTACCAAAGGAATTAACCGATTTAATTATTGGGTTAATTACCGGTTAAGTTGGGTCACTATATTTTATATATGGCATGCCGTGAATACTTGACGGGAAAGTGTATCCCGTAAGGGTTGATAATATCCCCGAGATGAGTTCATAAGGAATTATTATGTAAACCCTGCAGGTGGATTCGTTCCGCATAATAATTAAGGTTGAATGGTACTAGTCTCGGATAAAAGAGATGAATAAATTAATTAGCAATAAATTAATTTTATTCATGGATATTTATATCTTAAATACACGGAATAAATAATACTACCGGAGAAATATTATTTGATATAATATGGTTTAATATTGGGAGTGCAATTAATTTTATATAGTGGAAAATAGAATTAATTAATATTGATAAGGATTAATGGACTTGAGCATTGGGCTCAATTTAATCTTCAATATTGGAAACCCAATATTCCACCTCCTTAAGATCCCCTACGTAGCCTATAAAAGCACTACATGGTCTTCTCTATTCTCATAAGTTGAAGATCACAATTCTAGAGAGAGAAAGTAGAGAGGAGGATCCATGGAGTTCGGTAGATCGTCGCCCACACGACGTCCGGGCTAGTGCAAGGAATACGTGGGAAGATCTCAAAGGTCATCAAATTGAGTTCTACGTTTCTCCGAACAACGAGAACGAGGTAAATCGTAAAACCCTCTTTATGATTTTATCGTTTAATTATCGTGAAAATATCATGAACCAAGATCCGAGAACGAGACCCAAGACGAGGACGAACCGGGCGGTGGTGGTCGAAGACCACCGGACCGCCGGCGGATCGTCGGCTCGCCTAGGAGGGGTCGAAGGGCGTGAAACCCTAGCGCTCGCACGGTTGCGAGCGCACGCCTCCATCGGGCAGCCGCGGTTTGGCCGTGGCGGAGGGTCCGATGAAAGGGGGCTGTTCCGTGAGGGTTTCCGGCATGTCCAGCGGGCTGCTGGAGCAGCCGCTCGCACGGTGCGAGCACCGCTCGCACGGGCTGGTCGCCGCTCGCGCGGCAGGACCACCGCTCGCGCGGTGGCGGGCTGGTGGTGATCGCTAGCCACGGTTCGACCGTGGCTGGGCGTGCGATCACCGGGTGTCGGCTGGGCATGAAAAGGGGCTGCTACAAGCAGCCCTAGGCGGCTGCCAAGTTCAGCCGCGAGCCCCATGCGGGGGCTCGACCGGACAGCCGCGCGCTATCCCCGCGGCGGCTTGTTTGGTTGAGTCCGGCTTCGTGGTGGTTCGTGGCGAGATGTTCCGGCAACCGGGAGTCGATTGGAGTTGTTGTTCCGCAATTTTACAACTCCGGATATTCGATCTACGAAGGATTTCGGTCGGAATTAATTAGATAATTTATTTATTTAAATTTATTAATTCCGGGATATCGATTTCCAACAACTTGGAGTCATTTGATACATGTGAATGATGTGTGATGGATAAGATAACAATGTCATCTTTCTTGGAGAAAGGAGTACATGTGAGTAATTAATTAGGGATGATCCATACTAATGTATGTGGAACCTATTAAGTTCACAAGCACATGAAGGTTATATTTCGGAAAAGAGAAAACTAACTCTATTAGATAGAGTTCGATCTATCGATGATGGGTCTAATTGAACTACTGAACTCTTTTAGGAACACACTATTCTTGACTTCAACCTATACACTGAATAAGACACTGTCAAAAGCTGTTGATAAGACACGATACTAGGTATGAAAAGGGAGGGTTCTTAAATTGTCTTACATCAAGATTTGAGGTTCTATAGCTTCTATGAAGAGATTTATCTCTACAGGGCTTGAACTCAAATGGGATAAAAGTTTCCTTATGGTATGTCCATATGAAACTCGAGGGTACAACTTCTACGATCTATCTAAGAACAATATTTTGTTGCTCAAGATGGTGATTTTCTTGAAAAGAGATATCTTTCCTAGAAAGTCAGTGGGAGCTCGATTATCTTGAACGAGGTTCAAGTGGAACAACCAATGATGAATACTCAAGACTGGGTTGAGAGTATTCCTATGGTTTTGGAAACCATACCAGCCCTTATAGGTCCAGAAGGCATATATCTCTTTTAGTCAGATACTTAGGTATTGTGATCAATGAGAGATATGAAGTCATGCTTTTGGAAAGTGATGAACCTTTGAACTATATCCAAGCTATGACGAATGCAGCTACTAAAAATTGGCATGGTACCATATAATCCGAGATGATTTCAATATATGGTAATCAAGTTTGGAACTTGATAGATTTGCATCAAGAGGATAGACCCATTGAGTGCAAATAGATCTTCAAGATCAATATAGACATGTATGGAAAACCTAGGGTTTTCAAAGCAATTTTGGTGGTAAAAGTTTTATATTCACGAGGTGGATCATGATAAATCTTTTTCACCAGTTGTTGTGATTTATTCATTCGGATTAACTTAGCCATTGTGGCTCATCTAGATAATGAGTTATGGTAATATTGGATGTTAAAACTAACTTCTTGAATTGGATTCTAGAAGAGAATGTGTTTTGACACAGCCAAAGAGTTTTATCGATCCTAATAAGGCTGAGAAATTATGCAAGCTTATAGTTCCATTTATGGAATAAGGCAAGCATATCGGAGTAGCAATCTTCAGTTCAATGAATCCATACTGGGTTTTGGATTTCAGAGGAACTCGGAAGAGTCTTGTTTTACAAGAAGATCAGTGGGAGTTACGTTGTATACATTATGTTGTATGTCGATGACATACTCCTTATTGGAAACAATGTTTCTATGCTTAATTCTGTTAAAGAATGACTTCAAAATTGTTTTTCAATGAAGGATCTTGGAGAAGCACAGTACATATTGGGCATCAAGATCTGTCGGAACAGATCGAAAAGGATGTTTGGACTTAGTCAAGCGACCTATATTGATAAGGTGCTTGATAGGTTCAGAATGAAAGACGCCAAAAAGGGTCTCATTCCAATGACTCATGGCACATCTCTTAGCAAGATGCAATGTCCTACGGGACCTGATGAGCAAAAGAGGATGAAAAACATTCCTTATGCTTCGGCAATAGGGTCTATAATGTACGCCATAGAATGTACACGACCGGGCGTATCGTATGGTTTGAGCATGACAACTCGGTTTCAAGGAAACCCAAGTGAGGCGCATTGGACTGCGGCCAAGAATATTCTTAAGTACCTTAGATGGACAAAAGAATATTTTGTTGTCTTTGGAAGACAAAAGAGTTGATGTTAACAAGCTATTTGAATGCAAACTTCATAACAGACTAAGATAATTTCCGATTTTAATCTGGTTATATCTTTTGTCTGGATAGAGGTGAAATTAGCTGGAATAGTTCCATGCAATGCAATATAGCTAATTAAACTACATAAGCTGAGTACAATACTGCATTGGATGCAGTGATGTTGGTAGTTCAGATTTGAAAGTTCCTCAATGAACTAGGTGGCGTAACTAGCTCGGCCCATCCGATAGTTCTCTATTTATAGTAGATCTATCGCGCAAGCCAATGAGCCTAGGGAGCACTACAAATCTAAAGTTGGTGCTCAGGATGTTCCACATTATCTGGTGACGACGCGAAAACTTTGTCGTGGAAGCTAACGCGGCCAAAATAAATTTATAAAGTTCCTAAACTCAACACAAGATAGCAAGTGATAAGTATAGGGTCGATCCCACGAGGAAGCAATTGCAATTTAGTTAATCTCGGCTTTGCCCAAATAGTGTCACGATAAAAAGGTTTTGAATTTGGTTGCTGAGTCACAGCGTTTAATCAAACTACCAACTAACAGAAATATAAAATCTATTTAACCCAAACTAACATGCAGAAATAATAAACTAAACACTTTGACCAAACAGAAAACAGAAAAGTAATTAATCAAACTGAAATCAAATAAATAAAAGTAGGCTTCTGGGCTTTGGCTTCTCTCTGGGTTCTCTGGGCAAACTACCGATCCCTGGCACTAATGGTTTTAACTGATGGTTTGTCAATCGGTTATAGGATGTCTAACAAAGTGAAAGCAGTCCTATTAAGTCACGCCTACAGTCACCCCACCCCAATCCGTCCTTACGGTGTAAAGAAAGGCAAGGTATACTTATGCCTAATCCCCTGAGCCTAGACAATTCGATACCTATGTGGTCGCATGGATCTAGTTTGCCCAAACTCGCATTACTCTCTTGACGAACCCAATTCGGCCAATAGCATGTCCGGAAATCCGAATCATACGACCGCTACTCCAACACGTTCTAGCGCTATGCCCGTAGTACATCTAACGCGGAATACTCGGTTGATCAATCGCTGGTATCTCAAAGTGTAAGGGTTTCCTAACGACCAAATTAGTCTGCCCAAACCTGCAAGAATGTAGTTAAACCTCAACTATGTATCGGGAACAAACCTCCAGGCAGTTAACTAAAAGCCCTAACAACCTCACGGTTCTATCTTAGCCTAGAGTCCCCTTCGATCAGCCTTTGCCCAGACGCCCTACAAGTTTAGCTACTCATATACGAATTAATAAAACAAGAAATAAATTGGAAAACGAAACTGAAATTCATATTAACTAAAATCTGAAATCGTTCAACTGGAATAGCAAAAACAAAGTAATAAAAACATAAAGCAACAAATTGTTTTAATGCCCGAAGGCTCGATCAACTTCTAAACAAAACAACTTGGCCGGAAATCTCCAAGCTTCAATCGCCGGCGGCTGTTTCGTGAACGGGGTCGGAATTCTTGTGTCTCGTCTTCTCCAGCTTCTCCTCCTTAAATAGGCTCGAATTAGGGTTGCGAGATTGCAGTTGCATGGGCCGCTGCATGGGCTTTCTTTTCCAGGCGCCGCTAAGTACTTTCCATCTTTAGCTCCAGCCGCCTTTGACTTTGCCCGATGGCAATCCGCTTCCCGAACTCTCTACAGGTATTCTTCTCCTCCACAGGTGAACGGACCAGGCACGGTACTTGGTATTAGGTCTGGGTCTTCTGCTTCATGACTTGCCCAAAACGGCCTGGTTTGCCTGATAAGGCCAAACTGCTCAGTCACTACACGCTCCAGAACGCTGTTTGCCCAAAGAAGGGGTTTTCCTTGCCTCTTTTGCCCAGTGCGCCACCTGTTACCTGTTTGCCTGCACACTCTGACCAAACACCCTACTGTGCCCTCCCAGACACATAAACTGACTCAAACTGACTCAAAAAGGGGCTCAAGATGAGCAAATAAAATGGCTCATCATCTGGCAGATAGTTTTGTGGAGACATCAAGATAATAAAGTTGCAACTTTTGGTAAGGTTGAAAACCCGCTTTCTAAACCTCTCCAGCAGTTTAAGCTTGAGGCTTTCACGACTGCAATAGAGATCAGACATCTTAGAGATGAGTTGTGATTTCTATTACTGTATTAGATACTTTTGGAGATTTGGTAAACATTCACTCATATGTATAATACATATTTCTTCATATAAATATGATTTAATTTATATGAATTGTCCAAATGATTAAGTGATATCAATTGGGTTATGAGGTCGACTTACCACATAATGAAGTCCCAATGGTTGAACTGATATACTTGAATCATATAGTTGTTCCTGGTTCGTATAATCGAGTACGGACAAACCGATAATACAATGAACTAGTTTGTAATGTGTACTATAGCGCCGCTTCATGGGCTAGTGATATGGGACATCAAGTACAATTACAGAGATATTAGCTGGGAGCTAATGATCGAATAGACCCGACTGGAATAGTATTTGAGATTTTGAGTCATAATACTATTTCATTGACTGTCGAGCAATTTCCTCTGACCTGAGTAGTCCAGAGTGATTCCATTGTGAAATGGTATACTTTGATACAAGTAAACGCCTTTCGTAAAAGGAGGTTTTAGAACTTGTTATTGGGTGTATTAGGAAGCAAGTGGGAGAGCTTGGATTGACAAGATGGGATTGTCCTCCATTTTAATATTGATCATATGTCTTACCGGCCACTTGGAGAGTCGAGACTGTGGAAAAGCGTGGCCACGTACAGATTCGTATCATAGTGATAAATCTGGTTTTACAGTCTGTCTCATAGTCCAAGAAAGGTATGAACCGATTGAGGATGACTCAAGTCTTGCCTCAAGTTCAAACTTAGACATAAAGTGACAACAGGAAATTGGCAGCACACTGGCTCTGAACGCCAACTGGGAGATTGTTGGTATATGTCCTTCGATCCTACGTGTGCAATCGATAAAGTCATAAGGTTGTCTTCGGATGTTAATTGATAAATCGATAATATTGTTTATTGTTGGGAGCAATATAATATTGATCGATAATCATACCTACAGGGTCACACACGAGCTCGATAATGACTTGAAGATGTTTGCTAAAACATATCAATTTGGAATTGATAAATATAAATTAGATTTATATTAATTATATGTGAATTATATTGTGTGTAATGCATGTCACGTGGTGTGACATGGCATGCCACACAAGCGTTTGAATTGGAGCCACATCACATGCCATGTGGCATGAAGTAATGGAGATAACCATTCAAATTCACCATTACCACACCATAATGTGTGATAATAATGTGGCATTATTATCCACATTATTATGGGGGTTACAAGGTGATTTGATGGTGATTATATATATGAAAATTAGATTTTCATGTAACAATAATCACAATTTCGAAATTCACATATCATAGAGAGAAAAGAGAGTTCTTGGAGAATCGTCTCAAAAGCAAGCACAAATTCATCATCGGGGTTCGTGTGCAACACGTAGAAGCCGGGCCATTTGTGCGGCTTCAACATCCGGGCGATCCAAAGGAGTGACGAGGTCATTCATAAGGAGAGCATCTAGTGGCTGATCCATTAAGGTGGTTCAATCGACTCAACACCACCTTCATCAACAACGAGGCACGCTTCACCGTATGTAAGTGTGATCGTTAATCACTATATATATATATATATATATATATATATATATATATATAGAACACGAACAACATGAAGATCTAAGCACACATTATATGTATAGACACGTTTATATATATACATCCAATATATATATATATATATATATATATATATATATTGGATGTATATATATAAACGTGTCTATATATATAATGTGTGCTTAGATCTTCATGTTGTTCGTGTTCTATTGTTTTACACGCTTCCGCACACACGAACAAGGTAATCGAGCGATTGGATCGGCGTCGAAAACCTTCAGTTTAACAGTAGTAGGCTCAATATCAGAGGAAATTGAAGAAGTAAGACAGTACCTCGGATTTGGTTTAGTGATATTGTTTCGTGATCTAGTCGTGATTTGGATTCGCAGCGGCGGAGCTATTGGTGGATCCACTGGCAGTGAAGGAGTTGTTCGAGGGGCGTAGGCGTAGGCAGTAGACCAGAAGATGTGGGAATAACAGGTCTTGAAGTTGATGGTCTTGAAGTGGATGGTATAGGAGGTGGTTGGGGAACATTGATAATTAGTGAAGTATCCAGAGGAAGGGAAGGGGATTTGGGGGATTCTGGAGTTGAAAAAGGAAATATGGTTTCAACAAACTCAACATGGCGAGAGGTGAACATTTTGTTGGAAGTAAGATCCAGGCAAAGGTATGCAATTTGTGTAAGAGAGTAACCAATAAAGACACAAGGACGAGAACGATCGTCAAGTTTGTGTGTGTTGTATGGGCGTAGCCATGGGAAACATTGACATCCAAATACACGAAGTTTAAGTAAATTGGGAGGTTTTGAGAATAATTTTTCGTATGAAGAAGTCATGGAGAGGTGGACTTTGGGTAGACGATTTATAAGGTAGGCAGCGGTTGTGATAGCGTAGGACCAATAGGAGAGAGGCATGGATGCACGGTGCAATAAAGCAAGACCAGTGTCAACAACGTGACGATGACATCGCTCCGAAGTACCATTATGCTCAGGAGTGTGAGGTGGAGTTGTGAGGTGACTGATACCACTTGAGGCAAGGAGAGGTCGTAGGGCTAGGAATTCTCCACCATTATCCGTGTAAAGTGTCGTGATTTTAGTTTTGAGAAAATTTTCAACTAGGGACTTAAACGCAATGAATGTAGGAAGTACATCGGATTTTCGTTTGAGTGGATAAAGCCAAACATATTTTGTGAAGTGATCAATAAAAATAACATAGTATTTAAATCCATCAATTGACAAAACAGGTGACGTCCATACATCCGAATATATTAATTCTAAAGGTACGGATGATGATAAAGATGAATCGGAAAAAGGTAGTTTGTGACTCTGGACACATTTGCAAGACTCACAACTGAAGTTATTGATTTTTTGAAATGGGAGTTTATTCATAGACAAAGCATAATCTAAGATCTTAAGGGAAGGATGACCAAGAGGAGCATGCCAAATTTATTGAGATTTTCGAACGGAGGATAAAGCGGAAGGGGTAGGAGCTGTATACACACTCGCCAGCCATAAGTAAAGCCCATTAACGCGTGGTCCGTGAAGGAGAACGCCCCCTGTAATACTGTCCTTCACCTGAAAACCAGAATCAGAGAAGACAACAACCACGTTATTTGATTTGCACAGTTGAGCAACGGAAATTAAAATTTTCGACATTGATGGTACAAGCAAAGTATTGGAGAAGTCAAGAAAATTTAATCCGGAGAAAGACAGAGTTCCAATGTGAGTTATTCGCAAACAATTACCGTCACCGATCACCACATCATCGGTACCCTCATAAGGGGAATGGAGGGATAAATTTGCTAAATCACTAGCAATATGGTGTGAAGCCCCAGAATCAAGAATCCAATTCGAGGAATTTGGGGCCGAAGTAGCTGTATGGGCCGTTGGTGTGGAGAATGGTTGCCCTTGATAAGGACGAGGTTGATTTTGGTGTGTAGTATGTGTTTGAAGTTGCGGACAGTTTCGAGCGGAGTGACCTTACACACCACAAAGTTGACACTTGCCTTGATACCCAAGACGCGGCTGAAATGAAGACGAACCGGACTGTGGGTATGGAGATCGAGCATGGGGCTGCATGGTTTGATTGAAGACTGGGCTGGACTGTGGGTTGGGAGACTGAGTATTGGGCTGCATTAAAATGGACTTAGAATTCTTTGATCGGTTTTGGTAGCGCTGTTGAGAAGTAGCTGGGAAGGCAGTGGTTGGGGAGTTGGAGATGGCAGTCGAGCGAGATTGGAGTTGGGATTCGGTGCTCAACAATTTCTCATGTAATTCATCAAACATAATAGGATTTTCTCGAGCTTGAATAGCGTGTGAGAGTTCCTTGTATGAATCGTCGAGGCCATTTAAAACTTTGAGCGCCAAGTCTTTCGGATCTGTAGAAACTCCAAGCAGGGAGAGTTCGTCGACAACACCCTTAATCTCAATCATGAATTCAGTAATTGATTTGGATCCCTTGGACGGGCTGTGAAGCCGATTTTTGAGAGCAAGTATGCGCCCCCGTGAAGCTTTTCCATATGTAGCGGCAAGAATATCCCAAGCCTGACGGGAGGTTTTAGATGAAGTTATAAATGAAATAAGAGATGGGGTAATGGAGCCAATAATTGCACTGAGAATTAAATGGTCTTGTCGGATCCAATACGCGTAGAGGGGATTCGGTTGCGAAATGGAGGCGGTAGCGGTCAGAATCGTCGGAGGAGGGCACACGGAAGACCCGTCGATAAATCCAAGTACATCGTACCCAATCAAAAACGTGCGAAATTGGAAACTCCATGCAGGATAATTGACGGAGGTCAGTTTGAGAGGAGCTTGTGCAGTGATGTTGAAGACAATAAGAGATGGGATGCCATCTGTAGGGTTTGGTGTACTGGAGGAGGCCATGGATGTGGGAAAAAAATAGGATCGTTAGGATCGAAAAAAAAAAGTGTTAGCCTTATATTGCTCTTGATACCATATAAAGAATGTAACAAGATAGTTTTTACAGTACTTTACACATGTATATATATACGTGTAGTAAGAATATAAATTAGACTAAACTAGACGTGGGACAAAAAATATAGACAAATTCTCTTAATAGTTGGGTCTTCCACTGAGGTTAAAATCGATCCACAAGTGAGTGGGAGTATTGGAGAATATATTCGGTCCACTATAAATGTCTAGTGGCCCAACTTCTCTAACAGTTCGAGTTTTTAGATGAAGCGGCTGCAGTCGAGTTGGTGGAGCAGGAGAACGTTAGACTGAAAGATCACGAATTCGAACCCCTTGCCATGAGTTAGTGGAGCAGGAGAACGTCAGACTGAAATATCACGAATTCGAACCCCTTGCCACGAGTTGGTGGAGCAGGAGAACGTGAGACTGAAAGATCACGAATTCGAACCCCTTGCCACGAGTTGGTGGAGAAGGAGAACGTGAGACTAAAATATCACGAATTCGAACCCCTTGCCACGAGTTGGTGGAGCAGGAGAACGTGAAACTGAAAGATCACGAATTCGAACCCCTTGCCACTATTTTCTCAGTTGATCCTCTCACACAGAGCTTGCCAAGTGTGCTTTACATACACTTTCTCGGATAATTACTTCAAAATAAACATATTTAACTTAATTTTAAAATTCTTATAAAGGAATGCTCAGAATGCATAGTGTTGGTAAGAATCACATATTCTTTTAAACTTTTTTTGTGTGTTATGAGTTGTTTTTCACTCGATGCATATAATTTTGTACGTTAATGTTGTGTTTGCAAATTGAAAACGTTCATCCTTCCATCTATCGTAGAACAACCAAAGTGTTATCAAGGCAATTACGTGTATTCAATTCTTTTAAGCATTTTCTTTTAAGCTTTCCTTTTGTGTTATGATTTGTTTTTCACTCGATGCATATGATTTTGTACGTTAATGTTGTGTATGCAAATTGAAAACGTTCATCCTTCCATCTCTCTCGTAGAACAACCAAAGTGTTATCAAGGCAATTTCGCGCTGATAATTGAAGTTATGAAATTGACTATTCTTGTTTTTCATCTGAAAATGATATTTCTCCAAATTATTTTTCTAACCATCGAACTCATGCTGAGGTCGATTATAATTATCGAGGTTGATTATAATTATCATGATCGAGACTACCCAAGATCTCAGTCGCGGTCTTTTTGATCTTTTTGATGTTTTCGGTGGCATGCGGCCACATGCCCTATTTTGAGGGAGAAAAAAAAAATCTTTTTTGAGTTTGATTTGATAGACTTTGTTTGCTTGGAACTTTGTTGCTTGTGATTAGGGCGTAAACGAATCGAATCGAGTTGAATATCTCACTATTCGATTATTATTCGTAAGTATATTGAAATATTCGTATTTGTATTCGTATTCATTCGAATATTAAATTTCGATTTTTACTCGTATTTGTCGAATATTCGTTCAAATATTCAAATATACATTAAAAAAATAAAAATAAAAATAGAATTGAGCATATATTGTTTTTATTTTTTTTATAAAAACATTTAAAATTACTATCGTTCCAATATTCAAATATACATTAAAAAAATAAAATAAAAATAGAATTGAGCAATATATATTGTTTTTATGTTTTTTATAAAAACATTAAAAATTACTATCTACATCCCAAGAAATTATGCACAATTTCTTTGTAAAATACAAATGAAGTTTGCATAATTTTTGGTAGGAGTGTGCAGAATAAGACCGGACCGGAAAAAAGACCGGAACCGGTCCGGACCGGACCGGTTGCATCCGGTCCGGTCTTCGGTCCAAGTATTTTTGAGATTCCGGGTTTCGGTCCGGTCCGATCTAAACCCGGAATTTTTCGGTCCGGACCGGAAAACCAGAATTTTAATATATATATTATTATTTATATATTATATATATATATATATATATATATATATATATATATATATATATATAAATATGTGTTTATATATAAAATAATATATAAAAATTTAAAATTTTATTTTTTTAATATGAAATATTTTGTCTAGTTTAATTATTTTTATTTATCAATTACATTTATTCATATTATATTTATTAATATATTGAGCTACTATTTTGATTTAAATTAATATTAAATATTATAATTTTAAAAAATAAATAAAATTTAATCAAATATATAAAACCGATACAAACCGGTCTAAACCCGGATCGGACCGGAATTTACCGGTCCGGTCCGGTCTCCGGTCCTTGAAATTTCAAGATTTCGGTCCCGACCGGTGCACACCATTAATTTTTGGTACAGAGGTAGTAACAATTATAAACTTGAAAATAAAACTGAAATATCATTTAACATTTGTCGAAAATAAATCATCAATACATCTTTTTTCATTAAAAAGTTCTCTATGAAATATTATATTGTGCATTGAAAAATGAAAAATATAAAACTAAAAAACTAAAAAAAAATAGGTAATATTAGGCTATGGGGCAGATTGCTTTTTAATATTATTTCGAACACCTATATTTTTTTCACCTCATTTTTAGGGGTCGTATATTTTTAACTTTTTTATTTATTAGGGAATTTGTATTTTTTAAATACTAAGTAGGGGCATTTTTTAAAATGTATAAAGTCGTAAATATCCCTATACCTTAACATATTAATTTATTTACTATATACATGTATAAATATATTTGCGTAAGAATATAAATATATTTGCGCAAAAATCAGTAAATTATATATATAAATATATTTGCATAAAAATATTTTATATAAATATATTTGCGCAACATTATATATATATATATATATATATATGAATAGATATCTATTATAGATTTACCACATACACTAATATCTATTATAGATATGTCATAAATATGTCATATGTATAGATATCTATCATAGATTTATACATATCTATCATAGATATAGATATGTCATATAAATAGATATGAGCAACCTTTTTAAATAGTCTAAATCCAAATTCAACTAAAATTTTCCCAAATTGATTAAAATGAAAAATGTGAAATAAAAAATCTAGAAATTTAACACACTTAATTCTAACAAATATGCAAATATGGACCTGTTAATATTTCATGTTTATATGGACCTGTTAATATTTCATGTTTAGATATGTATTTCATGTTTAGATATTTAACACACCTAATTTTAACAAATATGCAAATATGGACTTGTTAATATTTCATGTTTAGATATGTATTTCATGTTTAGATATGTAATAATACTAGGTGTCTAGCGTAGTTATTTAAAATCTCAGCGGATGATATTAGATATGTAGTTATATTAATTACTAATATACTTGAAAAGGTTAATAATGGAACAATGCCCCATATCAAAATTAGGAAAAAATATAGGTACTGATTATAATTCTACTCTTAGAGATGCCCCGGTCCATGATTCCCCCAAAAAAATATTATATATATATATATATATAATTATTTATTTCTAGAATTGAATTTTATTCGTATATAATATTCGAATAGAATAATACATTATTCGTAAATATTCGTATTTGTTTTTTCGAATACCAATTATCAAAAATCGAATCACGAATCGAGTAAAAAAAATCGAATCACGAATCGAGTAAAAAAGGTAACCATATAAAAGCATTTGATCGGACTTTGTGGTTTCGTATAATTTGTTATAATATATTTACTACTATTTGTTTGTGTGATTGATTTCATAAAATGTGCTTATTAAAAATCAATTTATAAATGGTTGGGTTAAAAAAAAAACATTACTAACAAAACATTTATTTAATTCTAACTATTCAGGGATCATTCATTATTTTTATTTCAAATAAATCCCATAAAAAATATTATTCAGTCCAACACTACAAGCTTCTTGTACTCGTCCCCAGAAATAGCAGCATCCAAAACTGCCTCAGGATCCATTATCCCACCTTCCTCCATAAACAATGTCATCAAATTCTTCGAGTACCCGCTGACGAGTGAAACCCCTGGTTGATTTGACGGGACAGGTGTCGCATTCGAGTTCCTCAGGTTCCAAAACACTATCTCCGGCACACAATCACCATAACCGTGCTCAGTAAACTTCCTCACAATCGCCTGATAATCAGTCTCCCATGATGACCCATAATGGGGTGAAGCCTGGTCAAATTCCATGTCACTGAAAACGAACAATCTTTTTATCATCTCTACTGGCTTCAACTTCCCATTCACAGCCACCTGCAGCAATAAATCAAACACCTTCTGGAAATCAGTGTTCATCCCCCATTCCATGTTCTCTACAAACCTCGCCTTCTCCTTTAAGCTAGACCCTTTGACAATCTGGAGCTGGGGATTTGCACTGAATGTGATGAGTTTCCCTTTCCATGGCTCTTCACTCAATTCGGACACTAGAATCCCCAGCGCCACCGAGACTTCCATCGGAGTCCCACTCATACTCCCGGATACATCACAGATGGCCATGCAGTTGTTCAGTTTCCCCTTCTTCGCCATATCATCCACCATCCTCTTCCACTGAAGCTCAGCCACCTGCTCACCTCCATCATCATCACCTTCATCATCATCATCATCATCTTCTTCTTTATCTTCCAAAGAGGCAATTATCTCGTGAGGAAGCAATGCACCCGCTGCAATCTTTGCCTCGCCTTTTTTCACCTTCTCAAGATACTCTTTAAACCTTTCCTCGTCGTGTTTGCAGAATTTTCGCTTGTATTTTTTCATGGCCACAGATGCCACTCTGTTGTACGGAAGAGAACCCCAATCGTTGGCCCCCATGTACACCTCCGGCAACTCCAGGGCTTTACGCAACGGCACTAAAACTTGCTTCCTCAAACGATCCCTCACGCGATATGCGTAATGCGCCTCTTCCACTCCTTGGTACTCTGGGTATTCGTCCCTCGGAAACACCTTCCTAGCAATCGATTCGCACAACAGCGTGATCACATCGTAAGAAGAGTCGAGGGACGGGCACCACTTGGCAGCGAGGCTGATCTTGTTCGACTCCCCTGAACTCAGCATCAACACATCAGACCTCAAGCACAGAGAGAAATAATCCGACACTCGTTCGTGCAGGAATTTGAAGTCGGGGTCGCTGTTGAACCTGTCGACAACGTTTTTCGCCCGTTGGATCCTCTTCTCCTCACGGCTCAATTTCGGCTGGGTTTCCACGTTCTTCCTGCTCCGATTGCGGAGCATATTATTTCTGAGAAAATGAGCATACTGTAGGCGGGCTCCATATTTATAGCCGTGTTTCTTCTTCATCTCTTTAATATGTTTTTTCATCTCCACATTCTTCTTCGCCGCTTTTCTCATCTTCAGAATCTGTTTCCACTGCTGATACGCCTCCTTGGCCCGTTCTCGGGCATCCGGGCCTTCCAGAATCCGGAACAGAATCTCGAGCAGGTCCTTGGAGTATCCGAAGCCCGCAAACGAAGCGATGTTGCCGGCTAGGGTTTTGGGGTGGTTTTTGTGCAGCCAGAGCGCCGCCGTGTAGCCCCCTTCTTTGTCGGATTTACCGGTGCCTCTGACCCCTCGCAAATTGCAGAGGAGCTTCAAGGTCTTCAACGGGTCGTGATTCCAGGCGAGCTCGAGGCGCTGAGTTAGGGTTTTCGCCGGCGTGTCGGGTACGACGTGGAAGAAGAAATCCAAACAAGGATTTCCGGTCGCTAGGAAAGTCGACGCACCGTTCTCCGTCAGGCCCATAGGCGGTGGTGTGATTGCGGTGTTGTTTAATTTGTCGACAATTCGATCGATGGTGGCGGAGGAGGGCGGTTGGTGGTGGTGGATTTCGGGAGGCCCGAGGAGAGATATATGGATCGATGGTGCCATTGCGATGTATTACGGAAGATGAACAAGGCAGTGTGAGGGGTATATATAAGGTGAATGACTTGGTCCCCAATTAACGCTCCTTTAATTTGTTTATTTTTCAAAATTCAATTTCTATGGATCACGGATATTATGATACACCCAGAATCACCCGGAATTAATTGCTAAATCAAATACAACTAAACCAAATCAACTTGTTTTATATTAGTTAAATATCACTTAAATTAAATTAATAAAATCATCACAATACTATTATATAAATAACATAAAATAATAATGAGAAGAATTAATATTACTAGTCATAACTGACCGTGCGTTAATATTAAATGTAATTTATTTAGTACTAACTAAAAAGCAGATAATTGAATTATAAGTATTTTTAAAGAAATTATAAATTTTATACTAATTGTTGGAGTTGAATTAATTAATTTAATTAATTTGACTTTGATTAATTTTGATTTTTTTTTGTGAAATATTTATTTTAGAAATATTTATTATTAGGAGAGAATCCAAGATAAAGAGAGAAAAGATATTCAAAATCAATAAGTTACAAAATTTTCTAGTTATGGAAGAAGTCTTTTTACCCTAAAAGACTTATTACTTCGAGGAGAATACTTGTCCTTATAAATAGAAGACTCGCGTGAAGATTAAGAAGCTGGAGCAACCCCATATTGGAGAGAGAAAATTTTCCGTTTTTATTTTTTAAATATTTGTCTGAGTACTAACTATTCAGTCTCGTGACTGTCTTTTATTGTTTTTCTCGGATTGTTTTGTATTCGCGATTTATAGTGAAAGTTTATTGCTTTTGAAGAAGCTTGGTAAGTTGTATTGATTGATAAAACTTACGAAGATTATATCCTTGTTATCTACGTTTTTCAGTTACTGTACTTTTTACTATTTTCGCTGCATAACTGAATCTGCTGTTCTGTGACAGCAGTACTCAATCTGTTGTTCTCTGGACAGCAGAACTTAAACTCGTTATAGTGACTGACTTTTCTGTTTCATTACGTGAACTGCGAGTCGACCTCTTTTTCAATTGGTATCAGAGCAGGTCACTTGACATACGAAGTGAGATCCGTGGAGTCGACTCAACATGGATTCAAGCTACTATATTCGTACTATTGTACTTGACGGATCTAACTACTCCAAATGGAAGGTACGTACTCGTTTAAAAATTAAGTCTATTAACTCACGTGCTTGGGATGCAGTTGAAGACGGATGGGAACATCTGATGCATGATTACCGTGGAGACCAAGTTCGCAAGCCCTCTAAACTATGGACGAAGGAATAAAGAGATGCGACCTTAGCAAACGAAAAGCAACTACACAAACTCAAGGCTCAGCGCCAACAAACTACGATTCTAAAAATCTGATTTCGTTCTCTCAAAATCGTCAAGTGACTTCTTGAAACTCCATGGATATATATAGGTGTAGCCACACGTGCGAACTTAAGGCGGTTGCATTCTGATTGGTCACACGCTTGGGTGACGTCAGAATTTCATGGATTTCGTCACTTCAGAAATTTCCAAAATATTAGATTCTGGAATCTTCGAATCTTGAATCTTTGATTCTTGAATTTTCGAATTTTGAATCTTCAATTTCTTCAATTTGAAATCATACTTCAACAAAATCTTGGCTCTATCGATCTCAATACTTCATCTTCAATTTCATCGTGAAATTTTCTAAGTGTTGAATCTTCAACATTTCATCGTCTTCATGGCCATCAATATTTTTGAAGTAGCAAACTTGGATTTGATCAACAATAGCATCAAATTCCAATGTTGGTTATATAGGGTCTTGAAATATGCAAGTTATTGAATTCACAGATTTCGAATCCACGAGCAGTCGAATTCGGATGTTTGACAAGGAGGCAATTTGGCAAGACTTCAATCCTGAATTCTCAAAATCCGGATTTGTGGCAAGATGTCGAAATCCGAATCCGCGAGCATCCAGAATCCGAATTTGAGGAATCCGGATTTGCGGCAAGAGGAGAAGACCAAATCCGCTAGCATTCAGAATCCGGATTTGCGGAATCCGAATTTGCGACATGAGAGTGCAAGTGATGATTTCCGAATCCAAAAGTTGATAGCACCAGATTTCATTTCTTCTTTCAAACCTGAAATCAAAAAACAAAAACACCCACAAAAATGTTGTCGCCAAAAATCAACATTTACATAAATAAATAAATATTATTTAATAAAAAAAAAATTAGGAATCTGACCGGCTACACGGTATCGTGTAGCCGGATAACCGGGTACACGGTGACCGAGAAAATCTCACCATGTAACCGAGATTTCTCGGTCACTGATGTTGGTTATACGTAGCTATTACAGTGCTCGTTTCTGGATTAGAATCAGTACTACTGAAACTTTACACTTTTCCAGAAACAAAAAAAAAAAATAAAGAAATGAAGAAGATGAGAAACACTCGAACAGATCTTCAACTCCGGTGGAAGGTCAGAACTGGACACGAACTTCGGTCAGATTGCGGGTAGTCGAGGCGCTTTCGCTATCCGCAAGACAAATACGTCCCGTGTTTGCTACGGTTTGCAGACGTAATGCCCCCAAAGATACAACGACTGTCTTTGTTCTTCTCTGAAGCAACCAGAGCAGAACCTCTTTCGAACGAGAAAAGGAGAGGAGTATGAACTGTATGATATGCTGGGAATTGCTTTTGCGTTTTTACTGTGTATGATATGCAGCCTAGGACTCACTATTTATAGCTGAGCTCCATGCATGTGAAGGGTCAACAAAGGCATTCATTCGGGTGAGTAATGCAGCCTCATTACCACCTTGTAACGTTCACCCTCATTACACCATTGTAACGTTAGGAATGAACCTGGTCATCTGACCTTTGAGGATTTTCGAAATTCAAAATAATATTAATATAATTATATTATATAATATTATTTTCTAATCAGGCCTTTAAGCCTTTTTGTGTTCAACCAAACCAGCCCACTTCACGTAGGCCCAATAAAAAAAAATAGTTCAGCCCGTCAGCAAAACTATTACGATGGCCAGGCCCAGAAGCCCCAAGGAGCCCAAGTCCAGCCCAAAGTCCAATTGCCAAGATCCAAGTCCAAGTCCAAGGACGAGGCGAGGCGAGGCGAGGCGAGTCGAGTCGAGTCGAGTCGGGTCGGGACGGGACGGGACGGGCCGAGCCGAGCCGAGCCGAGCACGAGCACGAGCACGAGCACGAGCACGAGCACGAGCACGAGCCGAGCCGAGCCGAGCCGAGCGGACGGACGGACGGCGCGCGTGTGGCGATTGCCATGTACCTTAACGGTCCATGGTCTTACTCACTTGTTGAACACATTAATCCTCCAATCACTTATTAAGTGTAATAACTTTATTACATCTTTCAATGTGGGATGTAATAACTATTACACATTTCAATGTAATAAAGTTTTACACTTTATTACATATTCAATTAAATGCCTTTTTAATTGGCTATCTTTAACCATTTATTTCTCACTCACCGAAAATCGGTTTTTGACGAAATAAAATTCTATAATTATCTACGAACGACGTAGAAAATTATCGTACAATTTATTTCCCAATCGGAATTAAATTTATAGCCAGTCAACTCAGTCAAACATTGGATAAAACCAATTTTGACTTAAGATTTTCCAACAATCCCCCACATGAGTGGAAATCAATGCATGCATGTATGCAGACTCTTCGTTCAATTCCCCAAAAGAATCTATCGCTTCCGGAAAGGTAGTTTGCGGCTTTGAACCTTCCGTAGTGAACAACATCGGAAGTACAGGAGGCCTAGTGGACACGATGCCTTGAACTATTCCCCCACAACGTACAACGAGTCAATGCTATTCACGCAATAAATTCCGTTCAATTTCCCGTTCTATGTTGTGTCCGTTTTGGCCATGGACAACACTTTGGATTCATAAATGTATACATTTGAAGCGGCCCTCACTTCACATTTATATAGGTGACCTCCCATTATAAGTATCCTGACATACTTAACCTTTTCAAGGTAGGGATTCATTAAAAGTCTCCTCGAGAACTTAACCTATTACCACACATCAGGAAACAACACTTGAATTGCCTTTAGGGATGAGTACAAGTGCTCTATTGAACTTTCATAACTTAGTTTTCCCTTTGAACCAAGTTCATGGGATCTACATTCATCAAGGTAGGGTTACCGTTATGATCGTTCGATGGATTGTGGTTTTTCAAACCCATTCCCTCTAGCAACACGCCCAATTGATCTCGATTCATTCCTTTTGTCAAAGGATCAGCCAGATTTTCCTTAGATTTTACATACTCTAAGGAAATTACTCCATTTGAGATCAATTGTCGAACGGTATTATGTCTCCGACGAATATGTCGAGACTTACCGTTATACATAATGCTCTGTGCTCTCCCTATAGCTGCTTGGCTATCACAGTGAATCATCACGGGAGACATAGGCTTTTTCCAACATGGAATATCTTCCAAAAAGTGACGAAGCCACTCTGCTTCTTCACCAGCTTTATCTAAGGCTATAAACTCAGATTCCATGGTGGATCTGGCTATACACGTTTGTTTCGTTGACTTCCACGAAACTGCTCCGCCCCCTATACAAAAGACGTAACCACTAGTGGAATGTGAACTTTTAGAATCAGATATCCAACTAGCATCACAATATCCATCAAGTACATTAGGATATCTCGTATAGTATAGCCCATACTCTCGGGTGTATTTCAAATACTTTAAAACCCGATTCAAAGCATTCCAGTGTTCAACACCTGGATTGCTCGTATACCTGCTCAATTTATTCACAGGATAGGCCAAGTCTGGACGTGTACAATTTTTTAAGTACATCAGACTGCCTATAACTTGAGAATACTCTAACTGAGCTACAGGTTCAGCCTTATTTGAAGGTACCGGTATACCGATCCAATCGATATACCGTGTGTGCGGAAGCGTGTAAAGCAATAGATCTACTATGCCATGATCTTAGTGCACACTTAATGTGTATAAGAACACATATAAACATATATATATACACATCCAATATATATATATATATAAGGTTCAACGATTACTTACTTTTGTGACGAAGTGATTCGTTGATGTCGTTGAGGTGGTGTTGAGTCGATTGAACCACCTCAAATGGATCAGCCTCTCGAAGCTCTCCTTGTGAATGACCTCGTCACTCATTTAGATCGTCCGGATGTGGAAGCCGCACAAATGGCCCGGCCTCTACGTGTTGCACACGAACTCGGATAATGAACACCTTTGCTTGCTTGAGAATGGATCTCAAAGATCACCTCTTTTCTCTCTATTTGTGTGGAATTTCGTGGCTGAATATTGTGGTTGATGAAAATCAGATTTTCATCTATATAATCACTTCATTATGCACACCATTACACCTCCTTGTAACCTCCTTCATAATGTGCATAAAGATGCACCATTTAACACACAAAAGGGGTTACAAAGGAGGTGAAAGGTCATGCCACATACACATGCCACAATGCATTGTATGTGGTCCCACTTGCTTGTGTGGCATGCCATGTCACACTATGTGACATGCATCCATGCAAGCCATGCATCCCATGCATGTATATTAAATCCACGTAAATATTGATTCTAAATCAATATATTTATTAAGCAATGTATATCAATATCGAGCTCGTGTGTGACCCTGTAGGTATGATTTTATCGATCAATATTATATTGTTCCCAACAATTAATATTATCAAATAATCATTTAACATCCATAGACGACCTTATGACTTTATCGATTGCACACGTAGGATCGAAGGACATATCCTAACAATCTCCCACTTGGCCATCAGAGCCAGTGTGCTGCCAACTTCCTGTTGTCACTTTATGTCTAAATTTGAACTTGAGGAAAGACTCGAGTCATCCTCAATCGGTTCAAACCTTTTTTGGACTTTGAGACAGACTATAAAACCAGATTTATCACTATGATACGAATCTGGACGTGGCCACGTATTTTCCACAGTCTCGACTCTCCAAGTGGCCGGTAAGACATGTATCCCATTATAAAATGGAGGACAATCCCATCTTGTCAATCCAAGCTCTCCCACTTGCTTCCTGATATACCCAATAACAAGTTTTATAACCTCCTTTTACGAAAGGCGTTTACTTGTATCAAAGTACACCATTTCACAATGGAATCACTCTGGACTACTCAGGTCAGAGGAAATTGCTCGACAGTCAATGAAATAGTATTATGACTCGAAATCTTAAATACTATTCCAGTCGGGTCTGTTCGATCATTAGCTCCCAGCTAATATCTATGTAATTGCACTTGATGTCCCACATCACTAGCCCATGAAGCAGCGCTATAGTACACATTACAATCTAGTTCTTTGTATCATCAGTTTGTCCGTACTCGATGATACGAACTAGGAACAGCTATATGATTCAAGTATATCAGTTCAACCATTGGGACTTCATTATGCGGTAAGTCGACCTCATAACCCAATTGATATAACTTAATCATTTGGACAATTCATATAAATTAAACCATATTTATATGTAGAATTATGTATTATACATATGAGTGAATGTTTACCAAATCTCCAAAAGTATCTAATACAGTAATAGAAATAACAACCCATCTCTAAGATGTCTGATATCTATTGCAGTCGTGAAAGCCTCAAGCTTAAACTGCTGGAGAGGTTTAGAAAGCGGGTTTGCAACCTTACCAAAAGTTGCAACTTTATTATCTCGATGTCTCCACAAAACTATCTCCCAAATAATGTGGAACTTCCTGAGCACCAGTTTTAGACTTGTGGTGCTTCCTAGCTCATTGGCTTGCGCGATAACTCTACTATAAATAGAGAACTATCGGATGGGCTGAGCTAGTTACGCCACCTAGTTCATTCAAGAACTTTCAAATCCTAACTGCCAACATTACTGCATCCAATGCAATACTGTGCTCAGCTTTTGTAGTTTAATCAGCTATATTGCATTGCATGGAACTATTCCAGCAAATATCACCTCTAACCAGACAAAAGATATAACCAGATTAAAATCGGAAATTATCTTAGTCTGTTTTGAAGTTAGCATTCAAACAGCTTGTTAATATCAACTCTTTTTGTCTTCCAAAGACAACAAAATATTCTTTTGTCAATCTAAGGTACATAAGAATATTCTTGGTCGCAGTCTAACGCGCCTCACCTGGATTTCCTTGAAACTGACTCGTCATGCTCAAAGCATACGATACGTCCGGTCGTGTACATATCATGGCGTACATTATAGACCCTATTGCCAAAGCATAAGGAATGTTTTACATCCTCTTTTTCTCATCAAGTCCCGTAGGGCCTTGCATCTTGCTAAGAGATGTGCCATGACTCATTGGAATGAGACCCTTTTTGGCGTCTTTCATTCTGAACTTGTCAAGTACCTTATCGAAATAGGTCGCTTTACTAAGTCCAAACATCCTTTTCGATCTGTTCCGACAGATCTTGATGCCCAATATGTACTGTGCTTCTCCAAGATCCTTCATTGAAAAACAATTTCCAAACCATTCTTTAATAGAATTAAGCATAGAAACATTGTTTCCAATAAGGAGTATGTCATCGACATACAACACAATGAATACAACGTAACTCCCACTGTTCTTCTTGTAAAACAAGACTCTTACGAGTTCCTCTGAAATCCAAAACCCAGTATGGATTCATTGAACTGAAGATTGCTACTCTGATATGCTTTGCTTTATTCCATAAATGGAAATATAAGATTGCATAATTTCTCAGCCTTATTAGGATCGATAAAACTCTTTGGCTGTGTCAAAACACATTCTCTTCTAGAATCCAATTCAAGAAGTTAGTTTTAACATCCAATATTACCATAACTCATTATCAAGATGAGTAGCAATGGCTAAGATGATCTGAATGATTTAATCAAAGCAACAGGTGAAAGTTTTTCCATAATCCACCTCGTGAATAAAACTTTTACCATCAACCTTGCTTTGAAAACCCTAGGTTTTCCATCTGTCTGTTTAGATCTTAAAGATCTATTAGCATTCATTGGGTCTAACCCCGTGATGCAAATATATCAAGTTCCAAACTTGATTATCAGATATTGATATCATCTCAGATTTCATGGCACCATGCCAATTTTCAGTAGCTGGACTCGTCATAGCTTGGAATTAGGTCGAAGGTTCATCGCTTTTCAAAAGCATGACTTCATATCTCTCATTGATCACAATACCTAAGTATCTGACTAAAAGAGATATATTCCTTCTGGACCTACAAGGGCTGGTATGGTTTCCAAAACCATAGGAATACTCTCAACCCAGTCTTGAGTATTCATCATTGGTTGTTCCACTTGAACCTCGTTCAAGATAACCGAGCTCCCACTGACTTTCTAGGAAAGATATCTCTTTTCAAGAAAATCACCATCTCGAGCAACAAAATATTGTTCTCAGATAGATCGTAGAATTTGTACCCTCGAGTTTCATATTGACATACCATAAGGAAACTTTTATCCCATTTGAGTTCAAGCCCTGTAGAGATAAATCTCTTCATAGAAGCTATAGAACCTCAAATCTTGATGAAAACAATTTAGGGACCCTCCCTTTCCATATCTAGTATGGTGTCTTTATCAACAGCTTTTGACAGTGTCCTATTCAGTGTATAAGTTGAAGTCTAGAATTATGTGTTCCCAAAAGAGACCAGTAGTTCATTTAGACCTCTCATCGAATGGTCGAACTATATCTAATATAGTTTGTTTTCTCGAAACATAACCTTCATGTGCTTGTGAACTGATAGGTTCCACATACATCAGTATGGATCATCCCTAATAAATCACTCACATGTTCTCCTTTCTCCAAGAAAGATGACATTGTTATCTTGTCCATCACACATCATCCACATGTATCAAATGACTCCAAGTCAAATGAATCTAGAATGCATTCTAAAAGAAGATTCGTTACATATTTAGATGTTGATTTGACCTAATCAACAATGTTATAGTTATGTCTCATTGAGACTTATTCGATTCGGCCTTTAGTGTTAATGTTATATATGATTTTTCAAGTTTAAAGTATACATAAACAATATAATAAACGTACCAAAACAAAGAATAATTCACAATTAAAATAGTTACCAAACTATTTAATAGTGAAAAACTAATCCATCAGTATCCAATACTGAACCAATATTCATTGTTTATTGAAGGTACGAAATTACATAGTTATAATACTAAAACAAGGCCCTAAGGAAAAACAACATCATATGATCATGCGGCTAATGCATCGACATTCGCTTCATTTCTCGCCCGTAGATCGACATCTCTACTCACCAAACTTACACTTCTATGTAGTTCCTCCACATACAAATGTGAGAACCACATTTGGCATCCAATACCCAAGAAGTAGAATTTGTGAAGTTTAATGTCTATAACATTAATACCTGAAGATGAAGCAACCCCGTTCTTCACATCTTCATTGAACTTTGGGCAAATTCAATTATTCCCAATAATTGAGTTTCATTCAAATTTCCCATTCAAAATTATCTCAATGTCAAAACGTGATAAATCGTAAGTGAAAAATCGAAGTTTTCTACCCAGCGATATTATCATGCAATTGAAGCCCTATCTCTCATAAAATATGAGGGAGCCAACCAGACAATCGATTCACGCCATCCAATGGCTCGAAAGTCTCTAATTTGTGTCATTGATGAACTTAAGTGTTTTGGATTAAATCACTCCCCGAGGTGAAAATAATCATAACCTTATAATCCATCAAATGAAAGACAAATTAGGCATTTGTTTTGAAATTGAATAAAATATGAACTTTTATATGTTTGCAAGTAGTGTCCAACACTTTTGCAGTAGACGCATTGAGATTCCCTAGGAACCCTAGTAGCCTTCTTGCCCATGCTCTTTTGAATACCCTATCCTATATCATAAGAATTTCCCTCTTAGGGTCCTTCTCTATCGCCGGCTCAGCAGCCTTGAGCATCCCGTGGAGCTCACGAAGCGATTTCTTCAAACCATTCATATGGAAAATTTAGCCTAAAGGCATTATAACCATCATGAGATTGAAGTATGAAATTGGTTGCCAAATAATCATCATAGGAAAAATCTAGGCGGTCACTTGAAACAAATAATCCAATCATTTGTTGCACATGTGATCCCATAGATTTCCATTTTTCCAGCCTAGCTGAAGCGATGAACCTGGTCACACCGAACTGCTCAATCTTAGCATATTCCCCGAACATGTTATTGAGTTGTTCAATGATATCTTAGGATGTGGTTATCTAACACATTTTCATTGTCTTCTTATTTGAGGACCATCCTCGAATTACGTTGTGAATCAAGAAAATTTATGTTGTTCAATTTTTCATAATCAAGAATTGAACCAGACTTGAATCGAGTTGAAATTAACATGATAAACTACAAAAGAAAGATAAATAAAGTATGTAAACATTCACAAAGCGGTAAACAAATAAGGTTGTCTAACAAGCTACTTATTTATTCTATTTTGTTCAATCGATATCTAATATCTTTGTTCCCTTGAACAAAACAATCCCAAGACCCTCATCTTGCGAATCCTTAAGTCGACTGAGTCCGCACTTAAGAAAACCAAGATAGGTAGACATCCCATGTCAATGATATCTAATATCACTCTCGGTCGACGAAAATCTCATTCTCATCTCATGTCTCGATAGCCACGCCTGCAGTGGATCTATCGATGAGAAAACCAAATTCACGTGTAAAGGTCTGACCCTTACTCCCACTTATCCCAAGATAACAAGTAGTACCCCGCTGAGGCGGACCTACCAACTTATGATCGAGGGCTTCATGAGTGTGATGTTTTTGGACAAGACATTATACTCATTATTTTGGGAACTTGCATGCATAGGTGTTTATATGTAAGTTGAACATTTATAACATAAAACATCCTATAACTAGCAAAGCAATTAAATTCGTAATCGAAAGGCCCCTAGAACCTCACAACTCTCAAACGAAAAGATTAAAAACAACAAAATAGGCCTTGAACATCTTTTGGACTGGCCCGCGCCCGCCGTTTCAGTTCCGCACCCGCCGATTTAGGTCAACCTTAGTCCATACCCCAAAAACCACGAACGGCGCCCGCCGTTTCACAAACGGCGGTCGCCGAACACCACTGGCGGTCGCCGTTTCCAAAACGGCGCCCGCCAAATGGGTACAAAACAGGCTGACCAAAAAACAGCCTTTCGGCGGTCGCCGTTTCCAAAACGGCGCCCGCCGAATCCATTCGGCGCCCGCCGGAGCACAAACGGCGCCCGCCGTTTTGCTCCAGCAGCCCGGTTTTCGCCCGTTTCGCTTCATTTTGCTTCGTTTCTTCTCGTTTTCGCCGGAGAACCGAGATCCACCATCGAACCATGGACCAAGTCCATCGCTTACAAGTTTGAACAATACATATTGAAATAGAAAACCTATCTATTACAAATGATTCCAAGGGACGCAGCCCTCCAAAACTATGGCCATTCAACACGTAAAAAACACGATTCATCCACCCGACCACTATCGGTGGCCGGCCTTACATCTAATCACATAGATAAAAATAAACAATTAAGTCAATTATGTTGATTTAAACTTCTTGTGTCCAACACAAAAGTGTGCACGAGCCCTAGGCTCTGATACCAATTGAAGGTACCGGTATACCGATCCAATCGATATACCGTGTGTGCGGAAGCGTGTAAAGCAATAGATCTACTATGCCATGATCTTAGTGCACACTTAATGTGTATAAGAACACATATAAACATATATATATACACATCCAATATATATATATATATAAGGTTCAACGATTACTTACTTTTGTGACGAAGTGATTCGTTGATGTCGTTGAGGTGGTGTTGAGTCGATTGAACCACCTCAAATGGATCAGCCTCTCGAAGCTCTCCTTGTGAATGACCTCGTCACTCATTTAGATCGTCCGGATGTGGAAGCCGCACAAATGGCCCGGCCTCTACGTGTTGCACACGAACTCGGATAATGAACACCTTTGCTTGCTTGAGAATGGATCTCAAAGATCACCTCTTTTCTCTCTATTTGTGTGGAATTTCGTGGCTGAATATTGTGGTTGATGAAAATCAGATTTTCATCTATATAATCACTTCATTATGCACACCATTACACCTCCTTGTAACCTCCTTCATAATGTGCATAAAGATGCACCATTTAACACACAAAAGGGGTTACAAAGGAGGTGAAAGGTCATGCCACATACACATGCCACAATGCATTGTATGTGGTCCCACTTGCTTGTGTGGCATGCCATGTCACACTATGTGACATGCATCCATGCAAGCCATGCATCCCATGCATGTATATTAAATCCACGTAAATATTGATTCTAAATCAATATATTTATTAAGCAATGTATATCAATATCGAGCTCGTGTGTGACCCTGTAGGTATGATTTTATCGATCAATATTATATTGTTCCCAACAATTAATATTATCAAATAATCATTTAACATCCATAGACGACCTTATGACTTTATCGATTGCACACGTAGGATCGAAGGACATATCCTAACATTATTGACAGTAAGATTTATACTTAAGTCAATCGGCGTCCTACTCGTAGGACCATCATGAGCATTAAATTTCTTTAACACTTTCTCAACATAATGAGATTGTGATAAGACAATTCCATTTGGGGTTCTTTCAATTTTAATCCCGAGGATTAAATCAGCAACACCCAAATCTTTCATGTCAAAATTTCTTTTTAACATTGCTTTAGTATTCATGATTAATTCACGAGTACTACCCATGATTAACATGTCGTCTACATATAGACAGACTATGACAAATGAGTCAGATGTACCTTTAATGTACACACATTTGTCACACTCGTTGATTTTATATCCATTTGATATCATAATGTTATCAAATTTCAAATGCCATTGTTTAGGAGCTTGCTTAAGTCCGTACAACGACCTTATTAATTTGCACACCTTTTTCTCTTGTCCAGATGCTACAAATCCCTCGGGTTGTTCCATATAAATTTCTTCTTCCAATTCACCGTTCAGAAACGCAGTTTTCACATCCATCTGATGAATATCGAGATTGTGCAAAGCAGCAATCGCAATAAGCACCCGAATAGACGATATTCTGGTTACAGGTGAATATGTATCAAAGAAATCATATCCTTCTCTTTGTTTAAACCCTTTTGCTACCAAACGAGCTTTAAACTTATCGACCGTTCCATCTGCTTTATACTTTTTCTTTAGGATCCATTTACATCCTAAAGGTTTACAACCCGGTGGAAGATCAACCAACTTCCACGTGTGATTTTGCAGAATAGACTCCATTTCGCTATTAATAGCTTCTTCCCAGAGCGGTGCATCTGGACTGGATAGAGCTTCCCCGTAGGACTTTGGCTCGTCATCCAATAAATACGTAATAAAATCAGGTCCAAACGACTTAGCCGTTTTTATCCTTTTACCACGTCTAGGTTCAATAACCTCTTCGTCTACCTGATCGTCACCAACAGATGTTGTGTCGACATCAGGTTCATAAGTTCTTTTATTAGAACTTGATTCTTCTCTTTCTTTACAAGGAAAGATATTTTCGAAAAATGAAGCATTTCTCGATTCAATCGTGGTACCTTTATGCACGTCTGGATTATCAGACTTGTGTACCAAAAATCGGTAAGCCATACTATTGTAAGCATATCCGATAAAAATGCAATCGACCGTCTTTGGTCCGATTCTCACTTGCTTTGGTTCAGGAACAGACACCTTAGCCAAACACCCCCACACTTTAAGATATTTATAAGACGGCTTACGATTTTTCCACAATTCGTAAGGCGTCTCATTTTTACCTTTAAGTGGGATTTTATTCAAAATGTGGTTAGCTGTCAAAATAGCTTCCCCCCACATGTTCTGAGGTAAACCCGAATTAATCAACATGGCGTTCATCATTTCTTTAAGAGTTCTGTTTTTTCGTTCAGCAACACCATTTGATTGTGGTGAATACGGAGCCGTCGTTTGATGAATTATCCCATTTTCAGAACATAATTTTTCAAACGGAGCTACATATTCTCCACCTCTATCACTTCGAATTATTTTAATTCGTTTACCAAGTTGATTTTCAACCTCAACTTTATACTTGGTGAAGGCCTCTAATGCCTCGTCTTTGCTACTTAATAAATATAAGTAACAATATCTAGTACAATCATCAATAAACGTGATGAAGTACTTTTTTTCACCTCTTGTTTGTACAAATTTCAAATCGCATATATCAGTATGGATTAAACCAAGAGGTTCAGTACACCTTTCAATCGAGGGAAAAGGTAACTTAGCCATTTTGGCTTCAACACAAATTTCACATTTCTTTTGTGTATCAATTTTTGAAGTTGGTAATAATTCCAAATTCATCAATCTTTTAATCGCATTTAGATTTACATGTCCTAATCTAATATGCCACAATTCAGAACACTCAAGCAAGTAAACCGAAACAGAATTATTTTTATTAATGCTCGAGGCAACATTGGGTACACGGCGCACAGCCATTACATTCATTTTGAACAGTCCATTGTCGAGATAGCCCCGACCAAGGAAAGTTCCAAACTTAGTCAAAATAAACTTCTTAGCATCAAATACAAGTTTAAAACCATGCTCAACTAGGAGAGACCCAGAGACTAAGTTCTTGCGGATGTCCGGGACATGCAGCACATCCTTCAACAGCAGCTTCTTTCCAGAGGTGAGCTTCAGGGTCACGTTCCCAACTCCAGCAACAGTAGACGAGGAAGAGTTCCCCATGTGGAGCTTTCGGCCAGTCGAAGGAGCATATGTAGAAAATGCATCCTTATCAGAGCAGACATGGCGAGTGGCTCCAGTGTCAATGAACCACTCCTTGGGATTACCAACCAAGTTGGCTTCAAACACCATTGCTGACATATCCATTTCAGTCAGCTCCTGCCCAGAGGTTTCAACAAGGTTAGCAGATTGCTTCCCTTTCCCCTTGTACTGTGCAATAGGCTGTTTAGGCTTCTTGCAATCTTTAGCCATGTGGCCAGTTATTCCACAGTTATGGCATTTTCCCATGAACTTCCAGACCTTGGTGGCAGGCTCTTTCCCTTTAGAGGTATTCTGAGGAGGAGGCAGCTTCCTTTTGGGTTGCTCCATCAGATTCACACGAGGCTCCTCAGGCACACTCCCAGGATTAAACCTCTTACGGTTTTCCTCTTCGATACGAAGCTTGACAACCAGCTTGTCAATAGTCATTTCCTTGGTCTTATGCTTGAGATAGTGTTGATAAGCCCTCCAACTCGGGGGTAACTTCTCAATAGCAGCAGCCACCAGAAAAGACTCGCTAATTTTCATGCCTTCATTCTCAAGGTCATGCAAGATCAGCTGGAAGTGTTGGAATTGAGATACGACCGACTTAGAGTCGACCATCTTAAAATCCAAAAACTTCCCGACGACGAACTTTTTAGTTCCGGCGTCCTCAGTTTTATATTTCTTCTCCAAAGCATCCCAGAGTGCTTTGGCAGAAGTCATATTCCCATACACATTGTACAGGTCATTACTCAGACCGTTCAAAACGGTATTCCGGCACAGGTAATCACCCTGGCCCCATGCTTCATAAGCTGCACGCTTATTAGCATCAGTTTCATTCTCATCCATGGCCAGAGGCTCATCCTTGAGAAACTTTGCCAAACCCAACGTGGTCTGGTAAAACATCATCTTTTGTTGCCACCTTTTGAAGTCAGTCCCATTGAACTTCTCAGGTTTCTCAGCATGAACCACCGATGAAGGCATGATTGGAATGTTCATGTTCAACGGTGGAACAGTGCTAGATTGGCCGTTTTTCTCAGCACCGGTATTGACTTCGGTTGTCATTTTTTAGTACGGTTATTTGTCTTGCGTTGTTGGTTATACGTAGCTATTACAGTGCTCGTTTCTGGATTAGAATCAGTACTACTGAAACTTTACACTTTTCCAGAAACAAAAAAAAAAAAAATAAAGAAATGAAGAAGATGAGAAACACTCGAACAGATCTTCAACTCCGGTGGAACGTCAGAACTGGACACGAACTTCGATCAGATTGCGGGTAGTCGAGGCGCTTTCGCTATCCGCAAGACAAATACGTCCCGTGTTTGCTACGGTTTGCAGACGTAATGCCCCCAAAGATACAACGACTGTCTTTGTTCTTCTCTGAAGCAACCAGAGCAGAACCTCTTTCGAACGAGAAAAGGAGAGGAGTATGAACTGTATGATATGCTGGGAATTGCTTTTGCGTTTTTGCTGTGTATGATATGCAGCCTAGGACTCACTATTTATAGCTGAGCTCCATGCATGTGAAGGGTCAACAAAGGCATTCATTCGGGTGAGTAATGCAGCCTCATTACCACCTTGTAACGTTCAGCCTCATTACACCATTGTAACGTTAGGAATGAACCTGGTCATCTGACCTTTGAGGATTTTCGAAATTCAAAATAATATTAATATAATTATATTATATAATATTATTTTCTAATCAGGCCTTTAAGCCTTTTTGTGTTCAACCAAACCAGCCCACTTCACGTAGGCCCAATAAAAAAAAATAGTTCAGCCCGTCAGCAAAACTATTACGATGGCCAGGCCCAGAAGCCCCAAGGAGCCCAAGTCCAGCCCAAAGTCCAATTGCCAAAGTCCAAGTCCAAGTCCAAGGACGAGGCGAGGCGAGGCGAGGCGAGACGAGGCGAGGCGAGGCGAGTCGAGTCGAGTCGAGTCGGGTCGGGACGGGACGGGACGGGCCGAGCCGAGCCGAGCACGAGCACGAGCACGAGCACGAGCACGAGCACGAGCACGAGCACGAGCCGAGCCGAGCCGAGCCGAGCGGACGGACGGACGGCGCGCGTGTGGCGATTGCCATGTACCTTAACGGTCCATGGTCTTACTCACTTGTTGAACACATTAATCCTCCAATCACTTATTAAGTGTAATAACTTTATTACATCTTTCAATGTGGGATGTAATAACTATTACACATTTCAATGTAATAAAGTTTTACACTTTATTACATATTCAATTAAATGCCTTTTTAATTGGCTATCTTTAACCATTTATTTCTCACTCACCGAAAATCGGTTTTTGACGAAATAAAATTCTATAATTATCTACGAACGACGTAGAAAATTATCGTACAATTTATTTCCCAATCGGAATTAAATTTATAGCCAGTCAACTCAGTCAAACATTGGATAAAACCAATTTTGACTTAAGATTTTCCAACAATTGATCGGTTACACGGTAGGTTAGCTACACGGTGAGCGCTAAAATCGCTACCGTGTAGCCAAGAACAACGGCCCAAACCCAGAATTTTCAGAATTTTAACGAGTAATTCAACACTGAATTTTGATTCTAGACCAACTAAAACACAATAAGGAACTCTAATACACTCAAATCCTAGCAATTAACGATAACAATTCTTCACATTATTGAAAAAAAAAACCATTTTTTCAAAATTGAAAAACTAGGTTTCGGCACTAATCGGAGCTTAAATCGTCCATTATTGCTCTTATTGTTGTTCGTTGTTGTCAGCCATTGCGATTCGCCGAAATTTCATAGGCCGAAATGTTCCTTGATTCTCCAAGAATCGGCGGCGGTTTTGGTTGAGGAAGGGGGCCGAAAACGGGAGAGAGATTGTGTTGTGGGGACCAATTTGATTTTTCGGGTTTTTTAATTAGGTTAAATTCTTTTTTTGTTTTGTTTTGAAAAAGGTAAGGGTAAGTTAGACTTTTTTTTACAATTTGTCTAGTCTTAGTATATTTTTATAGATGGTGTCAAAATAAATAGATTTTTTTACAAATGTGATTGAAAATTGAGAGCTCTCTTATAAATATACTAGTATCTTATTTCATAAAAAATAGGGTTAATTGCATCAAAAATTTAAACTTTTATTTATCTTGCATATTTAAGTTTGCAATATAAACCATGATCTTTACTATTATCTCCATAACAAATGACGTGGCAAAAAATTTCATAGAATGAGTTGCCCCGATGTACACGTGAAATGTACTTAAACATGATTTTTATCAACAAAAACAATGCTCTGTTCTCATTGTTCTAAAGGAGTTACTAGCAATAAAAAAAAATGGCTACCTCATTACAAGCAGCCACCACCCTTATGTAGCCGGGCAAGATCGGCGGCACAGCCAGTAGCAGCCTTCAGCTTCGATCACTGCCAACAGTTGGCTAGTCTTTTGTGATCGAACCCGACGGCGCAAGGCTGACATGCTCACTTCATTTCAGGCCGATCTCAAGCAACTTGCCCACAAATTCTCCGACGCTGCTAAAGTTGCCGGCTTTGCCCTTGTCGTGATGGTACTACTCCTTTCAATTGGCATCAAATTTTGGAATGTATTGTAACCTAATTTGATTGAATTGCATGTGTGATCAATGTACAAATTGATTATCTGAAAAGGAAAAAACATGAAAAATCAAATAAAAAGACTGTTTTTTATCCTACTACTTACCTAGAAGTCAAAGACACCGACACCGCCAACCAGTGCCCATCATCGACGGCGGGCTCGACGCCTTTTCTTTCAAGGCCAAGAAATGAACTGAACTTAAGCAATATAAACTGAACTGAATTGATTTTTTTTATAAATATAGTAAAAAAATTATAAATACTTTTTGAGAGATTTTTTTTAAAAGTAGTACTCCGTTAGTCCCTATTTCCTAATATACTTATTATAATAAAAAAATTACAAAATAATATTATAATACTATTTCCTAATATACTTATTATAATAAAAAATTACAAAATAATATTATAATAAAATACTAAGCTATTCGTATTCATATTCGCATAGATTCATATATGAAAACAATATTTGTATTTGTATTCATTTTTATGTTTTGGAATATTAATCATCAAAATTCAAATTGAATTAAAAAATCAAATCAAAAATAATTCAATTCATTTGTAATTGTATCTTCACTACTTAAGTGTGATATAAAAAAAATTAATCCCATCAAATTGCGACTTAAATAAATAATTTTTCATTGTATAATAATATTCTAATGGAATGTTATATAACAATTATATCCAATATATTATATCTAAGAATTTTAGATTAAAAAAAACAGAAATTCAACTCATTATGGGAAGATACGTATAAATAGTATGAAGGAATTATTTATGGAGGAATTATTTAATTAATTAACTTTCAATTGTTTTGTCAGCCCCGTTTTATTTTATAAAGTAAATAAAATACCACTATTAATTTTAAAAGAATTCAGGGCGCGGAAATTTTAAAACTTTGACTCCATGTCGACATTTGAAAACTTAACGGTATAAAGCTTTAAATAATAGTAAATGCAGCGGAAATCATTATTAGTTTTAACAAGTCAACACACACTAAAATAAATTAACATATTAAACGTTTGTACGAATCACGGCGCAGAAGCATCCTCGACTACTCCGGTTAATCATAGTATCACCTGAAAAGTATTGATATCAACAAGGGTCAGTCCACTGACTGGCAAGTAGGCATGCAATCCACTACAAGAAAACTGGAAAATGCTTACGGATTTTGCTTACGGACTCAGTCCGTAAGTAATTCCTTAGGGAAATGTTTACGGAATTTCAACCCGGTGTTATTGCTGACGACTTTCCTTACGACCATGTCCCTAAGCAAAGTCTCCAGTGTTTGGGCGCTCTGGTTTCGCTCGAATTTTGCTTACGGAAATACGGACGGAACGGCCGTAAGCATTTGCTTACGACTATAAAACGGTAAGGAAAATGAGCGCCAATTTCCAACCCCCCATTTTTTTTAACGAAAAAGCTTACGGACTTAACCATTCCGTAAGCAAATGCTTATGACTTGTCTTCCGTAAGCAAATGCTTATGCCTTATTCCGTAAGCAAAACGCGCGCAAATAAGAAACGATGCCGTTTTGATATTACTTAATTGCTTACATCTTTTGTCCCTCAGCATATCCGTAAGGACAAAAACAACCTAAATATAAAATACGGAATCATATTTTCACTTTCTCTTTTCTTTCTACAGCAGGGCGAGCGGGCGTGTTTGAGAGGCGAGGAACGACGACCTTACCTTCGAAGCTTCGGCAAGACCTCAACAGCGAGGCGCCACTGGTCACCAGAGCGGCGGCGATTTGGACAACGGGGGTTTCGAGCTGCGGCGGCGGCAGCAGTTTCGAGGATCGACGGTTGAACAGCGGGGGTTTCGAGCAGCGGCGGCAACGACAAGGTATGGCGATCCTAGCCTCTTTCTAGTTTCGGTTTTTTCAATTATTAGTTGATTTAGGTTTAGATTTAATTTTGATTTCGAATTTAGGGTTGGAAATGCATTTATGGTTTGAATATTATTTGATAATTCGGGTTGATTTAGGAGTATAACTATTATTGTTGTTTTTGTAACAAGGGTTTTTTGAAATTTAGGGATTTTTACAATTTGGGGATTTTTGAAGAAGAACTTAGTTATGTTGAAACTTACGATTGTATTAGATTTCAAGCTTTTATGAATTTTAGAAACAGTATTATATAAAAGAAGTAAATTTTGGTAATGTTTAAAAGAAGTTTTTAAGGTTTAGTAAAATTTAGTAATGCTAAGCTAGAGTTTCTCATCATGCTGTTTTTTTTTTCTGGTTGACTAGTTTGGTTAAGCACAAAATAAAGAAATGAAGATTTGATCGAGGAGTATTTAAACGTTGTTAATTAATTATTAAAAATGATTAATGTTTTAGGTTGTACAACATTTTTTCTCTGTTTGACTGTGGCCTGTGGGGGTTTTCGTTTTCTTGACTATTAATATAATTAGTCAGCTAGGTAGCTGGATTCTTATTTCTTATATGTATATATTTAGTAAAATTTAAAAGAAGTAAAATTTAAATTTGTTGTTTGAGCATAGTTCTAAGAACTATACAAATGTCAGTTCTTAAAACTTTAGAATTTACATTTTTTGCTTTTATATGGAGACATGGATCTTTATCAATATTGTTTTGCTTTTATATGGAGACATTGATCTTTATTAATATTGTTTTGCTTTTATATGGAGACATGGATCTTTATTAATATTGTTTTGCTCATTTAAAAGCTTAGACCCGTTTGAGATCTAGTATCGAACTAACAATTCGATATTAAATCTTGAATTGTTCCATATTTGAATCTCTTATAAAAAAATTAGATGAGTTCACAACGCGTTTGGATGTACAAGATGAGAGTTGATGGTTACTTAACTAAGGAGTTTCTCGAAGGAGTTGAGAAATTTGTTGAGTTTGCGAGCATACATGCTGAATGGAAAGACAGGAATCTGCTGAAGTGTCCTTGCTCGCATGTGAAATGTAGGAACATTAATTATCGACATCTGCGACCTATGTTCGTCCTGCTGCAGGACCTATCCAGATATGCTTGGTCTCTGACAGGTACTAAAGATAGTAAAAATATGACATTAAATTAAACATTTCAATATATTGAATTGCTAACAAATATACTTTTCAGTATGTTGGAGGTCTCAACTGGAATGCAAGTGAGTACTACATTGTCCAAGATCATCGAGGCTAGGATTTCTCCTCGTGGGTATACATATGCCAATTTGGAGAAGGAGCATTGCTTGCTTGGGTATTGGGCTGATTTCCAGGTAGGTTTGTTCTTAAAATTTTAAATATTAAATTATTTATATATATTAACTTTCATTATATAACAGTTTAATCGTATCTTTGCAGCGTCGATGCACTTGGGATACATCAGTCTATAGTGACTCTGAGGTTCAGGCTCGCTTTTGGTCATTGTTGAAGAGGCGTTACGGCAGTCGCATTTACGAGTGGCGCAAGACATGGCGTGAGAAAGGTCAAAAACCTGGATGTGTCCCTGAAGAGATATGGAAACAGTCGCTGGTGGTGTACGACATTCCTGAATTCAAGAAGAAGTCAGAGCAGAACAAGTTGAATCGAATCAGCGAGCCCGACGGAGCAGGCACCGGTATGTCGAAGCATACGGGAGGGTCTCGTTCATCATTGAAACATAGAGAGTTTTTGGTAAGTAATGAAATAAATTATATTTATTTTATATAAGTAAAAAAAACTAATCTTTAATCTTTAACCAACAAATATATATATATATATATATATATATATATATATATATATATATATATATATATATATATATATATATATATATATATATATATATATATATATATATATATAGTCTCAGGAGCTTGGTCGAGAGGCCACGAGTTTGGATGTGGCCAAACGTTTGCACCTTAAGAAAGACGGGACACCGACGTCTCAGCGAGCCGCACGTGTTATTGTAAGTTTTAAAATAATTTATATATGTATTCATTTATGTAGTTAGTATATAATTTTTAAATTTTGATGTTAAATTAATTATATGATTGTCGACAGGCTGATGTAGAAGCAGCTTTGGATGACAGACGTGCTTCGACACAGGAGGAACCTGACATAGATGAGGTTTACAGCACCGTTGTCCCAAAGAAAAAGAATCGCATCCTCGGGACCGGCATCTTAGGGAAGACTTTATTTGGTGGATGTGCGTCTTCCTCACAGCCCAGAGGTTCTACTAATACTGGAATGACTGAGGAGCGCGTGGCGGAGATTGTTCAAGCTGCGACGGCGGGACTGGTTGCAAAGATTGAAGCCTAGATGGCTTCTACTCCTTCTACTCCTTCTCCTTGATGTTTTTATTATGTATTTGTCAGACGGTTAGAACTTCTACTTTATTTAAGTTAGTGTTAGACGTTTGAAATTGTTAATGTTCGAATTTTATTTAGGAATGTTTTGAGATCTTATTTTTAATTTTATTATAAATTTTATTATTAATTTTATTTTTAATTGAATAAAATAGGTTAATAAATAATAAAAAGAATTCAAATGCTTACAGATTTTCTTAAAGACTTGCTTACGACTTTTCTTACGACTTTGCTTAGGACTTTGCTTACGGCAATTATCGTAAGTATTTGCTCAGGACTTTGCTTACAGCTTTATTCGTAAGCATTTGCTTAGAACTTTGCTTACGGCCATTGACGTAAGCATTTGCTTAGGACTTTGCTTATAGAATAGTCGTAAGCCTTTGCTTAGGAATTTGCTTACGACCATGGTCGTAAGCATTTGCTTACGAATTAGGGTCGTAAGTATTTGCTTACGGTCCACTTCGTAAGCATTTGCTTACGGTGGAGTCGTAAGCAAAGCCGTCCGTGATTCCTCATCCGAAGTGGGCTCCTGGACAGACGGTCCTTACGGCCAGTGCCGTAAAGAAAGACGTAAGGAAATGCTTACGACACTCTAGAATCCGTAAGCAACAATTTACTGTCGAATACTTTGCTTACGGCTAGAATCCGTAAGCAAATCCGTAAGCAAACAGCTTGCTTACGGATTTAGCTTGCTTACGGATTTGCTTACGGATTCTGCCGTAAGCATTTTCCATTTTTCTTGCAGTGATCTGTATGCTTTAATCTTTCCACTTGTCGTATTAATTTGTATCGTAAACGTTGAACATTTAATGAAATGCAACTCCTTAATTTAGACGTAGGACATAAACTTTAACTTGAAACGTTTACGTAATTTTTCTTTAACATTAACATTCGTTCATAACATTTCTTTCACGTTTAGACGCGAGCTCACTTGACATCGTAAGGGCTACCTCAGTTCATTGAGGCCATTCGTTTGTTAGTTGCACACCCTGGTCTAGATGCCCTTTCGACGCTCTAGCCATTGAGGCCATTAAAGTTAGTGCCATCCTGCTTAAGGTAGGTCCTTACGATGCCCGACATTTCGTTTACTTTAGACGTTTAACTTTCGTTCTTTAAGTATTTTAACCGTGAAATGGATTTCTAATGCAAATGCATCCTTACGTGTACACTAATGATACGTATGAAATTCACATCACAAAATATACATTGAAATGAACATATATAAACATAATAAAGTACATTAACCACACTAGGATAACAAATAATGAAATACAACTCCCATATACACCAACACTTAAGGCAACCACCAAATACCCAATTCCAGGTATAACAAATTATCAATTATGCTCCTGCTGCTAAAGTAGAAGCTATCTATGATCATGTGCATATATATATACATTTAAGTTCTATATTCATTTTTGTGTGTTGCTGTTCATACATAATTACACATTCTATACATGTATAAGGCCACTAACAGAATCACCTCTCTTTTACAACACACACACGCATATATATATAAACGTGACCACTTCTAGATGTCGCATCCACATGCACATACATTTATATTTAAACATATATAAGTTGGGTATAGATATACTTACTCATCAATCTGTGCTTACAAGTTATTCATATAAATACATCTACACACTACACACCTACAGGTCGTATATATATATATATATATAAACGAACACCTTGGCACAACATATACATCTAAAAATTATTATAAATATATCCAAACCACATATCACAAACAAACATATATAACTTGCGTAAATTAAATGATAGCTATGAACCCTAAACTCGAAATTGTAATCTAACTACGTGAAATAACCTAAAACTCACTTGCCTCGTAATTAAATTGCGGTTGATCGATCGAGGTGTTCGCGAGATTCATTGATTTTCTAAGTCTTCTTCTTCCTTTGTTCCTCTCGGTCCGATCGTCCCCGTTCGTCTTTTCTTTCTTCCAGGCGGCTCTCGTTTCTTCTCGGTCGCCTGCACCAGCCCCCTCTCTATTCTCTTTTTTATTCTTTTTTCCCTCTTTCCTTATTAATGTTTTAGGTTTATAAATTACTTTGGATTAATTAATTATGCCTTAGTTATAAAAAAGGTTTGGGCAGCCCAATTAAACATAATTTCAGCCCATTAATTTATATTAATATTATTCGAGCCCAATGAAGCTAAATACATTTTATTAGAAGTCTATTAAATAATTAAAAGCCCAATTTACAAAATATTGAAGCTCAATTAAAATAATATTAATTTCGACTAATACGTGGACAAAGGGCTATTATAATTAACTAATTTTTATTCTAAAAATTCAGGTTATTACATGTTTAGTGATTTGTTAAATTCATTACTATTTTTTTAGTATTTAATTATTTTTCAATAATAAGAATTTAAAAAAAAAAGTTATAGATTAAAACTAAAACTATACATTAAAAGAAAGGGAGATATATTATAGGAGTAGTGAATATGGAATGTTTTATAGTTATATTTCCAGAAAAATTTGAGTATCCCATTAAGATACTCAAATCAAACTGGAATCAATCAATCCAACACTACAAGCTTTTTGTACTCCTCCCCAGAAATAGCAGCATCCATGACGGATGCAGGATCAGTTATCCCACCTTCCAGAAACAGACTCATCAAATTCTTCGAGTACCCGCTAACGAGCGCAACCCCCCGTTGCTTTGACGGCACTGGTGTTGCTATCGAGTTCCTCAGGTTCCAAAACACAATCTCCGGCACACAATCGCCATACCCTCTCTCCGTAAACTTCCTCACAATCGCCTGATAATTCGTCTCCCATGACGTCCCTGCACCATGGGCCGGCCCATAATACTGCAGTGACATCATCCCTGGGGTATGGCCCGGCCCATAATTATAATACTGGGGAAACTGCGGCAGCGCCCCATAATTGTAATACTGCGGTGACATCATTCCTGGAATATGGCCCGGCCCATAATTATAATACTGCGGCGGCGGCCCATAATTGTAATATGGCTGCTTAAACATCGTCGGCAGCGCATAATTGTAATATGGCGGTGGCCCATAATACTGCTGTTTAGTACCATTAGCCTGGTCAAATTCCATGTCACTGAATACGAACAATGTCTTGATCATCTCTTCCGGCTTCAACTTCCCATTCACAGCCACCTCAAGTATCAAGTCAAACACCTTCTGGAAATCAGTGTTGTACCCCCAATCCATTCTCCTCACAAACTGGGTCTTCTCCATCAAGCTTGACCCTTGGACCATCTGGAGCTCTGGATTTGCACTGAAGGTGATGAGTTTCCCTTTCCACGGCTCTTCGCTCAATTCGGAAACTAAAACCCCGAGTGCCACAGAGACTTCCATCGGAGTTCCACTCATACTCCCCGAGACATCACAGATGGCCATGCAGTTGCTCAGTTTCCCCTTCTTTGTCATATCGTCCACCATCCTCTTCCACTGAAGCTCAGCCACCTGAGCGCCATCATAGTCATTCAACGATGCAATTATCTCGTGAGGAAGCAATGAACCCGCAGCTATCTTTGCTTCTCCCTTCTTTACCTTCTCGAGATACTCTTTAAACCTTTCCTCATCGTGTTTGTAGAATATGCCCTTGTATGTTTTCATGGCCACAGAAGCCACTCTGCCATATGGGAGAGAACCCCAATCGTTGGCCCCCATGTACACCTCAGGCAACTCCAGGGTCTTACGAAGTGGGACTAAAACTTCCTTCCTCAAACGATCCCTCACACGATATGCGTAATGCGCTTCTTCCACTCCTTGGTACTCTGGATACTCATCTCTCGGGAACACTTTTCTACCAATTGATTCACACAACAGTGTGATCACATCGTAAGAAGAATCGAGGGACGGGCACCACTTGGCAGCGAGGCTGATCTTGTTCAACTCCCCTGAACTCAGCAACTTCATGTCCGACCTCAAGCACAGGGCGAAATAATCCGACACACGCTCGTGCAGGAACTTGAAATCGGGGTCGCGGTTGAATCTCTCCAACACATTTTTAGCCCTTTGTAACCTCTTCTCCTCGCGGCTCAATTTCGGTTCTGTTTCCTTCATCAATTCACTGAACCTATTTCCGCCATTATAAGCACTGGATCTACCACGATGAATAGATCCACGATAAACAGGTCTATCAAATCTATGACCCTGGGCAGGTTTTCTACCTTTCTGCTGCCTCTGCTTGCGAGCCTCCTTCGCCGAATCCCACATCTCCTTCCTCTGCTTCCACTGCTGATAGGCGTCCTTTGCCATTTTCCGGGCGTCGGGGCCTTCTAGAATCCGAAACAGAATCTCGAGCAGATCCTTGTAGTAGCCGAATTCCGCAAACGAAGCCACGTTGCACGCCAGGGTTTTGGGGTGGTTTTTGTGAAGCCAGAGCGCCGCCGTGTAGCCCCCTTCCTTGTCGGATTTCCCGGTGCCTCTGACCCCTCGCAAATTGCAGAGGAGCTTCAAGGTCTTCAGCGGGTCGTGCTTCCAGGCGAGCTCGAGGCGTTGGGTTAGGGTTTGGGGAGGCGTATTGGGTACGACGTGGAAGAAGAAATCCAAGCATGGATTACCGGTCGATAGAAAAGTGGAAGAACCGTTCTCCGTGAAGCCCATGGGCGGGAGTACGGTGTTGTTAAATTTCTGGACCGTGAGGTCCATAAATGGATCCCTCTTAGTGGTGGCGGCTGCGGCGGAGGCGGCGGGGGTGATGGTGGAGGGTGGTTGGTGGTGGATTTCGGGAGGTCCGAGAAGAGAGACTTGTTGGATTGATGATGGTGGTGCCATTGTGATTATTTGGTGTGTTGAGAATTGAGGGTTTCAGAATGCATATTTATAGGAGAGAATGGTTATTTGACATCACCGACTTTATTTTATATTTTAAAAATATACAATTCTCTTAAGGGAGAAATTTTTTGTTGGTCCCTAAAAAGGACCAAGTCTCGATTTGGTCCACTAAAAGAAGTCTGTTTCAATTTAGTCACTTAAACCTCAAAAATGTAATCAATTTAGTTCAATTTGATCGGAAAATTCAAATTTTCGTCGGAAAAATGACACGTGGATTTTTTCAGACTAACTTTGCTGATTAGGTGTGTTAAGATATCCCACATCGATTGGATACCGAACCTTGAGCTCACATGTAAGTTGGACAACCTTAATACCTTAACAAGGCCTTTTAAGGTGTTACTGACTCAACTTTGACATGGTATCAGAGCAGGCCCAACACGATGTGGGGCCCCGGTCGATGGAATTTCCGACTGTGGGCACCCCTGCCGATGGAATTTCCGGCCACGAGTAATTCCGATGGAATTTCCGGCTTACTCGTGAGGGGGAGTGTTAGAATATCCCATATCGGTTGGTTGACGATCCTAAAGCTCAAATATAAGTTGGACAACCTTATCACCTTAACAAGGCCTTTTAAGGTGTTACTGACCCAACTTTGACAAGGTGCCACGTGGATCTGCCACGTGGCATCCGTTTGACCGATTTAGTCAACTAAACGAAATTTGTTTCAATTTAGTCTCTTAAATCACCAAAAAATCAATTTAGTCCAATTTAATCAGAAAATTCAATTTTTTACAAAAAAAAATATTTATATAGAAAAGATCGAACATACAAATTTTCATTCAAAGGAGATGAGTCAACCAACTTGTTTTGGGTCGATTATTCTGGATACGGGGTTCGATCAATCGACTCACACAATAAATTTATATTACAAAAGGGAATAGATCAATTATTATAAAAAAAAATAGGAATTTGCTGACAGCCGGTTCAGTAAGCAAAGTTGTCAGCATTTCCATCAACAAGTTCGTAAAGAAATCCATACGAACGACAGACCATCAGAGAATTCCAATTTTTGTAATGGGTCTCAGAAATTGGGTAAGAGTTGAGAGCTTCAATAGCTCCTCTCCTACATACTCCCTTTGTCCCAATTTCATGGTACAACTTTCTTTGTAATTTGTGAAGAAAGTGTGACATTGCCCTGAAATAGAGATAGTATAATTTTTCTCAATATATATTTTGTACAAATGATTTTGAATGTCTTGTCCACTCAAATTTCTAATAAATTTTAATAATAATTAATTAATAAAAAATTATTTTATTTATAAATTCAAAATGTTGGAGTATTTTTTAAATTATATATTAATATATTCAAAACAAATATTATAAATTAACAATATGGTCGATTGTAGTGAGTGACCAGTTGGTTAAACTCTCCTCATTTGATAGAAAAAAGCATCTTCAGTCCTCTCTGTATATGAAAATTTGATTTTTCTAATCAAATTTGACTAAATTGATTTTTTTTTGTGATTTAAAGGACTAAATTGAAATCGACACTTTTTAGTGGATCAAATCGGTCAAGCTGATGTCCACGTGGCAGATCCACGTGGCACCTTATCAGCAAAGTTAGCCTGTAAAAATTCACGTGACATTTTTTCGACGAAAATTTGATTTTTCCAATCAAATTGAACTAAATTGACTATATTTTTGTAGTTTAAGGGACTAAATTGAAACCGACTCCTTTTAGTAGACCAAATAAAGACTTAGCCCTTTTTGAGGGATCAACAAAATTTTCCTCTCAATAAAAATATTAAAGAAGAAAAGATAGCTTTTATTGAGTTTTTAGTTTTTATTTTTGTTATTGGATGATCAATAAATTTGATTATGGATACAATTTATAGGAGATAAATGGATACAAAGAGACACTCCATTCCAAGTCCCAAGTTCTTAAGAAATGTAAAGAGTAAACAACTTACAAGAAATACTCTTTGATTTCTACAAGTTGGAATGATGTTCCAACTTATTATTGAAAATATGAATTATTATTTTCAACACCCCTTCTTAATTCATAATTTCAGCATCTTCTTCAACTTCTCAAACTTTTTTATCGTGTCACGGCTTTGATAAGAAAATCAGCAGCTTGATCATTGGTGTTGACGAACTCCATGGAAATTTCTCCTTCACTGACGAGATCACGAATGTACGTAGTGATGACGAAGCTCAATATGCTTGGACCTTGCATGAAAGACCGGATTTTTAGTCATTATTGTTGACATGTCACAAAAAATGGTTGTAGCTCCAGCTTGTTTTTCTTGCAAATCCGAGAGTATTCTCCTAAGCCAAACGACTTCACAAGCGGCAACCGTCGCTGCGATATACTCGGCTTCACTTGAAGATAAAGTTATCGTTTTTTGCTTTTTAGAACTCCATGCAATCACCTTAGTACCAAGAGAAAAAACATATCCCGAAGTACTTTTTCGATCGTCCAACGAACCTGCCCAATCACTATCTGTGAAACTAATCAAAGAATTATTTTCTTCTTTTTCATACTTCAAACCTTGATATTTTGTTCCATGAAGGTACCGTAGGATCCTCTTTGCGGCTGCATAATGAAACTTGCTTGGATCACTCATAAGCCTCCAAACATAGCTAACGGAGTGCACTATGTCGGGTCTAGTGTTTGTGAGATAGATCAATGAACCAACAAGGCTTTTGTATATTTTGAATCCATTTTTTCAGCACCATCATCGGGTAGCAACTTCTCATTTACCGCCAAAGGTGTTGCCACGGGCTTGCAATTTTCCATGTGGAATTTTTTAAGCAAGTCGACCACATATTTTTCTTGAGATATAAAATTCTCGCCCTCGTTTTGTTTCACTTGAATCCCAAGAAAATATTTCATGAGACCCAAATCGGACATCTCAAATTCTTGCATCATATTTTTCTTGAATTCTTTCGCCACTTTTTCATTAGTACCAATGATCAAAAAATCTTGAGTACCTTCTTCCTTTTTTACGTACAACGAGGGCTCACTTGGACTTTTTTTGAAATTAATTCATGTTGGCTATAGCGATGAGTCGGAGGGTTATCAGCTTTATAACCCGGAAAATAAAAAAACTCGATCATCGTCTCAAGAGATTTAATTTTTTGATGAAATGGCCAAATGGAATTCGGAGGAAAATTCTTCACCAAATAATTTGATGTAAAATGGTTATGTGGAATCACCTATTACTTCAGAAGGGCAACAACAAAATGAGGATGAAGCCCCTTTAACAAGTCCTCAAAGAACACCTCAAAGAAGTCCCTCAAGTTCATCGAGTTCGGATGTTAGAAATATTTATGGAGGCCCATATGGTAATTCTTGAAGAGAGTGATAAACCATTGTAAGATATAATTCATGTGTCGAATGACACCCCTATTGAGTTCTTATTCCACACGACTATTTATAATGTCGTGTGTGACTCTTCAAGTACAACATTAAGTATGATAAATGACTTATCATATTCTAGATACATAACCTTTTGTATTCCTCTAAGAACCTGTTGGGTGTGAAGCGCATTCACGCCGGAAACGATCGTCGGAGACGATCGAAGAAGACGACGGAGAAGACGATCGAAGCGGGAGTCGAGGCTGAAGTTCTGGCCTGGTGTCGGCAGACACCAGGCCCCGTCAGACGACAAAGAAGCTCCTCGAGCTTCTGTGGAACACGCATCTCAGCCCGAGGTGAAACACGCAATTCGTGTTGAAGGTGTCGGCCGACACCATTCTTTGTCGGCCGACAAGCTGGGGCTTTTACGCCCCAGCGGGATTTTTCTCCAGAATTGTTTTTCTCCCCCTCTATATAAACCCTATGTGCGTGTAAAATAGGGTTAACACCTCCAGAAAGTCTAGAATTCAATTATAGAGTTTACAAGCTTGTAACGGGGATCTATAATATTCTAGTGAATTATTGCAGCGGCAAGAGGCAAGAAGTGGACGTAGCCCTCGTTAACGGGTGAACCACTATAAATTTCTGTGTCCTTTATTTTTCGTATATTTTCGTTCTTTTGTGTGTTCGTGTGCTTTTCAGGAGGGGAATTCGGACGCGAATTTCCCAACAACTGGTATCAGAGCGCTAGGGTTATAGCGATCGGGGAAAAGCGATGACGGACACCACCACCTCGTTCAGGGTTACGAAATTTGACGGGAATAACTCTGGACACTGGAAGATGCAGATCGAGGACTACCTTTATGGGAAGCAGCTCGGAATTCCTTTGAAGGGTAGACCGGAGAAGATCACGGATGACGAGGAATGGGAAAGCCTCGACAGGCAGGTGTTGGGATTGATACGTTTGTCGCTAGCTTCAAACGTGTCATTCAATGTGCGCTCAATTCCCACAACCAAGGGTTTGATGGCTGCCCTATCAAACATGTACGAGCAACTTTCAGCGAACAACAAGGTGTATCTCATGAAGCAGTTGTTCAATCTGAAGATGTCGGACAATGCAAACGCAGCCAACCATATCAACGAGCTGAATTCCATCTTGGACAAGTTGAAGGGAGTCGGGGTGAACTTCGATGACGAAATTTACGCCTTGATCCTACTTGCGTCTCTACCGGATAGTTAGGAGCCCATGAGGGCAGCTGTTAGCAACTCTATGGGGAAGGAGAATCTGCAGTTCTCCGAAGTTAGAGATAAAATCCTTGCCGAGGAAATCCGGAGAAAGGATTTCAAGGGAAAGACTCCTAGTTCGGCCTTGAGTGTAGAGAGCCGAGGGAGAAACTCGGGCAGGAATGCTAACAGGAACAGAGGGAGATCCAAGTATAGGAATGGAAGAGATAGCTCGAGGTCCGAGGATAATGAGTGCTGGAATTGTGGGAAGACGGGGCACTTCAAGAGGGATTGTCGCTCTCGGGGGAAGAACGACAACAAGAAGAAGGGAACCTCCAATGCGGTGGTGCAGGAGGATGACGACGATGGGGACGTCCTTCTCTGTTCGGTCGACTCACCGATCGATTCCTGGGTGCTGAACTCAGGGGCTTCTTTCCATACTACTGCACAGCGGGAGGTAATGCTTAATTAAATTTCGGGTGACTATGGAAAGGTTTTTCTTGCAGATGACGAGCCACTCGATATAGTCGGGATGGGAGATATCAACCTGAAGCTTTCTAATGGGCAAACCTGGAAGATTACCAAGGTCATACATGTGCCGGGGTTGATGAGGAACCTAATTTCGGTGGGCTAGCTTAATAATGATGGCTACCGGACGTCATTTGGAGATGGGTCGTGGAAGATTTCGAGGAACGCCATGACCATTGCTCGAGGTCATAAGACAGACACACTTTACTTGACGACGAGCATGAGGGATTCGGTTGGTGTTGTTGATAGCACCCAGAAGACTGAACTGTGGCATTACAGGCTGGGGCACATGAGTGAGAAGGGGATGAATATCATGGCAAAGAACGGGTTGCTGCCCGAACTCAAGGAGATTGAGTCTCACACGTGCGAGAGCTGCATTCTTGGAAAGCAGAAACGAGTGAGTTTTTCCAAAGGTGGAAGGGAGCCCAAGGCGGAGAAGCTGGAATTAGTACACACGGATGTTTGGGGACCAGCTCCCGTCGCCTCACTCGGAGGATCACTCTACTATGTTACCTTCATCGATGACTCCACACGGAAGGTATGGGTATACTTCATGAAAAATAAGAGTGACGTGTTCTCTGTTTTCAGGAAATGGAAAGCCGAGGTTGAGAATGAAACAAATCTCAAAGTGAAGTGTTTGAGGTCCGACAACGGTGGTGAGAACGTTGACGCCGACTTCAAACAATTTTGTGTCGAGAGTGGGATCAAGATGGTGAAGACTATTCCGGGGACCCCACAACAAAACGGAATAGCGGAGCGAATGAACAGGACGCTAAATGAAAAGGCCCAAAGTATGCGGTTACACTCGGGGATGCCTAAGATGTTTTGGGCATATGCCATCGACATGGCAGCTCATTTGATCAACAGAGCACCGTCGGTTCCTTTGGAATATCGGATTCCTGAGGAAGTTTGGAGTGGGAAGAAGCTGAATTTGTCCTACTTGAGGGTGTTCGGGTGTCTGGCGTATGTCCATATCGACGAAGCTGCTCGTAGCAAGCTTGATCCTAAATCCAAGAAGTGCTTCTTCATTGGATATGGCGGCACGGAGTTCGGGTACCGATTTTGGGATGCCGAAAATCATAAGGTGATCCGAAGCAAGAATGTGATCTTCAACGAGGCGGTCTTGTACAAGGGTAAAGGCGAGGTTGTTGAAGAAAGCATTGATCTCGTGGGAGACACGGAGGAGGTTCCGGTGGAGGTCGTGGAGACCGAGAAGATCGAGGAGGGCAACACGAGCAGCGAGGATGAGAAAGATGAGAATGCTCATCCCAACATCGATCCAGTTACACCGAAGCCGTGGAGGTCGACTAGGGTAAGAAGACCTCCCCATAAATTTTCACCTTCCCTTAACTATATCTTGCTGACTGATAGGGGTGAGCCGGAGAGCTACACCGAGGCTATACAAGCGAGGGATTCGATCAAGTGGGAGTCTGCCATGAAAGAGGAGATGAGCTCATTGATGTCGAATCAGACTTGGGAACTAGCCGAGCTTCCGAAGGAGAAGAAGGCCTTGCACAATAAATGGGTCTTCCGGGCAAAGGAAGAACACGATGGAAGCGTTAGGTATAAGGCAAGATTAGTTGTGAAAGGGTTCCAGCAGAAGGAAGGGATCGACTACACGGAGATCTTCGCTCCGGTAGTCAAGATGGTAACCATCCGGGTGGTGCTTAGCTTGGTGGCACAGGAGAATTTACATCTTCAGCAAATGGATGTAAAGACCGCATTTCTTCACGGGGATCTGGATGAAGAAATATACATGAAGCAACCGGAGGGTTTCGAAGTCCGAAGAAAGGAGAAGCTGGTGTGTAAGCTTCATAAGAGCTTGTATGGGTTGAAGCAAGCTCCGAGGCAGTGGTACAAGAAGTTCGACATGTTCATGAAGCGGGTCGAATTCACGCGGTGCGAGGCGGACCACTGCTGCTATTTCAAGAAACTCGGAGGTACCTACATAATTTTGCTTCTTTATGTAGATGATATGCTGATAGTCGGGGCGAGCTTGGCGGAGATTGACAAGCTCAAGAAGAGTCTATCGAGGGAGTTCTCTATGAAGGATTTGGGTGCTGCCAAACAAATCCTGGGGATGAGAATTACGAGGAGCAAGGATGGTCTTGAGTTGTCTCAAGAGGAGTACCTGAAGAAGGTACTAGCACGGTTTAGCATGGAGGATGCGAAACCCGTGAGCACCCCTTTGGCTAGTCACTTCTGTCTGTCAAAGGAGGACTCGCCGACGAGCGAGAAGGAGCTAGCGCATATGGATAAGGTCCATTACGCCTCTGGGATTGGGAGCCTTATGTATGCTATGGTGTGCACGAGGCCTGACATTGCCCATGCAGTGGGAGTAGTCAGCCGGTTTATGAGTAATCCGGGGAAGCAACATTGGGAAGCCGTCAAGTGGATCTTTCGATACTTGAGAGGGACTTCCGGTTTTGTTTTGAGGTTCCGAAAATCAGATTCGGGGTTACTTGGGTTCGTGGACGCAGACAACGGAGGAGACGTGGATAGTAGGAAGAGCACTACTGGGTACGTGTACACTTTCGGGGGTACCGCGATTAGCTGGGTGTCGAGGTTGCAGAAGATCGTAGCATTGTCGAGTTGTGAGGCGGAGTACGTCGCTGTGACGGAAGCCGCGAAGGAGATGATGTGGCTACAGGCTTTTCTGCTTGAGCTGAGGCAAGATCACTCGGGGAGTATCTTGTATTCCGACAGTCAGAGCGCCATTCACTTGGCGAAGAATCCGGTGTACCATGCTCGAACGAAACATATCCAACTGAGATATCACTTCATTCGATCAGCCTTGGAGGAAGGCATCTTGGTGTTGGAGAAGATTCTTGGGAGTAAGAATCAGGCCGACATGTTTACGAAGGTGGTACCGTGTGACAAGTTGAGGTTGTGTTCAACCTCGGTTGGTCTTCTGGGATGAGGATCGGGGACGCCGCTGCAATGGGAAAGGATGATAGAGGCTGTGAATTAGCTTCAAGTGGGAGATTGTTGGGTGTGAAGCGCATTCACGCCGGAAACGATCGTCGGAGACGATCGAAGAAGACGACGGAGAAGACGATCGAAGCGGGAGTCGAGGCTGAAGTTCTGGCCTGGTGTCGGCCGACACCAGGCCCCGTCGGACGACAAAGAAGTTCCTCGAGCTTCTGTGGAACACGCATCTCAGCCCGAGGTGAAACACGCAATTCGTGTTGAAGGTGTCGGCCGACACCATTCTTTGTCGGCCGACAAGCTGGGGCTTTTACGCCCCAGCGGGATTTTTCTCCAGAATTGTTTTTCTCCCCCTCTATATAAACCCTATGTGCGTGTAAAATAGGGTTAACACCTCCAGAAAGGCTAGAATTCAATTATAGAGTTTACAAACTTGTAACGGGGATCATCTATAATATTCTAGTGAATTATTGCAGCGGCAAGAAGTGGACGTAGCCCTCGTTAACGGGTGAACCACTATAAATTTCTGTGTCCTTTATTTTTCGTATTTTTCGTTCTTTTGTGTGTTCGTGTGCTTTTCAGGAGGGGAATTCGGACGCGAATTTCCCAACAGAACCTACATTCAAGTTTACTAAATTCATAATTTCAATACTCCTCCTTAAACTTGAATACTCGTAAACTTTGATGCACTTCTTCGAGAATTTGTTAATCTTCAAGAATGGATCGGTTTAACCCTTTGGCACATAAAGAAACAAAACTCTTGCATCGGCTTGTTACCTTTATGATTTTTTTTACGCTACGATTGTTGTGTAGCTTCCTCCAAACTCTTCATTTTGTTTTTACTCCCTCTTTGTTATATCTCATTTTGACTGAGATACGAATGTCTCTCGCATTGAAACACTCTCATCCAACAAGAATTACTTTGCAAACTTGTAGGGAAGACTAGTTCTCACGATTTTCTAGCCTTAAATCAATTTTGCCAATTTTGAGGGTTTTTAGAAAAGCCGACTCATAGTCAGTCGTAAATTGAGTAGGATATTAAGAAGGTTTATAAATCAAAGGTGGCTCTGATACCAAATTTGTTGGGTATTTGATATGCGAAATAAAAATATTAAAGAAAGAAAAAAGAGTTTTTATTATGGAGTTTTTAGTTTTTATTATTGTTATTGGATGATCAAGATCAATAAACTTGATCATGGATACATTTTATAGGAGAGAAATGGATACAAAGAGGCACTCCATGTTAGTGTGTAAGTTCGCTCTAGTTCATAAAGAGTCTTCGGACTCTTGTGAACTAGCTTGAACTTCACACTTTGGTTTTTGAATGAACTTCATTCTTATGTGTTTATGTCATTTGTACAGGTTGAGTAATTCTAAGTATGCTAGTGCTTGGAAGACTTAGCCTTTTGTATGTGCAAATTACACTGTGGGTCTTGGAAGCACTGGTGCTGATAAGTCCCTGGAGCTCGAAGCTGCCAAGGGTTCGAACTCCCTCTTCACTGAGTCACCAAAGGAGTGCTGTAGAAGTGCATAGCTCTGGAGTTCATCCCGCTAGGTCTATGAAGCCAGAAGCGCGAAGAGTGAGAAGGCCCTGCTAAGGGAATTCGAACTCGCTGAAGTAAAACATCAAGTAACATCTACACACTCCCCGTTTGAAGTTCGAAGGCTCGCAAGAGACAAAGGACTGAAAACAAGTCAGTGATGGAATATTCGAGATTCCATAGAAGATGCTTTGGGCTCGGCCCATCAAGCGTAAAACCCGAAAGCCCATTAGGGTTTCATTTACGAGGTCTATAAATAGTCGCTAGATTGTTTGTAGAACTCAACACTTTTATCTGGAATTTCCTAGAGAGAGAAATTTTGTAATCCGAGAGTATTCGCTAGAAAGCTCCGGTTCACTCTACTGTGATACACTTAGAACAAGTTCGCTAGAAGGAGTTCATAGTGTATCTGTTTAGTCTGTGGTTCATAGGACGCTAGTACATTGAACTAATAGACGTTTGTTTTTGGTCGTGTGACCTTTCTATAAGTTCGTAAGGACTTATAGATGTTTGATTGAAGTGTTGAATACAAAGCTTTCATTCAAGAACCTCTTTATTGTGTTGACCTATTATTTTAGTTCATAGACCCAACGCGGTTTACACTACGGGTCTACCAAGTACTGCAGTTCTTAACACTGTAGTGCTTCTAACACAATTTCAATTGGTATCAGAGCGGTTCACCTTGCTACTTCGGTGAGATCCTAGCTAGAGGTTCGAAATCATGGAGACATATACAGTTATGAAACCCGTCATTCTTAACACTGATAACTACTCCTACTGGAAAAGTAAAACCCGAATGAGACTTAAACAAGCTGACTTAAGAGTGTGGGGCTCAGTAATTAAAGGATGGGAGGTACCTAAATATACTGATGCTGACAATGATATCCTCCCTAAAGACGAATCTACATGGACTCAGGCAGAACATGAAGCTGCAACCTTTAATGACCGAGCTATACACATTATCACTGAGTACATTGACATACACATGTTCCAACTCATCAAACATCTAACTTCTGCTAAACAAGTTTGGGATACTCTTGAGAATATATGTGAAGGGAGTGAGAGTATCAAAAAGTCCAAGATCAGAGGACTGAACACGGCCTTTCAAAAACTTCACATGCGTGATGATGAGAACTTGGACACCTACTACAACAAAATCATGTCCATTGTGAGTGAATGTCATGAACTAGGAGATCCTATTCCTCCTTCGTACATATGCACCAAGGTTCTGCGGACTCTGAACGATTCTTTCGAACCAAAAGTGGTTGCAGTGGAAAGCACTAAGTTGGCCAATACTACAAATTACAATGAACTGATGTGTGTTTTCAAGGACTATGAATTGAACAAAAAACTTAAAGATGAAAACTACATGTCTCCACTTGACAATTCTATGAGAGCACTGAGAGTGGGTTCGAACTCTCCTTCTACTCCTCCAGCTTCGAGCTCTACTACTGGCATGGATGTGAGTGCATACTATGCTGAAGAATCTGATGATGAGTCCGAAGCCTTGGCACTTCTAAGCTCTCCAAATCCAGATAAACTCGTAGCCCTTCAAGACACTGTGAATTATCTTATCCGTCAAGACATAAGGAGAAAAAGGAGATTCAAGAAATTTCAGAATCAAAGACCTATGAGGAGCTCGAACTCTCCTTTCTCTAGCTCTACTGGAAACCGCACTTCAAACTTCAGGAAGTTCATACCCAATACTTCTGGTAAAGATATGTCCAAAGTCAAGTGTTTTGAATGCAAAGGCATGGGGCATGTCAAGAATGAGTGTCCCAATCTACATAGAAAGAACAATGTTGATGTGAGCTATCTTGTCCTTGATGAGGAAAATCCGTTGTTCTCTTCTGATGACGAGGGAGATAATGTCCGGGAGGATGGAAAGAATGTGAATGCTTTCATGGGTTCCCTTGACAATGAGTATGAAGGCGAGTATGAAGTAGAAATGGAGGATGTTGCTACTTATGATAACATTTTCTGCTTCTCATCTAATATTAAAGAAGGTTCGAACTCTGTATCTTCTGCTGGTTCTACCTCTTCCTCCTACAAAACTGTTTTGACTTCAAAGCCTGAGACTGTTAGCTTAAGAGAGTTCAAGATAGTTAAAAATGAACTTGAAAGAGCTTTGAAAGAAGTCAGTGAACTGAGAGAGATTGTAAAGAAAGAAGACTCTGAGAAGGACTTTCTTAGAAAATCATTGACTCAAATGGAAGAAGCCTTTGCTATGAAAACAAAAGAACTCTACGAGTTAAAAGACAAAATGGATGTAACAGATTCCTTATTCAAAAAATTGAACACTGGAACTTCCAAACTTGACTATCTCATAAGCTGTGTTAACCCTAAAAGGTATGGACTGGGTTTTAAAGAGACTCTTGAGACTGTTTACACTGAGCCGATAAAGTTTCCACCAAAATTCATTCGACCAAAGGATAGAAAGATCATTGAGTCCGTTGAGACTAAATCAGAAAACACTCTAAAATCAACAACAAAACTGGCTTCCACATCTAAATCTACTCCTTCTACTTCGAAGACCAAGACTGACGTCTCTAAATTCATCAAAACACACAACGTGTCAGATAGGTCAAAGTCTTTTGACCTAAAGAGTTCAAAGACCCAGAGTGATGGATCCAGGTCTATGAAGGCTAAAACAGTTCAGTCTGTGAAGTTGACAAAAATGGATCTTCGTCCTACTGAGCCTCGTAAAAGCTTTGTAAAAAGATATATTTGTCATTACTGTGGCATGGCTGGACATATAAGACCTTATTGCTACAAGAAAATAGAAGATCTGAAAAGGTCTCAATCTCATGTTCCCAAACAATCTTGGTTGAAGAAAGATCATGTTTCTTCTATCAGAAATGTATGGAGGGAGGAAGTTCAAAGCCCTGTGGCTACAAATTCTTGTGTAAAGAAAATCTGGAAAGAGAAGCCGAACACTCATAGCCCTTTGAAGTCTACTGTAAAAAGAGTATGGAAGCGCCGAGAAGATATTATATGCAATGTTGCTCTCACAGCTACCAAATCCGGAAACAAGGAAACTTGGTACTTTGACAGCGGATGCTCCAGACATATGACTGGTGTGAAAGAGAGTCTCATTGACTATGTACCACACTCTGGGGGACCAGTTACCTATGGAGGAGGTGCAAAGGGTAACATTGTTGGTTGTGGCACTTTGAGTGTGAAGGGTCTTCCTTCTCTAAAGAATGTTCTTCATGTGGAAGGGTTGTGTGCCAATCTGATTAGTATTAGCCAGTTGTGTGATGATGAACTTGATGTAAAGTTCAACAAAGACAAGTGTGAAGTCTACAATTCAAAAGGAAAATGCATATTGACAGGAGTTCGTGCTAAAAACAACTGTTATGCTATTGAAGAGACATGTCTGTCTACCAAGTCCGCTGATGAGATAGACTTATGGCATCAAAGATTGGGCCACACTAGCCTTCGAAACTTGGAAAATCTGATTCGCCTCAAAGCTGTGAGAGGCATTGATTCTTTACCAAAAATTGAGAAAAGAGTGTGCGGCGAGTGCCAATTGGGAAAACAAACCAGAAGTTCACACCCTGCTCTAACCTTGAACTTTAGAACTTCCAACTGTTTTGAGCTTATGCATATGGACCTTATGGGACCAATGGAAGTTCATAGCTTGGGACACAAGTGGTACACTCTAGTGATTGTTGATGATTTCTCAAGATACACGTGGGTAAATTTTTTAGCTACCAAAGATGAGGCTTTTGAAGCCTTTCACAGTTTGGCTAGGAAGGTTCGAAACATGCATGGGGCACGTATTCAAAGGATTCGAAGTGATCATGGTGGGGAGTTCCAAAATCAAGCTTTCCTTGAATATTGCAACCGAAAAGGCATTCATCATGAATTCTCGTCACCGAAAACACCTCAACAAAATGGCATCGTTGAACGGAAAAATAGAACCTTAAAGGAGATGGCCACTGTTATGTTGGTGTCTAAGAAAATGCCTAAAGGTTTTTGGGCGGAGGCTATCAGCACAGCTTGTTATGTGATCAACAGGATCACCCTTCGAAGCCAAACAGAGAAGACTGCCTATGAACTTCTTACTGGCAAAAAGCCAAATGTTGCTCATCTACGAGTCTTTGGGTGTCTATGCTACATATTGAATGATCGTGAGCCTTTGAAGAAATTTGATTCCAAATCAGACAGAGCTATCTTTATTGGTTATGCTCTAAATAGTCATGCATATCGTGTCTTCAACCTTCGAACTCGTACTGTTCAAGAATCAACAAACATAACTTTTGACGAACATGACTTCAAAGGAAAACCCACTGAAGTTGTTACTAAAATTCGAAGTGAAAATGGAACATGTGAAGGAAAAGAGCTTGGAAGTTCGAACTCTACAGCTTCGAACTCTGAGGCTTTTGATGAACACGCTGTTGATGGTTCGAAGTCGAGCTCCAGTACAGAATCCTCAGATGATGAATCTGTCCCAGAGACTTCAAACTCCCCTCTCACTACTTCGAACTCTACTGGTGTTCCGAACTCAGGACCCCCTGCTCATATACGAAAAAGACATCCAACTCAACTGATTATTGGAACTTTGGATCAAAGGACAACTCGCTCATCCAGGCCTTTGAACTCTTGGACTGAGACTTCAAACTTGGCTTTCATGTCACCTGACATTGGAATTATGAGCTTTGTCTCGGAAATTGAACCGAAGAATATAAAGGAGGCCATTTTGGATGAATTCTGGGTTGCTGCTATGCACGAGGAGTTAAATGAATTTGAACGAAACAAAGTTTGGTCCTTGGTACCAAGACCTAAAAATGTCAACATCATTGGAACAAAATGGATCTATAAAAACAAAACAAATGAGCACAATCAAATTGTCAGAAACAAGGCTCGCCTTGTTGCTCAAGGATACACTCAAGTTGAGGGTGTAGATTTTGATGAAACCTTCGCACCTGTAGCTCGAATTGAGTCTATACGTCTTCTTATTGCCATAGCTTGCTATAGGAATATCCCATTAAGACAAATGGATGTTAAGGCTGCATTCTTGAATGGTGTGTTGGATGAGGAAGCGTACGTTGAACAACCCAAAGGGTTCATAGATCCAAAGAAGCCAGACCATGTCTACCGTCTTCATAAAGCTCTCTATGGTCTAAAGCAGGCACCCCGAGCTTGGTATTCTTGTCTGACAGAGTTCTTGATTGCTTATGGGTTCACAAGAGGGAATGCTGACACTACTCTCTTCATTAAAATGGTTGGGAAAGATATGCTCATTGCACAAATATATGTCGATGACATTGTATTTGGTGCCACCAATCCAAAATTGGTAAAAGAATTCTCTGCAGCTATGTCATCCTCCTTCCAAATGAGCCTTGAAGGAGAACTAAATTATTTTCTTGGACTTCAAATTTCTCAACGAAAAGATGGAATTTTTGTCTCACAAACCAAGTATGCCTTGAATATGCTACAGAAGTTTGATATGGCAGAGGCTAAGCCTATGAAGACCCCCATGGCCACTACGGATAAACTCTCTCGGGCTTCCAAGAGTAAGGACACAGACATTACCAACTATCGCTCTCTCATAGGAAGTTTGTTGTATCTCACTGCTACGAGGCCTGACATCATGTTTAGTGTTTGCCTATGTGCCCGTTATCAAGCTCAACCAAAGGAAGAACATCTTACAGCTGTTAAGCGAATTCTTCGCTATATTGCTAGGACTACTGAGCTGGGACTATGGTATACCAAAGACACCACAGCCTCTCTTGTTGGGTATGCGGATGCTGATTGGGCTGGTGATGCCGATGATAGGAAGAGCACGAGTGGAGGGTGTTGTTTTCTTGGAAATAACTTGGTCTCTTGGCATAGTAAGAAACAAAATTGCATAGCTCTCTCAACTGCTGAATCGGAGTATGTAGCCGCGGGAAGCTGTTGCACTCAACTCCTTTGGCTTCAACAAATGTTGGCAGACTACCAAATCACAAGTACCCCTCTAACTCTTCTTTGTGATAATGAAAGTGCCATAAAAATCTTTCAAAATCCGGTACAACATTCTAAAACTAAACATATTGGCATTCGACACCATTTCATTCGTGACTTAGTTGAAAAAGGTGAAATTATCATGGAACATGTGCCTACTGAAAAACAACTCTCAGATTTCTTTACTAAACCTTTGGCTTCGGAGAGATTCATTTCTCTCAGAAAATCCTTATGCATGTGTGCTATATGACTTAGTTGGAGTGGCACAGGCTACGGCTTCTGTCTTTTGTGTGTCACTTTGCAGGAAGCCCCACAGGTAGATTGACAAGAGAGTATGACTCACTTTGCGTGGATGTTGAAAATGCTTGAACTTTGGTATTTGCAATATACATATATACTTCTTATACATATAACTATGATAAATTTGAAAGTTCATTTTCTTACTCTCTGACTATGCACTTTGAACTTTTCGTGGATTAGTCTTGTCAGTTGAACATGAATTCGAGGCCGCTTTAGTCTTCGGACCCAAGTGTATTTATTCCTCTGAGTGTGAACGTGTGAACTTGGCTTATAACTCCCACAAGCTATCACTTGCATAGATCCATATTACTAAGTAACGGAGGACGCCGGATCAATTTTCCGCCGGCTCCCCTCTTCGAAAGGTAGCACATGGACGCCTAAGTTTAAGATGCTCTTCAATCACACTTCGGAGATGCGGGATGATCCTCGCTCCCCTCTGACTGCTGTAATGAGCATCTGTTGCATTTCATTTAAAGCTATAAACTCGTCTGGAGAACGCCGGATCAACTGTCCGCCGGCTCCTCTCTGATTGAAGTATTGCTAGTCCCAAGTGGAGTGCCTTTAAAAGTTCATCTCACACTCATGAATTAAAATCTCTTGTGCGGCGCTAACTCATCAATATGTTCCGACGAAACACGAACACGACTCTGTGATTGTGACGATTGAAAAGTAAATTTCTTTCAAAAACGATTCATTGTAATACCACATATTCACACTTGCTTGCCTGGTGCTTCGAACTTACTCATTTCCCATGGCTCTAAGAGTTCGATGTCTCTCTATCTCTACCTCGTGGGCGCATCAGCAATGGGACACGCAGAAGTGTGGAGGTTCGAAATCCTTACTCTCTTTTAATTTATGAAATTTTTTTTTTTTTTTGCACAGACACGCCTTCGAAGCCACATGATAACAATAGTAGTCGTCTCTCTCTGAGACTTCGAACTTGGAATCTTTATTCTATTTCTTGTTTCGATCTCTGAGAATTGTTATTCTTCCTTGTCTGTGCTGCGATCTCCGTTCTACTATTGATTATTACGTTTGTTAAAACTAACCACGCCTTCGAACTCATTTTTTTTACATTACTTTGGTTCTCTATCACACTACCTTGCTTGCCCTTCGTTTGTAGTCTTAACAGGAATTTCAGGGTTTCCTAGTCCACAGCTTCGATCTCATGCCCCAAAGGTTCGCTCCTCTACTTAAAACAGGCATGAACCTTTACTGGATCGAGTTCGACCCCATGCTGTACTAACGAAGTTGAAACTTCGAACTTACACCGATTGATACTACACGTGGCATGATCTCAGCGGTTGAATATGAAGCGGTTTCACTGTCCTCTATAAATACCCCCTCCGAGAAACACATAGTTCACGTTTTCACTGTGTGTTTTTCAGAGCTAAACTCTTGCAAATTTTTCTCTCACTACGAAGTTCGAACTCACTGCTCAATCACTATTTTATTTGCTCCTACCAGTTCGTACTACTCTAAAGATGACTACCTCTATTTCTGACTTGACTATCTCCGAACTTCAAGCCCGTGTAGCCCTCCTCACAGGCCAAATAACAGCTCAGACTGCCGTTACCAAGGCCTGTTCTATGAAGTACGCAGAAGCTGAGATGGATGACACTGATGCCATCCTAATAGAACTAAATTCACAGAGGAAAATTCTCCTCGAACTTAAATCACAAAAAGAGGCAGCAGAAAAGGAAATTTTAAAGAAACAAAAGGAAGAGGAGGATCGAAAGGCTGAAGAAGAAAGACAGAGGATTGAAAGAGAAAAATTCGAAGAGTCTGAGAGACTTCGAATTGCTGAAGAAGAGAAGAAGAGAAAAGATGATGAGGAGGCTGAGAGGGTTCGCACTGAGCTACTCAAGAAACAGCGAGACGAAGAGGAGGCAGAGAGAATTCGCTCTGAGAATGAGAAGAAAAAGAAGGCAGCCGAAGAGGCTGCGAAGAAAAAGAGCTCTGAGGACGCAAAAAGGGCACAACAACTACAATCTACACATGCTTCGAAGAAGCCTACTGAACCTAAGAAGTCTGGTTCGAAGGAACTGTCTGTTGAGATCCCTAGGGCTGTCTCTGATGTGGGACCGAAATTTTTACCTAGTCCTACTCTGTCGCAAGGTTCGAATCTCTCTACTCTTGAACTTCGTAAATTAAAATTGAAACAGGCAGCAGGGGAAGAAAAGCTCAAAGCCTCACTGGAGAATATTACAGACGCCTCTCAGAGATGTTCTCCCGAGTTCGCAGGCTCTCTAGCTCGCACTTCAAATTTTATTACTAATGAAGTGTTCTCTGAATCTCCAGATTCGCCTGTTATCATTGGTACTTCGCAGGGTGAGGGCTCCGCGGCTCCTGACGTCAAATCCACTATTGTGGTTCGCTCTCCCACACTGCCCCTGAAGGGTTACTCAGATGACTTCTACACCGAGGCTGCGGAGACTCGTTTCAACGCTTTGGTCAATACTCAATTTACATATGAGAAAATTTACAATTCAAGACTCAAGAAACTTGGGATCATTGAGTTCCTTGCCAAAATGAAGCTCAACTGTGCACTCAACTATGACTATCCGTGTTATTCGAAGGTGCACAAGATTTTCTTTGCACACGTGACTAAGGACTTCGCAGACGTCACCTCTCCTTTCTATGGAAAGTTTGTCTTTCGCGGCACTGCATACACCTTCACTCCTTCTGTCATTAACAAATTCTTCAAAAGAGACAGGATCGAAGCCTCTTGGGACTCTCCGAAGACCACACATCCTGACTCCGAGATGCTTGGCTTCGTACTCACAGGTGGGCGTGATCCTTCGGCCCAGCCTGCGTTCCCAAAACTTACACAATTTTTTTGTGTCCTGCATAAAATGGTTTCAAGCAATTGGATCCCTACAACCAGCACAGCTCAAGTACACTCTGGTTCGCTCCATCTCATTTACAGACTGAGCAGAGGTATACAAGTTGATCTGGGACAAGTTGTTTTTGAAAAGATGTGCTCTTACGCTTCGAAGACTGACAACACCTTAGCTGCTGAGAGACTTCCATTCCCTCACCTAGTGGCTTCGTTGATGTACGAACAAGGTTTCGTCCCCCTCCCTTCGGATGGTGTTCCCATAAAGATTTCAAATTTTGTATGGAATGGTTCATACTTAAGCAACAAAAGAGTGAGAGATCTCCCTTGGGAAAATTTTGGGGATCGAAGCATGGATGTAAAAATGTTTGGAAAAACAAAAATCAAAGTCATCACAGCTGCCTCGCATCTGTCTCATCACAAAGGGTCTTCGAAGCGCAAGCCTCAACTATCTCCATCTGACTCTACTGATTCGGACTCCTCGGATGATGCATTGTATTTAGCTTCGCCGACTACTCTTCTGCGTGATATCCGAAATGAACGATATTACATAAAACTTGCATTGGATATCAATAGACACATGGAGCGCAAGGTTCGAAGAGCCAGTCGTCGAGGGGGAGACGGGTCATCTTCCAAGGACTCCGAACGACTAGGAAGAATGTACAAGCAGATTCTCGAAGTAGCAGAGACCATCAGAATTGAAAAAGAAAAGGCAGATGCTGCTGCTGTTGAAGAGTCCAGGGCTTCGAAGTCAAAAGGGAAGAAGAGGAAAGTTCACTTTGACGAGGAAGTGAAGTATGATGATGACGAAGTAAAGGAATTGGATGTGGATGAGATCCCTATAGCCAAGAGAGCGAAGATGAAATTCACTAAGTACGATGCTGAGGGACTTCCGTGTACAGATGGTACTGAAGGATCGAAGTCCAGCGTCAAGTCTTCGAGTGATGTTTCCGCTGCAGCAACAGAAAAAGATTTGATAAAGTCTACTGACAAACCTTTTGCAGGTTCGAAGTCAAACGACACTGTGAAGCTGGTGGTAAATCAAAAGACTGGAGTGTCTGTGAAGAAAGTTCCCAGGAAGCAATTGGCTAACAAAGGATCTTCGAAGAACAAACCAGTCAAGCTTCCTTCTCCAACCCCTGAATCCGAAGACGAAGAGAATGAAGAGGAAGATGAGGACGAAGACCAAGATCAAGGAAGTGATGATGGTGACTGTGATATCACTTTCAGTGGCGACGAGGATTTGGATGAAACAGATCTACGAAGGCCTGACACCCCGATTGATGATTCAGCCACAGCTTCTGATTAACTTTTTCTACCTTGCTATCTGTCTGATCATTCGAACTTATTTGACTGTTTACGCGTGTTTTGATGCTCGTTTGAACTCGGTTTCTCTTATCTTATTATATTCTAAGTGTCTTTGTTGTTCGAACTTGTGTGCTGTTTGTCTACGCTCTTTCACTCTCTCGTCTTGCACTTGTTTATCTTTACAACTTTTTGAGTGTGATACTGATTTGAGGGGGAGATTCAGTTCGAATCCCCGATTATGAAGTTGACTCAAAAAGGGGGAGATTGTTAGTGTGTAAGTTCGCTCTAGTTCATAAAGAGTCTTCGGACTCTTGTGAACTAGCTTGAACTTCACACTTTGGTTTTTGAATGAACTTCATTCTTATGTGTTTATGTCATTTGTACAGGTTGAGTAATTCTAAGTATGCTAGTGCTTGGAAGACTTAGCCTTTTGTATGTGCAAATTACACTGTGGGTCTTGGAAGCACTGGTGCTGATAAGTCCCTGGAGCTCGAAGCTGCCAAGGGTTCGAACTCCCTCTTCACTGAGTCACCAAAGGAGTGCTGTAGAAGTGCATAGCTCTGGAGTTCATCCCGCTAGGTCTATGAAGCCAGAAGCGCGAAGAGTGAGAAGGCCCTGCTAAGGGAATTCGAACTCGCTGAAGTAAAACATTAAGTAACATCTACACACTCCCCGTTTGAAGTTCGAAGGCTCGCAAGAGACAAAGGACTGAAAACAAGTCAGTGATGGAATATTCGAGATTCCATAGAAGATGCTTTGGGCTCGGCCCATCAAGCGTAAAACCCGGAAGCCCATTAGGGTTTCATTTACGAGGTCTATAAATAGTCGCTAGATTGTTTGTAGAACTCAACACTTTTATCTGGAATTTCCTAGAGAGAGAAATTTTGTAATCCGAGAGTATTCGCTAGAAAGCTCCGGTTCACTCTACTGTGATACACTTAGAACAAGTTCGCTAGAAGGAGTTCATAGTGTATCTGTTTAGTCTGTGGTTCATAGGACGCTAGTACATTGAACTAATAGACGTTTGTTTTTGGTCGTGTGACCTTTCTATAAGTTCGTAAGGACTTATAGATGTTTGATTGAAGTGTTGAATACAAAGCTTTCATTCAAGAACCTCTTTATTGTGTTGACCTATTATTTTAGTTCATAGACCCAACGCGGTTTACACTACGGGTCTACCAAGTACTGCAGTTCTTAACACTGTAGTGCTTCTAACACAATTTCACTCCATTCCAAGTCTCAAATTCTTAAGAAATGTAAAGAGTAAACAACTTAAAAGAAATACTCTTTGACTTCTACAAGTTGAAATGAGTTCCAACTTATTATTAAAAACTGCGCCATGTGAGTGCCAGCTTGTCCAAACTCCACACACGCACACAAACTTTCTCCACGAGCATGATCTTAAGGGGTTGGCACAACCTATTGAATTCGTTTCCTCAGCTCAAGAAGACACTCGAGCGAGATATTCACAAATCGCAATGATAAAAGAGTTATTATACTTGTGTCTTTGTATATACATATAATGAGCAATAAAAAAAAATATCAGATTTGGCATGCGAGATTGGAAAACTCTTTACCTCTAAAATTTAATAAAGGGTTCCGTTTTTCTTAACATAATGTGTGAAGAAGTAAGTGATTTTTCGAGCACAGCAGGTTGGACTACTGAAAATGTCAAGTTGACCAATTTTTTTAACAGTTCGAGCTTTTTGATGAGAAACAGATGTACATGTGACTTCTGACATGATATCATAGCGTTAGGTTAACTCACGACAAAGGCGACTCGAGTTTTCCCAAAGAGGTTGGAATCAATTCACAAGTAGGAGTGAATATTGGAAAATATATTCGTCACGCTAATATAAATGTCAAGTTACTCAACTTATCTAACAAAACTTTTAGTTAATTCTAACAATTAGCAAAGAAATATTAGATACACATGACGAGAGAAATTAATATTGAGTCCAATATAACATTAACAAAATTAAATTAAATAGAACGTGTTCTTAAAATTAGTTAAGGTTTTCCAACAATTTTTCCGGCAGCAATTGCAGCTCTCATGGCATCGTTAATGGTGGTGACAACTTGAGGAATATCACACGTGTTGCCTTTGAATGAGGGTGCACCTGAGCCCTTGAATGCCTCTACACACTTCAAAAACTCGTTATTGCACTTCTCGCTCAGGTAATCATCTACACTCCAAAGACAAAATAAAATGCAACTCTTATTGTAACGGAGAGAAGATAGTTATTTTTATTTTATTTTTTAATTTAAAATAAACTTTTAATCTTAACTTTTAATCTACTTCTGTTTTTTTACTAATTATTATTTTATATTTTCAACTTTAAAAGACATTTTAACAGTTAATTCTATGTGAAAAAGTTAATATTCCATGTTTCTTCTTAATTTTTGTTAATTCCTGTCACAGTCGTGAAATGGACTGATTGTTAGGTGGGAATCAAAACTTGTGAGTAAGGTTGAGGAGGCCCAACAAATAAAACAATTGTCCTGATTATAATAATAATCTACAGAATGATTCGTTGCAACGTTTCCATCAAAAAAACAAATTAATTAGTAATGTGAGCATAAAGTTATGTGAAAAAAAATCTTTTAAAATTTGCAAAGGAGAGAGCAAAAAGGAGAAAAATTATTTTGGAATAAACTTACTTTTCATATTGGCGATGCAGTGATCATGATTCATACAGCAAGAGTCTAAGCGATCGCACGGGACCTCCCCCGGGCACCCGGTGTATAAAAGCCCACAGTATTTTCCATATCTTAAAAATGGTGCTGCTGCATTTATTTATATATTTATTTATTACTGTGTCTATAATAATTAAGAAAAAACTAGGGCAGAAAATATGAAAGAAGGATACCATTGCAGAACTTGGATTCACAGGTTTTACTGCACTGCTTGAACTGCACAACATGTATATCAATAAATAAAGTACAAAATAATCATAATAATTAAGCAAAGTAAAATATAGATATGACAAATTAATGAATTACCAAGTGAAGATCTGCAGCGGCATCAAGGCCGATGTTAAGGGCATCATGAGGACTGGGAAGAACGCCAAAACTGATTATCAAGAAACATAGAATTATTATTGCCATCGAAAAAAAAAATGAAAGGTAGCCAAAGCTCAAGTGAAGATATATATATATATAGTACTATGGTATACTACACTTTTTTTGTTGTAAGTTTCGTTTTCTTTTTTAATTTATTATATAATATTGTTAAATAATTACCGTGCGAGACAGGAGAGAGAGTATATATTAATTATAGTAATACTAGTAGTTGGTTGGTTGAGTCACAGAAAATGTGATCGAGGCCACAGCTGCTGATGCTGCTATGTCATGTGTCTTTTGTCTTGTAATGACCCGTGATATGTGTGCTTTGTTTTGTTGTCCTAATAATAAGTGTCTCGTTTATTAATGTTAAAATTTGAACACAAAATCTAAGTCGAACATAAATAATTAAAGCAGTGTACCAGAAATAATAACCTTAAAATTAAAGCACGCAAGAATCAGAGTTGTTCATTCGATAACTAGAGCTAACAGATTTTCACTATGTCAACAATTATGTTCGGGAGTTGTATACATTAATCTACATCTCGATTTTTCTAACTGATGTGATAGAAAGAAATCAAAGAATTGTGTCTTGCTCTCTAAGTTATTAGTATTTTATTTATTTTATTTTATTTTATTTTATTAGGGTTTTAGTACTATTTATATTTATCGTATGTCATTGAATTCAATAGTTGTTTATGATGAAATAAAGTTCGTTCCTCAGTTGAGGTTTTATCAGATTTCGGTATTCTTAGGAATCAACGAAAGTTTTGATGTTTTAATTCTCGGGTATTCTTAGAATCAACGAGTCTTAATATTGGGGTTATTGCTTCCCTGCGTCAGTTGGTATCAGAGCCTGCTACGATGCCTTCTCGTCGTCTGCCAATCGCCGACCCCGCCGCTGAAGCCGCAGCCCGTCGTCGCGCCGACGTCGCCGCCTTGAGTCGACAAGTAACGGCCCTTACGGTTGAATTAGAAGAAATTCGACTTGCTCTCGCCGATGTTCTACCGAAAGGTCAACACCAACCCATCCCCGTACTTGGGCGCACCATTGGTGATGAACTCGATCCATATGATGATCAATTTGGGATGTCGAGTCAATCTGGGACACCGAGCCCGCCGAACCGATCTGGGACGCCGAGCTCGTCGAGCCCGTCGAGCCGATCTGGGACGACGAACCGATTTGGGATGCCGAGCCGATTTGGGATACTGAGCCGATCTCAGACCAGTGCCCCAACGTCACACCCTGAAGTTGTTGTCCCCGTGCCGCATCCTCATGTTGTTGCCATTGCGCTGCATCCTGATGTCGTTGGCGTTGTCCTTGTGTCGCTTCCTAAAGTTGATGCCCTTTTGTCTCTTCCTCTATTTATTGCTCATGCGTCGGTACTTCCTGCCACTACTCCTGCGTCGCCTCAAAAATTAACTGCACTGCGCCACGTCAATGTGTCGCTGCCATTGCGCTTGAGTCGTGCCTTCAAAGTCGTCGACGTTTGGTGATTGATCCCGACGGCTCCTTGCTTGAGCTTTTAGGTTCGTGGTCGAACCTTTTCCGAGAGGGGGAGAATGATGTGGGTAGAAAGAAATCAAAGATTTTGTCTTGCTCTCTAAGTTATTAGTATTTTATTTATTTTAATTTATTTTATTTTATTAGGGTTTTAGTACTATTTATATTTACCGTATGTCATTGAATTCAATAGTTTATGATGAAATAAAGTTCGTTCCTCAGTTGAGGTTTTATCAGATTTCGGTATTCTTAGAAATCAACGAAAGTCTTGATGTTTTAATTCTCGGGTATTCTTAGAATCAACGAGTCTTAATATTGGGTTTATTGCTTCCGTGCGTCACTAACTCACATAGATCCCAAATTTTATAATCATTTATCAATTTGTAATATTTCACAATTAATTATCTCATTTTTTTACCTTCAAAACTCAATCGATTAACTTATGAGAAAATTACCAATTTGATATCATAAAGGAGGGCAAGTCTCGTTTTGATACCATTTTGTTTCGACTTTTCAATTATATACCATAAAACTCAAAATCGAGTTGATTTCATTTATTTATTTTTTTGCCTGAAAATTTTGAAATCGTCGAAACTCAATCACGTGAGATGCACGCGGGTGATAACTCCGATTACATAATCCACGTGGCGATCTCTTATTGGTTAGATAATATAAATTAATTTAATTTAAAATGCCTCTAATAACCACATGGCAATACACATCATTACTCCAATTAAAATAAATGTAAAAAGAAAATAAAAACAGAAATAAAAGCGTGGGCGAGCTGTTGAGGGAATACATTTCCAGCCCCAAATTCATTTTCCAAAAAATCCTAATCCTCCAAAATCTCTCTAAAGAACTCTAATTTCTGTCCCTTTGGTTAATTATCAGTGTAAATTCACATAGCAATTACGTAATCCCTCTTTAACTCTCTAAAAGCCATCGTTTTAAATGTCTCATATCGAGTGCCAACTCGGAACCAATAAATTGTTTTTGTGGTAAAATGGCATCGAGTACAACGACGTGGAAGAACGACAATGTGGGGGCGGCGATGCCTCGGCTGTGGGAATAACCAGGTTTGCCACTCTTTTTTTTTTTGCTTCTCTTTTAGTTTTCGTTTTGTTTAGTGAATTGCACTTTTTTAATTTTGAAATGAACAAAATTTAGTTTAGTGACCTAGCAGAAGCTAATAAAAAATAATTAAAATTCTTTGATTCCGAAGAATGCCGAGAATTAATCGATCAAAGATCATTGATTCATATGAATACCGATAATTGATAAAACAAAAAAAGAAACTCTTTTATTCAATGTAAAAAACAACTGCTGATATAATGTTCTCGTACGAAATACAAATAGCCCTCAAACCCTAATTAACATCGTACGGGCATTATTAAAAACTTAAAAATAAATAAAACATATAAAATAACTACTTCATTCTCCCCCACTAAATTAAAGAAGGTTTGACCGCGAAGCCGAAACAATCGGATCATCAACATCATTATCCCCAATAAAAGGAATGAGGTGCTTCACATTAAAAACATCATACGTGCGCAAATGAGAAGGAAGGCGGAGGCGATTCGCATTAGGATTAATTTTTGCCAAGACCTTACGGGCTGCCAATTTGTTATAAGCATGAGCTGGGTAGCGATCACGAGTCAATGACGGCCCAAACGAAGTCATCAGGTTCAAACTCGACCGCACGACGATGCTTATCTGCAGCGGCCTTATAAGAAACAGTAGAGGAGACGAGCTGATCATGTGTCGCACGATGGGTGTTGCGGAGGGCCGCGATAATGTCCACGGCGCGGACTGGGGACGGCAAGCACATTATGGGCAAATTCATCCTGACTCAACATGGCAAATTCAACCTGTTACGAGCGCACGTAACAGGTTTCCCACGGAACGGTTAACGATATCGGTTTGTCCATCACTCTAGGGGTGGTAAGCGCTGCTAAAGTCGAGCCGCGTATTAGACATACGCCATAAGCTTGCTTTGCGAAAAGAAGCTAAGTAAACGAGTGTCGCAATTGGAGATAATGGACGTCGGAAGCCCATGCAGACGATAGACTTTGCGATAAAATAATTGGGCAACATGCACGACGTCAATCGTTTCGTTTTTTTACAGGGAACAAAGTGTTCCATTTTTTAGAAGCGGTCCACAATGACAAAAATGGAGTCATAACCCTTTTTGTGTGCGTGGAAGACCAAGAATGAAGTCCATACTAATAGCTATCCAGGGTAGGTTCGTGCCTTTGGAAACTTGGCAAATCCGACAACGTGAGACATAACGCTCGACATCGCGGCGAAGAGTGGGCCAAAATTAAGAACGTTGCACCAACTCAATCGTACGATCGCGACCAACATGTCCCGTGCCGTGGAGATCCGAAATCAGTTTAAGGCGAAGACTAGAGTTAGGGATACACAGCCGCGTCGACTCAATGCGTCTGCCACGCGGTTGGAAACCCTAGAGCGGTGTTTGATCAAAAAAAATCACTAAAGAAAGCAACCAGGTGGCCTATGTTTTCACTAAAGACAACAACCAGGCGGCCACCTTGGTTTAATACCGCACCAATGCTGGACTTCGAGGCATCACACGAGAGCTCTAATTATGGTTGATCAAAATTGGGCAACAGCAAGACTGGGGCAGATATAAGGCAGTCTTTGATCAGAATAAATGCAGACTCCGATGCTGGTGTCCAGAGAAACGGTTTAGAGTCGATACAATCGGTCACAGGCGCGAGAATGGTGCTAAAGTGAGCGATAAACTGGTGATAGAAGGATGCAAGGCCATGTAAGGTACGCGCCTCATTTAAAGTAGTCGGTGAGGGCCAATCGCGGATGGCGGAGATTTTAGACTCGTCCACGCGGAGGCCTATGTCGGAGATAATATAGCCCCAGAAATTAACGGAGATAAATTTACGAGGAGCAGAAAACAACTTTTCCTGGCGGAGGATTTTCAAAACTGAACGTAAATGTCAGGTGATTGGCCATGGAACGACTATAAACCAAGATGTTGTCGAAGTAGACGACCACGCAAGTCCCGATAAGCGTGCGCAAAGTCTGGTTCATGAAACGCATGAAAGTACTTGGGGATTTCGACAAGCCGAAGGGCACAACAAGCCATTCAAAGAGGCCTTCGCGGGTTTTGAAAGCAGTCTTCCATTCGTCGCCCAGACGGATACAGATCTGGTGATACTCACTACGAAGGTCGAGCTTACTAACTATGCAGGCACCGCTCAACTGGTCGAGAAGATCATCGAGACGTGAAATGGGAAATCGATAACGGATGGTGATTTTGTTAATGGCGCGACTGTCGACGCACATGCGCCACGTCTTATCTTTCTTGGGGAAAAGGAGGGCTGGTACAGCGCATGGGATCATACTTTGACGTACTGTGCGCGACTCAGTAATTCCTCCACTTTACGTCGCAATTCCTCATGTTCAACAGGAATCATGCGGTAATGTGGATGGTTGGGTAGTGCCGCACCAGGAACAAGATCGATAGGTCCCCGAAACTCATTTATCAAATAAATCAATTTTCAACCAACAAAAAAGTATTTGACCCTCCGGTGATATTTCTTAGGCAACATCTCAGTTCGCCGTAAGCAAATGTTTTGCTTTGCAATCGTTGTATCCTGGGAAACAATCGTACCCGTAGAGGACGAATTTGTTTTAAGGAAATCGTGTTGAACACGAGCCTCGATTTATTCGATTTTTCATTTTTTCCATCTTCCTCTAATGGATACACACAACCATACACAAAAGATACTACAGTATAATTTGTTGAATATAGAGTTAGTTGAATTACATGAAAAATATCTAAGGTTTCTATATGTGATGTTTTGGAGTAAACTAACTGCTAATTGTTGGGTGGCAGTGCATGGCAGCGTGACGCAGAGTAAAACCACAACAATAGAGATAAAAAAGAATCGATCTTGATACTACGTATACTAGATACAATACTCTTTAACGAGAAGGAAAAATACCCAATTGCCTTCTACAAATGCAAATGAGACTCTTATAGAACATCAACACGACTCTTCAAGAATCAAGAGTACGACTCTTCAGAAATATGACCCTTCACATACTTATATTTATTTAATAATTACAACTAGATAATTAATTACGATCGTTGAGCTTGCAATACCTATATCATACTCCCGGGAGTATAATATAAATAGTACTTTCGCCCTTTAAAATATAAAAACTCAATAAAATCATCATTTAATAATTAAGAAATCTTTATTTTAAAAAACAATTATTATAAACATTAAATTATCATATTAATGAATATATTAGCACATACATAATGAATATTTATCAACAAATACATAAAGATATACTAATGAGTGTACAATTAGAATTATACTTCTAGAAACAACGTATAAATTGCCTTGAGCTTGAATCTTGTTAACGCTTAATCGATCGTATTTATCAAGTAATAGTAGCGCGGCTTCATCTCCATGACAGCGCTTCCACGGTGTGGACCTCGAACACCTGCAAAACAAACACTTAATCAGAAATAAGAACACCAAAAATAAACAGAGCTGGAAAAGTCCAAATCTGAATATATTGAAGTGCAGCTGCAGAAGTCTGAACTGAGTCTTGGAAGCTGGAAGGAAGTCATCCTAACAAGAGGGAAATAGTCACAAAAAATATTATATGAATGAAGTTTAGGTGTTAGTTTTTATTTTTTTTATTTGAAGGAATGAGGGTTGAAGTGAACAAATTAAGTTGTTCAAATAGTTCAAAGACAAGAATATTGTACAAAACATTTTTTCTTAAAATGAAAATAATAATTTTTATAAGAATTTCATTGGGCGGTTATTCTTAACATCGTCTCGACGTAGTCAATGAATTTCATTGGGCGGTACAACGGGTGGCCATCGCATTGAGGTGCAGCCGGGTCCACAATGACATCGGGTGCCGCACCATTTGCCATGACAACGAATATCCTCCTCGTTGCCTAATCGTTCACGACTGCTCTGTGTTTCAAGCTTCTTCCTTCTACCTATCATCGACTATGTGATGCAACAACTATAGCATTAACATATTTGGAAGCCCACGATCGAGTCTTTAAGCCCAAGAAATAATCGTTTTATTTATTTTGTTATTTTCTAGTCTTTTATTAAAGTCCATCCTTATTAGGGTTTAGTACACTATTTAATTATATTCGTTGAATTTTACGTATTCCGCAGTTTGGAGCAATGTTTTAAAAAAGCGGTCGAGGCGTACGCCTCGAGGCGCGCCTCGTACCGCCTCAGGGGTTTCGTGTGATGAGGCGTACGAGTCAAAGACGTTTTAGTTTTTATACGTTTTTATACGTGAGGCGTACGAGTCGAGGCGGTACGAGTCGAGGCGTCTGAGGCGGCCGCCTCATCAAATTTTTGTATTTTTTTATATAAACGATAGAGTAATTTATTAATTTATTATTTTGTATTGTTACTTAATCATCTATTGTTCTATCTTTGTTTAATCATACAATTTTTATCGTCTCCATTCTTCTCGGCAACTCAAAAAATCATAATCTTTCACAAAATTTTCTCAACTTCAGTACATATTCTTATGTCTTCTCTTCTTTTATCTTGCTTGTACACCTATTTTTATATTTTTATTTTGAAATGTTTTAAAACCCCACTTTTTAACTTAAATGCAAAAAGCCAACAATTATGAAAAAAAAATACATGAAAAATAATTATATACTCTAAGGTTCATTCTTATATGTTTATGAAATTATGATATTTAATTTTTGGTCAAATGAGAATAAAAGCACATGAATAATTTTTCCATGGCTTTCCTTTTGTGTGTTTGTGACCTCTAGGATAATCCGAAAAGAAAACAAATCAATCTAAAATCATTCATGTGATTTTGCAAGCATTCCAATCAATCATTTCGCAACCAAAATAAAAGAATAAAATATGACTAACAAATCGGGCACAAAAAAATCAAGAAGATTAATCAATTTTACAGAGAGAGGTGATTTACTAACCCTTTCAAATTTGCAGCCGACAAAAGTATGAGCCCAATTTATGTTGCATCTCCGCCAAGCTGTTGTGACGTTGAACTATCTAGGAATCTGTCGCAACACATACCACCAGAAGAGTAGTTTCAAGAACAGTCAACTAACAAAGAAATGCCTAAATCTGGAATCCCCTACTTGAAAACGAGATTTGTTTCGAACTCAAACACTAATCTTCTAATAAACAAATTAGAAAAATATATATACCTAGAAAATACTATGTAACTAATAACTAAGATTGCGTATAGACCTTTCGACTCTGAGTATTGCGCATCTCCTCCAGCGCCCATCCGTTTCTCGCAGCCCCAACAGTGCTCTGCCATCATATCTACACACAAAACAAGGAAAAAGGAAACATAAATCGCACTTTGAGTTTCAGAGATAAGCTAGCGTCTATAATCCGTTGAATTCTCCTCTATCGAGAAAGGTTTTGGGTTGAAAGTTTGGCTACTAATTTATTTTAGTTGCAACGGTTCTATTTATAACCGATGTTAATTATGATATTAACTTCAGTTCCACACCAACCGATGTTAACAAGGTGTTGTAGTAGAGGAAGATCTTGATTAAACTTTTAGCTTCCATCCCGAACTTACAATTTGTAACTAAAAATTAGGAAAACATAGTTCTATTATTTGCGAGCACCCGAACTTGTGTGTAATCAAGCAATGTTGTGAAGGTGAGATTTGGACGTCCCTACAAACTCAAGCCCAATTCATGTCGTTACTATATATCTTGATGTATCTAGTCCTTGGTGACAGAACGAAATTCACAACGGCCAACTCCTATGCCAATTCTTAAGATCGCCTTTTTGGCTATATATGATAGTATTGTAGGATATTTATTGTCTTAAACAGGCTTTATTAAGACTTCCTCGCTCTTACTAGGCGATCCTCAATGAGTCATCCATGTCAGCTCACTACGCATGACTATTTAAAAGATCCATGTTTAGAGATTAATTAAGCTAGCTTCAAGTGTGACAATAATTGTATTTTTTACAGGCTCATCTCTAGTAAGCGATCTTCGTCTCCATCTTCATCTCAACATCTCAGGTAAGCCATATATATTGAACACCATAATATTTTGAAAACCTCAAATATATTTCTTTTCCCCTTAATATTTTCTAAGAAAATTAATTATGTTTCTATCCAGTAAAATAAAATATGCAATCACATAAACACAGTTTCCACTCCACAAATATAAGTTGAGAAGTAAAACTTAAATTATATTTTTAAGTTGATGAGTGAATTAGTTATGACTTATATGAGTAAAGTTTTTACAAATGATAAATAGTAAACAAGTGATCGTTTTCGTCATCTGAGAGCTCTTCAAATATTTGAGATATCAACTTCTCGACCTTTGAGCAGTCCTCTCACCATAATACATATGCTATAATTATACAAACAACCATTTTGATTTATCTTAAGAATGGAAAACTATATAGGTAAATTAAAAGAAGGGATAAATAAATGAGTATCCAACAATAATTAAAAAAAAATTATAGTAAGAAATTGACTGTTATATTTCAAGAAAATCAGATACTCAAACTAGAATCAATCAATCCAACACTACAAGCTTCTTGTACTCTTCCCCAGATATAGCAGCATCTAACACTGCCTCAGGATTCATAATCCCACCTTCCTCCAGAAACAGTGTCATCAAATTTTTCGAGTACCCGCTCACAAGCGCAACCCCCGGTTGCTTTGACGGGACTGGTGTCGCTATCGAGTCCCTCAGGTTCCAAAACACTATCTCCGGCACACAATCGCCATACCCTCTCTCCGTAAACTTCCTCACAATCGTCTGATAATCAGTCTCCCAAGACCCTGCAGTACCAGAATAACCATAATGCCGATTAGTGCGACTATTAGCCTGGTCAAATTCCATGTCACTGAATACGAACAATCTCTTTATCATCTCTTCTGGCTTCAGTTTCCCATTCACAGCCACCTGCAGCAATAAATCAAACACTTTCTGGAAATCAGTGTTCATCCCCCACTCCATTCTCCTCACAAACTCCGTCTTCGCCTTTAAGCTAGACCCTTTGACAATCTGGAGCTGGGGATTTGCACTGAATGTGATGAGTTTCCCTTTCCATGGCTCTTCGCTTAATTCTGACACTAGAATCCCCAGCGCCACCGAGACTTCCATCGGAGTTCCTTCCATACTCCCCGACACATCACAGATGGCCATGCAGTTGTTCAGTTTCCCTTTCTTCGCCATATCATCCACCATCCTCCTCCACTGAAGCTCAGCCACCTGAGCTCCATTATAGTCTTTCAACGAGGCAATTATCTCGTGAGGAAGCAATGCACCCGCAGCTATCTTTGCCTCCCCCTTCTTCACCTTTTCGAGATACTCTTTAAACCTTTCCTCGTCGTGTTTGTAGAATTTGCCCTTGTATGTTTTCATGGCCACAGAAGCCACTCTGCCGTATGGGAGAGAACCCCAATCATTGGCCCCCATGTAAACCTCAGGCAACTCCAAGGTTTTACGCAGTGGGACTAAAACTTCCTTCCTCAAACGATCCCTCACGCGATACGCGTAATGAGCCTCTTCCACTCCTTCGTACTCTGGATACTCGTCCCTCGGAAACACCTTTCTACCAATCGATTCGCACAACAGCGTGATCACATCGTAAGAAGAGTCGAGGGACGGGCACCACTTGGCTGCGAGGCTGATCTTGTTCAACTCCCCTGAACTCAGCAACTTCATGTCCGACCTCAAGCACAGGGCGAAATAATCCGACACACGCTCGTGCAGGAACTTGAAATCGGGGTCGCGGTTGAATCTCTCCAACACGTTTTTAGCCCTTTGTAACCTCTTCTCCTCGCGGCTCAATTTCGGTTCGGTTTCCTTCATCAATTCACTGAACCTATTTCCGCCATTATAAGCACTGGATCTACCACGATAACCATGCCTACCGGATCTACCACGATAAAGAGATCCACGATAAACATGTCCACCGGATCTACCACGATGAATAGATCCACGATAAACATGCCTATTGAATCTATGACCTCGTGCAGTTTTCTTACCTTGCTGCTTCCTCTGCTTGCGCGCCTCCTTCGCTGAATCCCACATCTCCTTCCTCTGCTTCCACTGCTGATACGCGTCCTTGGCCAGTTTCCGGGCGTCGGAGCCTTCTAGAAGCCGGAACAGAATCTCGAGCAGATCCTTATAGTACCCGAATTCCGCAAACGAAGCCACGTTGCACGCAAGGGTTTTGGGGTGGTTTTTGTGAAGCCAGAGCGCCGCCGTGTAGCCCCCTTCCTTGTCGGATTTTCCGGTGCCTCTAACACCTCGCAAATTGCAGAGGAGCTTCAAGGTCTTCAACGGGTCGTGATTCCAGGCGAGCTCGAGGCGTTGGGTTAGGGTTTGGGGAGGCGTATCGGGTACGACGTGGAAGAAGAAATCCAAGCAGGGGTTTCCGGTCGATAGAAAAGTGGGAGAACCGTTCTCCGTGAAGCCGATGGGCGGGAGTACGGTGTTGTTAAATTTCTGGACCATGAGGTCCATAAATGGATCCTTCTTGGTGGTGGCGGCGGCGGTGGGAGAGGGTGGTTGGTGGTGGATTTCGGGAGGTCCGAGAAGAGAGACTTGGAATGATGATGGTGATGCCATTGTGATTATTATGTGTGTTAAGAATTGTGGGTTTTCAGAATGCTTATTTATAGGAGAGAAATAGAATGGTTATTTGAGTTCACCGACTTTATTTTATATTTTAAAAATATACTAATAAATCGTATTGCTTGGCCTCCAAGCATGAGACAATGGGTATTTTAGTAGTATAAAATTTTAGTTAAATTTATTTTAAAATTTTGATTAAAAAACGATTTCATGTAAATAATCTATTAATATATAAATCCTGAACAATCATTCCACGTGGACCAATTAAAACTCTTCTATTGTACATGTGGACCAATTAAAAACAAGCTTCAAATTTGTGTTCACACCATTCACGATCTTCACTACTCCCGTTAATTATTTTATTATACTGAAATAAAAAAAAATTCTACCAATTTCATTATTTTCATTAAGCCGCGCAGCATAGGGTTTTTCTCTCTTTCGTCTTCTTACAAAATTGGCGATCTTCTTCTGGTTTTTCTCTTCGTCGTCTTCTACAAAACTGACGATCTTCTTCTGCTCCATTCCTTCTCTACCGGTTAATTCTTTTATTATTCTGAAATTAAAAAAAAATAAAAAATCTCTCCCCCAATTCACATTTTTATCTGCGCGCAGGGTTTCTCTTTCCGTCAATCTTCTCCAAAATTTGGTATGTGCTTCTTCTCTCTTCCTTCATCTTCTCCAGAAGTCCTATTAACTCATCGTTTTTTAAAATTCTTTTTTCTGCCTTATAATTACAGTTGAAGAGAGAATCAATCCTCCCTTTCTCTCTTTCGTAAATGATTGTTTTTCACAAGAAATTGGTCCATTTCTCTAATTCGATCATCGTTGTATATACGATATCATTTTTATTTTTTTCCAGATTCATAATTAATCATGACTATTGTCTTCGTGTTTTGAAATTCGTTTTTACGGATTCAAAATTAAAAGCTGCCGTCGCTGCGAAAATCCAAGTGGAAATTCAAGTTTTTTCATATTCGAGGTATTTTATTTATTAATTGATGCATTTTTAGATTTCAAGGTTTTTGATTTCGGATTGATTCAAGATGCCCTAAAGGAGGAGATTGAAATGTTGTCTCGATTCATGCAATGACGTTCAATTTGATTGTCGATGATCAGGATTTGGTAAGGAGGGCGCTTGCTGATCAGGTTAATATATCTTGATTGCAGACGAATGAATTGAAAAAAGGATCGATTTTGTATTGCTAATTCTTTTATGTGTAGCTTCTGCTAATTATGTTCTCTATTTTTATTATTAGTCTTGACCAATCCCTGCGAAATACGACGTCGTTACTCCCCTGTTTTGATACAACATTTTTTGATTGGTGAGTTCTGCTCGAGAACGAGTAATTGGAAAGACCATCAGCCCACTAAATCAGATTTTACGTCACCTGATCTCATTTGCTTTTATAATTATATTACATACACCCCACTCACACATATATATTTAGTTCCCTAAAAGTCGATCTAATTAATTAGTTCGAGGATATTTTTATTAAGGTTTATTACATCAAATCATCAATGCTTGCATCTGTGGAACTTCTTTCTCGACAGGCGTATTTGCATTTTGAATTTCATTATTGAGGATATATGCCACTTCTCTATGATATACTAATATAGAGTTTTTTTTTTCTGTGAATTTGATGAATGTTATTATCACCATCTATTGCTATTTATCTTTCTCTTTCCAACTTCTTCCCAGGGTGGTTTGCATCAGATATCATGGTTTCAGTTTCTTCCCTATGATTTCAACACAAGGTGTGATTTTGAAGTTTGAACCTTCCTGATGGACAGATGGTGTGGGAGTTATCACTCCTTGGTTCAAAGCCCTCAAAGCCGATGTTGCTAATCCCAGTGAGTGAAGAGGGCTATATTTTTTTATTCATTTTTATTTGTATTTTTTAATTAATCTTTTAATCCAATCATGTTTTGTACATGAATTATTGAGTAATAATAAAAGTACAAGCCTGATGTTTTTTTGCAAAATTATTGTTGAACTGATCCTTAAATTATTAAGAATCAGTCAAATGTTAGTGTGTTTGCAGTAACACACTAAGTAACACACTAAGTCAAAAAAATATATCACTCCTTGGTTCAAAGCCCTCAAAGCCGATGTTGCTAATCCCAGTGAGTGAAGAGGGCTATATTTTTTTATTCATTTTTATTTGTATTTTTTAATTAATCTTTTAATCCAATCATGTTTTGTACATGAATTATTGAGTAATAATAAAAGTACAAGCCTGATGTTTTTTTGCAAAATTATTGTTGAACTGATCCTTAAATTATTAAGAATCAGTCAAATGTTAGTGTGTTTGCAGTAATGTTAGATGTACATGAAGTACTATTTTACCCTTATTAGCCATGCTTGGATGTATTCATTATTTATCTCTTAATACTCAAGGTGCTATAGTGCTTTGCCATTTCTTAAATTAGTGGGAGAATGTAAGCTGACGATTTGCACCAACTAAATTTGGTGACTGCAAACATGTGTCTTGATCTATCGTTGTTGTACACTTGCACTTGCGTAAATTACTTCAGGTCAGGATTTTTGGCCACTGATATTCATGGACCTTTTTTTTCCTCAAGTTATCTGTCATATAGAAAATCTATTTGATTTTATATTACTTGATAGACTTTTCTGAAGTGATTCTTGCCATGATTCAATATCTTGATGGTCTTTGCCAATTTATGTTGGGCAATTCTATTTTCAGTTGATACACTTCACACCAATACACTTCACCAGTTGATAGCGCGCGGTACCCTGAAGGAGACTTACATTAGGATGGCCCTACTTTTGTAAAAATTGGTGCCTGCTTGTCCACCAGGCCCGTTTTGTGTCCGACCCAATACATCGAGGAGCTTTCTCAGTTACAGGTAGAAATTTTATTTTCCTGTTGAATCTAGATTGATGCTATGAATGGATGAAATGATTTGCTTAGACAACTTATGCTGTAATGGAATATGATAATGTGTAGGGGATTGTTTGGAACAAATTGCATAGATGGAACTTCCGTTTTTCTGTTTTCTTAATGTTTTTTTTTTTGTTTGGTCAGAGTAGGATGATTTGCTAGCACTCCAAGACGCAAAAGCATTTTTGTGTATCAAGGAGATTTGGCATGTCGGATTGATTCTATTTACTCTTCAATATCTGTAACTCCAATTGCTGCAGCCAGTAGTCATTATTGTCGATTTCTCAGGTTATGTACTCTGTCCTGTGAGTTTTTTTTCTCTATTTCCCCTCATTTCTCAAGGTATTAGTACGTTGGTTGCTTGGGCAAAGTGAAAGTAGTGTTAATTGAAATGACTTTTTTATTCGGTTCGATTCAAATCTCGGTTAACGATTATCCTTTCTCAGATTACTCAGTCGCTTTCGTTTGAGGTATGTATTAACATATTGTAATTCGATTGCTGTAGTTTTGAATTCTTGATTTCATTTTTTTAAAGCTTCAAATGTGTTTTTTCAGATTCAGGTATTAATATTTTCAGTCCCTTAAGTGTTTAAGAATACTCGAAGATGAATAATCCCTACTGCGATTTCCGTATACATATATATTTCGGATCGTCGAGGTTTATAAATTATCAACTCCGTGGCATGTATGTAAATTTTTTGTAAATCGTTGTTACCTGTTTTCTGTTATTTTTCGTAACCCTAATTCAATTATTTATTTTTTGCACTATCAAGTATGTCATTTTTGCTTTTGTACTTAATTTTGCATATTGCTTTAAATTATTTCATAAATTTTAGTACTTTTTTTTTTTATAATTTCATCATGTTTCATTTTTTTATGGATGGCAGGATCATTCATAAATTTTCTTAATCGATGGGGACGAAAGGATTACTATGCGGTTTGCCTAAAATGGACGCAGCGATTCTTGAGCAGCCTAATAACGTTGTTGAAGCTCAGCAAGCTTTCAAATCCAGAAGAAAAGCCCAAGTATCCCTGTCATGACCATGTTGCTGCCATTTCATCAGCAACAGGCCCCTCTTCATTTTGGTGGTTCAAACCCACAAATAGGACTTCAAAATTTTTTGGGAATGTCAGATCCGATGCCAATTCTCATTTCCATACCTCTTGGAAATCCACAAGTTCTATATTTATGTGTCTGAAATGCCGCAAGAATAGTAAGTATGTCTCTCAAAAACGAAATCTCAGTTTTTTCAATTTAGTGTTGCTATATGTCGAGTCTTAAATCGATTGTTTTCCCAAATATCTCATTTCTTTTCTCGGTTAATTACAAAAAGTACATTTGATGAAGTTATCATAATTAAAGTACTGTCATATTTTGAAAGGGTCTCATTATGATTTTATTGGTTTTTTCATTTCAAAATAACTCTTAAAATTATATCAATATTCATGAGGTTTGATTTACAACCAACTCTAAGGTCAATTCATTACTTTGTCCTAATAAATGAAATAGCTTTCTCATCAGATGATTTCCAGGCTCTATCATACGGGATAACCGAAAAAGTGTCAAGACACTTTTCAGCCCCAAATAGTGCATTTGTGGATCTTATATTTTCATATGGGATATGACGAGATGCTCGACAGTTTAATTGCACTGAAATATGTCGAAGGCATTTAAGCCTTCAAGGACTGCCCCCTCTATTCAAAGTCAAACATATATGTTATGAAAATATTTGCATGCGCTAATACATGAAATCATTATTTTGCAGATTTATCTTGAAAAATTTGAACGCAAATATTTACCTCTTCATCTTCCCACCGATTAAATATTATTTTTATTTTAAAAATATGGAATATGATTCCTTCAACTTTTACATTCTTTGCAGGTACATTATTGATTTTAAGTTTACAGTTTACTACTTTTTGGACTGTCTTTATATCATTTTTTATTGTATTGAAATCCTCTCTTTCTCGTATGCAAAATCCAACTATTCAATAAAATCCTTGCTTATTGAAATTTATATTTGGTTCCTTTATTGTGGGTTTTGAACCGTGTCAATTTTTGGCTTTCGGTGAATTTCGGGTCGTATTTCAATATGTTAAAGATTTGGGATCTCTTGCAGGTTTTTGAAGTGATCTTATTGAATGAGGGGGTTCATCCATTTGTCCATTTGACCATTTTTTTTATGTTTTTCAGTTAAAATGTAGGATGTAGAAACATTTTAATCATATATTTTATCTCTCATTTGTGATGAAATGTTCTTTCATATATATAGGAATCTTAATTGTCTCATGTTGCATCTCCAGCTACACTTTCCGTGGCGTTTATGGAAGCTCTTAGTCTTCTGTTCGAGCTCTTTAGCAACAGCTACAAGTCAGCTCTACCACATAGCCATATCTATTCTCTTTGCTATATTCCATAATGGTAACATGTGGAACTGTCAATTTGCCGCTTGATGTTATTAAAAGATAAATTAAATATAATGTTACACTAATCAATTGTTTTTTGCGTTCTTTTGTTATGTGGATGATGCAGGTTAGAATCTAATGAAGTTCTTTTATTTTCATAATTTAATTTAATGTTTACAGTGTTTTAATTATTTGCTCACAAAACCGTTATTGTGATTTATTAATAAAAATAATAATAAATTTTATGAATAATTAAATATTTATTTAAAAATATTAATAATATTGTGATGGTAACTAAATTGTATTTTATAAATTATAGATTAAAATTATTGTTTATTTATTTTAATTTAATTTATTTTGAAATAAACTTAATCGAGTTGAACTATATCGATCAAAACTTATATTTCAAAAATAATTAATCAAGTTTTGATTATGCACTCATGTTGCTGAATGTAAGTAAAATACTATATTAACCTTTTAATACGCAGTATATTTTTTTTAGCTTTAATATGTAAGTTATTTATAGCATTATCTATGATTATAGGAAAAAATAAGCTTAGGTGTGGTTATAGTATTATAATTATATATATTATAATACTATTTTTTGTAAATATTTTTTATATTATTTGATTTAATTTTTTTAATTACATATATAATAGATTAATAGATTAATTACAGTTATTTAGTGATGATTAATATTTTATTGTTGACATTTTGTAGGTTGGCGTACCAATTATGTTGTTACGCAATATCGATTTGTCACTTACTCCTTTAGATTAGATAATTTCCTATTATGATTTTATAATGATTAATATTTTATTGTTGACATTTTGTAGGTTGGCGTACCAATTATGTTGTTACGCAATATCGATTTGTCACTTACTCCTTTAGATTAGATAATTTCCTATTATGATTTTATATGCTACGAACATTAACAAAAGTCAGGGATAGTCTTTATTAAAAGTGAGATGTTTTTTTTTTTGTCTATATCAATTGCAGTGTTTTGGGATTCGAACCAAGAACCTCAAGTCTACAATTCAAGTGCTCAACCAACTGAACTAACAACCCTCGACAGCGAGAATTCTTTTGAGACAGTCAATTTTTACACATGAACAATTATATGTGGCAGTTTCAATAGTCACTATTAAAATTATTATGTTGCGACGAGAATGGAAACTTGACAAATAAGACCACTAATTTAGTTTACAAAGAAATATTTATAAATTTGCAATGAAAATGTAACAATTTTTATTTATTTGATTGTTTTCTTTTTGGAGTTTTATTATTTTTAATAATTTGTATTTTAATAAAAAGTATGATAGTAATTTATATCATAATAGTACTTTAAAAAAATATCAATGATCTAACAATTATCTCCTAATAAAGAGTGTTTATTAACTTAGAAATTTAATATTAAAAAAAAATTTGTTAAAATTTATTATTAAAATTTTATATAACAGGATAAGATCCAGGAAATATCCCGGTGCATCGCACGGGCTGAAGAATTCTAGTATTTAATAATTATTCATTTTGATATCTTCTTAATTTACTTGTTTAAATGCAAAATATAAGAAAAAAAACTCTCCTTTTATTTTGTGAATAAAATAATTATGTTTTTAATGTTGGGAAATTCGCGTCCAAATTCCCCTCTTGAAAAGCACACGAACAAGCAAGAACGAAAAATACGGAATAAAAGAGACACGAGATTTATAGTGGTTCACCCGTTAACGAGGGCTACGTCCACTTCTTGCCGCTGCAATAATTCACTAGAACAATTATAGAACTTGATTACAAGGCTTTGTAATGGTATAATTTGGTTCTAGGCTTTCTGGAGGTGTTAACCCTATTTTACACGCACATAGGGTTTATATAGGGGGGACAAAACTTGGGGGACAAGAAAAACGCGTTTTCAGCGATTTGCAAAACGGCGACCGCCGTTTTGCCTCCGGCGCCCGCTGAACAGAAACGGCGCCCGCCGAATCACCTTTGGCGCCCGCCGAAAGGCCCAAAAACATGCAGAAGCTCGATCCGACTTTTCTCCGAGTTCAGCGCCCGCTGAACCCATTTCAGCGCCCGCTGAACCCATTTCAGCGCCCGCTGGAGCATTCCCGCGACCGCTGAACTTCTCTGGCGCCCGCTGGAGCTTGTCTGGCACCCGCTAGACCCCCTGGCGGGTGCTGAGCCTGCCTTTGTCGATTTTCCGCGTGAATTCACCCTTCACACTCAACAATCTCCCACTTGAAGTTAATTCACGACCCCTATCGTCTCTTTCCCATTGCAGCGGCGTCCCCGGTCCTCATCCCAGAAGACCAACCGAGGTTGAACACAACCTCAACTTCTCGCACGGCACCACCTTCGTAAACATGTCGGCCGGATTCTTACTCCCAAGAATTTTCTCCAACACCAAAACGCCTTCCTCCAAGGCCGATCGAATGAAGTGATATCTCAGCTGGATATGCTTCGTTCGAGCATGGTACACGGGATTCTTCGCCAAGTGAATGGCGCTCTGACTGTCGCAATACAAGACACTCCTCGAGTGGTCTTGTCTCAACTCTAGCAGAAAAGCCTGTAGCCACATCATCTCTTTCGCGGCTTCCGTCACAGCGACGTACTCCGCCTCGCAACTCGACAATGCTACGATCTTCTGCAACCTCGACACCCAGCTAATCGCGGTACCCCCGAAAGTGTACACGTACCCAGTAGTGCTCTTCCTACTATCCACATCACCTCCGTTATCCGCGTCCACGAACCCAAGTAACCCCACATCTGATTTTCGGAACCTCAAAGCAAAATTGGAAGTCCCTCGCAAGTATCGGAAGATCCACTTGACGGCTTCCCAATGTTGCTTCCCCGGATTACTCATAAATCGACTGACTACTCCCACTGCATGGGCAATGTCAGGCCTCGTGCACACCATGGCATACATAAGGCTCCCAATCGCAGAGGCGTAAGGGACCTTATCCATATGCTCCATCTCTTTCTCGCTCGTCGGCGAGTCCTCCTTTGACAAACGGAAGTGACTAGCCAAAGGAGTGCTCACGGGTTTCGCATCCTCCATGTTAAACCGTGCTAGTACCTTCTTCAGATACTCCTCTTGAGATAACTCAAGACCATCCTTGCTCCTCGTGATTCTCATCCCCAGGATTTGTTTGGCAGCACCCAAATCCTTCATAGAGAACTCCCTCGATAGACTCTTCTTGAGCTTGTCGATCTCCGCCAAGCTCGCCCCGACTATCAGCATATCATCTACATAAAGGAGCAATATTATGTAGGTACCTTTTCCAAGGCTCTTGAAATAGCAGCAGTGGTCCGCCTCGCACCGCGTGAACTCGACCCGCTTCATGAACATGTCGAACTTCTTGTACCACTGCCTAGGAGCTTGCTTCAACCCATACAAGCTCTTTTGAAGCTTACACACCAGCTTCTCCTTGCCTCGGACTTCGAACCCCTCCGGTTGCTTCATGTAGATTTCTTCATCTAGATCCCCGTGAAGAAATGCGGTCTTTACATCCATTTGCTGAAGATGTAAGTTCTCCTTTGCCACCAAGCTAAGCACCACCCGGATGGTTACCATCTTGACTACCGGAGCAAATATCTCCGTGTAGTCGATCCCTTCCTTCTGCTGGAATCCTTTCACCACTAATCTTGCCTTGTACCGAACGCTTCCATCGTGTTCTTCCTTTGCCCGGAAGACCCATTTATTGTGCAAGGCTTTCTTCTCCTTCGGAAGCTCGGCTAGTTCCCAAGTTTGATTCGTCATTAATGAGCTCATCTCTTCTTTCATGGCAGACTCCCACTTGATCGAATCCCTCGCTTGTATAGCCTCGGTGTAGCTCTCCGGCTCACCCCTATCAGTCAGCAAGATATAGTTAAGGGAAGGTGAAAATTTATGAGGAGGTCTTCTTACCCTAGTCGACCTCCACGGCTTCGGTGTGACTGGATCGATGTTGGGATGAGCATTCTCATCTTGCTCGTCCTCGCTGCTCGTGTTTCCCTCCTCGATCTCCTCGGTCTCCACGACCTTCACCGGAACCTCCTCCGTTTCTCCCACGGGATCAACGCCTTCTTCAACAACCTCGTCTTTACCCTTGTACAAGACTGCCTCGTTGAAGATCACATTTCTGCTTCGGATCACCTTATGATTTTCGGCATCCCAAAATCGGTATCCGAACTCCGTGCCGCCATATCCAAGAAAGAAGCACTTCTTGGATTTAGGATCAAGCTTGCTACGATCAGCTTCGTCGATATGGACATACGCCAGACACCCGAACACCCTCAAGTAGGACAGATTCAGCTTCTTCCCACTCCAAACCTCCTCAGGAATCCGATATTCCAGAGGAACCGACGGTGCTCTGTTGATCAAATGAGCTGCCATGTCGATGGCATATGCCCAAAACATTTTAGGCATCCCCGAATGTAACCGCATACTCCGGGCCTTCTCATTTAGCGTCCTGTTCATTCGCTCCGCTATTCCGTTCTGTTGTGGGGTCCCCGGAATAGTCTTCACCATCTTGATCCCACTCTCGACACAATATTGTTTGAAGTCGGCGTCAACGTACTCACCTCCGTTGTCGGACCTCAAACACTTCACCTTGAGATTTGTTTCATTCTCAACCTCGGCTTTCCATTTCTTGAAAACAGAGAACACGTCACTCTTATTTTTCATGAAGTACACCCATACCTTCCTTGTGGAGTCATCGATGAAGGTAACATAATAGAGTGATCCTCCGAGTGAGGCGACGGGAGCTGGACCCCAAACATCCGTGTGTACTAGTTCCAGCTTCTCCGCCTTGGGCTCCCTTCCATCTTTGGAAAAACTCACTCGTTTCTGCTTTCCAAGAATGCAGCTCTCGCACACGTGAGACTCAATCGCCTTGAGTTCGGGCAGCAGCCCGTTCTTTGCCATGATCTTCATCCCCTTCTCACTCATGTGCCCCAGCCTGCAATGCCACAATTCGGTCTTCTTGGTGCTATCAACAACACCAGCCGAGTCCCTCACGCTCGTCGTCATGTAAAGTGTGCCCGTCTTATGACCTCGAGCTATGGTCATGGCGTTCCTCGAAACTTTCCACGACCCATCTCCAAATGACACCCGGTGACCATCACTATCAAGCTGGCCCACCGAAATTAGGTTCCTCTTCAACCCCGGCACATGTCTGACCTTGGAAATCCTCCAAGTTTGCCCGTTTGACATCTTTAGGTTGATATCTCCCATCCCGACTACATCGAGTGGCTCGTCATCTGCAAGAAATACCTTTCCATAATCACCCGAGACGTAATTCAACATCACCTCTCGCTGTGCAGTAGTATGGAAAGAAGCCCCTGAGTCCAGCACCCAGGAATCGATCGGTGAGTCGACCGAACAGAGAAGGACGTCCCCATCGTCGTCATCCTCTTGTGTTACCGCATTGGCGGTTCCCTTCTTCTTGTTGTCACTCTTCCGACGAGAACGACAATCCCTCTTGAAGTGCCCCGTCTTCCCACAATTCCAACACTCATTATCCTCGGACTTCGAGCTATCTCTTCCACTCCTAGACTTGGATCTCCCTCTGTTCCTGTTAGCATTCCTACCCGAGTTTCTCCCCCGGTTCTCCACACTCAAGGCCGAACTAGAAGACTTTCCCTTGAAATCCTTTCTCCGGATTTCCTCGGCTAGGATCTTATCTCTAACTTCGGAGAACTGCAGATTCTCCTTCCCCATAGAGTTGCTAACAGCTGCCCGCATGGGCTCCCAACTATCCGGCAAAGACGCAAGTAGGATCAAAGCGTAAATTTCATCATCGAAATTCACCCCGACTCCTTTCAATTTATCCAAGATGGAATCCAGCTCGTTGATGTGGTTGGCTGCGTTTGCATTGTCCGACATCTTCAGGTTGAACAACTGCTTCATGAGATACACCTTGTTGTTCGCTGAAGGTTGCTCGTACATGTTTGATAGGGCAGCCATCAAATCCTTGGTTGTGGTAATTGAGCGCACGTTGAATGACACGTTTGAAGCCAAGGACAAACGTATCAATCCCAACACCTGCCTGTCGAGGCTTTCCCATTCCTCGTCATCCTTGATCTTCTCCGGTCTACCCTTCAAAGGAATTCCGAGCTTTTTCCCATAAAGGTAGTCCTCGATCTGCATCTTCCAGTGCCCATAGTTATTCCCGTCAAATTTCGTAACCCCGAACGAGGTGGTGGTGTCCGTCATCGCTTTTCCCCGATCGCTATAACCCTAGCGCTCTGATACCAGTTGTTGGGAAATTCGCGTCCAAATTCCCCTCTTGAAAAGCACACGAACAAGCAAGAACGAAAAATACGGAATAAAAGAGACACGAGATTTATAGTGGTTCACCCGTTAACGAGGGCTACGTCCACTTCTTGCCGCTGCAATAATTCACTAGAACAATTATAGAACTTGATTACAAGGCTTTGTAATGGTATAATTTGGTTCTAGGCTTTCTGGAGGTGTTAACCCTATTTTACACGCACATAGGGTTTATATAGGGGGGACAAAACTTGGGGGACAAGAAAAACGCGTTTTCAGCGATTTGCAAAACGGCGACCGCCGTTTTGCCTCCGGCGCCCGCTGAACAGAAACGGCGCCCGCCGAATCACCTTTGGCGCCCGCCGAAAGGCCCAAAAACATGCAGAAGCTCGATCCGACTTTTCTCCGAGTTCAGCGCCCGCTGAACCCATTTCAGCGCCCGCTGGAGCATTCCCGCGACCGCTGAACTTCTCTGGCGCCCGCTGGAGCTTGTCTGGCACCCGCTAGACCCCCTGGCGGGTGCTGAGCCTGCCTTTGTCGATTTTCCGCGTGAATTCACCCTTCACACTCAACAATTAAGAAATGAGTTAGTTTTAAATTTGAAAAATTAAAATTAATTGTTATTTAAAATTAGAAAAGTATATACATGAAAACGTACTATAATAATTTTTTTTGAAGTGTAAAGTGTACAGATACGTGTAGGATGTTCTTAAGAAAATGTAAGCTTTGCCCTTTTTCGTAATTAACTTAAAACAAATAACTATTTTTAATTAGTATATAAATAAACATTCTATTAATTTGGCTTATTAAAAAAATTGTTAAATATTGATATAAATTTAAAATGAAATTGTAAATCATCTTCAAATTAATACCTTTAAAAATAATTAATTTTAAAAAGATGAGCTCATGCTCAGTACAATAAATCTATAACAATTCAAAGATAGCACATACATAAATATTAGTTCACATAAAAGCTCATAAGGATATAAACTAGGGTGTTGATGCTTGAGATAAAATGATTGAAAGAGAAGAATTTGAACTTGAAGGACCAGAATGTGAAGTTCACTCGTAATGCTATCTTACAAAATTGTGTTATTTGGTGGTGATCGCTCATTTTGCCGTTGGTTGTAGTAGTGTGTATAATGTATGTATTGATTGACGTGTTAGATTTGTTTGTGCAATGTGTGGAAATTTGCATTTGCTATTGATACGTAATTTATGTTGGTATTTTTGTGGATTACTTTTGAGACAGTTTATTAACCGAAAATTAATTACATTAATCAAGGTAAAAATCGCTTACCTTATGGCTTAAAACCCATGCAATGAGGCTAAATTCAATTTTACTCTAGTATGATATTGCCAAAAAATTAAAGAAAAAATGGAACAATTTATGGCATGCCCTGTTTTAAAGGGAACTTTTACGAAATGCCCTATTTTATTTTTTACATTTTCTGTTTATTTAATGTATTTTTCACTTTTTATTTAGCCAATTTTCACAAATTTTCACAAATGCCGTTTTTTCTCAAATTTTCACAAACTCTGCCCGATAAACCAGTAAAAAAAACAAAGTAAGCAAAATTTGGGAGAAATTTTTTGATTGCATTCCATTCGAACCAAGAAAAACCTTTGTCGATTCCATTCAATTCTATAAACCTTTCCCCTCTCCCAAATCGATTTCATAAACTTAGAAATTTTTTGATTCTTTCTCGGCCAAATCGACGGTTCGAAGGCAAATCAAGGTCGATTCCATACGAATGAAGCACCGCGACCGTCATTCGATTATCTCTGTACATCAATTGGGGTTGTTTGTTAGGTAACCTTATTCCTCTTTTAGGCGTCGTTTGTTTGTATTTTGGTCGCGGTGTTTGTGTTAACGGGGACTGTTTTTATGTAACCCTTTTCATCTATTCTGGAAAATCTCAGCGGGACAATTACAAATTTTCTTTGTATTTTAATGCTTGTATGTTTGAGGGTGAGACGATTGTATTTTTAGTTTTCTTACACTCTATATTACAGTTGCTATTAATTTTGGTTTCGAACTCTATATTGCTTTTTTGTTTTACATAACCTTTGGGCGTGAACCGATTCAGGAACGTTTTAATTCTTCATATACTTGATATATTTGTTGTGTTAGATGTAGGTTTTAGGCACTAAAATTAGGGGAAATTAAATAGAAAAAATATGTACTTCATTTTCCCTCCCTTCACGATTTCAATTTGAGACTTTCTTGTATGAGTGTGTTTGTGTTTGTTTTTCTGCCTGTCGTTTTGCAATCTGTATGTTTTCGTTTGTCGTTGTTTGATGTTGTATTTTGTTAGTGCTGTGAGGAATTAGTGTGAATTATGATTTCGGTTTTTGTTTGATTTTTTGAAGTGGCGGCGAGTTTCGACAAATTTACCGATTCAAGGAGTGTTGGAATTGGTTTTGATCCACAAGTTTGAGGATAAAGAAGTTCAGAGACATGAAGCTTGTTCCCTACAAGATTGTGAACAAAGATGGAAAACCTTACATTCAAGTCGAGATGAAAGATGGTGAGACCTTTGATACAAGTGCTTTCGTTTTGTTGGAATTGTTCTAAGTATAAACCTTTGAGTGAAAAAGTTATTTTATAAGAATGTAGGGAACTATATGACATTACTCATTATTTTGCTCATTTTCTGCAGCTTACTTCAATGATGCTCATTTTTGGAGCGTATTTTCTTTTTGTGAACAATATAGTTTGATGAGTTGAGGAGAGCACAATGCACTCTCTGGAATGTCCAACTTTCAATCATAGTCATTGTTGGTCAAGTTAGTGAACTTGTTGCTGATCCATTTGGGTTAAGAAGTGACATCATCTGATTACTCCTTTTATTTCATATTTTCTATTTTCAATTACTTCATTTCATAGTGCAGTGTTAGTTGTGAATATACTTGAATCGCATGTTCCAAAATATGCCCATTTGTGCATATACATTCTGTCTTCCAATTATGTTCAAAATTTGCTAATAATGTGCACATACTTGTAACTATGATTTTTGTATTCATCGTCACTATTATCGATTATTTATGGGCTGTAAGTACTGATATATATGGAGTACTATTTAACTTATAAAGAAATTCTCTGACTTGTTTGTTTTATTGGTATATTCTGATTTTGAACCATTGATGTGAATATTCAGAGATCTTTGACTTTTGAGAGTGCCGATACTGGTATCGACTTTACGGGTATGAATGATGGTGCGGTGGTTTTGATGAACAAGGCTTGACTGGAAGATTGTTCTGAGAATTAAATTCAAGGAGGATGTGAATGATCAGTAGATTTGATAGTAGATTTGATTCTTATCTTAAGTATAGATTTTATTTTATTTTTTGTGTTGTCTCTAAACTAAATTTTAAAATTTTAGATTTCAGTCATTTTATTCTTGTAAATTTTAAAACTTCAATTTTAATTCATAGTAGATGTGAAGAATGGAATCCAACAAATTGAGAAGAATAAGACTAGGAATGCTTTTAAATTTTAGTCCTATGATCTTAGAGGTTCAAGCTGAGTTGGAATTTGGGGAATTCCACTCCTCGATTTTGTGTGCATTATATATTGACTTGATGTTCTACTTTTGGCAAATCCAAAAATTTGGAGGAAACTTAAAAAAATTGAAAATGAAAGAGGGAATTAAAATTAAAATTATACTAATAAATAAAATTTATTATGTATGAATATTGAATAGTAGTGAAATTAATGTGATAAGTTATAATAGTTTTAAAATTAAAATTATGAAACAAAATTTTAATTGTATTATATATGATGTATAAGAAATAAAATTTATTATGCATGATCTATTATGTATTTAACATAAATATACATCACCAAAAGAATAAGAATGTTACCATGAAATTCAACCTTATAACATGAATCATATACCTAATTACGACTGTCATATACCACAACACATAATAATTATACCTAATGATGACTATCTTATACCACAACACATAATAATGTACACTTCATGTCATGTAAATTAGCTATGTACTAGAAAGTATCATATAGAAAATATAAATTACTAGTATGTATGATTTATTATGTATGATAGTAGTTAATACTCGTGATTTTAAGTATGATATTCAAACTTATCACCATATATATTATGAAACAATCAAATCTAATCCACCATAGTCAACGTGTGAGAATCATGAATCATGTAAATTCAAAAAAATAGAATATTAGCATGTTATTCAACCATATAACATGAATTGTGTCAACAAGAATCATATACCTATTCATGACTGTTATATACCACATCACATAATAACATACACTTCATGCAAATTAGTCATATAAGAAAACATTATGTAGACAATATAAACTAATAAAATATTGTATAATGTTGATAATCATGTTAGGTCAGATGGTAAGGGTACTAGTGAATTGTTGAGTGATATTATATCCTTGTTATTTTTTTTTCATTTTTTTTTTTCATTTTTTTTTTTTACTTTTTTTAAACACAACAATTGAAATTTATAGTCCGTATTTAAACAGATTATATATATATATATATATATATATATATATATATATATATATATATATATGTATGTATATATATATATATATATATATATATATATATATAAAATATAATCATCAAACACAATATATAATTTTGTTGCTACATCAAACAATACATAAAGAAAAATTCTGAAATAACTTGCAACAACATCAATATAAATCTAACACCAAATGCGTCTTTTTAAGCCTTTCGTCATCACTGTCTCGAGGACCCGGCCCCCTACGATCTGTCATATCAGGCGATCCGTGCCGGTCGGTCCGCCCTGGAATCCTGCATCAAGGCTACATTGCTCATGAACAACTTGATCAAATGACTTCCTTCATGCGCAGTTTTACGGTTCTCGGCATATCTCTTTCATACGAACCCCGACTCTCTTGATTAAAAATTCACCGAAAACTAGACTTCACGATATTTCCAACCATGTAACTCACGACTCCAGATTCCGAGGGAGAGAACAGTTTAGTGCTCGAAGTTGCTGCACTTTCCAGCTCGGTTTGTGTCTCATTTTAGTCGTTTCTCTTGCATTTTAACATCAAAAACTCGACAATAACGCACGTAAACTCCTTCACAACAATAATAAGCAATTTATAAATAATCATACACATAATAAACACATATATACAAAATCAAGCCAAAAAACATTACGAAAAACGAGCAAAATACTGAGTCTTTATGTTCAGTTGGGTGAAGGCAACGCAAAACTATGTTGTACATGGATGAATCAATTCTTAACTTCTCAATCAACTTACGGTAAAGCTCTAAATAAGTTATTTTTTTGGGAACTGGAAATGGAATAACTTTACCCCTTTACCCCGTTCAATTCCACCATCGAACACCCAAGAAAAAACACCATCGCGGAAGATAAAATCACCTGTATAGCAAACTGATAACCAAACTTTTCTGCTCATCACCAATAACCTGCATCACATGCATTTAATCTTCGGTCATTTCAATGAAGGATGAACACAATTGCAGACACAAAATCTCGCATAAAATAATAAAAAGGGACAAAAATCAGAATCACATAAATGAATTTCTCACCTTAGAACGAATTAAGTTTTACACCAGTCGAGAGACAATGATTTCTAACCAAATATATGGGGGACGCGACAAGCATTCAGGGATGTGATGAAAGGGACGATAAATTCGCGGGGGGCCGAAATTGGCGGAGGAAATTAGCTGAGGATTGAATTATAACATATTGTATTCCAACTTTTCTTGAATTCGCAGCTATCTATGGCAGCTAGGTAGAAAATTTCGTGAGAGCGTGAATTAGGGTTGAGAAATTGGGGATTTTGGGCAGCTCCTTTTTTGTTTACGGGAAGAAAGGAAAAGTAAAAAATAATTAATATTTTTTTTAATAAATAATGGGGTAGATGATAAACTATTTTTAAGAGTGGAATATATGATAAATGTTAAATTATGAAATGGGAATCTCATCAAGCGCCCCAGAAAAAATGCTCTTTATCTAAGCTTATAAGAGGTCGTTTGGGTGAGCTTATTTAGAAGAGCTTATAAGATGTTACCTCTTATAAGTTGTTTTAAGAGCTTATAAGCTGTTATGTTTTATTTAATAAATAAGTTGTTAAACCGTTTGGATAAAATAGATATATAAACTTATAAGATGTTAATTTATTTGGTAATTTAAGATCTTATATAAATAAAATTATTAAAAATAAATTGTTATATATGAAAAAAATAATTAAAAATATTTATATTAACTAAATAATAAATTTGAAATTTTTGTATATATATAAAAGTTAATAATTGTAGGGGTAGTTTGGTCTTTTATTGTTTAAGTTAAAAAAGCTTATAAGCTGTTGAAAAAAAAAATACCTCCCCTTTACTTTTTTTTAAAAAGCTTATTTTTAAGTTTTTTAAGATCTTTTTTTTTTTAAATTTAGCAAACAAATGTTAAGAGTTTATAAGCTGTTTAAGTTTTTTAAGATCTTTTTTTAAAAATTTAGCAAACAAATGTTAAGAGTTTATAAGCTATTAAACAGCTTATAAGCTGTTTTAAAGAACTTATAAGCTCAGATCTTTTTTTAAAAATTTAGTAAACAAATGTTAAGAGTTTATAAGCTCTTAAACAGCTTATAAGCGGTTTTAAAGAACTTATAAGCTCTGTCAAACACCCTCTAAGTAGTATTCAGAATTTACCTTATTCGATCACCTTATGTTCTCAAAAACAAATTGCGTTTAATCAATAATTACTAATTTATAGGATTGGAAATTCTTATCACTAGTAAAACAATTGCATTAGAAATCGGTGATTCACTGATTTCTATGAGGTATTCGCACTGATATTGATGGAGCCGATATCTATAGTCGGCAGCTATAGACATTGGTGATTAACCGATTTCTTTTGTGTTCATAGAAATCAGTTTTTATTTTTCAACCGATTTCTTTTGTGTTCATAGAAATCGGTTAATTGGTTAATTTACGGTACTAATCCACGAAATTAACTGATATCTAACATTCCTTTTAATATCGGTTATTTAACTTAGAACTGATAACTATATATTACTACATAATCATTTTTATTTTAAAAACTGATTTCTATAAAGAAATTTAAACATAGTATAATTCCTGTAATTTGATTCGATATAATCAATATTTTTATATTAAAATTTCACAAATTTATAAAACCATCAAATATCATAACAATGCTTAAAATATCTGAAACTTTCATACATAATATTGTAGATAGAGTACAATCATTATTCAAAATCAAAACATTCATAATTGTAGTTAGAGTACATTCAAATTGTTTTCCTAATGCATAACTATAAACATTCAAATTGCTGCCACTATCTATTTCGATACGCACTTCACCTATTTGCCCCTGAGTATACTCAACTGATCCTGAGTTTATAGCCCACCACATAAATGCACAACAAGAAAACAAAAAAGAATAAATTACCAAAATTTCCAAATAAAATAAACAAAAGCTCAGATAAGAAGATAAGAGATATATAGAGGCAACAGTTTGAATATACTAATAAGAAGATAAGGAGAGATATATAAAGGCAACAATTTGAATGTACTAATGAGCCAAAGGGACAAGATTAGAAATAAGCACAGGGGATAATTACAAAAAGTTGCCCTGAGGCTTGTGATATCTACAAAACTAAAACTAAGTTAACTTTCAAAATTATAAAAACCACCTTAGAGGTTCGCTTCTGTATACCTTTTTCTGAACCGTTAGTTGACAACTTGACATAAGTGCACCCTCAAACTTATTACAAATAGATCCATATATGTTTAACTTTGAAAAATGAGTGGTATAAAATGTAAAATGCAAGACGAAAAAATGGGCTATTTTTTGTAATATTTTGAAAATAGTTGACGACATTGACAATTGATAAATGTAAGATATGTAACCTCAAATGTGGTTTTAGAAGTAATTCTCAAAATATAGTTCGGTTTGTTTTGCAATATGGCCCAACCTCAGGTGTATTTTTTAAACGTGTATATATATATATATATATATATATATATATATATATATATATATATATATATATATCATCTTCATAAATTTTGCCTTCAACAAGGCTACGACTAGAAGACAAAAGAATACAAATACTTGTTCAGCCTTCAAGGATGTAGTTCTAAATATTCAAAAACCAAAATATTCAAACCCCAAGCAAACAAAAAAATGAGTCAGGACATACAAGTGAATACCTGTTGAAAGTCTGCCCACCATGCATATTTGCCAATGAGGTTCGAATACAGGAAAGGCAGCAAGCTATCCTATTGTTGACTTCTGTTTTGACCCGACATTTCCCCATCAATAAACAGGGCGTATGCTGTAAGACCACCGAGCAGTCTTTACAATCTCCGCATAATTTGTCCTGTGAAGTTAAGTCACGTCAAAATGAAGATAAAAAACGTGTGTTTGTACTTTGTAGGAAAGTGAGCATAAAGAATATAAGTTTGAAAGGTCTCCCTTCATGTGTTTGTACTTCATTACAATATAGAAGTTATATGATTGGATAAGATATAATCATGTTACTGAAATCAAACAAACACACAAACTAAAAATTATATGAGTATATTTATATGAATATATTCAAGTTAAATGAATATTTAAACATTTAAATACATCAGTTTAGGTTTATACTTCATTTTTTATGGTAAAGAAGGTTTACCTTCCATCATCACAAAGAGAGCCTTGATGCCAAAGTTGGGTAACTTGGAAACCCTCTGAAACGCTTCGATTCAACTCCTAAATGAACAATTGCCAATTTTTCGTACAGTAAAAATTGAAATCTGTAGCAATCCACCATAGGAACTCAAAAGGGTCCTCAAGCCTCATGAACATAGCAAATGAAATTATCCTATTTTTTCAATAAAGCATGGGATGGATACATATATTCGGCAGTTCTTAATATCTTATATGATTCTATACAGTTTTTGAATCAAATACAGTATTATTATCACAATAACCAAACACAAATTTTCCGCAACATCAATTAGACGGCAAAAAGGAAAGAGTAAAGAAAAGATGAAACTTGCACCTGTGGAGGGATCTCTTTCTTTTGAGCCTGCATACTCAATGTCCAAAATATGATCTAAAGATCTCGCACTACAAAAGCCAGGTATCTAAGCCAGATAATGTCATACACCGCACTACTAAGAAGATACATACTTGCCCAGAAATTCGTCGACTCTTGAACGTATTGGAAAATGTACTTGTCATCTGCCCTAAGAATTTGAGCTCTGACTCCTGTAAACCGAGGCCCGTAATGCGCTTCTTCGAGTCTGCTATGTTTCTTGTGAAATGCTGGGTTTTCTACAGAATACATGAAGCAAAAGCTCTGCCTACACTCTGGAATCGATACCTTGAAATACCACCCCTCACAGAATTTACGGGTCGTCCCATCAAAATGATACCTAATCCCATCAAATGAAGAAATGGACAGCAAAATCAGAAGGAAAAAACACATATTAATAGACCCAAATTACTATGCAAAAAATCAGTTCTAAATTATCAGCTCATTAATTTCAGCTTTGAATCATCTGGGGAAAAGTTCATCACTTCTTCGAGCCTTGTTTCTCTCTTCTTTGGGGTGATTACTGTAAAAAATACAAAACCCTAAATCTATTTTCAACCTTAAATCAAAAATAAATTCAAACCTATAACAAATAATCGAAAAAACGAAACTAGAAAGAGGTTAGAGTCGCCATACCTTGTCGTTGCCACCGCTGCTCGAAACCGCCGGTGCTCAAAAACCCTCGCTGCTCGAACCCTCACTCTGCTCGAAACCGCTGGAACCCTAGCCCGTCGGCCTCGCGCGCGCTTGGCTCGTCTACCTCACCGCCTCGCCGGAGCTATGTCGTCGTCGTGCTCAGGGGCGGACCCAGAGAATCAAGTGAGGGTGGGCCTAAATTTTATATAGTATCACCGACTAAAAATAAAAATCTATGTGTTTGAGTACGAAGATAAAAAAAATGTTGTTATATTAAATATTTTATAGTAATAAAAATATATTTTAAAATTAAAAAATAAATAATTATTAATAAAGTTTAAAAAATTACATATAAATGTACAAGTAAAAATTATTTTTACAATAAAATGGTAAAGAAAATTATGAAATGTTTGTAATAATACAAAATAAACTAAAAATAAGTGTATTTACTTATACTAGATGGAAAAAATTATAATACTACATTTATTTTATGTTAATATGCATTGATCTTTTGTAAATTACAAAATATTACTACAATTTTTCTTCTATTTTTTTAACAATTTATGTTTTTTTAACTTAATTGTTAATGATACAAAATAAACTAAAAATAAGTGTATTTATTTTTATACTAGATGGAAAAAATTATAATTAGTGCATTTATTCTATGTTAATATGCATTGATATTTTGCAAATTAAAAAATATTACTACTATTTTTCTTCTATTTTTTTTTACAATTTATGTTTTTAACTTAATTGTTCTCAATACACTTTTTATAGCAATAAAAACAATATAAACAAAATATGATATAACGTCAACAAATTTAATACAAGTCACAATTCATTATGCACTTTTTTTATTATAAAAAAGATAATGCATGGTTCAAAATAGATGGTGTATGTTTATGAAAATGCCTAAATAATAAGCTAAGTAATCGATTTCTTTCTCTCCACTCACAATTAAATACTCATTTGTTTCGGGTTAATGAGCAACTGGTGATCAACGTTGACTTTTTTTGTCCTTCCAATACATACCATAAATAGTATACAAAAATTAGGAAAAAATAACTAAAATAAAGTTCAACTATTAAATTTTATTTTAGTTATTTTTTTCATAATTTTTGTATACTAATTATCATATGTATTGGACGGAAAAAAAAAATCAACGTTGACCATCTATGCCCATTAATCCGAGACAGAGGGAGTATGAAATAAATTCAATAGTATACTCCATATACTGGATGCATCAAATTACAATTTGACGAGAGGGGGCCAGTCGATAGGCTTCCTATGAATATGCCCCTATGCCTAAATATATAGATATATAAGTATGAATTCTAAAAATTTCAGGGTGGGCCAAGGCCCACCCTGGGGCCTACGTAGGTCCGCCCCTGGTCGTGCTCGTTGCAATCTGGCGAAGTGAAGAGAAATCGAAGTGAGAAGTGAAGTGAAGAGAAATCACCGCCCGCTCTCGGAGAAAGAAAAGAGAGAAGTGAGATATGATTAAGTCGTAGCCCGCTCTCCTGTGTATTAGCTGTGTATTAGGTGAGATATGATTAAGTCTTAGTAATTTAAAAAAAAAAAATACAACACAAAAGAAATCGGTTTTCTTATTACCACACCCATTACTAAGTAAAACAATAATTTAATAAAAAAATACAACACACAAATAAATCGGTTTTCTTATTACCACCGATTAAAGTAAAACAATATTTTAAAAACGAAGTCATAGTAATTAGTTTACTGAAACACAAATTTCATTTATACCAAATATATCATTATTTCTGCAACTGATTTCTTTGAAGTGATATCTAATCCACTTTTTTTTAGTAGTGTATTAAATATTTTAAAGTGTATTAAAATTATTTAAAACATTTAAAGTGTTTTAATATAAAATTTAAATGATTTAAAATAATTTTTAGACATTTTAAAATTTGAATTTTGAATTACTCAATAAAAAATTTCAATCGAAATATTTTAAAGTGTATTAAAATTATTTAAAATACATTTAAAACATTTAAAAGTTTTTCAATATAAATTTTAAATGATTTAAAATAATTTTTAAACATTTTAAAATTTGAATTTTGCATTACTCAATAAAAAAATTCAATGAGTCAAAAAAAATATTATGAGTATATTTTAATTTACAATTTATTCACATAGTTAGTACAAAATTAAATGTGTATAAAATAAAAGAGTCATATGCGAAATAAAATAAATAGTATAAAAAAGAGTTAATTGATTAAAAGGGTATTTTGATTTATTAATTTATAATTTAAACCCTATAAAATACACTTTTAAATTAAAGATATATTTTTGTTTTAATTTTATTATTATTTAGGGTATTACTAATTTTATAATTATAAAAAGAGAGTAAATTAATTACTATAAAACTCAATAAATTAATTACTATAAAAAAAGTAAATTAATGACTATTAATTTTAAAAGTTTTTTAATATAAATTTTAAATGATTTAAAATAATTTTAAAACATTTTAAAATTTGAATTACTCAATAAAAAAATTCAATGAGTCAAAAAAAATATTATGAGTATATTTTAATTTACAATTTATTCACATAGTTAGTACAAAATTAAATGTGTATGAAATAAAAGAGTCATATGCGAAATAAAATAAATAGTATAAAACAGAGTTAATTGATTAAAAAGATATTTTGATTTATTAATTTATAATTTAAACCCTATAAAATACATTTTTAAATTAAAGATATATTTTTGTTTTAATTTTATTATTATTTAGGGTATTACTAATTTTATAATTATAAAAAAAGAGTAAATTAATTACTATAAAACTGCTGTGTTAGTTACTACGTAACTACCCACCCCAGCCATGTGTTTTAACACCAAATGTTAATTTTGGAATGTTGCACTAACTTATAATTAATAAAAACTTATAATTAATAAAAACTAAGGCATTTAATTATAAACCATTACTTAAATGTGCTGTTTTACCAAAATTACCATAAAAACATATCTTCCTTTTCAATAAACGGTATCATTTATAAAATAAATGATATAAAAAATATATATCGAAATTCTTTTTGAATAATATTTTACATCACTTTATTTGTTGAAACATATAGCCCGATTGAATTATAAATGGTGAATGTTTGTATCGTTAAAAAATTAAATTGTTAAATAATTATTTTTGTTTGTGTTTCAAGTATCTTCTTACATAATTTTTCAGTGTTTTTATTCATCTTTTAAATTATATAATCCCTGTGATTTATAAAATAATGAACTATTGTATATTTAAAAAAAATGTTAAATAATTATTTTGTTTGGGTTTGAACTATATTTAATACTTCATCCTTCATGTAAGACTTTGTCTTGAGAAAATTTTAAGTAGTTTAAGAAAAAAATTGTTTTGTAATAAATGAGTCAGGTAAAAATGTAAAGTATTAATGTAAATAAATGAATATTGGAATAATAAAATTGTGAAAACACTTTCTATTTATTTATTATTGTGCAAACTTTTAAGGGAATTAAAAAAGGAAAGTATGCAAATTTTTGAAAGTGTGAGAGTAATTGTAAATTTTTTTGCTTTATTATTTTGGTGTATGATTTAGAACACATGGTAATCAAGTAGTAATGAGTACAGATACTAGGTAGGAATTAGGAGGATTGTAGTATGAACTATGCTTTGTATTAATACTTGAATGTTACAAAACATCCACAAGCTCTACGAACTTGTGAACTGGTCACACGACCAAAAAAAGTCTTCCTCTTCGACCTTGACTAACGCCTAAATCGAACACTCAGACTACTGCAAAGACAACAATAGGATTCCCTCTAGCGAGTGTTAGTATTTTCGCTTAACTTCGTCGCTGCAAGATACGAAACGAACACACGAGAAATAAAAACAAAAGAAATAAAAGAGACAAAGATTTATAGTGGTTCACCCCTCAATGGGTTACGTCCAATCGCCGTTGCAGATCCTTGATTAGAGTAACAATAAACGACTCTGGGGAGTTTACAAACGCACGCACACGTATCACAATAAACTCACGCTCTCGCCTACTCTCAGCACTCTAATATTCTCTCGATGATTTTCGGATCTCTCAAGTTACACAATTACATTGTTGGGGACCCTCTTATATAGGTCTAGACATATAAGAAACCCTAATAGCAATTAAGGTAGGAGTCCACGCCGAAAAGGACACGAAATCCGCGAAACTTGGCGCACAAGAAAAATCCCGTCGCCAGGAATCCGCAAAACGGCGCCCGCCGTTTTGCCTTCGGCGCCCGCCGAAATGCCAAAAAACCATTTGACCCAATTTCCTGGTTTCGGCGCCCGCCGAACCTTTTCAGCGCCCGCTGGTCACACCTAGCGGGTGCTAGCCTACCTAGCGGGTGCTAGCCTACCTAGCGGGTGCTAGGTGCCCAGATTTCATCCGACTTCGTTTTTCTTCCGTTTTCGTCCTCGATTTCGACTCCATCTCTCAACAATCTCCCACTTGGAGGCGAAACTCGATCACCTCCCACTGCAGCGACATCCCCGGTCCTCACCAACGTCGCCCAGTTGAAGTTTCCACCAACTTCGACGCATCACGACTTCTCAGGTTCTTCTAGGCCTTCATCAACATGCACTTCGAATTTTTCATAAATTTCCTACCAGCAGAGACGCAAGAAAATTTACCCGAATGCATCGCCTCGTTTCTCACGGACGAGTCACCGTGTGACAATAACGAGGTTGCCTCGTTTCTCATTGCCAACTCTCACTTGCTCGGTTTCCCAGCCAACATTGCCCCATCTTCTCGACTTGAAAGCTCATGACTGGTCTTCAAGATCTCATCCGGTTGGTCTTCTCTCACCGGAAAATCTTCAACGTCAATTCTCAGCTCTCCACTCTTCGACTCTCTCTCGATCACTGAGAATCGAACTCTGCTCTGCTCTTCGAGAAACGAACTCCGATCCATGCGAGACTTCCCCGAATCCTCACTCACACGACCCAGTTCACAATGCTCAGGCACATTGGTGGTTTCGGCTCCACCAATATCGTCACGACCTCCAGCCGTAGTGTAAAGAGTGCCCATTTTACGACCTCGAGCAATAACCATTGCACCCTTCATCACTTTCCAAGACCTATCATCGAAGGTCACCCTATGGCCGTCTCTAGCAAGCTGACTGACCGAGATCATATTTCTCTTCAGCTTCGGCACATACCTCACCTTCGAAAGCTCCAACGTCTGTCTACGAGACGTCTTCAATGTCACGTTTCCAATACCACCAACCTTCAAAGTCCGACCATACCCGAGGCGAACTTTCCCACGATTACCAGCAACGAAACTCTTCATGCCATCTCGTCTTGTCCTGGTATGAAACGATGCTCCTGAATCCAGCACCCAGGAGTCTTCAGGATTCTCAGAGGATGATAGCAAGACATCTCCATAATCCTCGTAAGTCACCGCATTGGTTTGAGCCCTCGCAGACTCCCTGCAATGCCGCTTGATATGTCCCTCCTTCTTGCAATTCCAACAAACCACTTTCTTGCCTCCGCTGCCATGATTAGTGTTGCTCCCTCGACCTCGTCCTCGACTCTCAGTATTCAGGACAGAACCAAACGACAGTGCCTCTTGAAAATCCTTCTTTCGCAGTTCCTCGGCTAGAACGCTATCTCTGACATCAGAAAAATTGAGATTTTCTTTCCCCATGGAGTTACTAATCGCAGCCCTCATGGGCTCCCAACTATCCGGCAAAGATGCCAGCAAGATCAGTGCACACACCTCGTCGTCGAACACAATTTCGACCGCCTTCAGCTTGTTCAGGTTCGAGCTCATCTCATGAATATGAGCCGCAGCATCGAACCCGTCTTTCATCCTCAAGTTGAAGAGACTCTTCATGAGGTGTATCTTGTTGTTGGCAGTGGGCTTCTCATACTTGTTGGCAAGGGCCTTCATCAAGCCTTGAGTGGTCTTCTCATCGGCCACATCATCTGCCACCCTCATCGACAAGGATAAACGGATTATCCCCAGAATCTGTCTGTCGAGCTCAAGCCATGTCGCATCCTCCATCTTCTCCGGCTTCGGCAACAATGGATGATAAAGCTTCCTCCCGTACAGGTAATCCTCGATCTGCATCCTCCAATGCCTATAGTTCTTCCCATCAAATTTCGTCACAGAGAAATTCGCAAGATCTCCCATCGCCTCTTCAATCGCCTCCCTTGAAGCTCTGATACCAGTTGTTAGGATTTTCGCCTAACTTCGTCGCTGCAAGAGACGAAACGAACACACGAGAAATAAAAACAAAAAAAATAAAAGAGACAAAGATTTATAGTGGTTCACCCCTCAATGGGCTACGTCCACTCGCCGCTGCAGATCCTTGATTAGAGTAACAATAAACGATTCTGGGGAGTTTACAAACGCACGCACACGTATCACAATAAACTCACGCTCTCGCCTACTCTCAGCACTCTAATATTCTCTCGATGATTTTCGGATCTCTCAAGTTACACAATTACATTGTTGGGGACCCTCTTATATAGGCCTAGACATATAAGAAACCCTAATAGCAATTAAGGTCGGAGTCCACGCCGAAAAGGACACGAAATCCGCGAAACTTGGCGCACAAGAAAATCCCGTCGCCAGGAATCCGCAAAACGGCGCCCGCCGTTTTGCCTTCGGCGCCCGCCAAAATGGCTAAAAAACCATCTGACCCAATTTCCTGGTTTCGGCGCCCGCCGAACCTTTTCAGCGCCTGCTGGTCACACCTAGCTGGTGCTAGCCTACCTAGCGGGTGCTAGGTGCCCAGATTTCATCCGACTTCGTTTTTCTTCCGTTTTCGTCCTCGATTTCGACTCCATCTCCCAACAGCGAGTTCGTCCTATGCTATCTAAAACAACTAAACAACTTTGAACTATCTAGCGAATCGTTCAAAGTAAAATTAGAGCTCTCGCAAATTCACCGTAAAAATCTCTAAGTCTACAAATATTCTAGTGAGTATTTATAGTCTTCTCGTTTTTGTTGGGCCAAGCCCATAGGCCGATTTGCGTAACTTTCCATACATGGAATGTTTCCATCTTGAATCCTAGTCCATCGTGAATCTCTGGTCCGTTGTCTCCTAGCAGAGACATCGACCTCGTCGATCAATTGGCTGCAGTGTAGGACTTCATCCAATTACCCTTGTTGACATCGAACTCAAGGTTGTCGAAGACATCCTTCATCACTTCATCATAGTTTTCGAACAAGGCTTATGTGTTGTCCTCTGTAGTGGTTTGTCCTCTATCACTGTCGTCTTTGATCACTCTACTGCTCTACGGTTGTCCTTGACTCCAACATCTGCATAAACATATACAACCTAGACAATGAAGTTAGTCTTAAAACATATATGTAGTGATAGTAAATTAAGTTCGTTGTTGAGATTGCACTCAACATTGAACTACAGCAAACTATGCACTAACAAGGAGGAAACACACACGTAGATTGATATGGAGGAACTTCAATGGAACCCTTAAAGAGTGAAATTGTTTGGAATTGTGAAAGATTAGGGAAATTAAGGATATGTGAAAAAGTGCCATGAATTGGATAATAAGATATATAAAAATAATAACATTATTTTCGTGGATATTATGATAATATTTTGTTTAATTAATAATAGTAATAAAAAAAGGGAAATGGAGTGATATACACAAAAAAATATAAACGCATGCATTAAAAGTAATATTTATTTTATATTGGTGTAATAGAGAAAGGGTTAGAGTTTTTTTAAAATTGAATTTGGATGAATTAAAATTGAATTGAATCCAGTTGAGCTAAAAGACTAAAAGTAATATTTAATTGAATCGAGCTGAGCTAAAAGACTAAAAGTAGTATTTGAGTAAACTACTCAACAGAATTAAATAAAACTGAAATTAAGAATGACCCCTCATTTTTTGAGAATCAAGAAGTCAAGTTTGAATTCAATTGAGATTTAATTGATTTTTGAAAAGTCGTTAATTGAGGATGGATTGTGCTATCAAAATCATTTCCATCTAACAATAATACATCTTGAGAGTTTCATCGTCAGACTTTTATGAAAACTGCAAATGACAAGGTGGGAGTAATATTCAACTACATTGTTTTTATGAAAAATGCAGTTCATCATATTCTCATCTCATACGATCAAGAAGCCTTGATCAAACAAGCCAACAACACTACTACTTTATTACACTCTATTTTATGCTCTGAATCAATCAATCCAACACTGCAAGTTTTTGGTATTCTTTCCCCGAGATAGCATCATCCATCATAGCCTGAGGACTCAGAATCTTGCCTTCCTCAAGAAACAAAGTCATCAAATTCTTCGAGAACCCGCTAACCAGCGCCACCCCCGGCTGCTTTGCCGGCACTGGTGTTGCACTTGAATTCCTCAGGTTCCAAAACACTATCTCAGGCACGTAATCCCCATACCCATGCTCCGTAAACTTCCTCACAATCACCTCGTAATCAGTTTCCCAGCCCTTTCCACCTTCAGGAGCCTCATAATCACTATCCGATTCCGAACTACCAGAGTAAGAACGAATATGGTAAGGATTAAAATGAGACCTAGCATTCGCCTGATCAAATTCCATGTCGCTGAACACAAACAACCTCTTGATCATCTCTTCAGGCTTCAATTTCCCATTTACAGCCACTTCAAGTATCAAGTCAAACACCTTCTGGAAATCAGTGTTCGCCCCCAATCCATTTCCCTCACAAACTCCGTCTTCTCCTTCAAGCTAGACCCTTGGACCATCTGGAGCTTCGGATTTTCACTGAAGGTGATGAGTTTCCCTTTCCATGGCTCTTCGCTCAATTCCGAAACTAGAACCCCGAGCGCCACAGAGACTTCCATCGGAATTCCACTCATACTCCCGGATACATCACTGATGGCAAGGCAGTTGTTCAGAGTTCCCTTCTTCGCCATATCTCCCACCATCCTCTTCCACTGAAGCTCAGCAACCTCGCCACCATCATCATCGTCCAAAGAGGCAATTATCCGATGAGGAAGCAAGGCGCCTGCCGCTATCTTTGCCTCTCCCTTCCTCACCTTCTCAAGATAATCACTAAACCTTTCCTCGTCGTGCTTGTGGAATTTTTCCTTGTATGTTTGCATCGCCACAGAAGCAACTCTGTTGTACGGAATCGAACCCCAATCATTGGGCCCCATGTAAACCTCTGGCAACTCCAAAGCCTTACGCAGTGGGACTAAAACTTCCTTCCTCAAACGATCCCTCACGCGATATGCATAATGTGCTTCTTCCACTCCTTGGTACTCTGGATACTCATCTCTCGGGAACACTTTTCTACCAATTGATTCGCACAACAGTGTGATCACATCGTAAGAAGAGTCGAGGGACGGGCACCACTTGGCAGCGAGGCTGATCTTGTTCAACTTTCCTAAACTCAGCAACTTCACATCCGACCTCAAGCACTCAGCGAAATAATCCGACACGCGTTCGTGCAGGTATTTGAAGTCGGGGTCGGAGTTAAATCGTTCGACAACGTTCTTAGCCCTTTGGATCCTCTTCTCTTGGCGGCTCAATTTCGGTTCGGTTTCCTCCTCCGAATCATAATTATGTACGCCAGCATAAGCATTGTATTCAGTGCGTGCTACTCTATTGCCGTGCTGCTTCCTCAGCTTTCGCGCCTCCTTCGCCTTATCCCACATCTCCTTCCTCTGCTTCCACTCCTGATACGCCTCTTTGGCCAGTTTCCGGGCGTCGGGGCCTTCTAGAAGCCGGAATAGAATCTCCAGCAGATCCTTGTAGTACCCGAAGCCTGCGAACGAAGCCACGTTTCCGGCAAGGGTTTTGGGGTGGTTTTTGTGCAGCCAGAGCGCCGCCGTGTAACCCCCTTCCTTGTCGGATTTTCCGGTGCCTCTGACCCCTCGCAAATTGCAGAGGAGCTTCAAGGTCTTCAACGGGTCGTGATTCCAGGCGAGCTCGAGGCGCTGAGTTAGGGTTTGGGGCGGCGTGTTGGGGACAACGTGGAAGAAGAAATCCAAACAGGGATCGGACGTCGATAGAAAAGTCGGCGAGCAATTTTCCGTTAGGCCCATCGGTGGTTTTTTTTGTTTTTGGTAAATTTCTGGTGGTCCGAGAAGAGAAACAGTGGTTGATTGAGTCATGGTTACGGGCGGCGCGTGTTGCAAAAAATAGGAGGAGGTGAATGATTTTCATAGCGAAAACAAGAATATATAGAGAGGAAAGGACGGTTTACATTTGCTTGGAGGCTACGAAAACAAGGTCTTCTATATAATTATCAATTTGTATTTTAGTACATTTTAATATTATCACAAAAAATGTAGTACCACAATCGTAAAAACATATACAAACTATTTACAGTCATATTGTTGGGACAGGGAAAAAAATATTATTACTATATTATTTTTATAGAGTTTTACAAAATAAAAATAATTTTTTATATAAAAAATAATATAAATATAAAAATAATATATATACAATATTATCTATTTTTAAATTCACAAAATCAATTTAATAGTTTTGAATAATAAAATTTGACTATATATGTGTAAAAACTAGGTTTAACATACAAATTGAATAAAATATTAATAAATCTAAAGACTATAAACTTTGATAATTTACTATATATTATTGATTTTGATAAATATGTCAAGTCATTTGTTATTGATTTTAATAAATAAAAACATTATTAATAAATATTTTTATTATATATTAATCATTTATTCTTATATAGTGGTATAAATACTTAAGACATGACTTAAAAAATATATGACTTATTACAATGTGGAGTTTATTCCTATTTATAATTGGTCCCAACTTGAATTTTTTATTACTATAAAGAGTTTATTCCTATATAGAGTATTACTATATAGAGTTTTGTATTGTATTCGTGAATTAGTGTAGCATGTTATGTTCCAAATATTTTTGCAAACCTTATAATTGGATTTTACATTGTTTAATAAAATAATTAAATTTAATAAAAATAATTTAAGTCTCATAAATTTAATGAAAATAACTTTTTAAAAACAATTTGATATTAAAATAATAATTAAATAGATCATTTATTTTTTAAATTCTAATATGTAAATAATTTCTTAAAACACAATTTGATAATAGTACAAAAATATTAATTAAATAGATCAATTATTTTTTAAATTAAAACAATTATTTTTTGCATAAATATTATTTTTAATTAATAATTATGGTTAATTACACTTTGCCACCCAATTAAAAGGTTTTTTTTTACTTTGTCATCTATTCGGAATTTTTTTACCGATGATCAGTACCCGAAAAATGAAGCGTTTACAATTTGCAACCTCGGAATAGCCGAATCAAAATATGCTAAGCAATATTCCAAGAGTTTGTGTTTCACTCATGCAGATGTGTATAATTAAATACCGAAACAAAAAAGATATTATTGTCCTTACACAAAATTAATTACTTTTTAAATTAAATTAAAAAACAATTTTTTTTACCTATTTCATAATAACCAATTTTTCAACAACCGTAATTAAAAAAATCCTCAAATCCCGTTTTCAACTTTCCCACTTGAATCGGAAGAGAGCTGTCAATCTCGATTCGAGTATCCAGTCCAGGCTCAATCTGAATCCAATACTACATTAGAATCGCCGCCGACCGACGGTAACCCTCCCAGCCCTAAACTCCAATGCAAAACCAAAATCGTACCCATGGATTCTTCCACCGTTACGCACCTTCTTCGCCGTGCTCACACTCAATATTTAATATTCTGAAACTAAACTTGAATTCATATTTAAATACTAGAAAAGGTTAATTGATTGTTGAATTTGTTAGCACAGTAGATGCAAGATATGTCGTATGCTTGCGGAGGGTGAAAAGTGGGGAGGAGACGACGATATTCACGACGGAGTGCGGCCGCATCTATCATTTTAATGGAGTTAAAATTCTTCAGGGAGGAGACGACGATATTCACGACGGAGTGCGGCCGCATCTATCATTTTAATGGAGTTAAAATTCTTCAGACGTGGACAAATTTTGAGCCTTCAACTGTCCATCTTCTTTCTTGCTTCAGTTGGCACAATTTCAAGAAGGGGTGAAATTAGGGTTAAGAAATCTGAATTTGTGTATTTAAAAAGATATTTCACGTTTTTGTAAAATAAAAATAAATACATATTTGTACTTAGGGTAAAATGTAATTAGCCTTTTTTGTTGAAATTGACTATAAAGATTGCAGAAAATAAATAACGTAAAAGACGATATGGTGTTTATCTCAAAAAGGATTCTTCATTCATGAATG